>CM036324.1:31167028-32367028 GCA_020567845.1 Rhododendron henanense subsp. lingbaoense
TTAAATGAAAAGAAGATTACTACTGTAGTATATAACCTTTTGATATCTTTTATTTTTTAGTTGAAAAGCTTGTTGAGCTTTTGATATATTTTTTGTCAAACTACATTTTTTATTTATAATTGTTAAGAGAATTTGTGCTTATGAATGACCTCACATTTTCAAAATCCTAGAGTCGCCACTGGTTGCAAACAACAGTAAGTGTGGGTTCAAGCCGTTGGCACCAACATTAAGCATGATACTCAGTGGGCAAATATTTTCCCCTAAGAAGAGATGCAATCAAGCATCATCCAAATTAACTTGACTTGGAGATCTCGTCTCTCCAATATCCTTTCAAATATCTTGGGTGAATTGCTCTTCGCAAAATTGCGAAGGTCTTCTCTTCTGTCTTGTCTCAAACCCTTTCAGTCAAGTTATAAAAATGTTCTTCGCTGAGAACATCAAATAACTCACATGCTATGATCGATGTAACTATCATTCTCTTGTAGTTGGATAACATCAATTTCTCACTACAAAAATCGCAATATGGTTCCATTGTCATAAAACGATGATCTATTGCCACTCCACAGGATCAATACTAATGATAGCTTTGATACCAATTTGTTGGAAATTCATGATGGACCAAATACACTTTAACAAGTAGGAGAGACGTGGGGAGGAGATAACACACAATTTGAGATAAAATACTTCCACCATCGTTATCACTCTACTCTACCTCACTCTTTCCAATCTCTCTCTCTCTCTCCCCCCAACACATTGGCCACACACCTTAATTAGAATCACTGGAGTACATAGTTTATATAGACTCCAAGTTACATGAACCTAGCTAAGTACACAAACTCCAAGATGACTCTTTGATATCTACCATGATTAATTCTTAATTATCTTCAACTAGACTCTTCAACTACATACATGAACCACACCATTCATGTGTGCCATGTGTCTACACAAGTCACTAGAATTCACAAATTCCTAAAATCAAGTTTACTTTTCCAACAATTGTTGTGGTGAAATTATGACGCTGTGGTGAAACGAGGGCATCGTGATAAGATCGAGCTGAGGTAGTCATTTTGGTGAAGTGATGTCTCATTTTATTTATTTTTTGTACTAAGTCAAGCTATGATGTGGGAGGACTTCCAGTTATTTTTCATATCTTGTTCCCAATAATTCAGATAGGAGCTGTTCACATTTGGACTTATGTATATAACACCATACCGGTATGTGAACGCTTGAGCAATGGAGCGATCAATGGAAATGAACCCATAAGTCCTGGAGAAACGTCAGAGAGCTAGACAGAAGCATTGGTTTCAAAGGATTCCCAAAGCCCCGAGTACTATGAAGCTTAAGCTCAATCACCTCCAACTTGGTGGTGAGATGAGGACGACGGAGGTGGTAGGGGTGTGGTGGTGGTAGAGTAGTGATTGTTGGCATGGTCGTGGCAGAGATAAGAGGGTAGTGGTAGACGGGTTAAAATTATAGTCGTGGGTGTTGTTATTGCGTCACATGCGCCTGAGACGCTTTATTTTTGCGCCCGGCTCGGAATATGGGAATCACTCATCAAATGCACGTCAGGCGCAATCAATGGTGCGCCCCGGGTGCATCAGTGTGTTTTTAGCTGTCTTGATGCGCCTAGGCGCATATTGTATGCACTCTGGGTGCGTTTAGTTTGATTGCTAATTAGATCATTTTTCGTGTGCGTTAACCCTTTCTTGAGACTTATAAGGTTCCGAAATAACATCAAATTAATTTTTTGCAATCGACTTGGTAACTTACAATCACGAGAACCACTTGAGATATTACTTGTAGAAATATATAGACATTGAAACATTGGAAAGAGACGCAACAATTTTGTATGTTGGATTACCTAAATGTGTACGTTTTCGCTCTATACAATTGAATTGACTACATGTACATTTTCGCTCTTATTAAGTAAACCGCACTTCTCATATATTCCATCAATGCACCAAGACATATTACATGATACTCAAAATTTGAGTACCGAATGTGGTCAGTTGCACTAGTAATTGCTCAAACAATTCTCTATCCATGAGGCTCTTATCAGGGTGAGTCAACTATGGTACTCCACAATTCTTGCGATTTGATTATTCAACTCAACAATGACGCACCATGGACACAAGCCTTAGAAGTGTGCCAAATAATTCGAGCACAGTACCTCTTTTTCTAAGCATAGTCTATTTTACTTTTCGATTGCAATGACAAATAAAATTATTATACAACTATGTTTTTGATATCACTGAAACCAATCACATGTGCTCTTTAAGAAAAATAACCATGCAATTGATGAATATCAAAAGCCGAAGACATCAAAAAAATATAGTTAAATCATTCAATAATTCTTATAGTACAAATTACGAAAACCAAAGTAATTAAGTTGCAACGATTTCGTCTAAAGCCTAAGGAGGAAGATTAATTAGCGGGAAGGGATGGCAATGTTTGGAGATTTTTCGTATATTTTTATTGCATAACATGAGAAATCTTGATAAATGGTGGAGATCTGCAAATGATCTTTGGTGTATTTTAGGTATAACAATAAGGGCGATTCTTACGCATAATAGTTTCCATATATATGCGGCTCACGCACATGCTTATGCGTCCCAGGCGCATCTTCCAAAAAAAACTGTAAAGTAAGCCAACTTTGTGAGCTTGTCTCGGACACTCTCGAGTTTCGATTTGTTCATGGTAAGAACCATTGAAATTATTGTTGAGTCTAATTTGGAACTCAAGAAGTTTGGATTTTAAAAATGTTACACGTTATGGGAAATTTAGGTGTAGGTACAGAAAATCCAAAGTAATTCCCTTCGGCCCAAACGCAGAACATTGTAGGTGTCTTCCATAGTAGGATTACGCCAAACGCTAGTCTGAAGGAGTAATTAATATGCCTAGGAAATAGATTATCACGCAGTGGGAGGCGTTGTTGTGCCAAAAGCCCGAAGAAATATTAGATTCGAGGGTTACATAGCAGTTTCCAGACCCATTTTCAATTTGGATAGGGTTCAGTAGCAGTTTCCCCGGCAACGGCGCCAAAAATGCTTAGCTCCACAACCTCGCCTTCAAATAAGGTTGAGATACCCCAAGCGTAGGGCTAGATTGTCGTCAGCATAATAAACCGGCAAGACCGGGATCGTTCCCACAGAGAATCGGATGAAGCTTACTCGGATTGTAGGCGTTAAAACGATGGTTTACGGCCTTCAAGGCGGCCAACTAGGATTGCTTTGAAAAGTGGAAAATATGAAAGTTGAAGACTAGAAACGGGTTTGATAAACTAAAAGAGGCAAGTCTCGAGATCTTCTAACCCCTGACAAAGGCTATTACCGGTTCTCGAATATAACTCAGGCGAGAGTCACGACCGCGTGCTCACGCCCGGAAGATTTTACTTTATTGACTAAGTTAACAAAAGAAGTGATTTCTCGGAGGCGAACCAACTTGGTTTTAATATTTGTCGAACACTTAGGAGGCCACTAGGCCTCGGTAAGTCACTTGCTAAGACCGCTTGGCTAAGCTTCTTACCAAGGGATTAACACCCCTAATTTAGACCAAAAGTGCAAGTTAAGCCATATTCTGGAAATCATGCTTTAAAGCCCGGAGGTTTCGAGAACCAAATAACAACCTAAGTTCCCGGGAAAGATTATCCCGAGACTTAGCCAAACGACTACTCAACCGTAGCTAAAACATAGACTAAGGCAAGAAAATAAGACATAACTTTAAACCGACAAAAGCGAGAATAAACTTGAGATTAATAAAGATCTTGTTTGTAGCTACAACATTAATAAACGACAAAATGATAAACGACAATTACTTACTTGAGAACTTGAGGAAAAATAGACTAGAAAAGCTCTAAAGGCATTAATGGAGTTCTAGAGAGGGAAACTTAAAGCTAATAATGAACTAAGTACAAAAAGAAGAAGAAGAAGTCCCTATTTATACAAAAGGGACAAATATCTCTCCAAAATATCCCAAAAGGTGATATTTCCAAAAATGGAAGGCTCAAAAAGCAACAAATATCTGCTCGGAAGCTTCCCGTATCGATACGGGTCTAGGGAAAGTATCGATACGGAGCTGCTATCTCCAAAAGTCAAATTTCCCACGTAACGTCTCCGTATCGATACAGATTTGGGCTGTATCGATACGAAACAAGCTGTATCCCCACTAAACAGATGGTATCGATACGGCTCAAATCCGTATCGATACGCGCGCGCTAACTCCAGAACCTCAGGCCAACCTCCAATACTTGACACCCGACGGCTCCTTGGCTTGCCCGATACCTCACTCTCCCAATCTTGATCACTTGGGCACAAGTTCCACCGGGCAGAATTGAATGAAATCACTTGAGGTTTGAACTTGCAATCAAAACACGCCTTTTAAGGGCGTTTAGCCTGAAACACTCAACAAACTACCTCAAGAGCAAAAAGGCATAAAAATGACGATAAAGCATACAAACGCCACAAATAGGGAAACCTTTAGCACCACAATCTAACGATCTTAGATGCTAATCACGCCCCCCAACTTGAACGTTGCTAGCCCCTAGCAAACAAACCAACAAGAAAACGGGAAAACAACAACCCTTCCGTACAAGCTACTTAGCACCGAAACAAAATGCAACTAGTTGGCAAGAGTTCAAAACAACTAAATTAACCCCAAAACAACTCGTAGCCGAAGATTGAATGATTAACTAACCTTGAGCAGGTTATAAACAAGTATCCAAAATGAGTGTCAAAAGACAAAAAGCGGATACGAAGCTATAACAACTACACTTGCATGCAAAGTAACCATATCCCACAAAAAAGGTGCTCGAAATAGGCATGGGGAAGAAAAATACCATGCCCTTTAAATGGAGAGCACCATTAAACGGAACTTACAACTACAAAAACAAGAACACGAGTTCCGAAAGCAACATGCCACAAACTAAGTATGCTAACTATCAAGCAGTAAATCAAAATGGAATCAAGGCATACTAAGGATCAACAGAGGACTTAATAAGCATTTAACGACCTTGGTTTCAAAGAAAGGTTAACAAAAAGGGATGGCGGCCATTTACTAGCTTGGTCAAACTACCCTTTTACCGCCATCACCTGACTACCAAGTTTAAGGCCACAAGACGGCCCAACAAAAACTTACTAACAACTGCAGTTAGAAGTTCTATCAAACTAAACTAAAAACAACGAAATAAAATGATAAAAGGTGGGCTGTCAACCACCACGCACCCCGACCAAGTTGAGGGATTTTCAAACTACTCCACCAACCCTACTCGTTATCCAAGAATTCTGGCTCGTCTCCAGCAAAATCATCGCTATCCTCAGCGGGCTCCTCTGGCGGCGGAACATAAGGCTCACTAGACTGCCCCACCTCTCGACTCAACACCCAATCCAACTTGTGGTCAATTTTCCGCTGCCTCCTTGCGTTGTCACGGGACTCTTTCTTAATCTTCTTCATACATCCCATAGTGGCCACCCCTTGACAAAAAAGCAATTTGTTCCAAGCTGAAGCCTTCGCACCCTTGGGTGGCAAAGTGGTCAAGTAGGCCCCACGTGGGACAGCAACAGCGGCAGCAGGACGGGATTGTGAGATGCTCTTGGAAAGTATAGAACTATTAATGTCCCCCGGATTAAGCTTCTCTCTCTGCACAAACTTTGACTGTGGAACTTTCTGGCCAAAGCAAATGGCAGTGACTAGACATGGAAAAGGCATCCTGGAGTTGGCTGGAGCCTTTGATTTGAAATCGATCATCTCAATGAAAATAGTTTGCGCCCAATCGCACACCACAGCCGGATTCATAAAAGCATGGATCATCCCTCCCTCATGAATGTCCGGTTTGTTCTCAGTCCCTCTTGGATTGAAGTTATGGTACACAAGTTGATTGACTAAACGGTAAACGTCCTTGAACCTTCCGGGGGTATGCGGGAGACTTGACTCCCCCGGGTTCTTGTACAACTCCCGAATCACACTCTCATCCTTCACATATTCCTCATCCGGATAGTTAACATCACCGGCAAGCGGTTGGCGGTACCCCAAAATGTGAGCAATGAACCCCGGAGTTACTTCTATTGGAAACTTCCCAATCTTAGACGTGATCTTAGCATCCTCTTTCCACTCTTCCCCCTCGGCCGGAACCTTAATGTTCCTATAGAATTCGATGACCAAGTCCTTATTATAACCAAGGTTAGGAGCAAGGTAGTAACCCAAGCCTTGCTCACGGATGCGGACAACAAACGGATTTTCCACACCAAGGTTATCAATGTCCACATGCCTTTCATTCTTGAACCCCCTCCCCGGAATTCCCTCTTCATACTTCTTCTGTTTAGCGGCTCGCATTTCGGCGAGCGTTCTCCTCTTAGCCCGGCCCCTCTCCGGATTAGCGATAATTTCCTCCTCCTCCTCCATTTCCCGGACAATTTCTGATGCTTGCCCGGATGAGGAAGCAGGAGCCTTTCCTTTCCCCTTATTCGCCAATTTCTTAGTTCTAGTCATTGTTTCCCAAAAATACCAAAAACAGAGCACAATAATCTGAAGCAAAATTCAACCCCGGCAACACACAGCAATACCCCCAACCTTTGACAGAATAAGCAGGCAGCTATGCAACACAATTGAAACCTACTTGACAGAGCAAAACCAGTAGCAAGCCCATGTGATTTCAAAATTTCGGATTCCAAAGTGTTGGGGGAATTTAGGGCTCAAAACTCAGAGCAATTCCTCATGCAACTCGAAAAACCACCACATTGTAGAGTAAACATGATGAAAAACCGAGGAGAATGAGAGAAATTCGGGTTACCTTGTAGATGGTAATTTTCGGACTGAGAATGGAGTGCTCTGCTTTGCAAAACTTCGATTTCGGCCCACAAACTTTGAGAATCCTTCAAAAACCCTTGAAAGCTTGAAGGTTTATGGACGAATTTGGGGTTAGGGTTAGGATTGGAGGGTGAAAATGGGAGATTTTGGGGTTAGGGTTTCGTGGTCTATGGTGGTGATGGAAGGTAAGAGAGAGAAAGTGAATAAAGGGAAGGAAGATGATCGGGCTATGTAACTGCAGATTTCCGAGATAAGCAACGCGTATCGATACAGCACATTTCCCGTATCGATACGAAATAGGCTGGAATCCCACGAAGCAAAATGGTATCGATACAGTTTTTTTCTGTATCGATACGGACGGCTTATTACCAGATTGTCTCAGCTTTGCCACCCGATGGCCAATACCACTGCCCGATGCCATTTCAAACACACCCGATGCCTTAAAAAACCTGGAGCCAGCCCATAACAAAACACAAAACCATCTTCCAAACATCCAACCTAACACCGGTTTCCTATGGATAAGAGTGAGACGCAACTTGGCTTTATTTTCAAGGTCAATGAGACACTTTGTGGTAAAATCAAACAAAGATGGCCTAGTATCATATCCTAATTATGCCAAAGATTCCGAAACGATTTATAGTAGATAACAAACACAATTAGGCATGACATGAGATGAAAACCTAACTAAGAGCATTATGTACAAAACAACGGGATATGGGTCAAACTTGCCCACAACGCGCTCAAAAATTCATTTCTCATTCTTTCGACAAGCACACGAGTTGGAATGTACAAGATCACCGAAAATATTTACACAAACTCTTGCCAACTACCAAACTAATGAGCATGTGCTAAGCCACTTAATTCCACTAATTTTGTACTAACGGAAGGGTTGCAAAACTAAAAATGAAGAAAAACGAAAAACTTTGTACAAACGAGCATAAAAGACATATATATCATAGATATATCCCTCCCCCCAACTTAAAATATGCTATGCCCTCATAGCATGAAAAACAACAATATTGAGAGGGAAAGGGATTAAAGATGTTACCCACGGGGGAATGTCAACCCCCTTATACCTCGACCAAGTTGGAGGCTTTGTGTCATTGCCCACTTCGATCCGGAGTTATGTGCTTCCAGGGCTTCACTCCTTCGGCCGGAACCACCAGCTAGTCACACGGGGCCATAGTCAAAGCTTTTTGGACTAACAACCACGACACGCAATCACACCCATGCTTAGGGCTCCTGAATGCCTCAATCACTCCGACGGTAGACCCAAACCACCAAGGCTGGTGTGGTAGCGTGTTAACCCTGCAGAAGCGGAATTGTACGAAGGACCTACCAGCAGGCAAATGACATTAGAACCGCCCGACTCGTGTTATCCGGGCGCCAACAAGCAACATAAACAGAAAAACAACAAATAACACCACCCGATTTTCACGCAATCTTACGAGTCATACTTTTCTTCCCGTGTCCCACCAAGTAGACAAGACACGGGTGGCTATACTGGACCGTCGAATTTGTTACATCATGCCCGAAGTAAAATCCACCGCTTGACCTCGCCAAGCAATTAAGCCCAGCGTTCCCTATGATCGAAACAAAGTGAGACAAGACAGAGCCTAGCGCCAAAGCACGGGAATATCAAGTCTCACCCAAAGACCTAAACTGCCCCCGATAGGGACATATCTGGTGAGCATGGATCATTAACGGTGAACAACAACAAAGAAGGACTAATTAAAGCCCGATACAATGATGCATTAGTGAAATCTTGTAGTGAGAAAATCCCGAAACAAAGAAAATAAACGAAACAAGAAGAGAACTATAAACAATATATACAATATGAACATTATGTACAAACATGCATAGAGTTAATATCAGAGCTCGGAGCGTCCAAGTCACCGCTGGACTCCGCCAAACAATTAAGTCCAGCGTCCCCTAAGATCGTAGCTAGGCAGGCACAAGATAGAGCCAAGTGCGGTTATGGAGCACGAGATTACCAAGGCCTAACCTATGATCTATACCGCCCCCGATGGGGCTAATCTGGTAGACGTGAGTGGTGCACGGTGAATTACTCCTATTAGAAGAGCTAATGAAAGCCCTATGTCACTGATATTAAAAAGAATTGCCCTTCGAACCGGAGCTGGGCACACGATTCTTATTTTAGTAGCGGCGTGCGGAGCTACATATACCCAAGTCAATGGAGGGTACCCCATACAATTAAGTCAAGGGGCCGGGTCCGACAAACAGTTAAGTTCAGCGGTTACGCTTTCGCTCCCCGTGCAAGTTCAAGTTACACAAAACTAAACCGACGGGCCATCCGTGTAAACTGGATCGGCCAAAACCTCGTCGGGCTCCCCAATTTCGAAACCGCCAAGAAAAGGCTTAAGCCGTTGACCATTAACCTTAAATGCATTCCCATTGGGTTCGTTTACAATTTCAATGGCTCCATGAGGAGCGACGGATTTAACAATATAAGGACCGGCCCAACGAGACCTTAATTTATCGGGGTGGAGATGCAAACGGGAGTTATATAATAACACTTTTTGACCGGGCTCAAAGGTTTTCACTACAATTTTGTTATCATGCTTTGCTTTAATTTTAGCCTTGTAAGCACGGGAATGATCATAAGCATTGTACCTCATTTCCTCTACCTCAGTCAATTGGAGCTTGCGGCGTGCACCGGCTTTAACCATATTGAAATTAAGCTTCTTGATTGCCCAATACGCCTTATGCTCAAGTTCCACCGGCAAATGGCACGCTTTTCCGTAGACTAGTCGATAGGGAGACATGCCCAGAATGGTCTTGTACGCAGTACGGTAAGCCCACAAAGCGTCAGTCAAACGAGTTGACCAATCCTTGCGGGTAGGATTAACCGTCTTCTCCAAGATATTCTTTATTTCCCTATTCGCCAACTCTGCTTGCCCATTGGTTTGAGGATGGTAAGCCGTTGAGACCTTATGAACAATGGAGTACTTCCTCATCAAAGCAGCGATTGACCGGTTGCAAAAATGAGATCCCTGGTCACTGATGATAGCCCTTGGCATCCCAAATCTCGAAAAAATGTTGGACCTCAGAAATTCGACCACAACAGAATGGTCATTAGTACGTGTAGGAACGGCCTCAACCCACTTGGAAACGTAATCAACGGCCAACAAGATATATAAGTAACCCAAAGGAAGACGGAAAAGGCCCCATAAAGTCAATGCCCCAACAGTCGAAAACTTCGATGATCAAAATAGGAGTAAGCGGCATCTCATTGCGTTGAGTCACACATCCCAAAAGCTGACAACGAGCACAACCCCGGCAATAGGCAAACGTATCCTTGTACAATGTAGGCCAATAGAAACCACTTTGCAAAATCTTAGCGGCGGTCTTCTTAAATGAGAAGTGACCGCCACAAGCCTCCGTGTGGCAAAACTTGATAACACTCTGTTGTTCGGAGTCGGGCACACAACGTCGGACGAGTTGGTCGGCACAATACTTGAACAGGTACGGATCATCAAAAGAAAACCGTTTCACCTCCGCCGAAAACCGTCGGCGGTCTTGCACATTCCAATGAGCCGGCATTAGACCAGTGACCAAATAATTCACAATATCCGCATACCATGGAGCCGTGGAGATCCCAAACAACTGCTCATCGGGAAAGGAATCTTGAATCGGAATATGAGAAGTGTGGTCTTCGAACTCTAAGCGAGATAAATGGTCAGCCACCACATTCTCTACACCCTTCTTATCCTTTATCGTAAGGTCGAACTCTTGCAAGAGTAGAATCCACCGAATCAAACGCGCTTTGGCATCTTGCTTAGTGAAGAGATATTTCAACGCGGAATGGTCGGTGTAGACGGTGATTGGAGCTCCCACTAGATAAGACCGAAACTTGTCAAGTGCAAAAACAATCGCCAACAACTCCTTCTCGGTGGTTGAATAATTCATTTGGGCTTCATTCAATGTCTTGCTAGCATAGTAGATCACATACGGCTCTTTTCCCTTCCTTTGTCCCAACACGGCCCCGACGGCATAATCGCTGGCGTCACACATAAGTTCGAACGGTAATTCCCAATCCGGAGACCGCACAATAGGTGGGGAGGTGAGATTTGACTTCAATTTAGTAAAAGCGGTTTCACAAGCCGGTGTCCAATCAAATGGGACATCTTTTGCCAGCAAATGACACAATGGCCGAGCAATGGCACTAAAATCCTTTATGAACCGCCGATAAAATCCCGCATGACCCAAAAAAGAACGGATATCCTTCAAACATTTTGGAGTCGGGAGATTGTCAATCAAGTCAATCTTGGCCCTGTCCACCTCAATACCACGGGCGGAAATGATATGGCCAAGCACAATGCCTTCAGTGACCATAAAGTGACACTTTTCCCAATTTAACACCAAATTCTTCTCCTCACAACGGGCTAACACGAGCCCCAAGTTGGCAAGACATTGATCGAAAGAGTTGCCAAAAACAGAAAAGTCATCCATGAAGACCTCCATAATCTTTTCAACCATGTCGCTAAAAAGACCCATGATGCACCTTGAGAAAGTACCGGGGGCGTTGCAAAGCCCGAATGGCATCCGACGATAAGCAAAGGTTCCAAAAGGGCATGTGAACGTAGTCTTGTCTTGATCCTCCAAAGCGACTTCAATTTGGTTATACCCCGAGTACCCATCGAGGAAGCAATAGAACTTATGGCCGGCCACCCTCTCCAAAATTTGATCAATAAAGGGAAGAGGGAAATGGTCTTTTCTCGTACTCGCATTTAATTTCCTGTAGTCAATACATACTCGCCAGCCGGTCTGTACACGCGTGGGAATAAGTTCATCCTTTTCGTTTCTAACAACCGTAACCCCGGACTTCTTTGGCACCACTTGTATCGGACTAACCCACTTGGAATCTGCAATTGGATAGATTATGCCAACATCTAACAACTTGATAACCTCAGCTCGGACCACATCCTTCATGATCGGATTCAAGCGCCGTTGAGGTTGGCGAGATGGCTTGACATCGTCTTCCATGTAAATGTGGTGAGAGCAAAGGGATGCATCAATGCCCTTGATATCGGCTATGGACCACCCAATAGCCTTTGAATGGTTCCGGAGCAATTCAAGTAATTCCAACTCTTGGGGTTCACTTAGGGCAGAGGAGATCACCACCGGGTATGTTTGGCAATCGCCAAGATAGGCATACTTAAGTGTGTCCGGAAGTGGCTTCAACTCAAGAATTGGAGGCTCCACACAAGAAGGAACGGCTTGCTTCTCGATAGGGGGTAGTTCCTCAAATTTAGGAACCCACGGGCTAATAACACACGCATCCTCTTCATCTAGCAAAGAAACCAAGTATGCAACCTCGGGCGCGTCAAGAAAATCGGCCTCGGCGGAAGTAAGTGCTAATTCCAATTCATCCTTGCAAATAAACTCGGCGACATGGTCTTGGACAAGCGAATCGATCATGCTAACCCCGCACACATCTTCATCGTCCCCCATTTGACACCCGATATGGAACATGTTGACTTGCATCTTCATGTTGCCAAAACTCATATTAAGACGACCATCCCGGCAATGAATCACAGCATCAGATGTCGCTAAGAAAGGCCGACTGAGAATAATTGGGACAGAAGCCTGTGCTGCCGGTACCGGACATGTGTCAAGAACCACAAAATCCACCGGGTATACGAATTGATCAACTTGAACTAGGACATCTTCCATAATTCCCTTAGGTACCCGGATACTCCGATCCGCCAATTGCAGAGTCACTCGAGTTGGCTTCATTTCGCCCAACCCAAGTTGCTCATAAACGGAGTAGG
The DNA here is from genome assembly GCA_020567845.1 of Rhododendron henanense subsp. lingbaoense. Classification (NCBI taxonomy): domain Eukaryota; kingdom Viridiplantae; phylum Streptophyta; class Magnoliopsida; order Ericales; family Ericaceae; genus Rhododendron; species Rhododendron henanense. The sequence goes on from CM036324.1 coordinate 31,179,625, forward strand.
GCAAGAGGTTCACGCTTGCGCCCAAATCAAGAAGGGCCTTCTCAACAACCTTACCCCCAATTGTGATGGATATCGTAGGACACCCCGGATCATTGTACTTGGGCGGGAGAGTCGATTGGAAAAGGGAGCTCACTTGCTCGGTCAAGAATACCTTCTTCTGCACTTGAAGCTTACGTTTATGAGTACACAAATCTTTTAAAAATTTGGCATACGACGGGATCTGTTTGATAGCATCGAGCAAAGGGAGATTCACGGTCACTTGCTTAAGCACATCGTAGATGTCGGCACTCAAATTTGGCTTGACCGGCGTCTTTAATCGGTTGGGATATGGAGCGGGAACAGTAAAGGCTTGCGGAACATCACTCTCCTTGGTTTTTCCTTTTTCCTCCTCCGTGGACGCTTGCTTGGGAGATTCCCCATTTGTCATAGTAGGCTTAGACGGTACCGGAGTAGGTAGCAAGATTGGTGTCACCGGCGGCTCCACTTGGGCGTTGTCCACTGCCCTTCCACTTCTCAACGAAATAATGGCTTTGGCTTGCTCGGGGAAAGACACCGAAGAGCTACCAATTACATGCTGACCTTGAGGATTAGCCAATGGTTGAGTGGGGAGCTTTCCTCGTTCTTGTTGCAACACACCAATAGCCGTCGTCAACTTCCCCATTTGAGTCCTCATGTCATTTAGGGCTTGAGTAGTTTGGTCATTGGTAGTTATCTGCATCTGACAAAAAGTATTCATTGTATCCTCCAAAGTTCGACGCGGAGGTGCTTGTTGGGGTTGAAACTGATTTTGGCCTTGGAATTGGCCCGATGGTATGAATCCTGGTGGTCCTTGTATAGCAGGAAATCGTGGCGGGCCTTGAAGCTGAGGTTGTTGCCATGGCTGAGATTGAAACTGTGGCGGGCCTTGAGAAGATCCGGCTTCATTTTGTTGGTTCCAACGTGAGCCCGATGGTTGCTTCCACCCCGAATTAAATGGTTGCGAACTAGGCTCAAAACGTTGATTCAAAGCATTCACCTCCTCCGGAGCATAAGCACTCAACACGTTCTTAAGAGCAGGAATATTCGGGCAGTTATCCGTTGTATGTCCCGTAGTTTCGCAAATCGTACAAATATCCTCCACACGGTTGATAGGCTTAGTTTCCTTCTCTCCTTTCAATTCCAAACGCTCCAACTTTTTAGCCAATTGTTCCATTTTTGTTTCGATAGCTTGGTGCTCGCTAATAGAGAACTTTCCGGAACCACCCGGGCCTTGATTAGCCATTGCCCTTTCACCGGCATCCTCGTAACTCCAGGTTAACGACTTCTTGGACACCTCATCCACATACTCCCAACCGTCCTCAGGAGACTTGTTCATGAAACCCCCGGTACACATGGTATCAAGCAATTGCTTGCTTTGTTGCGAGCATCCCATATGGAAGTAGTGGATTAATTGATACAACGCAAAGTTATGATGAGGCACCGCCGAGAGTAGGTCCTTATACCGCTCCCAATATTGATGGAATGCTTCTCCTTCCCGTTGCTTAAAACCCTGAATTTGATCCATCAAGAGTTTTGTACGGCTCGCCGGAAAGAACTTCTTGTGGAAAATATCTTGGACCTCCTCCCATGTGGTCAATGATTGAGGCTTCAACGAGTGAAACCAAGTCTTTGCCTTATCCTTTAAAGTGAACGGGAAGAGTCTCAGGCGTGCTTGGTTTAGGTGAGCATCCACAGTAACAAAGGATTGGAGAGTTTCCTCGAATTCCCGAATGTGTTGGTACGGATCCTCTCGCTCCAAACCATGGAAAAACGGAATGCAACGGTGATAGTCCGATTTGAATACAAACGTGTTCGCGGCAGTGGTGGGTCGTGGGAAAACTATCGGAGACCGTTGAGTAACCCTCTCCGGATTCAAATAGTCCTTAAGAGTCCGAACCGGAGGAACTTCCTCATCTGCCATTGCCCTTCTTGTCGGAGAATACGGCCGAGAATAACTACTTGGTGGAGAATATGCCCGTAGAGTACTAATTCTTGCCCGAGGCGGAGAACTAGACCGATGGAGACGGTTTGAGCGAGGACTACGATACACTCGAGGCCCCCGATAAACCACAAGCATGAACTTTTGTCTTACGCAATTCAAGAACCAAGTAACCGCTCTGCACTAAGAAAGACAGACTGGAGGGGCTATGCCGCCACCTCGCTCTCAACAAACAGTTAAGAGGGGCTATGCCGCCACCTCAATATAAGCTCACGCAAATAAAAAGAAAAGAAAAGACAAGAGATACTCAAACTAGCTTCGTTAAACCTCAAGTCGAATTGGTGGCTCAGTTAGAGGTATCCGTTAAGTTGAGTATATTATGCACAAAGATAGAAATGGAACGGAATACTTACAGTGGTTTGACGAACCTCCAAATAAGCTAAATAAGAAATCCCCGGCAACGGCGCCAAAAATTCTTAGCTCCACAACCTCGCCTTCAAATAAGGTTGAGATACCCCAAGCGTAGGGCTAGATTGTCGTCAGCATAATAAACCGGCAAGACCGGGATCGTTCCCACAGAGAATCGGATGAAGCTTACTCGGATTGTAGGCGTTAAAACGATGGTTTACGGCCTTCAAGGCGGCCAACTAGGATTGCTTTGAAAAGTGGAAAATATGAAAGTTGAAGACTAGAAACGGGTTTGATAAACTAAAAGAGGCAAGTCTCGAGATCTTCTAACCCTTGACAAAGGCTATTACCGGTTCTCGAATATAACTCAGGCGAGAGTCACGACCGCGTGCTCACGCCCGAAAGATTTTACTTTATTGACTAAGTTAACAAAAGAAGTGATTTCTCGGAGGCGAACCAACTTGGTTTTAATATTTGTCGAACACTTAGGAGGCCACTAGGCCTCGGTAAGTCACTTGCTAAGACCGCTTGGCTAAGTTTCTTACCAAGGGATTAACACCCCTAATTTAGACCAAAAGTGCAAGTTAAGCCCTATTCCGGAAATCATGCTTTAAAGCCCGGAGGTTTCGAGAACCAAATAACAACCTAAGTTCCCGGGAAAGATTATCCCGAGACTTAGCCAAACGACTACTCAACCATAGCTAAAACATAGACTAAGGCAAGAAAATAAGACATAACTTTAAACCGACAAAAGCGAGAATAAACTTGAGATTAATAAAGATCTTGTTTGTAGCTACAACATTAATAAACGACAAAATGATAAACGACAATTACTTACTTGAGAACTTGAGGAAAAATAGACTAGAAAAGCTCTAAAGGCATTAATGGAGTTCTAGAGAAGGAAACTTAAAGCTAATAATGAACTAAGTACAAAAAGAAGAAGAAGAAGTCCCTATTTATACAAAAGGGACAAATATCTCTCCAAAATATCCCAAAATGTGATATTTCCAAAAATGGAAGGCTCAAAAAGCAACAAATATCTGCTCGGAAGCTTCCCGTATCGATACGGGTCTAGGGAAAGTATCGATACGGAGCTGCTATCTCCAAAAGTCAAATTTCCCACGTAACGTCTCCGTATCGATACAGATTTGGGCTGTATCGATACGAAACAAGCTGTATCCCCACTAAACAGATGGTATCGATACGGCTCAAATCCGTATCGATACGCGCGCGCTAACTCCAGAACCTCAGGCCAGCCTCCAATGCTTGACACCCGACGGCTCCTTGGCTTGCCCGATACCTGACTCTCCCAATCTTGATCACTTGGGCACAAGTTCCACCGGGCAGAATTGAATGAAATCACTTGAGGTTTGAACTTGCAATCAAAACACGCCTTTTAAGGGCATTTAGCCTGAAACACTCAACAAACTACCTCAAGAGCAAAAAGGCATAAAAATGACGATAAAGCATACAAACGCCACAAATAGGGAAACCTTTAGCACCACAATCTAACGATCTTAGGTGCTAATCAGTAATGGCCCGACATCCCCTACAACTTCTTCCACATCTCCATCCGGTGAGTCGGTCGACTGTTGGGACTCATCATACGCCACTTCCTGGTCATACTGCTCATAACGTTCACTAACAATCCCATCAGCATCAGCAAACAAGGCCTTACCCAGTCTATCCCCTTTTTGGCACTTAACAACACGATGACCAGGCTCTCCACACTTGAAACACTTAGACCTCGAAACACCCGCTCTAATGGCCTGCGGAACAACAGGTATTGAATTGCCCGTAGGCCAGACTGGCACTGGGTTGGGCGTTGTTCGGGCAGCGACACCCCAAGCGGGTGCAGCAGATTTGCGGTTCGCTTGCCTCTCCAATTGCAAGGCCCTCTGATGGGCCTCCGAAATAGAATACAAATCAAACATATTCAACGTTAACTGAAACTGCTCACGCAAACCTCCAACGTACCTCGAAACCAATTGCTCCTCCGTTTCAGCGATATCATTCCGGACCACCAACTGATGAAACTCTGTAGTATAATCATCCACTGAATGGGAACCCTAACGGAGATTTTGTAATCGCTGATACATCAAACGAGAATAGTTGTGGGGAAGAAAAGCCACCCGCATCTTTTTCTTCAATTTTTCCCACGAACTAATCTTCTCCTTACCCTGCCTCGCTCTGGATAGCTTCAGCTGCTGCCACCAATTAAGCTGCAGCCCTACCTCAAAACCTGGTAGTAACCAACGCGACCCGTCTGTCCTTCGGGACACGCTTGAAGTCCAAGATCTCTTCGATAGTTGCGACCCAATCAAGGAACTCCTCCGATGCCAAAACCCCCTGAAACTCAGGAGGATCAACCTTCAACCCCGATTCCCATTGCCGAGAATCGCGGTCTGCCATGAACCCATGACCGTTTTCCCTCCGTTGATAGAAACCACTGCCACCGGCCGCTCCTACTGCAAAAGGGTTTTCGGCCTCTTCATCACTCGCAGCCTCCTCCTCACTCAAAGGATTTCGGTTGACCGAGCGATGGCGAGGCTGGTTCGCAACAGTAAGGGCAGCGACCTAATCGGCTAGGGCAGCGACCTGATCAGCGACCTGTTGGATCTGCGCCTCTGTTCGTGCTTCTCGCGCGACGTCATCCCGTTCATAAACGTCCTCCATAAAAGTAGTACGATCACCACGTCCCCCACGACCTCTAGCAGCACATCTCGCGGCCATAGTCGAAATCGGAACCTGGCTCTGATACCAACTGATGCAGGGCAGAACTATGAATCGAAGAACAAACGTGCAATAAGGACAATCACAAACGGGATAGATATAGAGAAACTCTCTCTAGACACTTTATTAATCAATCATAATCAAAAAATTGCGCAGTCCTAAGGCTTACAACTCCTTAAATAAGAAGCAAACCCTAAACTGACTAGGAAAAGGAAAAATACCAATTTCGGAAAGTTCCGAAATTATTACATATTCTGAAAATATAAGAAAAAACAAAATTTCTCCAACAAGAACGGACATTATTGGATTTTCCTACCAAAAGTTATAAGCAAAAAGATTATTTCCTAAAACGGCAAATTTGGCCTTTCGAAGCCCTAAACGGCCGAAAACGGCTAAAAAACAGACGGCCCATGTGTCCTGACCGTTTGGCCGTTTTCGGATCGAACCCAAGTGGGCCCAAAGCCAAATCCCTCGATCAGTTATTCACGAAAAAACCGGCTAGTAAGAATGCTTAAGGTGGTACTCCTCCTCTTGGACTATTGCATCAGTATAGTAGTGATGTGAGGTGATGGTTGTGGAGGTGTTGCGGTGGTGGCGGCAGTAGAAAGATGAGTGAGGTAGAGTATAATTATTCTCTCGCCCCAGGCATAGGTTCCATATAAGCAAGCGATTAGATGATGATCATCCAAAACAGTTCTTTCATCGTTTTAGGCTCAATACAACGGCAGAATCAGTACGATTCACGAAACAGATAGTGGAAATATCGATTCACAATTCCATCCAATATTTGACAACTATTTACTTGACTGTATGATAGGTGCGTAAATATGCCTATTTACGCCCCCTAACTTAGGTTTGTTATGTCCGTTTAGTGCGCTACTTGGAGTTTGATACTTGCTAATTATGTTTCAGGACTCTGTAAGCCGATGAATAACATTTGGAGCTAAAGCGCAAAGTCGGATTTTATTTTGTGTCAAAGCAAAGTTGGTGCCAATGAAATTAATCAAGAGAGAGAGAAATAGAAAAGAGAAGCACTAGATTAAAATCCTAGCTGCAATGGTAATTGGGCCCACCAATTACAAGAAGAAATTTCGGCAGTTAACAAGAGAAAAAGGGGTGCCCACTAATGACTTGTTTTCGGAAAACAATAAAGAAGGAAATTAGGAACCGACTTCGGGCTACTATATAAAGGAGAAAAAGGGCTTTGATAGGCATCTTTTTCTCACGCATAAACCGAGAACGGTGCTGCCATCAGGGGATCTTTTCGACACATAACAGAGATGATTCGGCAGGAGCTTCAATGGAGTTCTGTCTTTGCTGCCCGATCATCCCTTCCTCGATGAGCGGCTAAATCCTTCGGGTAGGGTAACGAGGAAACTTTCTCCGAGTAATGTAATCGTTTAATTTTTAGGGTTTAATTCAATAATGAATTGTATGACTTGGGATGATTCATAGTTTTTATGAAAGAACAGATTTTTCCCATTTATTTATTGTGTTTGTATTCCGGATATCAAGCACTGTCATACAAAAGTTTTTAATTATCAGGATAGTCTCTGAGATGGGTTATACTGCGTTAGACGGATCGTGCCGTTGGTTAAATAACTTAAATCCAGTGAGACGATCCGCGCTATGTTGAGATAGCCTTTACGGTGTACGAATCCTGTGAATCTTCTTGATGATTTTCGATAGGGATTGCAAGCCCTAGCGACAATCTTATTTGTCTTATGTTGAATAATTACCCTAGGATTTATAACGATTATATTGCAAGGGGAAGGTGGAATCAAAACCCTAGTCCCTTCTCTCTCCTGTCTTCAGAACTTTAATCACTTTCTAGTTTAGTTTTAGTTTAATCAAATCAACTCAAATCCAAACATTTTCCTTTCAGAATTAAATTAGAAATCAATTGAACGTATTGCAACTTAGCTTTTTACTCTCCGTGGACGATCTCGGACTTAACTGCTATTCTTCGGGATAATTGTTAATTCCCTGTTTTATAAATTATATTTTTGGTACAAAAACGACAGACCACTGTATCTGTATCTGTTGCCGTTTGACAATCCCATGCTACCTTGTTCTGTAAACAAAATTTAGCTTGATCTGTGGCCGTTTTGGATAAAGATAGAGAAGCAATGACTTTTTTGTTTGCTGATGTTGGGATGTGGTGCATGTCGGCAATCTTGGATAAATTTGTGCTCTATCTGATGTTGTAGGTGTACATACTTGTGTCTTGGTAGCCTAGTTCATTTGGATGGCTATCTGTAGTGTAATGTCTCATAGGATGCTTAACAGTGTGTTTTTTTCTTGGTTCATTTTTAGCCTAAAGAAGTTAATGTGAAAATTTTGGTTTGCAGGGAAGATTTCCCTTTTTGTGTGACTTTTCCGGTGTTTATAATTTGTTTCTTCTTTAGAGCCTCAACAGGGGGAGAAAATATTGGACATGTGTGCGGCTCCAGGAGGGAAAACAACTGCAGTAGCAATCCTTATGAAGGACAAAGGAGAGGTTGTTGCGGTTGATAGATCTCACAATAAGGTAAAGTTTCTGATAATTCCCACAACTTGTAGTTTGTTGTCTTATGACTCCTGCATTATTGCATTTTGATGCACATTAGACTGACTAGCTCCAGATTGGGCAGGATAGCATCCAGCCCACGTGATCTTATATTGCTATCTCAAATTGACGAAGTTCACTAAAAAAATGGCCAAATAATGGATACCTGTTGCATATTCTTATCAGTGTTGTTTTGATTCTCCGTGGATCGGCTGTGAACAATAATTGAAAACTCATTTATTTTCGTTACGGAGGGTGAATGAAAGAAGAGGTTCTTTGTTGTTGAATAATCTGTTGACATGCGGAGACTATATAAAACAACTTACCATATTATGGAGAAGATGACTTGTAATTTCGAAAGTTCTCAAACAGCCATTGTCTTTGTTATTATAATAACCTGATTTTGAACTAGTAGACTGAAGCACCTACTTGAATGTGCATCACAAGGTTATGGGATGTTTACTTCCTTAACTAAAAAAGGTTAATGGTAGTCCACTTCAATTATTAACAGTGGAATTTGAACGTCATTTGTGGTATAACAAAGTTGCATGTTGTGGAGAATGTAAAAATGGAAAACAAACATCGAAAGTTTAGCTTAAAGAATTCTTTTGGGAGGGAGGTTCTCTTGGTCTTGGAGTGGGTGGGCAAACAAATGATGCCAGTTCTATGCAGAAACTAAGGATGAACAAATAAGGTTTACCACTTTAAACCCTGGATGTGGAATTTGAATTAGGTTAGTCACACACGCTATGCCATACAGCAGTAATATGCAGTTTGCTTTCATAAGCACTGTTCCTTACCACCAAAGACCAGAAATAAGGAGCAGGTCTTCCAGTATTATATTAGTTTATTAGTTTTTTTGCCATGTCAAAATCAAACTGCTGAGGGGAGTTGCAATGAAGGTTAATGCGTCTTGCAATTTCCCACTCCTGCAGATTCCTAGAATACCAGTGAGGGGCTCATTGCGCCGCCTTTCTTTCGGAACCATGCCCCAGGTTCTCTTTACAACACATGTCCCCAGCTTAAGCTGCGGTTAATTATCTGATTGTATCTGATTTTCTTTGCTAGCACGGATTTATTTTAAAATTCTTGTCAAGTGTGGTTGATATTGACAACTTTTAAAAGATTTGTCGTATAAATGCAGATTTGATGTCATCTTAAAATGGTTTGGGCATGTTGAAATTAAGAATCCAGGTAAAGCCATTAGAGAACAAATAAAATCAACATTAGTTATCTCGGGTTGTCGGGCAGAATACTTTGGGCTTCTGTTTCTGCCTAGTGCTCTTGTGCTAAGACGTTGAAGGTATTAAGGCAATGCGTATCAATCCTCAATGCAGCGGTTATTTTGCAAAAGAAAGTAGTTTGCTGTTGTTTAAAGTTCTAAAGTATCAGTGCAAAGTTCATAGTGCATCATGAATTAAACAAGTACATCAATGTCTTTAATCGTATTTGGTTATTATTCCACTGCATGAGAAATTTGTGTGTCAGTTCTGTTAAACTACCATTAATGTTTCTCCTGTTGCTGGGACCATGTGTTGAGTCCGAAACTGAGAATATTGATGTCTAAATGTTCTTTCTTTTCTTTTCTGATGATGAAAAGCAGATTCCCTTGTGGTTTCATTATGTTTCTTTTTGATCAGCGAAGGTTTTATTATGTTACTTCTGAACGTATTTTATTTTGTAGGTTCTCGATATCCAAAAATTGGCTGCTGAAATGGGCTTGAATTGTATAACCACATACAAGTTAGATGCTCTTAAAGCTGTTCGGCAAAGAAGTGAATCCAACGATTTGCACACTGCATCATTTGTTGCCCAAGAAGGGTCAGACAATGATTCTACTGGAAACGCAAATTGTATGTAACTTATTATAATACATTTTGTGTGTTTTGGTTTAAGATAGTTGTTTCTATTTGAGAGAACGTGCTATTGCGAGTGTTAGATTAGTAAAAAGTGTTGTTGATCAGTACATGAATCATGAGGATCATATACATTGCAAAAACAAAACACTTTAATGTGATAAAATGAACCTAATAATGGATGCCGATAATGAATGCAAATATGTAGCTAAATGTGTCTCACGTAGATTAAACCAACTACAAGACCGATAGATTATCCATGGGCAACGCCTACAATTCATGACTATAACCTTCTGAAATTACCAAAATCCTCTTGGCTCTTCTCATTGACCGCATCAGTATGTGTGAAAACAATGTACTTCCTGTCTATCAGTAGTCTAAATAATTAAGAATTTCTATAGCTAGGTAAGAGTTTAATGTCTAATGCATCACAACGGGTCTCAAATAACAGAATATAAAGCAACAAATTTCCGAGCGAAGATGACAAAGCATATAATACAATATTTGACTCTTGTCATATAATATTTGTCATCTTCACTCATCTTTAATCTCAGACTTTACAAAGTATACTTGTCAGGAAAAAACTGTATTTTCAGAAGATAAAGAGAAATCTCAGTTCTCAAACCATTTGAAAGAATCTCCCAATATGCAGAAGAAATTTCAGAAAGGGCAGAACGTCTCCATGTATCATCATGATGTACTCATAGCTAAGTGAATTCTGTGAAGTTTCCTTTTCCTGGGAAGATTCTCTTCTTTAAGAGGCAATTTTGCATGGTTAGTATCCTCACAATCTATAATAACAGAAGTTACAAAAGCAAAGTTATATCAGGTAGAATAAGGAAGAATGAAAATTAAGGAAATAATTAAAAAGAGTAGACAAAATGCTATTCCATTACGCAGCACAACTAAAAGAGGAAACCAGAATGAATCCACCTCAAATGGTGGTTATTTCAGGATGAGTTTCGACAATCTAAACTAATATAGAACAAGAAGATATAATCACAACAGAAGAGCCAATACTAAAGTTCAGATGCAACAAATCTTGCTATGTTGTTTCCATTTCATGTTCCTGGGACCAAACAGTGGAAGTTCTGGCCTTACTATCCTATGTGTTCCCCTTTCTTTCCTCGATTGAGAGTGATTCAGCTTTTAGTCCTCCCAAAATGTAAAACCTTCTCACTGAAAATATATCCGTGGGAAGCTTAGGAGACATTTAGCAACTTTGTGGTTGATCATTTCAGAAAGTAAATTGAGTCAAAACGACCAAATCTCAACCAAATGTAGGTTTCATAAACAACACCTATTTAGCACCAATCATCTACAGCAAATCCACATACTGGGTCACATTCAATTTCAATTAATTCAATTTTCACATTCTTAATCCTTTGTTATTTCATGTCATTTTGCCAAATTAAGGTTCATTAAGACAAAGAAACAAAATAACAAAGCAACTCAAAGTAGATCCAGTAAATGCAGCAAAAGAGTTGGGCTGAATTCCGCCAATACTTAGAGCAAACATGCATAAATACATCATAGTTAGCTAAACAATGAACACTCTAAAGATCAAACCATATCATAAAAATCATCCATTTCTTTCTTTGCATATCAAAAAGACTAATAATATCAAGATAGATTAATCTAGCATCTGGTATTGGTCATCACCGATCACGCAACTTCCGTAACGAAGAGAGAGCCAGAGACATCTCGCGCTCATGGAGCTCAACGAAGGCCGCGTGCTGAGTACGGAAGGTCTCCAGGCAAGCACGGATGGCTGCAATCTCGCTATGCATGCCTGCGATCTCGGTAAGCAAAGCTGGAGGAGGAGGAGCGGCTGCAATCTCGCTACGGATGACTGCGAGCATCTCGGTACGCAATGCATCAATAGAAGCCGCGATCTCGGTAAGCAAAGCTGGAGGAGGAGGAGCGGCTGCAATCTCGCTACGGATGACTGCGAGCATCTCGGTACGCAATGCATCAATAGAAACCGGGGCCAGAGAAGGAATCGAGTCAACGACAGGCGCAGGGGAGGAGGTGGGGGTGGAAGTCCGGCCGACGGCTGCAAAGCTCGGAAACTAATGTCCCAACGGGATTGATCAAAATACTTAAAATTACATGCCTCATCCTCATCGCTAGGTATGTCGTAGTACTGGCGAACTAAGGTAGTAATCACCGTCGGGAACGGCAGGGCAAGAGCAAGGGCCGACGGCGTTTGACGGACTTTCGATGCTTTGTAGAACTTCAGCATCTCCCCCCAAATCAAATCCGGGATCAATACCTCGTATCCCTTGTGGAAGGCGTACAGAGCCTCCAAGATCGTCCCGTTCCGCTCCTCGTGGTGACCCGAAACACAGACGTTTGCCTTCAAGACCGAGTCAACGAACCAAACCCGTGCCGGTAGAAATGCACGGCGAGTGTGCGATTGGCGGCTGCCGTAGCGACCCCCGCACATGTCACCAACGATCTCGTCAAACGTTACGCCATCCGGGAACGGGGCGTAACCAGAAACAGCTCTAGTACAGTGGAGTGCCGCGGCAATGTCACGGGGTGTAACCGTCAGTGTAACCGTGACGGTTACACCATCGATCACAGTGGATAGCTTGTCGGGCTCGGCTTCGACCATGACCATATTCTGATAGAATAAGCGAGAAATACGAGGATATGCCGAATCGAAAGGCCCAAACAAACCCTCGAGGTCTCGCCACTCGAACTACCGTACGGCCCAGCGGGTGTCCTCGTTGTTGCAGAAGAACTCTTCGACCTCGAACACCGTGGGGAGGGCCAAAGGGTGTGAAACCCAATCTGGCAATGGGACGTCGAGTTGGGTGGGAGGTGGGGACGAAAGCAGTGGCTGGGCGACGGCATTCTGGCGACGTGGTCTGGCGGAAGCCGAGGAGTTGCTCGGTGCCGGATCCTCAGCCCTAGCTTTTTTTCGGGAGCGAGGACTCATGATTCCGTCGAAGTGGTCGCCGCCGAGGATTTACGGTGGCCGCTGTGAGTTCTAGGGTTTCGGAAGGGCAGAGGGTGAAATGAAGGGTTTTAAAAGGGGATTCAACTCTTCGTTTTTTGGAAGAGCTCGGCGGCGACCACTTCGACGGAATCATGAGTCCTCGCTCCCGAAAAAAAGCTAGGGCTGAGGATCCGGCACGGAGCAACTCCTCGGCTTCCGCCAGACCACGTCGCCAGAATGCCGTCGCCCAGCCACTGCTTTCGTCCCCACCTCCCACCCAACTCGACGTCCCATTGCCAGATTGGGTTTCACACCCTTTGGCCCTCCCCACGGTGTTCGAGGTCGAAGAGTTCTTCTGCAACAACGAGGACACCCGCTGGGCCGTACGGGAGTTCGAGTGGCGAGACCTCGAGGGTTTGTTTGGGCCTTTCGATTCGGCATATCCTCGTATTTCTCGCTTATTCTATCAGAATATGGTCATGGTCGAAGCCGAGCCCGACAAGCTATCCACTGTGATCGATGGTGTAACCGTCACGGTTACACTGACGGTTACACCCCGTGACATTGCCGCGGCACTCCACTGTACTAGAGCTGTTTCTGGTTACGCCCCGTTCCCGGATGGCGTAACGTTTGACGAGATCGTTGGTGACATGTGCGGGGGTCGCTACGGCAGCCGCCAATCGCACACTCGCCGTGCATTTCTACCGGCACGGGTTTGGTTCGTTGACTCGGTCTTGAAGGCAAACGTCTGTGTTTCGGGTCACCACGAGGAGCGGAACGGGACGATCTTGGAGGCTCTGTACGCCTTCCACAAGGGATACGAGGTATCGATCCCGGATTTGATTTTGGGGGAGATGCTGAAGTTCTACAAAGCATCGAAAGTCCGTCAAACGCCGTCGGCCCTTGCTCTTGCCCTGCCGTTCCCGACGGTGATTACTACCTTAGTTCGCCAGTACTACGACATACCTAGCGATGAGGATGAGGCATGTAATTTTAAGTATTTTGATCAATCCCGTTGGGACATTAGTTTCCGGGCTTTGCAGCCGTCGGCCGGACTTCCACCCCCACCTCCTCCCCTGCGCCTGTCGTTGACTCGATTCCTTCTCTGGCCCCGGTTTCTATTGATGCATTGCGTACCGAGATGCTCGCAGTCATCCGTAGCGAGATTGCAGCCGCTCCTCCTCCTCCAGCTTTGCTTACCGAGATCGCGGCTTCTATTGATGCATTGCGTACCGAGATGCTCGCAGTCATCCGTAGCGAGATTGCAGCCGCTCCTCCTCCTCCAGCTTTGCTTACCGAGATCGCAGGCATGCATAGCGAGATTGCAGCCATCCGTGCTTGCCTGGAGACCTTCCGTACTCAGCACGCGGCCTTCGTTGAGCTCCATGAGCGCGAGATGTCTCTGGCTCTCTCTTCGTTACGGAAGTTGCGTGATCGGTGATGACCAATACCAGATGCTAGATTAATCTATCTTGATATTATTAGTCTTTTTGATATGCAAAGAAAGAAATGGATGATTTTTATGATATGGTTTGATCTTTAGAGTGTTCATTGTTTAGCTAACTATGATGTATTTATGCATGTTTGCTCTAAGTATTGGCGGAATTCAGCCCAACTCTTTTGCTGCATTTACTGGATCTACTTTGAGTTGCTTTGTTATTTTGTTTCTTTGTCTTAATGAACCTTGATTTGGCAAAATGACATGAAATAACAAAGGATTAAGAATGTGAAAATTGAACTAATTGAAATTGAATGTGACCCAGTATGTGGATTTGCTGTAGATGATTGGTGCTAAATAGGTGTTGTTTATGAAACCTACATTTGGTTGAGATTTGGTCGTTTTGACTCAATTTACTTTCTGAAATGATCAACCACAAAGTTGCTAAATGTCTCCTAAGCTTCCCACGGATATATTTTCAGTGAGAAGGTTTTACATTTTGGGAGGACTAAAAGCTGAATCACTCTCAATCGAGGAAAGAAAGGGGAACACATAGGATAGTAAGGCCAGAACTTCCACTGTTTGGTCCCAGGAACATGAAATGGAAACAACATAGCAAGATTTGTTGCATCTGAACTTTAGTATTGGCTCTTCTGTTGTGATTATATCTTCTTGTTCTATATTAGTTTAGATTGTCGAAACTCATCCTGAATTAACCACCATTTGAGGTGGATTCATTCTGGTTTCCTCTTTTAGTTGTGCTGCGTAATGGAATAGCATTTTGTCTACTCTTTTTAATTATTTCCTTAATTTTCATTCTTCCTTATTCTACCTGATATAACTTTGCTTTTGTAACTTCTGTTATTATAGATTGTGAGGATACTAACCATGCAAAATTGCCTCTTAAAGAAGAGAATCTTCCCAGGAAAAGGATTCTGTGAATTCACTTAGCTATGAGTACATCATGATGATACATGGAGACGTTCTGCCCTTTCTGAAATTTCTTCTGCATATTGGGAGATTCTTTCAAATGGTTTGAGAACTAAGATTTCTCTTTTATCTTCTGAAAATACAGTTTTTTCCTGACAAGTATTCTTTGTAAAGTCTGAGATTAAAGATGAGTGAAGATGACAAATATTATATGACAAGAGTCAAATATTGTATTATATGCTTTGTCATCTTCGCTCGGAAATTTGTTGCTTTATATTCTGTTATTTGAGACCCGTTGTGATGCATTAGACATTAAACTCTTACCTAGCTATAGAAATTCTTAATTATTTAGACTACTGATAAAAGGAATATAACTTATTAACCGCTATAAAACAAAGCAGAAATTTATTGGAGTAGGGCTTTAAGATGTGTGTGTGTGTGTATGAGAGAGAGAGAGATGCATATTCGTTGAAAGTGTAGAATACTGAAAACCATAGCGTTAAATAGGCATAGGCTGAGGGAGCATATTAAATTGGTGGGGAGTATTTTGGGCGGTGCCAGCGTCAATAAAAAAAAGTCTATTCCTGTTGTGGTAAGGGTGGAAGTTTAAGAAGGCTATAAAGATAATATGGTAAGTGATTCCATTTGCAGTCCTTTGGACTATTAAGAAGTTGACAAATGATTCGATATTTGAAGGGAAAAATCCAAGGCGGGATGAAGTCATGGATTCAATTAAGCTTAAGGTAGCATTCTGGGTAAAAAACAAGGAAGCAACACGAAACATACGAACTAATGACATATTTTTCACTTTCAAGCTCTGAGACTGGTTATTTAAGTTGGGAAGCTAATGCTTAATCAGGAAATAGCAGGGGTTTAAAGCAAGAGTACACCTTGTGGGTAGAGGGGTAGTGATGTTGTTTGGGTGGATGCAATGATGCAGCTGCTATGTTGGTCATAAGGGGATGATTATATTGCGGATTTTGGCTAAAGGGACCCAATATAATCATGTGCTCTGATTCTGCACATGGTTCTGTGGTGGCTCAAGCTGGTTTTGTTACATTGGATTGGTCCCTGCATTGGGTTCAGTCACATCTTGTGCTCTGATTCTGCACATCGTTCTTTGTTGGCTTAAGCCGGTTCTGTTCAATTAGTTTCTGTGAAGTGTCAAGAATAGTGAACTGGGGTATTAATTGGTTAAGTGGAAGGGGATGGTGTTACTGCTGTTTTCTGGTGTTGCTGGGTGCAGGGACTGCGAGCTTCGGTGACCGAGGTTGCTGGGGCTGGGACTTTGAGCTCTGGCATGGATGGTTTCTGCAGTTTTGGGAAATGGGGGATCTGCAGTGGCGAAATCTGGTGATGGCTGTCAGTTTGAATTGTTTTGTTGCCTATAACTGGATATGGAGTGGCTATAGTTATTGATTCTGGACATCCAAACTGCAATAAAGGTGACTTTGTTTTGTGACCTACTGGGGGAAGAGAATAGTCTTATTACAGGACTGGGGACACTCTATTGAAAACATAGATGTGCGTCCTTTGTGTTATATCGGGATCCTTGGTTTTCATTTGGTGCTGCAATTGGTATGCTGTGCTGCTGGTGTGGAGGCTGCTTGGATAATGCAGTTTTTTTTCTGCAGTTTCTATGCAATTTTTCTGCTGTTTGCTGAGAAGGTTTCCGTTGGTGCTGAAATTTGAATGCTGCTGCTGCTGGTGTAGAGGCTCCTTGGATACTGCAGTTTTGAACAATGTAAGGCACCATCCCGAATTTTGAATAAAGTAAGTAAACAACATTGCAATTTCTAGAATTTGTTTGGTAGAATACTTATCACAAACCTATATTTCAAGAACAACATACTCATCACTATTTCCCATATCATTTTTTTTTTTATGCGGAATGATTTTCACGAATATGAGAACTTCTTAGTGTTTTATCCGGATTGGAGTCTTTTTCAAAAAGTTTGTACTAGAAAACAAGTTCTGAATTGTCGACTAAACAATTCTATTTTCTGTTAAATGAAAGCAGAAAGCAGATTCTGACGAGCATAACTCACTTTTCGGCATTGTGAACGACTGGTATTTTGTGTTCTCCCCTGCACTTGTTAGCAATCTGGCTGATACAATGACATCAAGCAATTTAGTTTCTCAGTGAACAGATTCTCTCCTTAACTGTTTTTTCCCTCTCTGTCCCTTTTTAAATAAACTTTTGTTAGTTCTCTTTGTTTTGATATCTTATACTATGTGTGTATGTGGTTCATGCCAGTGAATATCCTTCTCGCATTATAATTGGCTCAGCACTTGGGTGGATACTTGTGAAAATCACCACTGAAAGATTTGCATGGCATTGCTCTGCAGGTAAATCAACACTGTTTCCAGAAATAGTTTTGCAAAACAGTATTCTGTTTGGCCGAACAGTTTTCTTTTTAAAAGAGCTTTAAAGTTCGACACTATCAAGAACGCAATGATAGAGAGTTCTCCTCCTTTTCTTCTGAAATAGTTGGAAGTGGAACTGAAATATTGGAAGATGAGTTGTCTTGTAAAATTTCATATGATTGCGCATCGCACATTGGATCATCAACAAACACCTTATCCAAACATACTAAATTGCTTTGACCTTAGTTGCTATATCTAAATCCCGCAATCTTCTTAAAGTCTCATAAACTAGTTTTAAGACAGCAAAGAATTAATCAATCACAATCCATTTAGAGGTTATCATTTCTACAGGAGATTTAGTGAGCTTGCTTCTTATTAGCATCCATGCGGTATGAATCACGAGTTGTGGAAGAAGTCTGGGGAATCTGTTATATAATCTTGTTTTGTCGTTGGTTGCTGAGCACCTTTTATGTAGAATGGAAGCAAAAAAATAGTAGACAGCTAATCCTGATAGAACATGTAAACACATTATTCGATTAAAAAAATTAAGTTGTGTTATTGTTATTGCACATTGAATATCTGGCAATATAGAGAGCCAAAGATATAGTATTTACTAATTGTTTAAATGTTGCGATGCAGATAGGAGGGCAGAATGAGTGCCATTTTGAGAATTTCTTTCTGTTGCGCAACCTCAGACGTGAGATCTTGAAGCTGCAGGATTACTAAGGTGGATAGCAAGGACATTCATCAGGCACAGTCTCCAGTTGTAGGCAAACAACACCTTTTGTATCGAGCTAGTGCAGATGTTTCATTTACAGTATAGCTTTATTTCCTTTGTGTTGCTTATCCTTGTAAACTGTTTATTTTCCAATGAAGTTCTTACCACTGAAAAAAAAGAGAATGAATATTTGGGGGACAGAAAAGCGATGATAAATAGGACTCTCTCTCTCTCAGAATTATGTCCAAGATTTTTACAGTTGAGCTGAATAAGAATGCCTTTTACAACTTAATGGATTTCTTAAGACTAATTGGCTTATTTTGCCAAAAAGCCCCTCAAAGTTGTCATGCTGCCACAAGAAGCCATACGTAGTTTCATCATGGTGTATAGATACTAGTCCACGATGATAGAGCTCAGACTCGTCTGATTCATCTGATCCAGTCCCCACAAAATCCACCATTCCTCCACTATCTCCTCCACACATGACTCTCCAAACCACATCATCTCTTTCATCATTGGTGATGAGGGAACCTGTTCCATGATATCGTGCCACGTAGAGTCGTGTGTGTGGAACTCCATTATATGCTCTGAGAAACCAGCACAGTCGTACATCACCGCATGAACGTTTTCAATACTGGTAGCATCTACAGGTTGAACTGCATATGTATTGGTTTGGTCATTTTCGCCCTCTTCTTCCTCTTCTAATAAATCTCTAAAGAAGGGATTCGTGGATTTCTGGCTTCCAATTCTTCGAGTTCATTAATACCAGTCAAAGAACTTGAACAATTTGGCAATTCCAATGCCATTTCTAAACAAAATACAAAGAATGAAATTGAAAGGAAGAAACAAGTTGGATATGATAAGGTGTGTGTTTATTCTGAACACTATGCACTTCATGGACACAGGGGCCCTACATATTCTTAGAATTAAACAACAATAATATATATGATTATTTGTATAATTAATTTGGTCTATATTGAGCACGCCAAATGCTTTGGTTCGGCCGCCTAGGTGGTTTGCCTTGCATCCTCCTTGAGCTTGGTTTAAAACACAGTAGTTACAATTGTGTAGCTTATTATTTTTGGCTTACAAGAAAGTAATCTGCTAGGATTCAAACTCGGACATTAGTTGAGGTTTCAAATCGCATTACCACTAAACCATAAGAAAGGCACTTGTCTTTAACTACAAACAAAAATACTTATTTTAGGGGGTCTTGTTTGGCCCTAAATTTGGAGGCTCCAGGCCGCGGCCTCCGGGCCTGCGTGGGGATGATTTGTCCTTTAAATAGACATAAAGTTGTCCACGTCTCAAGGATGAAGCTATGACCTTGAGAAATAAGGAGCTACAGCCCATTCCCTTTTGCCAGATGGGATAGTTGAACTAGCGTTGTCAATTGAATTTGATCATTGGAGTAAAAAATTGCAATGTCCAAAGGCACTTCTGCACACACATTTGAAACGGCCAATCATTGGGTACTTCCGGAGTATTGTGTGGCTTTGTTATGTGGTACTCCCTACAAATTAAAGATTGTCACCATACAACATAGGTCACTCATTGCCTGACAACCACCCATTAAAGGGAATCATAATGTCCCTACCAGATAATTTGTCGCCACGTAATTACTCCAGTTGAACGTCCACTTACAATCTTACATGGATTTCATAGCCCACACTCGCATTTAGCCATTGTTAAAAATAGAATTTATTATGGGTCCGATTAGTCGTTCTATTCGAACTAATCGAACCCATAACAAATTCTCTACATACGGCCCCAATCTTTCTCGATCTCTCTTTAAGACATTTTTGTGTTTCCTTTAAAAGTCTCATCTTCAACCATTTCTAAAAGTATTTCTTTCTCTACAGACACCTTTAGCCACCAGAAAACCATCATAAGAAATGGCTCCAAACCCTCAACAGATAAGGTTCACTGGAACACGTACGGGAGACAAAAATTGAAGAACGTACAAGGTAGCATTCTTAAGACTCAGGTTGGTCCTTAAAATGTTTGGGTCTTATATCATGAAGGAACAAATGAAGTTTAAAAAAGTTCAACCGCCGACGTCAAAGACGTGGGTGGTATGGTAACCAAGCTAAGCAACTGTCGATAGAGTTCAAATTCGGTGGCTGTGTTCCTAATGGATTTTAGTTAATCCTTTTAGATGAATCACCATCAGTACTGAGTTTGATGGTGGAGGAGCATGTTGGTGGTTGAGGGTGATTGTGGAAAAATCTAGGTTTAAGAAGGGTAATTTTTACTTAGATTAATGTTGGCCCAATGGCGCGGAAGAAACCAGGGCCTTAGGCTTAGAGTCCGTTTGATTAGCGAGATAGTGATAGAAAATACAAGAAAGAGGAAAAAAAATAAACTTTTTGTGTGTTCATTTAGCAAGAATATTCTAGAAAGCGGTAGAGAGTAAACTTTCATGCACAACCCTCTAAAGCACGAAAGCTTGCATTACTTTTTCTCACAAAATGTGCAGAAAATTTTTATTTTCTCGAGAAAATCAACAACAATTACTCTAACTTCCTTCTTTATTTATTTTCTTCCCTCCACCTTTTCTCTTCTAATTTTGGAACATAATATAACTTCCTTGCAAGTTTCCTCATTTTCAAACGAGGATATCTTATTTTCTTTACTACTATTTTCTTGCAAAATTTTTCTTCTAATCAAACGGATGTGAGAAAAAAATAATTTTTCTTTTTTCTTCTTTCATTTCACTTTCTATCATTTTCATTTTCTATTTTATTTTTCATGCTAATTAAACGGACCCTTAGAGAATAATATTTTCGGGATCATATAGAATCAGTCTTACGACGTTTCCCTACTCAAATGCGAAGGAGTGGAATCCCATCTGAAAATAGGTTAAACAATTCGTAAACAATATATACGTTTTATTTTATAGAAAAAAGTAGACAAGGCATGAGAATCAACAAAAAGGATGAGAACCTTCTTCCATCATAATCATCCGAACAATTTGTATATTCATCAAAGTACACCAACAAAGTTGTTAATTTTTCAAGGTTTGTGCTTGGATTAAGAGCGCACACACACTTGGGGGCTCCGAATTTTTGGGTCTTAGTGGTGGATTTGTTTGAAGCTCAAGCTAGGGTTTGAATACTTTTCTTGATTGAGGTAGGATTCACTACTAAACCTCTTGATGTTTGTATGTTCATGTAAATGTTGTAGTTATGTTGAATTATTATGAAGTTTTTTTTTGGCATATGTGAGAGTATGATGTTCGGTTTTGAGGGTCCTGCAAAGTTTTGGCCTTGGTTATACATAAAAAAAAAAGACCAAATATTGCATTCTTCCCTTGTGAAGAAGGAAGGCCCTCAATAAAATCCATAGAGATGTCCGACCAAACTTGGGTAGGAACTGAAAGTGGTTGTAAGTTGTGACAGACCTGGACTTGCTACAATTTCCGATTTGTTCCTTTGGCACGCATCACATTCCTGTTCAAAACGCTTAACCTCTTTCCGCATCCCCTTCCAATAAA
Organism: Rhododendron henanense subsp. lingbaoense; assembly: GCA_020567845.1. NCBI lineage: Eukaryota > Viridiplantae > Streptophyta > Magnoliopsida > Ericales > Ericaceae > Rhododendron > Rhododendron henanense. Next base: position 31,201,023 of record CM036324.1, read on the forward strand.
AAAGCTTGAGAAAGTCGTTTGTAAGTGCGAAGGTTGCCTGAATGTCCAGTAGATGGAGATGCATGGAACTCCTGAAGTAGTAATGGCTTTTGAGCGGAACTAACAGTACAATTCGGCCTTTGTACCTAAGATCCTTGCCATCCCAAGAATAATGAGGAACAGCACCAGGATCTTGCTGTAGTTTGTATATTATTTCTTGTGCTGTGTCATTAGTAGCCAACTCTGCTCGTATGTCATCTAGACCACCAAATATCGGAGTAGATATAGCAGCCAAGGCTGCTTGTTCAGGAAGCCGAGAGAGAGCATCCGCGGCAACATTCTCAATCCCCTTCTTGTAGATTATCTCATAGTTAGAGACCCACTTTTGCTGTTCCATAGAAGAGATTCGCTGCTCCAGGATTTATTTTACTGCATGAACTATGGCCATCATCTCCTTGTCATATATTGACATCTGTTGATGGAGTGGTGACAATTCCTTACTTGTGAATGCTAAAGGTCGACCCTCCTGCATTAAAACCCTGCCAATTCCGACTCCACAAGCATCACACTCCACCACAAAGAGTTTAAGGAAATTTGGTAGAGCAAGGACTGGAGTAGTCGTCATGCTCGTCTTCAAATTTTGGAAGGCCACCTCAGCATCTATCCCCCAATTAAAGGCATCCTTTCGCATCAGGGCTGTTAAAGGTGTGCTGATCTTTGCATAATCCTTGACGAATTTTCTATAATACCCAGTCAAGCCAAGAAATACACGTAGCGCTCGGATGTTTTTCGGCGTGGGCCACTCCACCATGACTTTATTTTTGAAGGGTCTGCTGGTACACCATCTTTTGAGACAATATGACCAAGATACTCAACTTGAGGTTGGCCAAAGCTGCATTTAGACTTCTTCACAAATAAGGAATTCTCCCGAACGAGGGTGAGAGCAATTTGTAAATGATGTATGAGTTCCTCCCACGATGAACTGTTTATGAGAATATCATCAAAGAATACCAAGATGAACTTACGTAGATGAGGCCGAAAGATGTCATTCATCAAGCTCTGGAAAGTCGATGGGGCATTAGTCAAGCCGACCGGCATCATTAAGAACTCATAGTGGCCATCATGAGTTCGAAAGGCAGTCTTGGGGATGTCATCCTCATGCACCCGAATCTGATGATATCCCGATCGCAAATCCAACTTTGAAAAGTACTGTGCACTGCCGAGCTCATCAAGCAACTCATCCGCCACGGGAATAGGATATTTGTCCTTGACTGTCATGTTGTTCAAGACCCGATAATCAACACACATACGCCATGAACCATCTTTTTTACGGACTAGCAGAACTGGCGAAGAGTGTGGGCTAACGTTGGGTCGAACAATTCCGGCATCTAACATCTCCTGTACTATCTTCTCTACTTCAACCTTTTGGATATATGGGTACCGATATGGTCTAACATTAGCAGCTCTGCTTCCTGGAAGTAATGGTATACGAGGATCATGTAGTCGCTTTGGTGGCAACCCGTCAGGTTCTTCAAAAATGTCGAGGAACTTGGAAAGTAGCACTTCTAGTTCCCTTACTTTCAACAGATGAAAGGTTAGTGCTGCCAACTTCCCTCAATTGCACTAAAAATATCTCCGACGGGTTCTGTAAAATTCTTTCCATTTGATGTGTGCTGACTGTGGTGACTTCTCAAACATCTTTCCCTTTAATAATGACTCTCTTTCCATTCAAAATAAACTGCATAATTAGCTCAGAAAAATTCCAAGTTATATTGCCTAAAGTTCGTAACCACCGAGCCCCCAAATCTATATTACAACCTTCCAATGGTAACAAAAATATATCTGTTTTTATCAGCTGGTTCTGCATGGAGATATCTACATCAGAACTTTTTCCTGAACATGTTAGTCTAGTGTTCTTCAATCAGCAACTTTTACTTCAAACTTTTCACACCTGTCAATTGAGGAAACTAATCTCTTGGCAATTTTTGAATCCAAGAAATTATCGGTACTTCCCGAATCAATCAAGTTTACAAATTTACAACAGGATGACCTTTAATAAATCCTCTGACTCGCATAGCCTGAGGGGTGGAATAACCAGCTAACGCATGAATACAAATGGCTAGTTGATCAATATTGGGAGAGAGATTACCTTCCTCTTCCATCGCTGCCTCGTCTTGCTCTGTAGCACTAACCAGTTCACCATCAGGATCTCGAACAGGTTCAATCATCAGTAACCTTCTCTGTTTGCATTTATGCCCCGTATTCTACTTTTCATCACAATACCAGCAAAGTCCCTATGCTGTCCGCTCCTTAAACTCCTGATCAGTTAGCCGTTTTGAGGGTGTGCCACGACTTGGGCCCATCACTTGTGCCGGCTTGCTTGGAGGATATCCACCAGGTTTCGAAGGGTAACTTCTAATTGTTGACCGATTACACTCTACCACTCTCTCTTCTTGCAAACGTGCGAAAGAGATGGCCGCCGTCATTGTGGGAGGTCGATACATCTTGTCTTCACGGTGTATATCTGGTTTCAGCCCTTCCACTAAGGTTCCCACCAACTGATGCTCTGACCAATCTTGGGCACGGTTCGCAAGACGCTCAAACTTGGCATGATATTCCAAAACTGTTGAAGTTTGTTGAATCTTTGCGAGCTCTCCATGGACGTTTTCATACTCATCTGGCCCAAACCGAGCCATCAAGCTGTCCACAAGTTCTGTCCACGTAGGGATTCCTCGGCTTGATTCGAACCAGTCGTACCATTGAATGGCTTCACCGTCAAGGTGGATGGAAGCAATTTTCACCTTAATATACTCGGGTGTTCGATGAAATCGAAAATAGCATTCTGCCCGTGATACCCAATTTGTTGGGTCTCCTCCTTCCCAATGTGGTAATTCAATTCTCATCAGTGGGAATCCTTGATCGCGCTCCTAGGCATTCCCGTCATAGTTTCGTCGAGGCTGTTCACCAGGGTGACTAACTTCCTTATAGATTTGCTTGCCATGCTCATTACGATGGTGGGGCGATGACGGATCTTCCACTTTTGGACTAGACAGGTCGGATACAGAACCCATTTTGTCCTTGGCAGAAAGCGCTGCTAACATCTCCATCATCGAAGTAATCTTATTGCCGATGTCAGTCACATCAGCTTGCAGCTTAGCAATACTTTCTTCGTGTTGATTTAGTTGCTCATCACACTCAGCGTTGGATATCGTCATTCTTGATTAAGCCGGATCGTGCTCTGATACCAAATGATAGAACCAGGGCTCTATCGTGGATTTTTTGTGGCTGGAAAAGAAAAATAGAAGAAGAAAATAAGTAGATGAAGATCACTTCGAGGGGATCAATCCTCCAAACCCAAAGGCAAATTCTTATTGATTGCTTGACCATAGCCATACGGCATCTACATTATATAGCTATAGCAGTTGTAATGATAGGAAATAACGAAATTACTTGTATAAATTGTGCAGAAACATAGGGCGAATTAATCCCTAAAAATCAGCTAATCAAGAAAATACCAAAAAGGAAAACAATCTTCAATATATTTGTACAGATGTATTTGCTTGTGTGGGAAATCTGTTTTATGTTATTCTTGATGGTTTATGTGGTGGTGGTTTTTTGCAGGATGGTAGGCATGGCAAAGGCTTGGGGATATTGCTTATAAAGACGGTGACTTTCATTTACAATTTCTACTGCTTTATACTTTTTGGCTTCTTACAAAGTGGAAGAGATTAAAAGACAATGAAAATTTGGATTTCTAATGCTGAAGTTATTGTTTCAGATTCTCCTCCTCAAAACAACCTACCTAACTAAAAATAATACAAAGAGAGATAAAGAGACATGGAGAAACGGGAAGAAAAATTGACCACCAAAAGCCAAACAGTTATAGTATGCAAATAGAAGAACTTGAATTTATCATCAGAAGTTCATAGGCAGAGAAAACAAGTAATAAGGTTCTGTTGGGCTCAGTGAAGAGGAGTTCTTCACTTTTTGAAGTCTCGACTTATTTTTTGTGTCTCAAGATAGTTAGAGCCTCTAGAGGGATTGCAGTTGCAAGATCATAACATACAATTGCTGGATCATAACATACAATTGTACATGACCGTCTATCTTTTTTTTGAACATGCATAAACAACTGCGAACCCATTCTCAAAGATTAGGTGTACTGGGTGCAGGAGGTAGTAACCGATCAGGCACCTGTTCCAATGACGACTAGGTCCTATAGCTGTCACGTTCAACGCGCTCGAAAAAGACATCTTGCAAATTACGGGCGGTATCTTGCATATTACAGACAGCCTTAACCTTGTTATGAATCTCAGATACTTCCGTCCGCAATTACTCAAACTGCTCAGAAGGCATATGAGATGCGCTATATCGATCAAAGGAGAGGCCATGGGAGCCGGGACACGACAAGTGGCAGCATGACGGTGGGGCCTAATCAAGCAACAACAGAATCATCGCATTTTCGACTTGCTTGTTGAGTTTGTGACACACGCAGAAGAGGGAGTGTGCAACAGCTGCGGCCTGCAAAGCACATTGTGCATCAGAATGGAAGACTAAAATTGCGAATCCCTGTACTATACCCTATATCTAGTACAGAGATTTTGGACCTAAAAACAAAAGCATAGCCCCCACAAGATACACCAAGCTAACAACCCGTTGTAGCAACAATTTCAGGTAGCTGAAGACAGGATAGGGCCGATAGGCAATAGTACCATTATATGTTTGCTTCTTTACTCCCAATGAAATAAATAGACCATAAAGAGTTCTACGCGTGCAAAATAGTAGACCTGACTAAACTGCTTTGCAGCAAGCAATGTCCTAGCATGGCGAAGGCTTGCTTCCGTCTTCAGCTCCTCGTCCACACCAGTTACAGAAGATGCCAATACTCCAAGCTCATCACACAATTGATGAGCTAGTTTCAAATGTCCCCTGCAAGGCACTCAGCATCGCACCAATTATCTTAAAGAATTTACAAACAAACAGATACCATGATTTTACTTAGTGCAAACTTCATCCCATATTGTTTTGTCCATTTTCAGTAGTCGTGCCTCTAATCGGATTACCAACAATGTATTTTCGTGGACATTTTTAAATAAAAAAAAAATCTAGTTCTCAAAAGAAGAAGTGAAGAACTACTGCTTTTGTGGATTTGAGGAAGTACATTATTTGGTGATCCGACTTGAGGCAAACAAAAATAATAGGATAGAGGGAGTATTCAAGAGAAACTAAAGTCGGAGCAATGACCATACCAATGTAAGGCACGCTCATGTAGCAACTGCAGTTTTAGTATCAGTATTCGAGATTTTGATACAGACATAAACATCTCTTCTGCAATTTTAAAAGCAGCAAAGGCTTCTGCAGATGAATAAAATTTGCTACGTCATTGTCAGAAGTAAAAATACAAGCAAGTCTGCACTATGTATACACAGAGAGAGAGAGAGAGAGAGAGAGAGAGAGAGAGAGCCAAGGCGTAACTCACTTCAAGTATTTTTCTGTAAGTTACTCTTCGTTTAGTTCCTTACTTTTGAAACTAAAAGTTTTTACTTATAATAGTAATGGATATGATCTAGTGTGGCCAACTGTATATATATACAGTCAGTCTCCCATGAAAATGCGGACCTTCATTTCTCCCATTTTCCGATCGAATTTCGATAATCCGAGCCGCTCATTGTGTTCAGAACGTGATTTTAAGGGAACTCACGAGAAATCAGCAAAAAAAAAGACCGGAAAGAGCTTCGTCCGAGTAGTTTTTATTTAAACCGTTCGATAAAAAATAAACAAAACTGCTCGGATGAAGCCCTTCCCTGTCCTTTATTTTTTTGCTGATTTCTCGCGGGTACCCTTAAAATCACGTTTTGAACACATTGAGCGGCTTGGATCATTGAAATTCGATCGGAAAATGGGAGGTCCGCATTTTATTAAAATAAGGTGGTCCTTACGGGAAACGGACTGATATCTCTATTATAAAACAGAAGGGTGTGGGGACAAGTTGTTGGAACGGCTTAGATTCATTTGATCCAAAGGCTGTAGTGCATCCTCCCACTTCTTGGTTAAGTGCCCATGGTTTTCACCTGAATCACACAACTGCCATTCCCTTCCAACCGGGATGTGTAGTGCCGTAGGCACGGGTTAGCACTAGTACATATACACAAGAAAAAGATTAATCGAATGTACAGCCTGCAAGGGGCATACCCCAAAAGAAAAGGAAAAAAGAAAAAGAAAGAAGAATGAAAAAAGTGCGATAACCCATTTACAACCCGCATGGAGAGTAGGATAGAGTAAGGAATGCAACCAACGTGCAATGTGTTTTGATATCATACCTCATTGCACTATCCATCTGTAAGGAAAGATAGCACAACGGGGTATGATATGAATGAAGCGAAAATAAATAACAAGAAAACTAACAATATCCTGGCACATCCTGCCAGACTAGGAAATAAGATAAATAGCCAATGTCGAAGGAGTAGACGTTGTTGGCCAACTATATTTGCTTATGAATAAACTCACACAAATCATCTCCGATCATGAACTAATCCAAATTTGATTAACAAATTCTTTATCATGGCATATAATCTTGACAATATCTACAACTTGAACAATTTAGATCATCAAAAACAACCGTATTGAGTTCACAATTTAACAATTACAAAGTTTCAATAACCTCCATGTATTGGATTTGATCCAGTGTGGGCATCAATATTTTCTTCTGAATAAATTCACAAAATTCATATCCGATCATAAACGAATCAGCACTTGATTGATATGATATTCGACATGGTATATATTCTTGACAATATCTACAACTTGAACAATTTTGATTACAAAAATAAACCACATTCAGTTCACAATTTAGCAATCACGTAGTTTTAATGGACTTCTCATGTGAAACCTGTGAAGTCTTCATGAATCCGGGCAATGTCGTTCTCAGATAATTCGCGTATTCAACCTGCGAAGTCTTGATGAAACCAGGGCGACGGCGTTTTAAAAACCTCGCGTTTGACAAACGCGACTTTGTATGGAATTCAAAAGCTCGACTGAACTGATTCAACTGAAAATTGTCCCGACACACCCTGTCTCTCTCTCTGCACTTTTTTCTTTCATTCTAAATTTCCTACCCAACCAAAAATTCCTCGATTGAGATTGATTGAAGCGACGACTTATTGGTACAAATTTGTCATAGCTAATGAAAGATTAACAAAGATGCTTCAAATCCCGTTACATTGTTGCTGTCCTTAAGACGATATTCGCTCCTATCAATTCCGGAGAATTCGGTGGGTGTTTGATCCCAAATGTAAAACAGGCCTGGAAATTGCAAAATACACAATTATGGGCCTTATGCGGGCGTGCCAGGACTGGATTGCAGTCCAAATTCGTGTTAAGGCCTGAATGCCTCAAATCTGACTTCTTCTAGAGCGATTGCGTACGACCTAAGGGGTGAGACCATATGTGGTTCATGGTTTGCCTTTGCGGGATAAGGACTTAGTATTTCCTAACCGTGTGAAAAATGGAAAGAAAAGAAAACAGGACTGAATGATAAGGATAAAACAAACTTTATTAATCGGTTTAACAAAGTTTGGGTACAAGGAAATGAAGACAAGATCTAGGCTGGGCTAGATTGGACTAAAAGATAAAAAACTGTAGAGACCCGAGAAATTTTAATCTTTGAAATATCTATTAATTGCTAATTGAGAAAATATGGTTTTATCGGTGGATAATTGACTTGAGGACTGAAGTGATAAAATAGAAGTTTGAGGGAGAAAAGTGTGATTTTATGATTTGAGGGTATATAAGGGGGTGTGCACATGTATGGGATCATTTTCCTTCCCTCTTTCTCTCACTCATCCGGCGTCTCCCATCTCTCTCTCCCACCGACATCTCTCTCTCTCCTCCTCTCACACTCAAAACTCCACCTCACACTCCGAAATCTTCGAGAAACAACTACATTCAACAGTGGCGGCTCCACTCACATGAAACCATGGTCAACTGACCACCCAAAAAAAAAAAATTTGCTTAGAATACATGTAAATTTTTTGGACTAGCCTTACTTTGAACACCCAATCTAATTGTCAATGAACACCCAATCCAATTGTTTGAACACCCAACCCAAATATTATTGAACATCCACCCCAAAAATAGCCCACAAATTAATCCACTTGAAATTGAAAGCCCAAATTTTAGCCCACTAACCTAATTTCAGCAATAACAAAATGAAAAAAGAAAATAAAAAAATTAATGAACAATAGAAAAAACACACACGCAGAAGTCAAACCATTCTCTGGCTCTTGTTCCGACTCTCTGTTTGAACTTTGGTACGACGGTACACATAGGTTTGTGATTCATATCTCTCTCGACTCTCTCTCTGCCTTTCTCTTTCTCTCTCCCTCAATTACTCATAGGTTTTGGATTTGGGCTTTTGGTAAACCCTAAGTTGTATATTTCTGATTTATATTTGGGTTTAATTGATTTTTCTTCCAATTGTTCAGGGTTTTGAGTTTCAACCTTCAAGAATATGGATAAAGAATGAATATTGGGTGTTTTTTTTGTCTCTACACATTCTAACATTCATCAAGTTTTGCCCTAAAAAGTAAGACCACCACTATCTCTCCTAATCTTTTTACATTTGTTTTGAGTAATTAGATTATAGATTACTAAGTTTGTATAAGTTATTAAGAAATCAATGCTATCTTTCGAATTTGCCTTTAGCTTACACTTAGTCAAAAATGTCATGGGAATCACAAATGAGTTGTCAATAGCATTGCAAAAGAAGATACAAGATATCATAAATGCCATGGCACTTGTTGAAATGTCTAAGCAAAGGTTGCAAATGATGAGAGATGATGGTTGGGATTCCTTATTGGCCGAAGTGTCTTCGTTTTGCAGCAACCATAATATTCCTTTCCCAAACATGAGTGAAATGTTTGTATCTAGCGATCGACCACAACACAAAGCCCCACAAATTACAATTTCCCATCGTTATCGAAATGAGCTATTTCATACAGTCATAGATTTGCAACTTATGGAGCTAAACAATCGTTTCACAGAGGCGAATACGGAGTTGTTACTTTGTATGAGTTGCTTGAATCCTAGAAATTCATTTTATACTTTTGATAGGAAAAAGTTGATTCGTCTCGCGGAACTTTACCCGTGTGACTTTTCTAAGGTGGACCTAATGGCATTGGACATTCAACTTCAAAATTACATTGTTGATGTTAAATCCGATGAAAAAATTTCAGAACTCAAAGGGATTGGTGATCTTGCTGTAAAGTTGGTGGAGACAGATAAGCATGTCATATATAGATTGGTCTATTTGCTTGTGAGATTGGTGTTGACTCTTCCTGTCGCCACTGCAACAGTTGAAAGAAGTTTTTCAGCAATGAAGTACATAAAGAGCAATCTGCGCAATCGAATGGGAGATCAATGGATGAATGATTGCTTAATTACTTATATAGAGAGTGATGTATTTGATACTGTTGATAACGAGGATATCATGCAACGGTTTCAAAATATGAAAACTCGTCGAGGACAATTGTAATAGCTTATATACTTTGCTATTTTTGGGTCGCATTTTAGATGTTATGTATGACTTTTTGTTTATATATATAGTTGTGATTTCTCGAAATAGTATAGTGCAATTTCTGAACACCCTTGGAAGAATTCCTGGAGCCGCCACTGTCATTCAAGCCTTGCAATCGCGTTCCTAAGCTCGGAAATCCTTGGGTTGAGTTCGAATCGAAGTTCCAAGGTTCGAAAGTCTAGGGCTCGTCCAATAACGCGAGGATCTCGTCCATTGTCTCGAGGTAGGAACTTCTTGACCTCTTTTATATGTTTCCTTGTTGATTTGGTGTGAAATCGAGCTATTGGTTGTTGAATTTGGTTGAGCATTGAGTTCTGAAAATCTGCTGAAAATCGCTACCCGAAGCCAATCCGTATCGATACGGTTTTTGTGGCGTATCGATACGGGTAGCTTATCTTTTTGAGCAGTTGAACGCGTATCGATACGGATTTCATGCGTATCGATACGGGAAGCTTATCTCCAGATTTTGTTCCTGTTGACCACTTATTGATTGTTTTGTCTCTCTATCACTTCTAAACCCCTTGAAACACCTCCTAATTAATCTCAAGCTCGTTCTTTTGGCTTCTTGCGACTTTTCAATACTTTCCTTGCCCGTTGGTCTTCCGTTGACACGATTGAATATGGAGCTACATGGTTAAACGTTGTTAATTGCTTATTGGTTGATAATTGGTATACGTGATCGGTTGTGATGCACTTGTGATAGTGTTGGCATGTTATGTGACATTACGCTTAAGAATGTGATCTCGGGAAGTCATAGCTCGCATGTTAGTTGAGAATTGGGTCGTTTGAGGTCGGATGGTGATTTAGGGAGTCCCGTACGCAAGGGGTGGTAATACGGTGACACACAAGGGTTTCGTACGCGAGGGGTGGTAATACGGTAACCTTGGATTTGAGGGGATTACTGTGACGCTAGGGGTGGTAACACGGTAATCCACATGGTGTTGTATGGTAACGCAAGGGGTGGAAGTACCAATAGTGGAAGTTAGTGATGTTGAGTCGAATTGGGGGTTATTGAGTAATTGAGTCGTATGACACTCGTGCTTAGTTGGGATTGGGGATCCATTTACAAGTTGATTGATCATTTAGTGTTGAGTATTGTTTCCTCATCTTTCTTCCTAATACACTAGTCAACATGTTTGCATATAGTATTGGTTAAGATTTTCCTACTGGGCTTTGTAGCTCAACAAAATCCTTCTTTTCAGGTACCAATGCCGGACTTTAGCCTCATGCGTGCATGCTTGGACTTGTGAACAAGATTTTGGAAGCCTTTGCACTTAGTTACCTTTTTCATCTTGTAATGGTTTAGCTTTTGGGTCAAGATGGCTTTGTAACTAAGAATTCATGAACTATCTTTTGACTAGAAGTATAATTGTATTAAGCTGCTTTGGACTGTGATGCCAAAGTATACTTTCTTTGAATAGAGGACTTGTCTGTAATTAAACAGGTGGAACATTATTTTGGGAATACGATGGCAGGCGGAGTTTTTTCAGTTAAAGAGTATTATTTATTTTGTGTTGAAAATCCAGGTCGTGACAAAAACACTGCTGGAAAGTAAAGATAATTGAAAGGTAATTTGAGTAAGCCGTGGGCTTGATTGGTCGGGGACCTTTGCTAAAGCCTTCAATTCTGATATTTATAGGCAAAGTTCTGGGCCTTTGAGCTGCTTGTGAGCAGCTCGCTGGGGAGAACATTCTAGGCCTTTGAGCTGCTTGTGAGCAGCTTGCTTCCCAAGCATGACTAAGCAGTTTATGGCCTTCTTGATTTCTTCCTTCTTGACTTCTTCATTTTCAAGCCTAAATAAATCTGAAAAACTGGCCCAGACCTGAAAAACAAATCTTGGCCTAATTGGGCTAAATAGGTCGAAAAAAACTAGTCTAAGCCTTGATTAGTTGGGTCAAGACCTGAACCATATATGGGCTAAACGAGTCTAGGCCTGATAATGAACCTAGGCCTTACTCGATTGCTTTGGGCTTGGGCTTTAACTAATTGGGCCAAGCTTCAAAATAATTCAGCCCAATCAATTTTCAAACTCTATTCAGACCATCCAAAATCAATTAGGCCTAATTGTGGCCCACCATAAATTCGACCAAAGGCCTAATTCAATCAAGGTCTTATTAACCAAGGCCTGAAATAATACTTTGGGCCATTAATCCATTAACAAATTCTTTTTTAGAATTTGGCCAAAAATGGGTGTAAACAGTGGGAACCAGGTTAGTCTAACTGCGTTATGCACAAACGAAGAAATACCCGAATACCTTCGGATTTTACGAACCCGCCAAGAGATAATTCTAGAGAAAAATAAACATCAATTGTTTTGATTCTCTTTCTCAATTGATGGAACCCCTTGCCCTTGTATAGGCATAGGGGTAAAAATCGCATCTTGACTATTAGCTAACAGATCATCATGACTGTTAGCTAAAAATCGCATCTTTTTATTGATTTCAATAGTCACGTCTATTCATGCGACCATAATAGTCATATATTTTGGTTTGATCATGCTTATTATTATTGTTATTTTTGTCATTCATTAATCTTAATCTACTCTATCTAGGGAGACTTGGGGAAGGAGATGGATGCTTACGGAAATCGAACTCTGCCCATATACATGGGAATACAAGAAAGGCACTAATTGCACTCCACTTGCTGATCACGCCTATTTATTTAGCCTGAAAGACACACATTTTGTGCTTAAACCCAATGTTCGCATCTATTCATTTCACATGAATAAACATGCCTCTTGAATTAAAACTGTTCATCAATAATTACATTTAATATCTATTATATATTTTGAAAATGTTGCAACACGACTTACTTACTATAACTCTCCCTCTCTCTCTAAAAACTATACAAAAAAACCACTTTTCTCTCTCTTCACGAATCCATCTACGACGCATTTGGCAGCTGTTAGGGCCACACCTGTTAGGAGTCAATATTCCTTCTTACGTATTTAAGTGATTGTAATAAATTTTTAGGAATGTTAGCATTCGCATCCTTTGTTACATAGTCCCACCCTCTGTGCCCACTCTCAAATCTCACTCTGCGCTCCTGCTCTTAATCTTCACTTTCACGAATTTTGTAGTTTGCAATATTTTTAAAGGACAGCGTTCGCGCACATGCATGCATTATGTATCGCACCATTAATTCTTTTGAGTGTTAAATGGCAGTTCCACTGTTGCAAATATGGTTGTGGCGTAATAAAATGAGAAGAAAAGTGTGAGAAGAAAACTACAATGGTTTCTCTCTTCATAGATTAACAGGAACCTTACATTGTTACTGATATATATACAAACTGTTACAGTACATTGACCCTTCTATACAGCTAGTCAATCCCATAATCATAGCTAATAAAATCAAATCTAGAATACAAGAAAGGAAGGAAAGCCTCGGACTGATTTGCAGATATCAAGGATTGATTTGGGCTTGATAGGAAGTATCCATAATTGACTAGGCTAGCTAATTGATGCTTGATTGATGCTATAGTCTCTAATACTCCCCCTCAAGGTGGAGCGTGTACGTGAGTAACGCCCAGCTTGTTGATGAGATGATGAAATGGATCCTTACCCAGCGGTTTAGTAAAAATGTCAGCAATTTGGTTTGATGATCTGATATGGTGGGGAGAAATCAACTTCGATTGGATTTTGTCACGAACAAAATGACAATCAAGCTCTATGTGTTTTGTGCGCTCATGAAACACAGGATTCTCAGCAATGTGGATTGCTGCTTGGTTATCACAATAGAGATGGATTGGCGATGAAGGAGGTATTCCAAGATCACTCAAAAGGTATGTTAGCCATTGAAGTTCGGATGTGAGCGTTGCCATAGCGCGATACTCTGCTTCAGCGGAGGACCGAGAGACAGTAGTTTGTTTCTTCGTTTTCCATGAAATCGGATTAGAACCAAGGAGAACACAGAAACCAGTCGTAGAACGACGAGTCATAGGACAGCCTGCCCAATCAGAATCACAAAAGCCACTTAAGGTGAGTGAAGTAGATGAAGAAAGCAATATGCCTTTCCCAGGGGTACCTTTGAGATACCGGAGTACACGAGTGGCTGCATCCATATGAGTAGTGCGAGGATCCTGCATGAACTGGCTCAAAATGTGTACTGAATAAGCAATATCGGGTCGAGTAACCGAGAGGTATATGAGACGTCCGACGAGTCGACGATATGTAGAAGGGTCGGGTAAAGATTCACCATCAGTAGAAGTCAAATGAAGGTGTTGTTCCATGGGGAAAGTAGAAGGCTTTGCACCAAGTAATCCTGAATCTTTAAGAATGTCCAAAGTATATTTGCGTTGACACAAGAAGATACCGTGTTGAGAACGCGCAACCTCAATACCAAGGAAATATTTCAACCGTCCAAGATCTTTAATGAAAAAAATTTCTGCAAGAAACCCTTTCAATTGCTGAATTGCAGAATGATCATTTCCGGTAACAATTATGTCATCAACATACACTAAGACAAATGTGGATGAGTTCCCTATCACCCGCGTAAATAAGGAGTAATCTGCTCGGGACTGGGAGAATCCAGCTTTGTGAAGAGTTTGTGAAAATTTAGCAAACCATTGGCGAGAAGCTTGCTTCAAACCATATAGGGATTTATGTAACTTGCAAACTCGAGTCTCCCCCTGTTGAGCAAAACCAGGTGGAAGAGTCATGTACACTTCCTCATCCAAATCACCATGGAGAAAAGCATTATTGACGTCAAGTTGATGAAGAGACCAATTTTTGACTGAAGCAACTGATAAGAGAGCCCGTACAGTGACAAGCTTTGCAACGGGAGCAAATGTATCATGATAATCAAGCCCTTCGACTTGTGTAAAACCCTTGGCAACCAAACGGGCTTTGTATCTTTCTATGGTGCCATCAGCTCGGTACTTAATTTTATAAATCCATTTACTCCCAATAGGTTTCTTATTGGGTGGTAAATGGGTAAGGCTCCATGTACGGTTGCTTTCAAGGGCAGCAATCTCGGCAGCCATAGCATCACGCCAATGTGGTATCTTAACTGCTTGAGAAAAAAACTTTGGCTCTTCATTTGAGGAGATGGCACTAATGAAAGCTCGATGGGAAGCTGAAAAATTGGTATATGTAATATATTGATCAAGAGGATACAAGATACCTGCTGATTTGGAAGCCGATGAAGTAGGTAGTGCAGCATTAGTGACTCTAGAACAATGGTAATCTTGGAGGTAGGTTGGTTGTTTTCGCTCTCGAGTGGAATGTTTGGTGGGTGCAGGATTCATGTTGTCAACAATTTCTACTTGAGGCAATGGTGTGGGTGGATTAGACTGCACTTCTTGGGGAATAATAGGGACTGATTTTTGGCGATGATATGTCTGGACAATGGGGGGACATTTTCGTGGAACTAAAGATGGTTCACTGGCAGGAGGGGATGAGTTTGGCTTTGGAGACGCAATTGTAGATGAGGGTGAGTAATAATCATATCGTGGATGATCTTCAATAGGTAGTGAGATGACCGGTGTTGGTGTGGGAGTTGAAGTGACATCATGAAATGGAAAAATAGTTTCATGAAATACAACATCTCTTGACACATAAATAGTTTTGCTCTTGATATCGTAAATACGGTATCTTTCTGGGCATATGGATATCCAACAAATATTCCAGGCTTGGCACGTTGATCAAACTTGTGTTTGATGTTTGCATTGTGGGCAAACACAAGGCAACCAAACACGCGAAGGGTGGAATAGGAAGGTTGCTTGCAAAATAATACTTCATGGGGTGATCGATTTTGAAGTAAAAGTGTAGGAGTTTTATTGATTAAATATGTAGCAGTAAGTATGCATTCACCCCAAAAGGAAAGAGGTAGATTTGCTTGAAACCTTAATGCCCGAGCAACTTCCAAGAGATGTCGGTGTTTCCGTTCAACAACGCCATTTTGTTGAGGTGTAGATACACAACTTCTTTGATGAATAACACCATTTTCAGAAAAGAAGTGCTGCATTTTATTTGACAAAAATTCACTCCCATTATCAGAACGAACTTGTTGAATTTGGGGAAGAAATAAGTCACCATCACCAGAAAATACATGTGTTATTTTACCTTGAAACTGGGTTTTCACCATGGAAAAGAATGATTTTAAATGATAGCTTGTATCAGATTTAAAACGCATAAGGTATACCCAAGTACATCTTGAGAAATCATCCACGATAGTAAGAAAATAACGTGCACCACTCATAGATTGCTGGGAAAAACTCCCCCATATGTCAACATGAATCAATTGGAACGGTTTATTAGATGAAATAGAGCTAGTGGGAAAACTCAACTTGGTTTGTTTTGCTTGAGGGCAAACATCACAAACATATTTATTGGAACAAGAAATAAAAGGAACATTTTTGGCTAACTCAGACAACCGATGATGAGAAGGATGCCCAAGCCGCCAATGCCAAATGTCGATGGTAGGTGTACCAGTAATGAAATGTGCAGAAGGGTTTTGAAGGTAGTAGAGGCCACCATGTGCACTACCCAGTCCAATCGTCTTCTTCACGGACAGGTCCTGAAACACACATCGATCATGAAAAAATGTCACAGAGTATTGATGAGATTTTGTGAGCTGACTGATAGATAGAAGATTAAAATGAAAGGAAGGTATGTAGAAGACATCCTCAAGTTGAAAATTTGGTGAAAATTTTATGGTTCCAATATGTGTGACCGGCGCATGAGAACCATCTGGTAGTTGGACATGGGTGGAGCATGGCGAATATGATGAGAAACATGCCAAAGAGGAGCACATGTGATTTGAGGCTCCAGTGTCGATAATCCAAGCAGAATCTAACACATTGAGAGCTATACCTGCTAAGTTGGCTTGAGAATTGATGCTACCTGAAGAGAGCATGGCCAAAATATTGTTGTATTGGTCCTGAGTAATCAATGGAGCAGCCACCATTGCTCGATCATTGGATCGAGGAGCTCCTGAAGAAGAGGAACTCGAAAGTCTATGGTTGTTTGAGGAACCCCTTGGTTTATCTGTGGGATAACCATACAACCTATAACATGTATCTCGGTTATGGTTATTACGATCACAGTAATCACAGTACATCCTTGGTTTCCCAGTTTGGCGATGGTCGCCACCTATGTTGCGCTGATTAGGATTTCCGTTGTACCGATTGGATGATCTGCTCGGGTGATGACCCGAACCCCTAGAATTGGTGCTGAGATTAGCATGATTTTGAGAATGTGTAGACTGGTTTTCTGTGCCATTGGTAGTAACTGAATTGACTATTAGTGCAGCAGCTTCGGGCATGGTTGTAGAAGGGGTTGAAGAGTGTATTTCCTGTTGCTTCTCTTCTTGTCGCACAAGAGCATAAATCTTGGCGGCACTTGGAAATGGCTCCATTAAAAGAATCTGACTTCGCAGATTAGAATAGCGCCCATGGAGGCCTTGGAGGAACTCCATGGCACGATCTTGTTGATGGAGAGCAGCATTTGCTTTTCCATGGCCACAAGTGCAAGGCTGCACAGTAGAGAGGGAACTGAGTTCATCCCATAGTGCCTTCATCCTTGTAAAATATGTGGAGACGGTAGTATCTTCTTGTGTTGTTTTACCAATGGCTTGCTTCAGTTGATAGACTTTCGGAGCATTGGTTTGGGTGAATCGATCACGAAGATCCAGCCACACTTCTCTAGCTGTTTCTGCGTAAAGAATGCTCCCACGGATCGCAGTTTCTGTGGAGTTGAGAATCCATGAACTGACTAGATCATTGCATCGCTCCCATCGACACAACATGCTAGGCTCTGTGGGTATTTCGATTGTTCCGTCGACGAAGCCCAACTTATTTTTAGCGCGAAGTGCCATGGTCATTGCGCGAAGCCACGTTCCATAGTTATCTCCTGAGAGGAGAGGGGAAACTAAAACAGCAGTGGGACTGTCAGCATGAGGAATGAAGAAGGGATCGTTGATTGATCCCAAGGCATCATTTGAACCGGAACCTTTTTCGTTTTGTTTCTCTGTCATGGTTTGAAAGAGGCGGATCAGTCACTGCTTTGATACCATAATAAAATGAGAAGAAAAGTGTGAGAAGAAAACTACAATGGTTTCTCTCTTCATAGATTAACAGGAACCTTACATTGTTACTGATATATATACAAACTGTTACAGTACATTGACCCTTCTATACAGCTAGTCAATCCCATAATCATAGCTAATAAAATCAAATCTAGAATACAAGAAAGGAAGGAAAGCCTCGGACTGATTTGCAGATATCAAGGATTGATTTGGGCTTGATAGGAAGTATCCATAATTGACTAGGCTAGCTAATTGATGCTTGATTGATGCTATAGTCTCTAATAAGTGCCGTTGTGGCGGAAGAATGGTGAGAGTGTGGGGGCCATTCCAATGGCTGACGCCAACGCTATCCAAAAACATTGGGGTGCAATTGATTTGGGTGAGATTTATTCAAAATTTGTTTCAATTTCATTTTGGCATTCAACGATAGAAGCTGGGCACACTCCCATGTGTGCATGTGCAATTCCGTGGGGTGTGGGTAGTTTAGCTGAGGTGATTTCGTAACACTTTGATCTGACAGTTAATTCATGTTATCATATAAACACTTTGCAAATTTTATTTTTATTAGGACGATATTGGAAATCACTCTTGTGATGCAAATTCAAAATGCAGTCAATCATTTCCTCATTGAGTTTTATGTCAAGGAGGCAATAGCTGCATTTATTCTACAGTATGTAATAAGGATGAAGAAATCTTGAGTATGAGATGAGGATCAGTGCCCCGTTTGAGCTTAATTAATTCCTATGAATCCATGTGTCGAAATAAAATAGGGTCCCCCTCTTTCACATCTTATGTCTGCAGATGAGAGCTCCTTATTTTTACTAGAGCAAATGAAGCTGAGGCCAATGCAATCAAGAACTGTCTAGCTAGAGCTCTATGCTGAATGGTCAGGACAAGAGATTAGTAGTAATTAATAAGGACAAATCTTCTGCTTTCTTTAGTGCTAATGACTCTCATTCTACTCAAGCTCCAGTTAAACAAGCTCTAGGCTTGAGGAAAGGTAAAGGAGACACGATTTATCTTGGTTTACCCTCTTTTTATTGGAAGATCAAAAAGGTTGACAAACTCAAAGGGGTGGAAGAGCAAGACTTTGTCATATGCAGGTAGCTCTATTCCCTTATCAATGCCTGTGTGTGTATGTGCTGTCTTCCTTTAAACTCTCTACTTACAGATAGTTCGGTTCTGGTGGGGAGGTTCGGAGGATAAAAGGAAAGTTCACCTCAAGGCATGGGATCGGATTATGTGTCGGCCAAAACCTGTTCGAGGATTGGGCTTTAGAAAAAGGGAAGATACGAACAAGGCCTTGTTGTCTAAATTAGGGTGGCAGCTCCTAATCAAGGAGAAGAAATTATGGGTTTCCATTATGACGGCAAAATACTGTGACCACTCTTCTTTTCATGAGGTCCGTAAGAAAAATTCAGATTCAGCTATTTGGAAAGGAATTTTATCCACAAGAGATCTTGTCCTTGGTGGTGCTTGCAAAATGGTTGGAGATGGCTCATCTGTAGACATTTGGTTGGATCCTTGGCTCCTAATCTTGAGTCACACTAAGTTCCTCATCCACAAATTAACCCACCCTCTATTCATAATTTTTGTGATCTATTTAGTAGAGTGTCTCTCACGTGGAATGTCAGTCTCATTCAACAGATTTTTGAGCCCCATGTGGTTCAATCGAATGATACCTATTCCTACTGCTAATTCTGAAGACGAATGGTTGTGGTTGCCAGAGCAACATGGAAATTTCTCACCAAGATCTGCCTAATCTCTCCAAACTTGTCATTCGATTCTTCAAGCTATTGGGCACACTTCTCAAGAATGGCTGAAGCTTTGGAAGGCTAGGATGCATGAACGGTTCAAGGTTACACTGTGGAGAGTTGCTACAGACTCTCTACCACTCAGATCTATCTAGCTGCTAGATTCCAGATAAATGAGGTTAGGTGCCTGAGACAGCAACCCATTTTTTCTTCACTTGCCGTCTTGCAAAAATGGTATGGTTTGATGCATGGAATTTCAATACAGATCAGTTCAACTCTTTATCAGGTAGTGAGATTATATCCAAAATCTTAAATTATCACAGCCAAGGCTTGAACACAAACGGCTTCTAAAACACCTTTCCCACAGTATGATAGAATAAAACGGCTTGAACACCTTTCCCAAACGGCTTCTAAATCGATCAATAGTCTGATAGAAAAAAACACCTTTTCCACATGAGAAATCCAAAGTGGAACCCAGATATAGCCAAGGCTTGAACACAATTTCCAATCCCCAAAACCAGCCTCGAAAGAGCTTTATGATCCTTCCTCGTATTAGGACTCACAAACATCTCTGATTTATGCACATTACTACTTTTCCTGACAGTGGACTGACCCCTCATTTTCATAATTTTTTCCATAAAGAAAAGGAAATAATACCTTTTTTCCTGAAACTGATTGCTTTCAAAGCTCCATGCTCTCCACAAGCAACGTCCAAGAGAAATCAAAATATGAAAAAAAAATTGGCATAGCACACAAGCAAATATAATAAAAAATACGCATGGCACTTTCAGGATCAGTGAGCATGGAAAGTGTGACATGACAGGATCCAGCTACTTCTTTGGGATATGATTTATACATGGAAATAATCAATCAAAGATTCCTGCAACATAAAAACATTAAAAACAATCCCATGATAAGGGTTCGACTGGAGGGAAAACCTAAGTATGAGGCATTATTGGGAAGGGCATGAAGAAGATTCTAGCAGTATTGGTCCAGTTATACATGGTTCACATGGGCACATGCCACAACCGATCAGCATTCTTTAGAAAGTACTTTAGTTCTCTCGGAACAACCATCTTTAAACTAAATTTATTTTGCGATGGGGGAATTGTAAAATGATAAGTTGGATGTGATAGTGGACTATGCAACAAAGGCCCTAACCAAATACACCATAATGCAAAGACAAGTAAATTTAGCAAGTATATCAACAACTTACTGCTTTACTTTGCACCCAGTGAGATAAGGGGACCACATTTGCTCTCTGTCCTATTCCAAACAGTTACATCACATCTACAAACATGCCAATCTTCAATAAACCTCATGTAGACATATTAATTTGGTACAAGCAAATGTAGCAGCCCAAACATCTTTCATTGTTTATATAGAAACGCAGGAGGAAATGTCTTTCAATTTCTCCGAAAATAACGAAAGCATTAGTAATAAGTACATATCATTTCCAAGTATAGTGATAGTATAATTATCGGTAAAACAAAAAACTAAATATTAGAAAGACCATACATTATGGTTATATGTTCAATCATGAAATAACTAAGACGCAGACAAATAATTCTGAGTTCTAAGCTTTTATGAGATTTTGAGCCATCGGTGAATCCATAATTCCCAGACCTAGAAATCCAACATGTGCTGGCATTTCGAAGAAGATGACAGGCGGTGAGTGAAGTTGGGCTTGAGGAACCTTATCGCCATGGAAGGAGCTCCTGAAGTTTAGATTTGAAAGTGTCAGTCTGTGTTGAAGAGATGTGGGAGTTGTTTTGCTGCTAGTATCTTAGAGATATCAAAGTTATTACTTTGGTGCTGCCTGCTTGGAGTAGATTCAGAATCAAGATGGATGCTGGAACTAGTTCAGAGTACAGTTAGCTGCAATAAAGATTTAGAGTTTGTACTATATTTGTGGCTGTGTGAGTAAGATGGATGCATGTGGAAGTGGGACTGCTGAAACCAATTGTCACCTGCAACATCTTACAAGGTTCACTACTGCTTCTAGTTTGGAGCTGCTGCAAATGTTTCACCTTGGTACCTTTTCTATTGGTTCCATTGCTTAATAAAATCTTTCTTTGCGTAGCAAAAAAAATAGAAACTCTCGCGAAATTTCTTCTTATCAAACAAGCACACAAAAGAAAATACATTTCGTTTTCCTTCAATTTCACTCACAGACATTTTCTAGAGAACCATATGCCTGCTCTAATTTCTTGGCAAGTAAATGGAGCACAAGATTCATCTCTCCTAAAAGAAAGGCCACATGTATATAATAATACAACACATTTTACATGCGTTATTTGCTTTGCAAGGGAAAATCTTACAAAATTGTGTCTCTATTTGATCTTTAAAGAATAACAAATAAGTTAAAAGGAAACAGAAATAGCCAATTCACCTACAACACAAACCTTGAAAGAAGTAGAATTGTGCTTCATAGCCAGGTTCTTATGTAATTGTGCTTCATTGGGAATTTTTGCTTAAGGTTGTGAATATAGGTACTCCCACTACATAGAATTTCTGGATCCGCCACTGCCTCATTTACATGGCTTTTCACATAACCTTAATTCCGGGGGCCGGCCGCAGCAGAGCAGCGGGATGATTAGGTTCCTTGCTAGTTAGTGCCCCTGAAATTATTTGTCAACTGATATGTTCCTTACCTATCTACATTTGGAGGGATGTACAATCATTTAAAGACTTCTTAACCACTACAAAGGGACACTAACTAACATTTTTGCCTTTCGTAACATGTAATAGCAGAGAAGTAGAAGAAATGAAAGATGTTATGATCTATATGCAAATGGAATTCAATATCAAACAGAAAACATAGCTGTTTTACAATAAGAACAAGGATTATTTTATTTTTTTGGTAAATTTCATTATGAAACACACACACACACACACAAAAAGGACAGGCAAGGGGATGGCCTTGAACCCCAAAGAATACATGAACTCCAACCAAAGGAAAACACATGCTATACACCACTACTACATGTACAGACAGCCAAAAAAAAATTCCAAAACACGATGATATCTCTTCTGATACAATTTAGTACAGCAGCTATTCAAAAAAAAAAGTACAGCAGCTCTATCTTGCCTCCTAGCTTGAAAAATTCTGGCAATTCTTTTCCACCCAAATGTAGTAAACAGTTGTAGAAAAGGCCAACTTAATGAAGGAATACAACACAGAAACATGGCAAACCCTCTGGATCATCTATTCCAACTCTTGTTCCCATAGAAGAGCCTACACCTTGTGCCCTCTGGATTGCTTGAACCACCTTCTCTCTCTTTTTTATCCTGTTTGCTTCTAATTGCTTGTACCTTGTACATGTCCTTGTTACAAACATGGGGACAAGAGGAGCCTATACCTTTAAGAGGAACTTGCAAAGTAAAAGCCCAACCCAAATCATGCTCATGGGGTATATCCTCTTCCTGCACTAGAAAAGGTACAAAGTATAGAGGTCTTGGAAGAGGGATAGAGAGGAGCTTATGGATGCAAGGAGCTGATAACTCATATTATGAATTATGAAGCCCAATTTATAGGATGGAAAGGAGTAGAAAGGGAAGGCAGCAGAAAACACAGGAAAATAACACCTTCCCCATATTATCTAAGAGTGGAGCCAACGTCTCGAACAGAGATCTATCACCTTAAGAACAACAAAACAGCTGCAGTTTCAGTTTCTGGAGGGCCCTTCCTATATATAAGACTTGCATACATAAGATAAAAAACAAAAACATCTCTCTTTGGTTTCTGAATCAATGGTAGAGAGTGAACTCTTTAAAATTGGAAATCAGGATAATTTAAAAACCATGTACAAAGGTTGGTAGTTGCTGTGAGAAATATCAAGTCGCCACTTGATTGCCAAGCTCGATTGCCTAGCATGACAAGGTTGAAATCTTCTAAATTTCTGAATCCCAAGTCGCCACTTTCCTTCTGGACACAAAGCTTCGACCATGCTGCTCATTGGCTTTGAAGAGAAAGTTATTGGAAACCATGCATATAGAGAGGGCGACAGGTTTTGAGACCCCAAGATAACAAACCCGTGTTTCACTATAAGAAGTTAGGTACGGTTTTGACAACCAAATCTGTCTTCCAACTAGCTCAGCCTTGAGCATTGCCGTGGAAGTGGAGCTTCATGTCAACTTTAGGCATTCCAAACAGAAGTAACATTCTTAAATAAGCAGAAACGGATTCAAAGGTACTTCAGCTTTCATCTGCACAAAAATAATGAAAGCAGAAATTGTATCATGTCCCTGTCATTGGTTGGTAAAAAACGCAAATGGATATTCTCATTGCCTCGATCCACCTTGTACAAGAGAAGTTAAAAGCTGACAGAGATAAGGAAACCCTTCGACCTCGTGCAGATTATAATGATCAATCACCCAACAAACACCTGAGGCAACGACATCTAAATCCAAACTCATTACAAAGGAGCTTTTGGCGAGCTTCATGGTCCATACTAGCATCAACATAGCAAATCTGCAGCTCTTCATCGGTGGTATCAAACAATCTGAGTCGGCACAATGCACGCTACCTCTTGAGAAACCCACACTTTATATTGTCATCATATCCTTTTACCACATGAATAAAGATCTTTGCAATCAAATCCAACTCAAAGATCCACTAGAGATCAAACTGCATATGAGAAAATCAAAAAAAATTTGAAATTAGAGATATTTCAATACTTCATTTTGTGAACATAGATTTTACAGCTGGTATACTTATCCAAGAACAAAAAAGTTCACAAGTAGACACATGGTTTCATCATCTTGAGGAAAGTCTTAACTGCAATCAGGTATATGAAATGACATCCAAAATGCCCATCCTAATACCTTCATCTTACATTGGACAAGATCTTCCAAGAAAATTTTCAGTGGAAATAGTGTCATTTTTCCCACCATTTTTTGTCCAACACGAGGCTTGTACGCATCACTGGTAGGCGGTAGCATACTTTTTCCCTGGATGCAGCCAAAAGAAGCAGCTGCGGATTTACTTTCAAAAGCCCCATCAATGAATGAGTACAAGAAAGGAGGCGGCAGAAGAAATTCCTCTACGGATGGAAGGTTCTTCTTCCAATCTGACTTGCCGTATACCTAGTTGCATTTCTATTTTGTATTCTTAGTATTCCACGGTCATAATGATATCTCCTCATTGTGAATTTACTTAGCCACTACAATCGACTACAACTAAAAGATAGTGAGACTCTAACCTGACTGAGATTCAGCATGACTGAAAGTCAGCAAAACGTAATGTACTCCCTAACCGACTCTTTTTTTGTGGCTTCATCTACACTCTTATGTTCAGTGGCGAAGTTAATTAATTCCTGCATTTTCCAGAACCTGCCGGTTAAGAGTTGCTATAATGTCATATATAGCTCTCACGTAATGCATTGTTCTACAATGATGGAAATTCAACTAAATGACTCATTGCAGCAAATGCTGTATCATTGAGCAACTTAACAAGAAACAACTGTTTGATCTAGTTTCATGGCAAAACTAAAGTCTCTAATCCCAAGATTAACCCACAAATCCAACCATCATATCAAGAAGATAGAAAAAAGAAGAAACGTTACTGAACATACAATAAGTGCAGTTAGGTATCATGCTCCATGAAAAGGATGATGGAGCGTTTTACGGGGTCCAATGCTGGGTATACTCTTCTGAAGTGCAACGGAATCAAGTGAACACTAGAAGAACCTAAGTTGAGAGAGGTAGGACGTCCGTAGGAGTCCATTTAAAAGGAACAATTACTCTATGGCCAAAAAAGAGTATTTAGACTATTTTTCAATTTGTCTTTTTTCCCCCCCTAACAATTAACTTGTTAAATCAATTTGAGAAGGAAGAAATCAGCCCATGATTTCCACATCAGAATTACAGAAGGCATGTAGCATAAAGCTGCTACAATACCACAAGGAGCATTCACTCTTGCATCTGAAGTTTCTATCCAAACAATGTGTGCATTTGGAGCTGCAAAGAAAATTGTAAGCTGGTTACATCGATTATGAGATTTACTGGAATTCAGTGATGACTATTGAGAAACAAACACTATTACAAGACATGAACCCATGATCTCTTAGCTTGGACACCTTATCTGAGATCATATGTTAGGTTACCAATTGCCGGAAAGACTTAAGTTATTAGGATAGGGACCAACAATGTATATCAAACAAACAACTACAAACATCAATTAAATCAATCACCCCATTTCAGATTGGACGTTCTCTTGCCAATATTGTCCTCTAGTAATTGAATGTAGGGAAAAAAAATCCTTTTTGTATAACGACTTTTATTCAATGAAGGTTGCACAAAGGGCCCCCATATGTCACAATGTAGCATCTGAAAAACTCTAGTGGTTGCAATAGAACTAGAATAAAAAGGCAATCTACTCTGTTTGGCTTGAGGACAAACATCACAAAAATGTTTGCTTGAAGTTGACATATAGGGAAAATCATGAATCAAAGTTTTTAAGGAACTAGAGGAAAGATGGCCTAGCCTCCAATGCCAGAGGTCGAAAGATGAGGGCGCGACCACCGCCAAAGCCGTCTGTGATGCCTGATAGTAATAGAGCCCCTCATGAATATTCCCCTGTCCAATCGTCCTCCTCGTTGATAGGTCCTGAAAGGAACAAGAAAGGGGAGAAAAAATAGCAGTACAATTAGTACTTCGTGCAAGTTGACTCACAGATAGCAAATTATATTTGAACGAAGGGATGTGAAAAACATTCTCAAGTGTTAATGTGGGTGAAAGCTTAATGGTTCCAATGTGAGTAATCTGAGTAGAAGAACCATCAGGCAGTTGGACAAAAGATTGAGTAGGGCATGGTTTATACGAAGTGAACAAGGTTAAAGATGAGCACATATGATTTGTAGCTCCTGTGTCAATGATCCAAACAGAGGTGGGTGGAATAGAAAGAGCAATACCTGCTAAGTTGGAATTATGGTTGATATTACCTGAGGAGAGCATCGCTAATAACTTGTCATATTGCTCTTGAGTTACAACAGCAGGAATTGTTTTGTTCCCAGAGTTAGTGGAAAGATTAGAGAACTCTGAACGCTTTGGAGGATACCCAATGATTTTATAACAACGCTCCGTAGAATGACCATCCTTGTCACAATGGTCGCAATGATATTTAACCTTGCGGTTAGAATTATGTCCACCACCGGAATATGAGTTATATCCGCCACCGGATGAATTGCTTCCACCACCATTATATATGCGATTTCCACCACCGGAATTTGAACGATTTCCACCACCAGAATAGAAGCTATTTCCGTCACCAGAATATGATCGATTTCCACTACCTGGATGTGGACGATTTCCTCCACCTGTATTTTGGCTATTTCGACCATCCATCAGTCGATTAGAATTGTGGTTATTTGACCTTGTTGTGGTGCTAAGTGCTGCAGCATCTGGAATAGGAGTCGATGAAGATTGAATCTCTTGTTGTTTCTCTTCTTGTCGAACAAGAGAATATATCTTTGCTGCATTCGGTAAAGGCTCCATCAATAAGATTTGACTTCGAAGTGGACCAAAACGCTCGTGAAGACCTTGTAAAAATTCCATTGCCCTATCTTGTTGGAGCCTTTCAGAGAAAAACTTTCCACTTCCACATGTACATGGTTGGAAAGTTTGGAGTGAATTCAACTCATCCCAAAGTGATTTGAGTTTCGTAAAATAAGCCGAAACTGATAGTTCTTCTTGTTTGAGTGCGGATATGGATTGCTTCAGTTGATAAATTTGAGGGGCATTGGACTGCAAAAAACGGTCTGACAAGTCAATCCATATGGCTCTCGCAGTGTGGGCATAGAGAATGCTACTCCGAATTTCATCAGAGACAGAATTGAGAATCCATGATGCAACTAGATCATTGCATCTTTCCCACCTGGATACGTCCTTTTCTTTGTCCTCCCCAGGTTTTTCTATGGAGCCATCCACAAACCCAATTTTGTTTTTGGCTCTTAAAGCCATGGTAATTGCACGGACCCATGATCCGTAATTGTCTCCATTCAGAGGAGGCGATACCAATACTGCCGTTGGACTATCAGAAGGAGAGATGTAAAAAGGATCATCTGCTCTTAATCCCTCCGACATATTGGACTTATTGCTACTTTTCCCACCTTCTGTCATGACGAATGATGGGAATCGCTGGTAAGAAAGTGGACTGAAAAGAAGAAAAAAAAAAATCAAGCAGGGATCAAAACCTGCTCTGATACCATGTTAAAATCAAAGAGGCAGAATTTTGGTGTTCTCCTCATTGGAGAAAGCAGAAGAACGTTTTCAATATATATAGATGTTACACAATTGACTGCCTAAACTAAAAAAGCAAGAATCATGGAAAAAATACAAGGAAAGCTAAAGACTAGGTAACTAATGAACTATACAAGGAAATTATCGAGCTATAAATTGGGAAACAAAGCAAGTAAATATAAGAAGGAATCCCGGGATATTATTCTCCACTATCTCGGGATATTTTCTCCATTATTCTGCCCACCACCGCTAGACCATCTCGCAGCCGTCGGCCACCTTCTCATTTGGCTGATTATCAATGCTCCAGTGCCACTCATGGTTCCTCCCCTCTCCCGTCTGACTTCTCGTTCACAGGTACTCCTTATCCTCTTCATCATTTTCTTTCTTCCTCTAATTTTTCTGTTGGCCATAGAAGTTTTCTATCTGCTGTTTCATCTCTCGATGAGCCTCGTACCTTTTCTCAAGCTGTAAAATTACCTCAATGGAGAGACGCTATGGAAAAAGAAATAATTGCTCTTGAGACAAACAACACATGGGATCTTGTTTCTCTCCCTTCTCACAAAAAACCTATTGGCTGCAAATGGGTTTACAAGATAAAGTATCATTCTGATGGTACCATTGAACGCTACAAAGCCCGTTTGGTGGCTAAAGGTTTCACTCAAGTTGAAGGATTGGATTACCATGATACATTTGCTCCTGTAGCTAAGCACGTCACAGTCCGTGCTCTTCTTTCCCTTGCTGCCATTAAAGGGTGGCCCCTCTATCAAATGGATGTTAATAATGCCTTTCTGCAGGGTGATTTAGAGGAGGAAGTTTATATGACACTACCACCTGGTTTCGCTTGAAAGGGGGAGACGAGAGTTTGCCGTTTAAAC
Source organism: Rhododendron henanense subsp. lingbaoense (assembly GCA_020567845.1). Classification (NCBI taxonomy): domain Eukaryota; kingdom Viridiplantae; phylum Streptophyta; class Magnoliopsida; order Ericales; family Ericaceae; genus Rhododendron; species Rhododendron henanense. The sequence goes on from CM036324.1 coordinate 31,229,471, forward strand.
AAATCCATTTATGGTTTAAAACAGGCCTCCAGACAATGGTTTGCTAAATTTTCATCCGCCTTATTGGATACTGGTTTCACTCAATCTAAGGCCGACTATTCTCTGTTCACTCTTAAACGGGGTGATTCTCAGTTATTTGTTTTGGTATATGTTGATGACATAATTATTTCAGGCAATGATGAGTTGGGTATTCAACGTATCAAGCATTTCCTCCAACACCGTTTTTCCATCAAGGATCTCGGCAAATTGAAATATTTTCTAGGTATCGAGGTGGCTCGATCCCACAAAGGGATTTTTCTTTCCCAGCGCAAATACATACTTGATATTCTTTCAGACACTGGCTTAATTGGTGGTCGAGTTTCCCCTTTTCCCATGGAGCAACATTTGCGCTTATCCGCTACTGATGGTACTTTATTGACTGACCCTACCTCTTACCGCCGTCTCGTGGGTCGCCTCATTTACCTCACTGTCACACGCCCCGACATCAACTATGTGGTGAATATCCTCAGTCAATTCATGCATTCTCCGCGTAGTGCACATATGGATGCTGCTTATCGCTTAGTCCGTTATTTGAAAGGTTCTCCTGGTAAAGGGATTTTTCTTTCCTCTTCGAGTTCCCTTGACTTACGGGGCTATTGTGATTCTGACTGGGCTGGTTGTCCTGAAACTCGTCGCTCCACCACTGGTTATTGCACTTTTCTTGGCTCTAATATCCTCTCATGGAAAACTAAGAAGCAAGCTACTATTTCTCGCTCCTCCGCTGAAGCCGAATATAGAGCCATCGCCACTTTAACTTCTGAATTACAATGGTTGAAAAGTTTATTTTTGGACCTTGATGATCCACACCCTGCTCCTATTACTGTGTACTGTGACAATCAAGCTGCGTTGCATATTGCCCACAATCCAGTGTTCCACGAGCGTACCAAGCACATTGAGATCGATTGCCATTTCGTTCGCGAAAAAATTCAGTCCAATCTAATCGCGCCGCGCTACGTGCCTTCCTCTGCTCAACTGGCTGACATTTTCACTAAACCTCTTGGCAAGGATCCTTTTCATATCATGATTCGCAAGCTGGGCGTTATTCACATACACGCTCCACCTTGAGGGGGAGTGTTAATGGAGAAAATATCCCGAGATAGTGGAGAATAATATCCCGGGATTCCTTCTTATATTTACTTGCTTTGTTTCCCAATTTATAGCTCGATAATTTCCTTGTATAGTTCATTAGTTACCTAGTCTTTAGCTTTCCTTGTATTTTTTCCATGATTCTTGCTTTTTTAGTTTAGGCAGTCAATTGTGTAACATCTATATATATTGAAAACGTTCTTCTGCTTTCTCCAATGAGGAGAACACCAAAATTCTGCCTCTTTGATTTTAACAGTATGAAACAACGATTTGATGCAACGACAGAAACCAACCTAAATGTCTTTAGCAGCCTTGGTCAACTATCAAACAGTGTTAGATATAATTTCAGCTCCACAATTTAAATGACCTACAAAGGGCTAATCCTGCGTACTGTGTTCTCAAAAAGTGGCACTCTAGATGCCCATCTTTATTTGACATACAAACTGGATTTTACTTTGGAATTCATAGACACTTTTCATTCCCTCTTATTGTTCAATCTGGTCTTGATTTAAGCTCAAGTGAATCTACTGCACTTTTTTTTTTTTTTATAATCTTAATAAGGCCAATGAGCCCCTACAACCTTCACTTCTATATGTGGAACAAAATTGAACATTTTGGCGAATAAATCCCATAAAATTAGAAGAACATTCATTTCACAACTCTACAGGAACTTCCCCAAAAGTATACTCTCTGATAACGTAAAACTAAAAGCGGAGTGAAACAGCACATATTGAGTCACATACCGAGTCCCTAAAATAGCACATACTGAGTCCATTAGGAGAAAGATAAAGCTTACGACAGTCATGATTATAGAATGAAGGAAGCATATAAACAGCATTTCCAACAGCAGCTTCAGCTTCTACCAATGCTGCCGCTGATGAAAGAAGATCTTCATACAACCCTCCAGCCAATTCAATCGGAAATGCATTAGTTTGAATCGTGCTACCACATCAATTAACTTACCATTGCTTGGTGAGAACTATTCAGTCAAAGATAAGTGATGTTTCAAACTCCAGAATTCTAGGCATACAGAAGGTGAATATGAAATTTATAGATTCTTACCTTGGGAACTTGAGAAAGAGATGTTTGAAAGAGATGCACAAAGATATTAAATATTCGGTAGAAAATTATCTAGCAGCACAAAGGAATACCATGCATATCATATCTGTCACAACGAAACGGCGAAAAAACTTTCTCATTGCATTTTATATTCTGATCAGAGCATACACACATGTTTGACTCTAAACTCCGATCTGCTATTCAGTCAATAGATAACACTAACTTTGGGCAAAAACTAGATTTATTGAAGGCAAATTTGATGGTGGATCCAGAATAAGGGGCTGGCCAAACTCATAAACAGATTCACAAAGTTTGGGAGAAATTGAAAAGTGACCTTTCACTTTGAGAACTTCAAGTGGCCCAAAAATTTCAGAATTGCTCACTTGCTTATAAATCCTTTTTCCAAGTGACACTTGTATTACAACATCTCATATACAACTTTTCAGCATAGCAGCAGAAATTGTAAGTGGCCAGTTGCTTGGAGAACTTCAGGTGGCCCAAAAGTTTCTAAAATGCTCCCTTTGCTTATAATATGATATTTCCTAATTAAATTGCTCCCTTGCCCATTTATTCTTTTTCAAAGCGACAGGAGTATTGCATCAAACACCGGCTCCGAGTCTTTCCGGTTGTAATCAAGTGTGCGCAGCTTAGATTGTTCCCCGCATTCAAACACTGAAGGGTCGATTTGGATTGAAGTGATGGTTTTGGCCGTGTGGATGAGTTCACCGGCTCCGAGTCTTTCCGGTTGTAATCAAGTGTGCGCAGCTTTCTTTTTTTCATTTTTTTCCGAGATATATCTTCTCCGATTAAGTACCAATACCTGTAGTAGGTACTCGATCGACTTGATATTGAACGTAATCATTTTAATAAAAACACTCTACAACTTGGATCATCAAATTGATTACAAACAAAGGTCGAAAATTGCCAAAAACCGCAGGGAAGCCTCCTACCCGATTGTAATCATCAATTCAGGTTCTATGAGGTTGTAATCAAGTGTGTCCAGCACAAATTTATTTTATTTTTTTTGAACTATATCTCTTCCGATGAAATATCATTAGGTATTTGATCGACTTTATATTTCATAGAATAATTCAGGTTGACAATTTCTACAATGTGGACCAATTGGATTATCAATGTAATTCCAAAATAAGATTGAAAATTGCAAAAAAGGGGGAGAAGCATTGTTCTTTGTACTTCGCAGGTTTAAGTTGAGAAGTGTGTTTAATACCGAACTCGTGTTTTGCATACGCGGGTTACTTATTTTTTTGGGACGTTTTCTTGTTCTTGCTAAAGGCGCTTTTCCGGGCCACGATTTCGTTATAATACACATCCCTTGCGACGAGGTTATGCCAATACGAAACTCGCGTTCGTGGCACACGGTTTTCAAGATTTCCCTCACTCTACGCCAATCTCCTCTGTTTTGCCGATGCAAACAACCTCCTCCTCCTCGATTCACTCCCTGATCTATGCTTTTTCAGAACTCAATAATTTTATACAATTCCTTAGTTTATTTTTAGGTGGTCAAGGCATGCACTGCTCTATCCAACGTCAAAGCCTGACGATGGGTTCAGGGCTTTGTGTCGGTATTTGGGCTCGATTCAGGCTCCTTTGTTCAGTCGTGCTTGGTTCTTATGTATGTCAAATCAAATGCAGTCAATAAAGGATGCCTATAAACTGCTCGATGCAATGTCTGAACCTGATGTGGTTTCTTGGAGTACTTTATTTTCGGGTATGCTTAGACTAGGACATGGAAGTAAGGCATGAGAGGTCTTTGAGGACATGGAGAATAAAGGGATCAAACAGGTTGTGGTATCTTGACGTCTTGAAAGATGCATTCGCGAGGTTTAAAGCCTAATTATATCAAGTGTTCTTCCAGCAGTGGGGGATTTGGAGGATTTGATTTTGGATAGTCAAATTCAATGGTATGTGATCAAGATGGGAATGGAATATGTATGAGAAGTGCGGTTGTAGTTCACACATGTCACGAGTGTTTGATGAAATGGATGCATTAGATAGAGGCGGTGCACTGGTTAGTGGGCTTTCGAGAGATGGTTTTGTGGATGATGCACTGATGGTATTTAGGCAATTCAAGGACAAAGGGATATACGTGAAGGTCATGTCTTGGACATCATCTTGGACATCATCGATACTTGTTCTCAAAAAGGCAAAGACATGGAGGCTTTGGACCTATTTGAAGAGATGCAGAATTTGGGGATGAAGCGAAATTCAACAACAATCCCTACCAGCTTGTGGAAACACTGGAGCATTGATGCATGGGAAGGCAGCTAATGGTTTTCCTATTAGAAGTGGGTTCTCTGGTGATGTGTACGTGGGCAGTGCATTGATAGAAATGTATGCTAATTGCAGAAGGATCAAAATGTCTCGTCTTTGTTTTGAGAGATGCCTACTAGAATTGGTTTAAGTGAGGGAATGCAATATTGGGCAAGTATGCAATGCATGGAAAAGATAAGGAAGCTATTGTCATCTTCGATTTGATGCAGAGGAGTGGGCCGAAGCCCGACTTGGTTACTTTCACTGGTATATTACCTGCCTATATATAGCCAAAGGGGCTTAACAGAAGAAGGGCAGTGCTACTTTAACAACATGTCCATTGAGCATGGAATTGAAGCAAGGTGGAACACTATGCTTGTATGGTGAGCCTTCTAGATTGTGCAGGGAAGTTAGAAGAGGGTTATTCTCCGATCAAGAGAATGCCAGTTAAGCCCGATGGTTGTGTTTTGGGGGCTTTATTGAGTTATTGTAGAGTTCACAATAACATGACATTGAGTGAGTCTGTGAGATTGCCACCAAACAGTTGTTCAAATCGGAACCTACAAACCCTGGGAACTACATTCTTCTGTCCAACATATATGCTTCTAAAGGTAAATGGCGTGAAGTTAATGGGGTGAGGGATATGGTGAAAAAGATAGGTTTCAGAAAGAACCCTGGTTGCAGTTGGATTGAGGTTGATGCCATGATGTTGTGTAATTGTGCTGAAATCTTAGGTTCAAACCCAAAGTACACATGCTTTTATCTCAAGACATGTTACATCCTCATATGACCCGCCGGTCTGAATAGAATCAAACTAAATTCCATCGATTGTAACATTGTGCTGCCAGTGTGTGATCCTTTGGTGAAACACCCCTTCCTATGCTCTCCGTGCCCATGTTGTGGCATTGAGTTTCTTGACCTTAGCAAACTCAGATTTGAGTTCGAGTAGAAAACCCTTAAAATGCAACTCCAATTCATTGGACTTGGTCTCACTGCCATTGTAACAGGTCTCTTCCAATCTTCCATTCTTTCAGGTTCAGCCCTAACTCAAAACCAGTCAGTCAGCTGATGTTGATTTTCTTTAGCTTTCATTGTTATTTGGATCATGAAATTCTGCTCTATTGCCTGTTTAAATTGAGTTAATTAAGCTTTGTCAAGTATTTGTCGACCACTGTACGAGCTGCTGCGAGCTTAGTGACATAATCCTTCGGTAAGACCCTTCGCACTCGCTCTCGATCCTCACTTTATGCTCGTGCTCTCGCGAATTTTTATAGTTTGGAATGTTTTTGAAAGACTCGGTCACTCTTGTGTTTCTGCTCATGCACGCACATGTTTTTCTTTGTTTTCTAATCTTCAATGGATAATGTACTGTACACTGAACCTTATGTTGGTTTCTTCTAATACCATGTTTATGGTTGCTTTACTCCGTAGTCCATACTCTTCTTTGGTAATTCTTTTTATTGGAAGGTCCTGATGTAACTTAGTTTGTTGATGATATCCATCAAACATGGATCTTAGTTTGCTGATGCTATTTCTAAGATCAATGGTTATTCTGAATAATTTTGTAGGTGATTTTAAATATTACTGGAAGTCCTGTCTTTCACTAATTTTTTTTTTTGGCCTGTCTTTCACTATTGACGGTACTAGTCTCAAGGCTGCACTTGATTGGCTATGCTTGAATTTGCCTGGGAATGAGCTTCTGCTGAAGTTTTCTACGGGGACTTCTCTCTATACAAATGAAGGTATTGTAAAGCAATAGGAGTAACATATTTAGTGTTTCTTAGAAATGTAGCGTGCTGCATAGGTTCATATATATCAGTGTGGGACGTGCAGAATTGTGCTTTAACATAAGTTCTTTAATATCGATCATGCTAGGAGGTGCTGTTGGGATCATATCAACTTCAAGAAAGGATGGGAGTCCTTTGGTGGATTCATCTACCAAGATTGAGGAGGAAACGCCTGAACTTAATGTTAGAATCAAGGGGCATTTAGATGATAATACTCTGGATTCCTGCCAACCGTCTCAAGCAGATTGGATACGGAGATATCTGGAACATCAGGAAGAGGTAAAGAAAATGCTTGGGCAAATTTTATCTCACTGTTTTTAGTTGTCAAAGTTAAAATAGAATTAGTACCTTCATCTGGATCTCCAAAAATAATCGAAATAAAGTTCAACACCTAAGCATGCAAGATTGTTTGTGTGTAGCACCATGATTTTAGTCAACCTAATTTTGATAGGTAATCACTAAAAACACTTCACCCTTGCTAGAAATTCTTTTGACACCTCTTGCAATTCCTTGGTCACCAGCACTCTCTATGGAAAAACAACTGTTTGTGCTTCACAAGCCAAGCCCATGCACCTACTGCCTGTCTACTAACCACCATATATCTAGGTTGTTGTGCCTCTGGTCCTCTACCCTAGTTTTATTTTCAAAGACTCATTTCTATTGGCTTGAGAATTCTAAGTTCTACAATCTTGACGGAACTCATTAATTTTTTTTTATATAGAGGTAAAACTTTCATCGCTCACTCTCATCTACGATTCTATATATATGCATTGTACGATTCTTCTCTTCATGCTTTTTACTTGCCTCTGTTTGTTTGATAGGGTATTCCATATTTTTGTACGTTTTATTTTGTTCTTTTCCCTTATGCTTTGGTGGCAAGCCTATGAAAGTCCTTATGAATGACATTAGGGCACCCTTTCTCTGTGCTTTACAGTCGTCGATAAGAGCACAGTAATTTTAAGTAGTCAGGGTTGCAATTTTAATCCTTAGGCACTTCAGTACTCTTTCACATTTTCTATGTATCAGCGCGGGAAGTGCCAAAACTTCTGTTTTCTAATGCTTGAAATTTTACTACTTTTTCACAGCACAGAGAGCTTGTAGCGAGCATGATTAATGCTTTGAATGAATGAGTTATAGTCGTTTGTCGATTCCAGGATGAATCTGAAACTTGGGAAGCTGACTAAAATGCAAGCATTTGGTTGAGGAGGTAATTTCTGTTTGTATTGTTTCTAGTACTAAGAAGATATTAGGTGTTTTCAGTTTAGTTGACAGGTTGAGGAGGTAACTCCTCTGTCTTTTTATCAGTTTAATCTTGTCCGTTGTATGAAATAAAGAAAAAATGTTGGTTATCAAGAATCATGAATTCGGTCATGACTTTGTGCTGTGGGAAATGAAGTTTAAAGTACGCTCCAGGGTGACACTTCCACTACAGCTTCAACGGAGGCTTGAAAATTCTTTAGAAATAAAGAGTGAGTGAAGCCAAATCACATCTTGAAGACTCAAACCTATCATCTTGAATCATGAATACGGTCTCAGAACTTGCAGTTCAAGGTTGTTCAATTGCTTTCTGTTATTTACTTATGAAAACTTGAATTCATTCCTTCAATTAGAGAGGGGTCAAATGCTTTCATAGAGGCTAAGAGATACCCGTAAAAATTCTAAAAAAGTGCATTGTAGTTCATTCCATTCGATGACTAGTTCTGATTCTTGACTCTGTTCCCTCCTTTTGAATCTAAGTGCACATTTCAGGACTGCAGCTTCATCTTCTTAACTTTTCTGTTTTTCCTTTATATTTGTTAAAATCAAGGGACTATCTATCATAATGGCTTTCTGGAACTCAATTCTTAACTATTTTGTAATGCAGATTGGAGGCAGTGGTGTTCTTGTTTCTCCTCTGACCTACATTTCTGATGAAGAACCCCCTTGATGGCGAGAACTCCTTTCAAAACTCGGCATGTAGTAGTCTTTTGGGAATGCCTTGGTCGGTTTTTGCATTCTACACCATTAGCATGTCGAATAACTCCTGAAGCCTGTGTTAGAAGAGAATTCAGCTCAAGTAGTTGTACACTTACATGTATTCCGGCGCAGTGTATAAATATTTTTATGTTCCAATTGCTCCAAGTTGTACACTTGCATCTATGAGCATTTTTCCCTCTCCCTCACGGGCACTAAAGAGCCACTTAGTCCCTCCTTGTCCAATGCTAGTATAATCGCCATTGGCATTATTTTTCTCTTCGTTCTATGGTAAAAAAATGATCCTCTATCGTTTTCTCTCATTCTTTGCTCTACCCAAATTGAACAAGTATAACTAATATCAAACTACACACAATCTCATTTATTATTTTGAGTTGCACAAGTCCCCTTTATTCTATTCCTTAAACCCACATTTTCTAGTTATTTCAAAAATTAATCAGACAATCAAAAGTGCCCCCATTGCGGTTGGACATTGAAATGCCACACCATGTCAACACTTTAAGGGATAGAATGCGGCCTCTCTATATTAGATCGTGAAAGTACACATTTTGCTTCAAAAAAAATCCATAGATTTCTGAAAAGCGCAAATCACATACAAGCTTGCACAAAAGATGATTTCCAAGTCCTGGTTTTCCAGAAAGATAAAATAAAATTCTCCATATAAACACAGACAAATGCTTATAAAATCCTATACAACTAAATTGAATTGCTAAAAATGAACCGTCACACTTATATAACAAAAAAAACTATACTGAGTGCACAATTTGTCAGTTGTGGTCACTAATCATGGCCAACCCAGTCACATTCTAAACTGGGTCTTTGAAATAGATGACCTAACACCCTTCTTTAAGCATGAAAGACCCGAAGTTCTTCAACATGAACTATTGCAATGGATAGTATTTTCTCTTGTAGTTTCTGTGTGACAGGCAACCAAATTGTAATACCTCTACAGAGGCCTGGATCCAATTCGGGCCCTGCAGCTGGACCCGTTATTCGTATTTACACAATTGGCTCTTCAAATGCCACAAGTTCAACAGATCCTCCAACTTCTCCAACTAGGTATGGCCGTATCTTTCAAGGACCTAAATGAAACAAATGAATTGTACATGAGTGATTTCGGCATAGATATTCAAGTACACAGCAAATTATATGAGCTTCTTTATGAACACAATAAAAACACTAAATCAAGTAGTGACTCAAGAATATGTTGTTGCTGCTGAGGAACAAACTTCCATGAAATATCACCAAACTATATCAGTTATCGGGGCAAACTTTTCTTTTCTTCTACGTGAATGAATCTGATAAGACACTGAGGATGTTCAAAATCTAGTCAGGACATTCTGCTCTCAGTAAAGTTTGTCCACTACATTATGTCCACTCATATAATAGAGTCCACCAGAATTTGATCATCTACACCCCTGTAGCCTTGTGTGATCCAAAATTCAGGGTTCTAAGGATAGTAACGCATCGTTTGGGCTACCGACATGTAATAATTTTGGACCTCCAATACCAACATTTCCCGGACACCAGCCGATACTGTGTTATACCACCCGACACATGGCCATATGAGCAATATAGAAGGCTCTCATACACGTTTTGAAATTCCTTTTCGAGCAAATAAAGTGAGTATGATCATATCCTAAGAACCAGTACAGTACTACAATTTCTAAAGTGGTGATGCCTCACCTCAATGCTGAAATTGATGAACTTGTTCACAAACATGTTAAAACCACACTTTAGTGCTTTAAAAGATAGCAGTTTGTATATAAAGAATGGAGATGCATCATTATTACCTTCTCAATGTTTTCTTAAATTCAGCTCGAGGCCAATCTCCCCTTCTACCATGGGTTCCACTGCAACTACTTCAGCAAAAAATTTCATCGAACAACACTTGATTCCCATCTTCACAATTCAGATAGGTTCGAGCTCCCCCCTCGGGGATCCCTCTACGAAACTTGAACAAGAGCAACACACTTGCCGATCAAAAAAAGAGAGAGCAACACACTCCTTGTAAACCTCACAACATTGCCATCAATCTTGTTTAGTGTCACATTACCAAGAGATATTGTCGAACTTCATCCAACACACCCTACACATTTGCTGTAGTCAATGGCAATTCCACTGCAGAATCTGGGCTAGCAATTGACTCTACAACAGCAAAATAGCAAAAAGAGTGAACTAGGAAAATAGTTGAGGCAGAATCCCAAACTCCATTTTCTGAGTATCAATAAAATTCCCCTCGTATTTCTTCCCAAACTCCATTTTCTTCTCAAATTAGTATTTCCCATCATAAACAGAGAGAGAGAGTAAACCTCGGGGGAAACGGGGCGTCGACCGGGTTCTCTTGATAAGTAGTACCTCGCATCTTGAACAATGGAGGTTCACCAGAACGACGTCGGCTGATTAAATTAGGACTTCGCATCTTAAAACTGAGAAGTCAATTAAAACGACGTCGCAAAATTCGAAAGCTTCCATTACAAGAACTTTGACATGTAATTGGTAAATTGTGAACTCAATTTGGGTTTATTTCTTGATCTAATATGTTCAAGTTGTAGATCTTGTTAATAAGTTATAAATTGTTGAATTTGAAGTGAATAAAATTGATATTAGTATATAATCAAAGATGAAAAGTGTGAATTTTATTTTCTGAAAATAGAGCTGGCTGCACTTGATTAAAACTGTTCAACTAGTAGAACTTTTCTGGTAAATTGCGAACTCGTTCTGGATTTATTTCTTGATCGAAAATGTTCAACTGGTAGAACTTGTCAAGAAGATAATCAGTGTTGAAGATCATGTTAATAAAATGCCGAATAATACATAATCGGGCTGGATCAAAGTGAGTTTCATTTTAAGAAAATAGAGTTGGCTACACTGGATCAAGTTCATTAGTTTAGTAGTATTACGGAATAAATTCACTCAATCGTCGTCACGCTTTCTACAGCTGAGGAAGGAATTCATAGGACTTCGTCTCTTCCAATCTTTCAGGTTCATCCCTAACTCAAAACCAGTCACTCAGTTGATGTTGATTTTCTTTGGATCATGAAATTCTGCTCCATTGCCTGTTTAAATTTTATGTTTGGAATAATTTCCTGTTGATAGGCCATGCGATGAGTTCAATCAGTTAATACATGAAGAACCTCGGTTGTCTTCTATTTTAGTTTTCTTCACTTGAATTTAATTTGGGTTCGTTTTGGTTTCAGTTTCTGCAGTTTTGGAGCTGAAGATGATGGTGATGCTATGTCTTGCTGATGTTGCAGCTTGAGTTTGGAATGATGAAATCAGATTTTGGGGAAGTTTCTGAATTTTGGTCCTTGGAGTATGAGTTTCAGTTGAGGTAATGGTGCCTATGCTGGGGTGGTTCCTGTAACTGCTGTTGAAGTCGTGCTCTCTTCGAAACTTTTTGCTTCTGCTGCCTATAACTTTGCTGCTTGTTTTTCCACAACCTTGTATTTTTCTCCTTTCCGGTCTTAGGTCATTGGATGGCATATTATTGTCCAGGGCAAAGGTGCCAACCTAGTTGGGCTTTTTGTTCTTGGTTGTGATGCCGCTTTGTCCTTTATCCTTTTAATCCTTGTAATTCTTTGCTCATCAACTGATTAATAAAATCTCTTTCTTTGTTGATTCCTGCTTTCGTAGAAGTCATGGCAGGAGAGTTAATTAGTTCTAGCGAAGGGACTGGTGGTAATACTGATGACAATTGTCATTAAAATCCCAGGGAGTTGAAGAGAGTGATTCTTCCAATCTCCTTTTCCTTTTTTTCTCTCCCTTTTAGTTTCTTTTCACGTCGACTCCAACTCTACAATCAAAAGCCTAGACAAACTAAATTTGTTTTTTTTTATATACATAGAAAAATGAGCTCAACTTATGTGCTATTTGAAAGATTAAACGAAACCAGGTGCTTTTAGTGATCTTTTAGATTTAGTATTGACTTTCTCTTGCCGAAGATAGGTTGCTCCTCCCAATATAGTCGGGAGAACAGGGGTACAAGGATGAGGAACATATTAGCCTATCATGCAAAAATGCTAGTGAGACACAGAAGTGCTCACGGACACTTGCTCTGGTACTCTATTGTCGTTTTGTGCTTGACATCCTTGGCCTTGAATATCAGCACAGTAAATGTGAGCGTGTGCACTTGTACGTGTGTGTGGACTAATTGTTGCACATGATATTACATGGAGGAAGATTAAGAAAAGGGAGAGAAGATAAACTGGAGAAAATGAAAAATGACTTTTGAGCTATGAGTGAGGAACTTCGTGTTTGTTTCCAAGTTATCTCGTTTCTTCTTAATCTAGATGGGCATTGCTGATGCTATCGTGGACCTTGTTAGTTGTGAAACCACATTGCGAGAGAACGATTTAAAAGAAATTGAATGTGGAGTAATATTGGAAAGTCAGGTGAACTCTCTTTTTACTAAACCAAGCATGTAAAACCAATCCTTGAGAATTTATACAAAAGAGGGTCTTTGTTCTATCAAGTTGAAATTGTCTGTACGTTTTCTTACCTTGTCTTCAGGTTGTCCTTGTTGCTAGCAGGAAGTCCTTGACCCAACGCAAAGGTGTATTAGAGATCACATCCCACATGAAATGCTTGAAAGATTGGAGGCACATTTGAGGGCAGCTGGCCAGTTTACGGTTTGCAGAATTTGATTCTTATGTTATGGTTGCAGTTTCCTTTCTTTATTGTCTCACTCTATTCATTTTAGGTTACTGCAAACATGTGGGGAACCGGGAACTAGTGCGGAGGAGGTGACCCAAGTGAGTACTGAGCCAAACATCATTGTCAGGCTTGCAGGTGAATATATATCTCTCTCTCCCTCTCTCTCTCTCTCTGTTTAAGCGGTTTGGAGATTAGCTGGTGGATCTCTCTCCCTGTTTAAGCGGTTTGGAGATTAGCTGGTGGACCAACACTACTTGTTGGATAACAAAGTTAAAAATTAGGTAGGGTGTTTGGATGACCCCTTGAATTGAATGGACCTATGCACTTTTGATGCATTTGAATGGGATGAAATGGGGTCCAAACCAAACCGAGCCTTATGTCCCAATCACTTGGGGTCACTGAAGGAAATTGGTGATTTCTATCGTGTTTATTACTTATTAGTACATGAGATTATTTTAAGCTCCATGTGTTAGAAACGCTGCCAGAAGAGACAGGCAAATGTTTTTCAAATGTAGGTTCTTGACCACTTCACTTGATGATCTCGTCAATCACATAAGAGGAAGAATTTTCAGCCCCATAACGTCATGTCAGGAACAAAACCCTGTACTTGGATGGAATTATTTTTGAGTTTCCCTTATGATTTTGGAGTGAGGTGAGGGAGGCTACAACTGAAGTGACGGATATTTCTTTGAGACTGGTTAGTTGGATTGAATTCCTAAGAAAATGAATTCAAGCAGCTAATAATAGGGACTTTAAGCCTTTTGGCTTTGTCAGCCAAGCTATATACGTTATTGTTAAGTGTTGATGTAGGTCTTCTCCTTTTTAACCCTTTCATGTTTATACATGCTGGGACCCACTGTAAGTCAGGTTTCTTGCAAACGTGATGGGAAATTAGCAGCAGATTACTATGCAATGCATACCAAAAATCTGCTTTACAAGTCTGTCAAACAACTGTGAGCGGTAAGATAATTTTCTCTCTTTACTATGCAATAGTCATGTGTCTAGCTCAGACTTGTGGGATCAAATCCTGGTTTCAAGCGATGTAGTATTACGTGAAGTCCCCTAGGGCCCATCCCCGCAGCTTCAATAACATTTTACACAAAAATGCAAGTTTGAGTCTCCTCAACCCTTGTAAAATGAAGGGCATCAGATTTTTCTGGGTCGATGAAGACTCAAAAATGTGATTTTAAAATCACTAAAGATACTTTGGCTCAGTGGGCCTACTGTTTTGCTGATTCTCAGCTTGTCGCTGCTTTTCCAACAAAAAACATGAATCAGGCAAAAAATGCCTGGAAAGTGGAAAATGATTAGTTTTGGCTGAACTGATTGTTATTAGTTCTATGTCGTTTTTCAATGACTATTTCTGATTCTTGATTCTAAGAAATTACTGCTCCCTCCTTTCGGATCTAAGTGTACATTTTGATGACTGCTGCTTCATCTTCTAAACTTTGTCATTTTTCCTTGATCTTTGTTAAAATCTGGGAATTTCATAATGGCTTTCTGGAACTCATTGCTCAACTATTTTGTAATGCAGATTGGAGGCAGTGAAGTTCTTTTTTCTCCTCTGACCTACAGTTTTTATGAAGAACCCCCTCGATGGCGTGAACTCCTTTCAAAACTTGTCATGTAGTAGTTTTTTGGGAATGCATTGGGCGGTTTTTGCATTCTATCACATTAGCGTGTCAAAGAACTCCTGGTGCTTCTGTTAGAAGAGAATTCAGCTCAAGAAGTTGTGCCTTAAATCTATTTAGCGTATTGTTATATTCTAAATTGACCTCCATAGTACTTGCTTTCAATTTTTCCTGGTTCAAATCTCTGAGCATTGTCCCTGTCCCTCACGGGGCTTCTCCTGTTGTAATCTTATCACTTTATTCTGAAATAATTTTTCGTAAATTGGACTCTGTGTGTGTGTGTGTGTGTGAAACTGTGCAAGTATAACACCACTACCTCTCTTCATGTTTCTCCTTTTTCCTCCTCCTCCTCCTCCTCCATCAAACCCTCTTCCCTCCTCAGTCCTTCCGGCTATCCCCTCCATGGTGGTGGATGGGATAGAAAGGAAGGATAGAAGAAGAGGGTGGGAGGGAAGGATGGAGAGCACATAGGGGTGTAGTGAAAAGGTGGTGACCGAGTTGGGGATTAACTCACTACCATTGTAAAATTCACTATACACGGCAATGTTTGACGTTGGAACTAAAAGTTGAATCCTGGTATGGGCAGAATATCATGTAACCTACCATGTGAGCAGGGGAAACTCCAGCAAAGAATATGGTACTCTTGTCCTAATTAGGCTTGAGACCAGAATACTCATAGAAATAAGCTGAGGCATCATTGAGTTCTTACTATCATTTTTCAGTTCTTACTTCTATGGAGTATATCGAGTGTTCGGACAAGTTTATGTATATGCAAATTTCGAAGTGTAAAAGCCCTAATTTGGCCGTGTGAATGGAGATGGTTTTAATTGCTATATCTTTTAAAGCACTTAAGTGTGGTTTTAACATGTTTGTGAACCAGTTGATATTTTTCTGTATTGTGGTGCTGCATTACCACGTTAGAAATTGTATTTCTCTGCTGGTTGTATGTGCTTGAAAAGGAATTTCAAAATGTGTATGAGAGCCTTTACATCATTTGGGATCTTTTAGGAGGAGCAGCACCATCATTCGGGATCTTTCTCTACTGGTTGTATGTGAGAAGTTGAGCAGGAACGGAGAAATCCAATGAGAAATGCTACGCCTAGACAAAAAGAGTGGCATTTCTCCTTAGATATGCTTCATCGTCCCTGTTAAACATCGTGTGTCGAAAGTGATGAAACTTTGGATATGAGCCATTCTCTTGTTTTTGTAGTACGGCAAGAGTTTCAGCATCTTTTTTGCATGAGGTATTGAGGATACGTATCTATATTGCTCATACAGCCATGCGTCAACCGGTATAGCACAGTATCGGCCGGTGTCCTATAAATTTCGGTATTGGAGGTCCAAAATTGTTTTATGGCGGTGTATCAGCCGATACTCTTCAATACTTGGAACACTGATTTTGAGTCACACAGGGCTTCATCCGTGTAGAAGATCAAATTCAGGTGACTCTATTTTGTTATTTGGAGATATGAGCGGACGTAGTGTAGCTGGAGAGAAGCGATGAGCTGACGCTTTACTGATAGCAGAATGTCCTGACTGGATTTTGAACCTCTCTTTTCAGTGTCTAGAAGAAAAGTTTGTCCTTGAAACAGATAGTTTGGTTAAATTTCATGAAAGTTTGTTCCTTGGAAGCAACAACATATTCTTGAGTCGCTACTCGATTTACTGTTTTTATTGTGTTCATAAAGAAGCTCGTGTAGTTTGCAGTGTACTTGATTACCTATGCCCAAATCACTCAACTATGCTTCATTTGTTCCATTCAGGTCCTGGCAAAATACCACCGTACCTAGTCGGAGAAGCTGGTGGATCCTTTGATATTGTAGCAATTGAAGACCCAGTTGTAAAAATTTGAATCACGGTCCAACATTTTGAAGAACTTCGCGTCTTTTATGGTTAAAGAAGGGTGATAGCGAAACATTTTTTCATATGTATTTCGAAGACCCAGTTTAGAATAGGACTGGGTTGGCCTTGATTAGTGTGGGCTACCAGAGCCCGAGAGGCCTTTTTGGAGGCCTCCCCGTGTGCTCGTTTTTTAAAATTGAAGAGTCCCATCTGGGTTTTTGTAAAATGGTTTGCCACTCGAGAAACCTAGAACTTGAAAATGACATTTGAATTTGAAAATGACACTCGGAGAAGAAAGATCCCCAAAAAAATGAAAATAAGTTAGCTGGGTACACTTGATTACAACCCTTATGAAACTCGAGAAGAAGGCTTCTCCTTCTCCGTTTTTTGAAATTTTCGAGCTTACTTTGGAATCATTTTTATGATCCGATTTGTCCACATTGTAGAACTTGTTAATTGAAATGATTTTGTTAGATATCAAGTCAATTGGATACTTCTTGGTATCTAATCAGAGAAGATGTATGTCAAAAAAAATAGGAAGAAAGTGAGCCGGAAACACTTGATTACAACTTGAAGAGACTTTTTTCCTGCCACCTTCTGGTCGTAGTCGTTATAACAACGTCGCCGATCCAAGTCAACCTTCACGTCGCTGATCCGAGTTCCAATCACTGAACTCGGGTCGGAGACGGTGAAGTTGGTATGTTTGGGTGAATTCCATCCATAGTAGATATGCACTAACAAGAACGTAGATGGGCAAAAACTCTCATCCTTCTGTTGTGATTATGAGGGTAGCATATTGATATGATTATGAGATCTACGACCAAGAGGAGCAAAATCGCATGTATATACGCGAAAAAGTTGTTTGTAGAAAGGTTGGTGCTTTAGATTGAACTTTATGACCGGTGATCTTTAATTTTGCTTGTTTCTCTTTTCTTTCCCTATCCTATATGGTCTGTATATATTTCAGGTGCCTACCAAAAGATACTATACGAGTACTAGTGTGGTCTTTCATCATGCTCTGATGGTATGGTTTATCCCTATTTGAACTAGAATCCTCTATTGTTCCACTGGAAATTCTCCCAGGAAATACAAGTTCAAATGGAAAAGATTTGTACCTTGATTCTCCATCTTTTTCTTCTTGATGTGGTTGAAATGGAAGCAGTGATTATTGTCACACCCTCAATTTTCAACATAAATATATTTATCTTTCCATAAATAAACCTTACCATAATCCGTACGGTTCCCAAAATAATTTCCCAAGTTTACAATTACGCATCAAACGCCCAACAATTTTCAAATACTACAACTTTGGCTACAAGGCCCAAATAGAACATAAGTACTGTGTATCAAAAGAGTCAAGGGATTACAATGTTCCATAATCGAAAAAGTTTACAATCAAAGTTACAAATACATCTCCAAAAGGGGTTTTACAAAGATGAATAAGTAACTCTTCTTTGTTAGCTCTCAAAAACGGTGGTCAAGTCCAAGCACTCCAAGCATGAATGCTACGGCCCTGAGTCAGTACCTGAAATGATATAAAGCTTGAGTTTCACTAGCTCAGTAGGAAATTCTACACTAACAATGTATGCAAATGAAATGCAGGGATGAACTCAAGAATGAAATTCGAACGTCAATCTCAGAATGAACGATCATGAGTCGATGAACTCAAGGACAGTTTAACAATCAAAGATATCTCAAGCTTATAACCATTTCCATCTTTCACGTGTCCAATATCCATTCGCCCTATGTGTCATGAGCCGAAGCTCCTGCCGGGCTAGTTAGGGATCCCGATACCCCCTGCCAAGCACCATACCCTTCGGTAGGTCCTGAATGAAACCAATATGAGCTTTTGCTCTTGCCGGGCCAATTAAGGGATCCCGATACCCCCTGCCAGGCACCCACCCGTCAATGGGTCCTGAATATTCTCGTTGTGTCAATAAGTGTGTCCAAGAATCCCGTATTCACTTTATGTGTCGTTTCGTTTCAATCATAGTTCACATTGCCTTTAAAGTCAAATTCGGCCAAACGAGAGCAAGAATTGCAAAGATACTCTACGAACATAACGGATACGAGTAATCATGTTCTGGGGTGATTTGGGAGTGTTTAGAATAGGTTAGAAGTGATTGGAAGTCAAAATGGTGAAGTTCGGAACAAGGCTGGGAAAAACTGTCCAAAGGCCTCTGGTATCGATACGGCAAAATTACCCGTATCAATACGGTTACCAAATCAGGAGTTCCAAATGTTTCTGTTTTCTTATGGTATCGATACGGAGAAAAGCCCGCATCGATACAGATCGGTGTCGAGCAGTTTTACAGCAGAATTTATGGGTTTCAACACTAACAACAACAACAACAACAAGAAGCACGGATTCAAGTGAGGAAGCACGTCATTGACATATATTGAGAGGTAGAATTCCTACCTCGGAGTCGATGCACGATTCCCAAGAAAGTATGAGCCCTAGCTTCCGAGAAACCTTGATTCGAACGAAATACGACTTCTCCGAGCTCCAACGAACGAGAAGCGGGCCACAATACGCGTGAGGATACAAGTTTGGAGGTTGTTTTGGTGGGCTTGGAGTGATTTTTGGTGAGATTTTGGAGAGAGAGCAAAAGAGAGTGAGCCGTTGGGGGTAGTGGAGGGGGAAAATGATCTCCTACTCCCTCACCCTCCTATATATACCCACATAAAGACAAATCGCATATACACCCCTTCACAATCAATTTAATCACTTTAGCCCCAAATCACATAAACATATTACATTTTTCCCTTTTTCTTCAATTATAAACATTAAAATTTAATGAATTTATTACAGGTCTCTACAATTATCCTAGTGAATATACTGAAATATCTCAATACTGGTGGTGACACACTTTCTATTGAATATCCACTGACTTCTTTTTGTCAATTTTCCTTAATTTTAGGAGTAATGAACTGTAAGTTCCATTCTCGGCAACCTTGGTTGTTCATGGCAGTGCTGGTTCAATGATCAGACTTCAGTGTCACTAAATATCAGGGAGTGACCTGTTTAAGATCAAGTGTGGAAGAAAAGCATTTCAGAATGGTGACAGGACAATCTCACGGGAGATGGAGGGTAGCTGAAGTATGTATCAATTGATATATTCAGTTTTTCTACTATGGGGAGACAAATGGTAGTCATCTAAAACGGCAACAAACACCATCTTTCTCAAAGGCTTTCTAGGAATTGCGTTATGTAGCAAGAAAGTCATGCCCAATAACACTTAAATAATTCCATTCTCCAATGAGCGTGCTTGATCACTATCTATGTTCGTATTAATAATTGAATTTGCAGAATTGTATGGTCCCGTATAGAATGTTCTTTTTTAGCTGTCCTGTTCATGTTTAATTTTGGGGACAATATATTTCGACTTGTAAAGCTGGAACTATTTGGCAAAGGCCTTCATAGCAGATAGTATCATCCCTGGATCAATAAAATTGCTTTCTATGGTGTGGATCTCAGAATTAGGGGAGGAAAAAAAAAACACATTGCAATATTAGTCATGGCCAAGCACAGATTTTGTTTCGAAAATATCCATCCATCCAAAGAGTGCCAATAACACATCCAAGCTTCCAAAGAGTGCCAATAACACATCCAAGCTTTGTTTACCCAGTTTCGAATTAGCCCCTTCTGGTTGTATTTCTCCTGGGGTGAAAGAAAAAATAGGCAATTTGTCTTTACAAAGTAGTGAAATGGGGCATTCCAATATTTAGATGGTGAAAGCACACATTTTGCTTCAAAAATTCCATCCATTCCAGAGACTGCAAAACCACATGCAAGCTTGCACAAAAGACAATTATGATTTCCAAGTCCAAGTTTTCCAGAAAGATAAAATGTTGTTGTCCATTTAAATATTGATGTTCCGCTTATAAAATCCTATACAATCAATTGTATTGCTATAAATAAACCGTCACACTGTTATAGTAACAACAAAACTATACAAATTGCAATATTTGTCAACTGAAGTTCACTAATCATGGCTGACCTAGTCCCATTATGTGTCTTCAACATTTATGACAAAATGTCTCCTTAACAACCTTCTTTAATCATGAAAGACCCAAAGTTAGTAAACATGAAAGTCCGGGTATTATAGAACTTGAACTGCTGCAATGGATGGTATTTTCTCCCGTAGTTTCTGTGTGACAGACAACTCAACAGTAGTTACACTTGCAGCTGGCCCAGTGAATCGAATTTTCCCGATTGCCTCTTCGATTGCTATTTGCTACTAGTTCAAGAGATTCACTTGGTTCTCCGACTATGTATGCCGGTATTTCTTGAAGGACCTAAATGAATGAAAAGAAGTGAACTTCGGTGATTCAAGTATAGATGAAATACACTACAAACTATAAAAGCTTATTTAAGTACTAAATCAAAAGTAGCAACTCAGAACATGGCGTTGCTGCCAAGGAATGAAAATTCATGAACCATGAACAAGGTATATCAGTTTTCTAGACATAATTTTTATGCTATGAACAGTGAAAGCACCTATCAGTGAGACACTAAAAAAAAGAAATGTTGAAAATCTAGTGAGGACATTCTATTATCAGTAACTGTCAACTTATTGCTTCTCTCCAGCTACAATAACACAACAGAATCCACAAGATTTCGGTCATTACCACAGCAGCCCCATCGACTCAAAACCAGGGTTCTAAATAAAGTAGCAAATCAACCAACAAACTAGGATTTTGGACTTGCAATATCGATATTTCAGTTCATTATTGTCTTATATTGACCACTACATGGTCATATGAGCAAATACAGATACGTATCCTGATAAGTGATACCTCTATGAATCTGGACAGAAAATACAATTTCTAAAATGGTAATGCAGCACCAGTGTAGAAAAGGATCAACTGGGTCAAAAACATATTAAAACCACACTTAAGTGCTTAAAAAGCTATAACTGTTGTATCAAAAGGAGATGCATTATTACCTTCTCTATATTTTCTTCATTCAGCTCAAAGCCAGTCTCCTCATTTGCTTTAGGTTCCACTGCAACTACTTCAGGAGAAATTTCCATTAAACAATGCTCGATTCCCATCTTCATACTCGTTACCTATCTTGGACAGGAGCCTTATGCTCCTTGCAGCTTCAACTTCACAACATTGCCATTGATCTTGTGAAGTGCCCACATTAACACCATCAGCAATTGAGATATGGTCGAATTTCATCCAACACAACCTCCACATTTTCTGCTGTCAATGGCAACTCCACAACAGAATCTGGGGCAGCAACTGCCCTTACAACAGCAAAATAGCAAACAGAGTGAGCTAAGAAATTCCAATAAAGATACTAATCTTAGTACCAAAAAGCTAAAGCAATGAAAACACGATGTAAAATTTTCCTCAAAAAAATCAGATTCTTCTACTATCTAAATCACAAACAACAATGATATACTTACGCAAGTTTTCTATACGTTTGCGAGTAGAAGGGACTGCAATAGGAGCATAGGACAAGGCCTGTGAGAGGCTTACAAAGACCAGCCTGACGTGGGGCAACAATAACCAAGGCTTAATCATCCAATTCACTGAAAGAACCAAATCTCAAGTCTCAACACAACTGTTGGGATGAGTTGTTTGAGGAAACTCAGTTACACCAGACTTCTTATGCTTTCCTGGCCAAACCAGTCCCTCTTCCAAGTCACCATGATTTCCAATATGAGAGTCCTACCATGGAAGTCATGAGTTCATGAGTAATCATACAAATATATATCTAGCCAACTAAATTTAAACTGTCTACATACTAACTAATAGACAAGTTTTCAAGCATTCCTCATTTCAGCCAAAAATATAAGCAACAATAGAGTTTCGGCAAAGCTTTATCTTACTGATGGCAATAGAAAAGAAGCTGAGAACTAAAGATAAGCTTAGTACATTGTGAGTTATTCCATCTTCATTAGCTGTTTGCTCCTTCTGCCATCAACAACCAAAATATATAATCTCGTAGCTCAATCGAAAATCTAGAGGTAAATTGATAGGTGCGTAAATATGCCCCCTAATTCAGGCTTGTTATTTCCATTCTATTATCAAGCCCATATGACATCTACAGCTGTAAAAGAAACTTATCTGAACACACGATATACTCCATAGAAGTACATCTAAAAGAACTGAAAAATGATACTCCCACAAAGATGAGCTTTTGCATACCTGAAATGTAATTAGTTTCAGAGAATTGAATTGAACGAAGATGTAGTGTGATATATATATATATATATATATATATATATATTATAAAGAGGAGAGAGAGAGAGAGAGAGAACCATGGGGGAAACGAGAGGACGACGACGACGACTGCTGTTGATCTCCCCCACCATGGGGGAAACGCGAGGGCGACTGAAACGACGTCTACCGGGTTCTCTTGATAAGTACCTCGCATCTTGAACGATGGAGGTTCACCAGAACGACGTTGGTTGATTAAATTAGGACTTCGCAACTTGAAACTGAGAAGTCAATTAAAACGACGTCGTAAAACTCGAAAGCTTCCATTCCAGGAACCTCGACATCTAATAGGTAAAGGGGCGAGCTATTTGCAGCCACTTATTTCCTAAGCCTAGCCTGTGCTAAATGTAACCCACAAATGTTATAACAATTTGCCATATGCAGCCTAACAAATATCCCAAAGCTTCCAAAAATACCCATTCTCTCTCTCTTCCGTTTTTCTCATGAGTCCGGGTCGCTCAACCCCTCTCTCCACCGCCGCCACTGCCACACCCCCGACGAAAATCCCTCTCTCCTCCGACTGTGGTCTCAGATCCTCTTGCTCCTCTCAATCAAACCCCCCGACGAAGACCCCTTTCCTCCGACTTTGCTCCAAACGAAAAAATCAATTTGGGTTTACTGGGTTTTCCAATTTGGTCTCAGATCTGTTTTTTCTTTTTTCACCTTTGGAACGCATCTTGAAGATGCGTCACCTTTGGAACGCATCTTCAAGATGCGTCACGTATTTTTTTTTTTTTTGTTAAAAACGCAGATTCTGACTGTTAAAAATAAAAAAACGCAAATTCGGAATGCGTCATGTTTCGTATAACGCATTCACAAAATGCGCGATTAACATAACGCATTTTTCTAATGCGCAATAGGACTGGGTAAAGGAATGGTTGAATCTGAAAGCAAACGCTGGCGATGGAGTCGGTGGCAACGGAATCGGTGTCAGTTGCTGCGGTGGTGGATGTAATGGCGGCGGTGGGTGGAGGAGGAGGAGGGGACGAGTGAGGTGGTGGTACTGGTAGGTGGGGTGGTACTCGAGAGTGAGGTGGTGGTACTGGTGCGGGAACAGTGCTCAGGGGATATTTTTGCGGGAACAGTGATAAATTTTGGTAGGTGGGTTGGAGAAGAAGAGTGGGGAAGAAGAAGACCCAAAACGACGTCGTTTTATTAGGGGTATTTTTGTCCATTTTTAAAAAGGGCATTTTTGTCCGAAAACCATTAATTTTTGGACCGGCTAGGCTTGGGAAATAAGTGGCTGCAAATAGCAAGCCCCTAGGTAAATTGTGAACTTATTCTGGGTTCGTTTCTTGATCTATTCTGTTCAAGTTGTAGATCTTGTTAGTAAGTTAGAAATCGTTGAATATTACTTGAATCAAATTCATAATAATATATAATCTAAGATGAAAAGTAAGAATTTAATTTTCTGAAAATAGAACTGGCCGCACTTGATCAAACGACAAGTTTAAAACACCTCGCATATTAAACGCGCGATTTTATTGAAACGACGTCGCACATCCTTCGTAGCACCCACCATAGGGCCTGCGACGTGTAATCTATAAATTGCGAACTCGTTCTGGATTTATTTGTTGATCGAAACTGTTCAACTATTAGTATTTGTCAAGAAGATAATCCATGTTGAAGATCATGTTAATCGAATTCCGATTACTACATAATCGGACTGGATCAGAGTGAGTTTCATTTTAAGAAATTTGGGTTGGCTACACTGGATCAAGCTCATTACTGTATTTAATTCACTCAATACAAAGGGCCTTCGTCATCACGCTCTCTACAGCTGAGGAAGGAATTCCTTCATGGGATTTGCCCTTCCAATCTTCCATTGTAACTAACAGCTCTCTTCCATTCTTTCAGCTCTCTTCATCCCTAACTCAAAACCAGTCACTCTCTCAGCTAGCTGTTGTTGATTTTCTTTAGCTTTCATTGTTTCTTTCTTTTGATCATGAAATTATGCTCCATTCCCTGTTTAAATTGAGTTAATTAATTAAGCTTTGTCAAGTATTTGTCGACCACTGTACGAGCTGCTGTGAGCTTTAGTGACATAATCCTTCCGTAGGACCCTTCGCACTCGCTCTCGATCCTCACTCTTTGCTCGCGCTAGAAGCTTTGTGTCTGAAAGGAAAGTGGCGGCTTGGGATTCAGAAATTTAGAAGCTTTCAATGCAAGGCAAGCAAGCTTGGAGAAATCTGCGAAGACCAAAATTCTCTCCTCTACAAGATCTTCAAAAGCAAGTATTTTCCATACTCTTCATTTATGGAAGCAAGTTTAGGGTCCAGGCCACATCCTATTCTTGGAGTGGGATTATGGAAGCCCAAACAGTTTTTGTGACAGGAACCAGATGGCGCATTGGAGATGGCATGAAGGTGAGGATATGGAAAGATAGGTGGATCCTACTCCTAAGTCATAACAGCCATAGATGGAACATTTGACGAACTCTAGGAGGTTTTTTGGCATTCCCTTTATGCCTTCATTGTGTTTAGTATCAATTTAGTGATTGGAAAACAATTTCCATGAAAGTCAAACAATCAAGATAGGTTCACAGTTTCATATTTCAAATTCAGAAAAGGGAACTGTAAATCAAGCTACAAATAGCAGTAGCAACAATTCCTTGCAATATCTTGTTGGCCATGCTCTTTGTGAACATTTTTTTGTAAGTAAGAAAGAACGAATTGTGTAAGAAGTCCGGCGAATCTTCTATATCACCTTGTTTGCCCACTGGCTGCTGAGTTGGTGATCCTTTTATGTTCGATCTCTGGCTGTGGTGTGGGTCATCCCTCAATCAATGTGAAATCTTTTTGTATATGAGACATGCATACTGATAAAATGTTTTTAAGAAAAAACTCTCTAGTTTCTGAATTAATGCAGAGAGTGAACTATTCTAAACTGGAAATCAACTATTGCCCATTGTAGCTTCGCCATGATTTACGTTTGGCTGGGGTAGAAGATATGGTCAAGCTTTATGTTACTCAGTCAACTATTGCCCATTGTAGCTTCGCATACTTGATATATTCCTCACCTCATAGCGACAAAGCTTGAAATATTCTCAATAATGTGGTCTGACTTAAAACTTTGATTGTAGTACTCATCAAAATGTCGGAATACAACACAGAAACATGGCAAACCCTCTGGATCATCAATTCCAACTCTTGTTTAAACCCCATAGAAGAGCCTATACCTTGTGCCCTCTGGATTGCTCAAACCCTAAGTTCCAGGCCAAGACCAATTGGCCAACCCCTTGGGGTTCAAGTACAAACTTTCCACGAGCGAGCAACACAACTAAAAGCAAAATTGCTCAGTTTCAAATGTAGATAGGAGAAAATTCAGGCAAAGACAAAAGACTGGAACTGCATAATTTGACATCCACAGTACCTGTGTAGTCAAACCCGGTCGACAAAACCGGCGGCGTGGAGGTGACGGTGTCACGGCAGCGGCGGCAGCAGGAGCATGGCCGGTCGTCGAAGTCTTTGTAGCAGTGGAAGGATTCGGGGTCGTGAGGCTTATAATAATAGTAGTAATGGGTATGATCTAGTGTGGCCATCAATATTTTCTTCTGAATAAACTCACACAAATCATCTCCGATCATGAACAAATCCAAATTCGATTAATAAATTCTTTATCATGGCAAGTATTCTTGGCAATATCTACAACTTGAACAATTTAGATCATCAAAAACAACCGTATTGAGTTCACAATTTACCAATTACAAAGTTTCATTAGACTTCCATGTATTGGATTTGATCCAGTGTGGGCATCAATATTTTCTTCTGAATAAATTCACAAAATTTATATCCGATCATAAACGAATCAGCACTCTATTAATATGATATTCGACATGGTATATATTCTTGACAATATCTAAAACTTGAACAATTTTGATCATAAAAATAAACCGCATTCAGTTCACAATTTAGCAATTACGTAGTTTCAATGGACTTCTCATGTACAACCTGCGAAGTCTTCATGAATCCAGACGACGTCGTTCTCATACAACGTTCTAATACAATTCGCGTGTTCAACCTGCGAAGTCTTGATGAAACCAGGACGGCGACGTTTGCGACTTTGTATGGAATTCAAAAGCTCGACTGAAACTCGCGTTCATGGCACACTTCTTAGAACACACATATAAATACTCCATAGTTTTTTTTGTATTTCAAGATTTTCCTCCTCCTCGATTCACTCCTGATTTATGCTTTTTCATAACTCAATAATTTCATACAATTCCAGCTTCATGGCATTGCGTCGGTATCCGGGCTCGATTCAGACCCCTTTGTTCAGTTATGTATGTCAAATCAAATGCAGTCAATAAAGGATGCCCATAAACCACTCGATGCAATGTTTGAACCAGACGTGGTTTCTTGAAGTGCTTTATTTTCGGGGTATGCTCGACTAGAACATGGAAGTGAGGCACGAGAGGTCTTTCAGAACATGGAGGATAAAGGGTTCCAACCGAATGTGGTATCTTGTGATGGTTACCGCGGGCGTCAATGGGGGTGGATGTTATTCGGAATCAGTGTTGACGTCTTGAAAGATATGCTCGCAAGGTTTAAAGCCTAATTATATCAAGTGTTTTTCCAGCAGTGGGGGATTTGGAGGATTTGATTTTGGGTAGCCAAATTCAATGGTATGTGATCAAGATGGGAAAGTACAAAAATGTCTTAACTTTCATGCATCTTCAAATCACAATTTAAATTTTAGTTTTCAACTTTCCATTCTCATCAATGGGTCTGCCACAAAAGACTTTCCAATGAAGAGAGGGTTGAGACAAGACGATCCTATCTCGCCATTTCTTTCGAATACCAAAATGCTAGAGGCACATCAACCACACCCCCTGGGATCCACCTGTATGTGAGAGGGGTGTGGTTGATGTGCCTCTAAAGTGATGTGCCCCTAGCAGTGGAGCTGATCAAAGGGGTGCAAATTGGAGAGCATGGTCCAGTCATATCTCACATCCAATATGCTGACGACACCATCATTTTGTGCAAGTGCGAGGCATCTGAGGTGTCTAACATCAAAACGATCCTTAGTTGTTTTCAGAAAAGGTGGCAGAAGGAAGAGATGATACCGGTTAGAAGTAGGATTTTAATTTTTATTGTTTCCTTCCATCAATTTCAATTCTGATGACACGTTTTCAGTGTTTCCTAAAAACTCTTCGGGAGCCACACTGGCTCCCCACTCGACCTCACCAGTCTACATTTTGCTACCCTCTCGCTCCTCCTGATACCAATTGTTTTGCCCAGGGGTCACTCACGCACACAACACACACAAGAAATCGGAGAAAATTCCTAAAAACTCTCCGGGAAACACAACCGGCTCACCACTGGGAGCCACACTGGCTCCCCACTCGACCTCACCCTCACCAGTCTACATTCTGCTACCCTCTACGAAACCACTATACAATGTTACATTATATAGAAAACAAGGGGAGCCTTATGCCAACATCATTGTGTTAAGGCACACAACCAAAAAAATCTGACTCCTGTTGCTACACCAGCAACTGCAGCTCTCAGCTTCCAGAAGGCTATTTAATTTGAGCCAATCCTCACAATCCTTTGCTTTTGGTAGATACCCAAATATGGGATCTTTTGAGAACATAAATTCTCTGTGGGAGCTAGCATAGATGCCTCAATGGACACCTGAGAAACCAAGGGGAGCCTTATGCCAACATCATTGTGTTAAGGCACACAACCAAAAAAATCTGACTCCTGTTGCTACACCAGCAACTGCAGCTCTCAGCTTCCAGAAGGCTATTTAATTTGAGCCAATCCTCACAATCCTTTGCTTTTGGTAGATACCCAAATATGGGATCTTTTGAGAACATAAATTCTCTGTGGGAGCTAGCATAGATGCCTCAATGGACACCTGAGAAACCTCTAAGAGTTGCAAGTGGTTTCACCTATGTACGTTGTATTTCAATTTTGTCATGTCATATATCTGCTTCTATTCAACTATTCCTTCTCTATATCAGTTTTCTTTGTGAGTTGTTGATAAGAAGTTTCAGTAACGATTTAGCTTCTATTCCATTTCTGTGCACAGCTGGCCCCTTAGTTTATGAAGGAAAACGGACTGAAGCTTGTCACTTTCTCGACTGCGGATGGAGCATTAGAGGCAGCTCTTGCAGTGAAAGTTACTTCTTTCTGCATCTTAATATATTTCATAATTTCGTACATCTATGCGATCCCTGCATCTTAAGTTCTTGATTTGGGTAGGGGGGCAGTCATGCTGATTTGGATCAGTTGAACAATTAGACAGTAGGGTAAGGGTGTCAGATATGTGGACGTTTATAGTAGGATATTTTTCACCTAGTGTCAAGAAATAGAATTTTACATATAACATGCAATGGGCTACGTTGAGTCACTGACTACATTAAATGTACATAGTATAATTAATGCTAAATCTAATAGTTCCTGATGTAATTGATGTTATCTGGCTTCTTCTTAATCTAGACGGGCATAGCTGATGCTATCGTGGACCTTGCGAGTAGCGGAACCACATTGCGAAAGAATAATTTAAAAGAAATCGAAGGTGGAGTAATATTGGAAAGTCTGGTGAATTCTTTTTTTGACTTAACCAAGCATGTAAAACCAATCTTCTAGAATTTATTAAAAAGGAGGGTCTTTGTTCTATCAAGTTGAAGTTGTCTGTACATGTTCTAACCTTGTCTTCAGGCTGTTCTTGTTGCTAGCAAGAAGTCCTTGACCCAACGGAAAGGTGTATCACTCATGAAATCCTCGAAAAATTGGAGGCACATTTGAGGGCAGCTGGCCAGCTCACGGTTGGTAGAATTCTTTTGTTCTGTTATGGTTGCAGTTTTCCTTTACTGTAATTGTATTACTCTGTTCATTTCAGGTTACTGCAAACATGAGGGGAACCATTGCAGAAGAGATGGCGGAACGAGTACTGAGCCAAACATCATTGTCAGGCTTGCAGGTGAATCTCTCTCTCTCTCTCTCTCTCTCTCTCTCTCTCTCTAAGTGGTTTGTAGATTAGCCAGTGGACCGACATTGCCTGTTGGATAAAGAAGTTAAAAGTTAGGTAGGGTGTCTGGACGTCCCCTTGAATTGAATGGACCCATGCACTTTTGATGCATTTGAATTGCATGAAATGGGGTCACTGTTTTATCATCTTTATTAGTACATGAGATCATTTTAATCTCTATGTGTTGGACCGGTTGTCACAAGAGACATGCCAAGGTTTTCCAAATGTAGGTTGTTGAACACTTCGCGCGATGATCTGGTCAATCACATAGGAGGATTTTTGAACACTTCACTTGAGTGTTAACCCCTATAATTTCATGTCAGGAACAAAGCCTTGTACTTGGATGAAGTGATTTTTGAATTTCACTTGTGATTTTTAAGTGAGGTGAGGGAGGGGCTACAATTGAAGTGATGGATATTTCTTTGAGACTAGTTGTTTGGATTGAGTTCTTAAGAAAATGAATTCAAGCAGCTACTTTCAGTGAATTTCCACCTATTGACCTTGCCACCTTGTCAACCAAGCAGTTGTTGATGTTGGCCTTCTCCATTTCAAGAACTGCATATACCCTTTCATGTTTGTACATGCAGGAACCCACCATAAGTCTGCTTTTTTGAAAACGTGATGGGAGAGTAGTAGCAGGTTACTATGCTATAGTCATATGTGTACCCAAAAAGTTGCTTTATAAGTCTGTTCAACAACTAAGAGTGGTAAGACAATTTTCTTTCTTTACTATGCCAAAGCCATATGTCTAGCCCAAACTTGTGGGACCAACTCTGGTTACAATTTTCTGTGTCAACTGATTTATTACATGAACTTTCCTAAGGCACCTCCCAGCAGCTTCGATAACATTTCACACTGCAAGTTTGAGTCTCCTCAAACCTTGTAAAAGGAAGGGCATGCATAAGAATTTTCTGGATCGATAAAGACTCAGAAGTATGATTTTTGGATTTACTTGTAGAATTTCTGGCTCAGTAGGACTGCAGTTTCACTTATTCCCTGCTTGTCGATGGTTTTCCAGCAAAAAAACATGATTCAGGCAAAAAAAATGCCTGGAAAATGGTTAGTTTTGGTTGAACTGCGTGTTATAAGTTCTGAGTTGCTTTTCAATGACTAGTTCTGATTCTTGACTCTAAGAAAACACCGTTCCCTCCTTTTGGATCTAGGTGCACATTTCAGGACTGCAGCTTCATAATGGCTTTCTGGAACTCAGTACAACTATTTTGTAATGCAGATTGGTTTCATGGGAGGCAGTGGTGTTCTTGTTTCTCCTCTGACCTACATTTTTTATGAAGAACCCCCTCGATGGCGTGAACTCCTTTCAAAACTCGGCATGTAGTAGTCTTTTGGGAATGCCTTGGGTGGTTTTTGCATATTCTACAGCATTAGCATGTTGAATAACTCCTGGAGCTTGTGTTAGAAGCGAATTCAGCTTAAGAAGTTGTACACTTACATGTATTTTGGCGCAGTGTACACGTATTGTTATGTTCGAAATTGACCTCCATAATACTTGCTTTCAATTTTTCCTAGTTGAAATCTACGAGAATTTCTCCCTCTCCCTCACGGGCCCTCTCCTGTTGTAATCATGACAGTTGGGAATCTTATCAATTTATTCTGAAATAATTTGTCATAGATTGTACTCTCTCTCTCTCTCTGACCCCTACCTCTCTTTTTGTTTCTCCTTTTTCCTCCTCCCTGCTGTCAAAACCCTCGCCCTCGGTCCTCCCGGCTATCCCCTCTACGGTGGTGGATGGCATACAAGGGAAGGAAAGAAGAAAAGGGAGGGATGGAAGAGCATAGAGTAGCGGGTGTGGTGAGGAGGTGGTTACCCAGTTAGGGATTATCTAACCGCCATTGTAGAATTCAATATGCAATGTGCACCATAACTAAAATTTGCGTTCATGCTTTAAGAAAACATGTGGCGCTCTATGTTTCCCTTTTGTATTTAGTCCAATGCTGTATTTAAGATTGATACTAGCATTGGACAAGGAGGGATTAAGTGGCTATTTAGCGCCTCATGCGCGGGATTATTTAAAACCACACGTGGTGGTATAGTATAATTGCCATTGGTATTATTTTCCTCTTCGTTCTATCTTCAAAAAATGATCGTCAATCATTTTATCTCATTCTTTGAACAAGTATAACTAATATCAAACTACCCACAATTTCATTTATTATTTTGGGTCCCACATGTACCCTTTATTTTATTCTGCATTTTCTAATTCTTTCAAAAATTAATCAGACAATCAAAAGTGTCCCCACTGTAGTCGGATAGAAAAGTGCCACACCTTGTCAACAATTTAATAGCCAACTGGGGCTAATTCAGTTGGTCAGGACTCATGCATCTCACTTGGAGGTCACGAGTTCAAGTCTTTCCTCCTGTGTGTGGATGTTCTTTCGTTGGGGATTATTTCCCTCCCTAATGGGGGCTTGTGTTGGGTTGAGTTGATAGTGGTTGAGTTGTTAAGCTTAGTTATCTCATGGACTCTCATACAATTTATGTAGCGTCCCGTGGTTTGTACGTTGTACTTCATAGATGATGTAATGATCTCTTCTATTGATCGACCCAAAAAAAAAAATTCAACACTTCAAGGAATAAAATGGGGCCTTTCTATATTACATCATGAAACTAAACATTTTGCTCAAAAAATCTATAGATTCCAGAAAAGTGAAAAACACATACAAGCTTGCACAATCGATGATTTCCAAGTCCTGTTTTCCAGAAAGATCAAATGAAATTCTCCATATAAACACAGACGAATGCTTATAAAATCCTATACAACTAAATTGAATTGCTACAAATGAACCATCACACTTATATAACAAAAAAACTATACTGAGTGCACAATTTGTTAGTTGTGGTCACTAATCATGGCCAACCCAGTCACATTCTAAACTGGGTGTTCGGAATATATGACCTCACACTAGGGGTGGCAAATTGAACCCAGACCCATTAAGAAACCCAAACACATCTATTAAAAAATAGACCCAACCCAACCCATTTATTAGCTGGGTCAGAATGGGTCCAACCCATCTAACCCATTTATTAATTGGGCTTAATTGGATTTTAATTGGGTCAACTTAAATGACCCAATAAGTCACGAGTATAACCCAACAAAAAAAACCCCATTTATTAGTCTATACTCTCCTCCCACCTCGCAGCCGTGCTTGCCATCACCACCTTCTCCTCCTCCACCGACCGGATCACCGCCAGCCGCCACCGAGCACCACCATTTCCACTACCGTACACCATTGCTACACCTCCACAGCCGAACACCATCACCATTCGACCGAGCTCCGTCGCAGCTCCGAACCGCCCCCAAAATCTCTCCAAACTCGTTTCGCTGGACGCGAGGTAGTCCAAATTCACCTCCCTACGTATATTTATATGTTGTTATGTAATTCTATCAATGTTCTGGTGCAGTACATTTGAAGTTCCATTGCGATAACAAGAAACCCGAGCCGAACACAAATGAAGAGAGAGAGAGGGCAAACTGAGTTCCGATCAAAATCTGCGTTTTTTTTTAAATTGCTTGAACGGAAAATCTGATCTGTGTTGACAGCAAATTGGACAAATGGGTACCCCGCCCAATTTGGATTTCCGCAACGCGGCCTCTCGCTCTACCTATTTACTTTTCTTATCTTTTCCTTCGCTCCCGGGACACCTCTCTCTCCCTCTCTCTCTCATCACAACCACCTCCCACATTCCCCTCGTGTTTACACACACGCCCTCTCTCTCATCCGACTTGACTTAATTTTTTTAAATTGCAAGACGAAAAAATTGGCTTATTGATTTATTTTTGTCTTTATTCAAAAAAATTAGGTTTCGATCGTAATTTTTTACGTTTAGATTTCTCTTGTCATGACGATGCAATAATTCCCAAAAACTAACAAAAAAGAAAAAAAAATTGAATAAGGACAAAAAAATAACTCAGTTGGCTTATTTAGCCGAACGAGATTATAGTTTTGCAAATGGAGTAAAGAATAGAAAAAAGCGATGGTAATATGGTAATTAAGTGTACAGGGGTAATTTGGTCATTTTACTAGTAGAGAGATAGTATGGTAATTTTAGTATACATTGGTATTTTAGTCATTTTAAATTTTAGTATATAGTATTTAATTGGGCTAATGGGCGGGTCGGGTTTGCTTTTTAACAACTTGCCCAATTTAACCCAAACCCGCCCATTTGCCACCCCTACCTCACACCCTTCTTCAACATGAAAGTCTGCCAATATTATAGAAGTTGAACTGCTGCAATGGATAGTGTTTTCTCTTGTAGTTTTTGCGTGACAAACAACCAATTTAAATTGTAATACCCCTGCATAGGCCTATCGAAGGACTGGATCTAATTCGGGCCCTACTCTCTTCAATTGCTGCAAGTTCAACAGATCCTCCAGCTTCTCTAACTAGGTCTGGCCATATTTTTCAAGGACCTATATGAAACAAATGAATTGTACATGAGTGATTTAGGCGTAGATATGCAAGTAGTACACAACTAATTATATAAGCTTCTTTATGAACACAATAGAAACACTAAATCAAGTAGCGACTGCCAAGGAAAAATATTTCATGAGATATTACAAAAAGATAAGACACTGAGAATGTTCAAAATCTAGTCAGGACATTATGCTCATAGTAAAGTTTGTCCACTACACTATGACTGATCATATCTCCAAATAACATAATAGAGTCCACCAGAATTTGATTATCTACACCCCCTTAGCCTTGTGTGATTCAAAATCAGGGTTCCAAGGATAGTAATGTATCGTCTGGCCTACCAGCATATAAGAATTTTGCTCCAATGCCAACATTTTCAGGACACCAGCCGATACTGTGCTATACCACCCGACACATGACCATATGAGCAATATAGATATGTATCCCCAATACCTTATTCAAAACAATGTTGAAACTCTTGCCGAACTACACAAACAAGAGCTTGGCCCATACAAATATCTTTGTTTCTCCCAAGGTTCATCACTTTGAACACATAATGAATCACTTTCGATACATAATGTTAACAGGGATGATGGGATATATCTAAGGAGAAATGCCAAACATTGTTGACTATATTTGTTATCTATTTGCATCAAGGATCGTACTGCTCTTAAAAGATCCTGAATGAAAAGGCTCTCATACACATTTTAAAATTCCTTTTCGAGCACAGAAAATGAGTATGAACATACCCTAAGAACCAGTACATAAATACAATTTCTAAAGTGGTGATGCATCACCTCAATGCTGAAATTCATGAACTGGTTCACAAACATGCCACACTTAAGTGCTTTAAAAGATAGCATTTTGTATATAAAGAATGAAGATGCACCATTATTACCTTCTCTATGTTTTCTTAAATTCAGCTCAAGGCCAATCATCCCCTCTACCATGGGTTCCACTGCAACTACTTCAGGAAAAAATTTCATCGAACAACACTTGATTCCCATCTTCACAGTTGTTACTGAAATAGATAGGTTCGAGCTCCCCCCTCGGGAATCCCTCTACGAAACTTGAATAGGAGCAACACACTCCTTGTAGCTTCAACCTCACAACATTGTCATCAATCTCGTTTGGTGTTACATTACCAAGAGATATTGTCGAACTTCATCCAACACACCCTCCACATTTTCTGTAGTCAATGGCAGTTCCACAGCAGAGTCCAGGCTAGCAATTGCCTTTACAACAGCAAAATAGCCAAAAGTGTGAACTAGGAAATTTCAATAAAAATACCAATCTCAGTACCAAAAAAGTAGAGAATTAAAAACACAATTGTAGAATTTTTCAAACAAATTAGATACCACTACTGTCAAAGTGATGAATGCCAATAGTATACTGGTTTAAATTTTTCGTACATCGGTCGAAAACAAAGAGTCTTAGGAAGACCGAATTGAAGTGATGAAACAAAAAAAGGCCTAATCATCGATTTTATCTAAATAATATTGTCTCAAACACAACTCTTGGTATTAGTTGTTTGAGAAAACTTAGTTACACAAAACCAGACTTACTTATACTTTCCTGGCCAAACTAGCCTCTCATCCAATGTCATGATTCCAATATGAGTGCCTTACCTTGAGATTTATGGCTGCATGAGTAAACATACAAACATACAACTGGCCAACTAAATTTAAACTAACTACGTGGTAACAAATCTCTACATTTTCAAGCATCCCTCATTTCAGCCAAACATATACTAAGTAAACAATTCTCCCATCGAGTATTCAATTCGTTATTATCATTTGTATTTATTCAATTTTCTTTGGTTTCGCGTCAATTTTTTTTACAGCTTGTTGGTTCTTGACGAGTGATATCAACTCGTCAAAAAAGTAAAAGACCGTGATCGAAATCTAAGATTTTTTAATGAAGACAAAAATAAGCCCAAAATCATCGTTTTCAAAACACAGAGATTTAAACAGGACGTCTTATTAGTAACTACAATGTACACCAGGCATACAATTTTTAGCCAAACAGGTAAAACCATCTCAATTGACACGGCTCAAATTCGAAAGTAGTTGTTCTCCTGATTAGAAAAACCAAAGCCCTCGATCTCATCGAGCTCTGTTATGAGAGAATCTATAGAAGTACATGTAAAGAAATAATGAAATGATGAAATCGATAGCCTTCCTAATTAGGAATCAAGTACAATTAGTATAAAAATTGAGCTTTTGCATACCTGAAATGTGAGGCTAGAATCAATTCTCTGGTCGTTTGCGACCGAACGGGAGGACGCCGACTGCTCTGCTGCTGATCGACTGGAACGGGTTTTCCTGATACATCGCATCTTACAACGCTAGAGGTTCAAAATGACGTCGGTTGATTTATCGGTACTTCGTAGGTTGAGCATGCGAAGTCTTTTATATATACCACATCGTAAAGCTTGAAACCTTCCATTACAAAAACTGCGACATCTAATTGGTAAATTGTGAACTCATTCTAAGTTTGGTTCTTGATCTAATCTGTTCAAGTTGTAGATATTATCTCTATTATAAAACAGAAGGGTGTGGGGACAAGTTGTTGGAACGGCTAGGATTCATTTGATCCAAAGGCTGTAATGCATCCTCCCACTTCCCGGTTAAGTGCCCATGGTTTTCACCTAAATCACACAACTGTCATCCCCTTCCAACCGAAATGCGTAGTGCCGTAGGCACGGGCTAGCACTAGTCAATATATAAGATGTAACTTGTTAAATACCACTTGAAAAAAAATTAATATCGATAGATAATCGGAGAGAATAAGTGTGAATTTAATTTTCTGAAAATATAGCTCGCCGCACTTGATCAAACGATGGGTTTATAACACCTCGCATTTTCAACACGTGAGGTTAAGGAAACAACGTCCCACACCCTTTGAAGCTCCCACGATAGGGAATGCGACGTGTAATCTGTAAATTGCAAACTCGTGGTGGATTTATTTCTCGATCGAAACTGTTCAACTAGTACAACTTGTCAAGATAATAATCCATATTGAAGATCAAGTTTATCGAATGTCGATTAATATATAATCGAACTGGATCAAAGTGAGTTTCATTTTACGAAAATAGAGTTGGGTACACTGGATCAAGCTCAATGCGGAATAAATTCACTCAATACAAAGGGGCTTCGTCGTAACGCTCTCACTGCGGGCCATTGTAAAGAGAAATTTTTCAGTGCCGGGTGGGTTCCACGTCACCCGGCTGATGTGTTGCCCAAGCGGGCATATCCGAGCTGTCCAAACGGCCCACATTGAAACACTCTCTCTCCTCTCACCCCCACACTCTCTCTCCTTTTTCTCTCTCCAAATTTGAGCTGTCCAAAACCGAAATGGACGACCCGGATGCACCAAGTAGGCACCACATGGTACCCACTCGGCACTGAAAAATTTCTCGTAACAGCTCTCTTCCAATCTTGCATTCAGTCAAGTATTTGTCGACCACTGTATGAGCTTTCATTCTTCTTTGGATCATGAAATTTTGCTCCATTGCCTGTTTAAATTGAGTTCATTAATTAAGCTTTGTCATGTATTTGTCGACCACTATATGAGCTGCTGCGAACTTAGTGACATACGACACTTGCTCTCGATCCTCACTCTATGCTTGCGCTTTCGCGAATTTTTATAGTTTGGAATGTTTTTGAAAGATGTGGTCACGCTCGTGTTCCTGCTCACACACGCAAATTTTTATAGTTTGGAATGTTTTTGAAAGATGTGGTCACGCTCGTGTTCCTGCTCACGCACCCACACAGATTACAAGCACTGGTAAACTAACAATTGGAAAGGGAGGGAGTATCTCATTTGTTGAACTATCTATGCTCTCTCCCCTTGTTTGGTTGTTTAGAAAGTTTGCTTCCTTGTATTTGCATTGAGGCTTTCTTTGGAATTGGGTTTGCATTCAGACGGGATATTGTTAGTGAGTATGGACAGGTAAGAACTGCACAGGTTTTAGAGTTATTTCATTGACTTAAGGGGCAGGTCATAACTTTGAGAAGCAACTAGGAGAAGGTTTTGAAGAACCAACTATCATGCTTTTGTATCGCTCGCCGATATAAATACTTTAAAGAAAAGCTTAAAAGAATTCGCTAAACACCAAGAAATAATCACTATTTTAAAAATTATGATGATTAGTCGAAATCACTTCTAAGGGAGCTGTGCAGTGTGCAGTCAAATTTTGTCTCAAGAATTTATGTTAACCAATCATATTTTGATTATGCAGGTCATTACGCTATTTTCAAACAAGAAGTCCAAGCAACTATTTTTTTTTTTCCCTCTTTTCAAAAATGAACAATGCATATACAATAAAACTGTTACAGTAGCAGGAGAGATTAGCAATCTCTTATATCCTACCGCTATTACATGAGCTTGTTCCACTATAACACAATAAACCTTACAAACAGGAATACTGTAGAATCAAATAAATCACCGAAGAATATCTATTATCACCGATTGCACTTCCCCGCTTCGAATTCCATAAACCATCGAACTGCAATCCGTAGCAACTGTGTTATGACATCTTAATACAACCCAATCGAAGGAGAAAACATCCATAGTGAATGCAACTGTTCAACCGCTTGGATTTGATTTGGGTCGGCCTCAATTCCTCAACGAGGGACAAGGTGGCCGAGGAATTTTCCCGACCCAACACTAAAGGCACATTTCTCTGCGTTCAACTTCTATTTGTGCTCCTTCAAGATCTAAAATATTTCGCCCAAGTGCATCAAATGGTTGGTCTCGGCCTTTATTTTGACCTCCATGTCATCTATGTATACTTCCATTGACCTCTTGCGCAACCTTGCTCTGTCCACCTTATAGTGCACCGTTAGTGCCGAACCGGTCGGAGGTCAACCGGAAAGGCACTCCCACGGTCAAGTAAGTATTTGCTCAAGTGAGATAAAGCATAGGAGTAGGGTTTGGGAGCCAAGTAGAACGTACCTCTTTAGGTTTTACCATGGTACCTTATATAGACTCGTGTGACTTGCTCTCCAAGTTTGGCTGATGTCATGAGTGGTGTACTGGATAAGGTTGTAACCGTTCATGTGCGTGAGCTGTCATCACATGAGCATGTGCCCAGCTCACGCGGTAACCGCTTCGGCTGACGTCCACTATGACGTATGGAGCAAGGCGGTTAATTGCACGTGGGTGAGCTAGCACTAGTTGGTTGGCAGAACCAACATGTCCGAACCAACATGCCGAGCCAACACAATGCTTGTTCGGAGGTTGAATTTGTTAGAAAATATTTGCAATCGGGAATCCAGAATACGAATTCTATTACAATTACAGAATTACAGTGGAATGGAAAATAAACACAGAAGCTGCAAACCGAATCTGTAATACAATCGTGAACCGAAACCCGTGTTTCACACGGTGTCCTTAAAACAGATTCGCCGCCTACCGGAGGGTGTTGAGGTTACTCGGCGTCTGTCTCCCAGGATTGATCCGGCTCGGACCACGAACGTCGGAACACCACCGAAGAACGTCTTGGCGAACTAACTATGCGTTTGTCTCTCTCTCACACTATATCAGAATGCTTGTGAACTCTTGTGAATTGTTGTACAGAATTGTGTAAAGAGCTGGTCCTTATATAGGCAGCCAAGGACCCTTGAATTGATGCACCCTCTTGAATACGGGAATGAATGGCAGCAATGAAGATGGGAATGAATAGGTGAGTAACCCCCACAATGAAGAGGGGAAAAACTGACACCATGAATATGGGAAAGTTATTGGCTAGGGCATGCCAAATAACTCCCCCCAATCCATTCAAATTTCCAACAGTCCCCCACATGAATGGACTTGGGACCAGACCTAATGCAGATGCTAGAGAGAGAGCACAACGGATAATTCCTGCATAGGATAGGTAGCTTTTGGCCTTGAACCTTCCCTCGTAAAAGCCCATCGGATTTACTGGCTGACCAGTGAACGTAATGTCTTGAACTGTTCTGCCGTTGGTGTAAATCGAGTCAATAGACTTCACACAGGAGCTTCTCCTAACGCAGTTTAGTTCTCACTATTGGGTTCATTTCGGCCATGACACCCCTACCTGGTTCTGCAAGTATTCTCTCGAGAATTTTGCCTTCCAAATTCTCATAGAAGCGGCCCCACTTCATACTCACATAGGTGACCTTCTTATAAAGGGTATCCTGCTATACCCCGCCTGGCATTCCAGCGCATAAGAGTCATTAAAAGCCAACGCTTAACCTGTTTCCATTTGCAGGTATCACTGTTCTGTACCATAGGAATGGGTAGGAGAACATATCTCCTCAGTGATCATTCTCTGTTACTCGCGAGTAGGTTGTCCTATTGAACCTAGATCTTGGGATCTCCAGTCAACTAGGATAGGTTTTCCTTCACGGCAACTTGAGCGTAGTAGGCATTAGCCCCATTCCCCTCGATGCACTATAAACCAGCTCTCGGTTTAACCCTTTGGTCAGTGGATCCGCAATATTGTCATTTGACTTCACATAGTCAAGAGTGACAATCCCAGTAGAGAGCTTTTGCTTAATGGTATTATGTCTACGTCGTATATGTCTTGACTTACCATTATACATGTTACTCCGTGCCCTTCCAATAGCCGATTGACTATCGCAATGAATGCATACTGCAGGCACAGGTTTTGGCCATCTTGGAATATCTTCTACAAAATGGCGTAGCCATTCTGCCTCTTCAGTCGCTTTATCTAAAGTAATGAACTCTGATTCTATTGTTGAACGTGCAATGCACGTCTGTTTCGAAGATTTCCAAGAGACTGCTGCACCACCAAGTGTAAAGACATATCCACTCGTGGATTTTGAGTCTTTCATGTCTGATATCCAATTTGCATCAGTGTACCCTTCTAGTACTGCTGGATATTTGGTATAGTGCAGCCCCAGATCACGAGTAAACCTCAAATAGCGTAGCACTCTAACTATCGCCTTCCAGTGAATAAGCCCTGGATTACTCGTGTATCTACTCAATCGACTCACCGAGTAAGCTATATCAGGCCTTGTACAACTCATTAAGTACATGAGACTCCCGATTATCCGAGAATACTCCAATTGAGACACACC
The DNA here is from genome assembly GCA_020567845.1 of Rhododendron henanense subsp. lingbaoense. NCBI lineage: Eukaryota > Viridiplantae > Streptophyta > Magnoliopsida > Ericales > Ericaceae > Rhododendron > Rhododendron henanense. Next base: position 31,270,532 of record CM036324.1, read on the forward strand.
TTCCCCCACATTCTTGGATAAGTGGAGGCTCACATCCACAGGGGTACGTGCTACCTCTGTACCAGACTTGTCAAACCTCTCAAGAATCTTATCAACATAATGAGACTGAGACAAAGCAAGTCCATCAGATGTTCTGGTGATCTTGACCCCCAGAATTACATCTGCAAGGCCCATATCTTTCATGTCAAATTTAGAATTCAGCATGTTCTTGGTAGACTTGATCATCTTATCATTACTACCTACAATGAGCATGTCATCAACATAGAGACACAAAATCACGTTGTGGGCACACGCCCCAAAAATCCCGTTTTCAAGTATAAAATTCCGGGTGCGCCCTTGTCTCGCGGAAAGCGCGGCGAAGTGCTTTGCAGATCAGAGAGTCGCCACTCGGGTTTTGCGGTTTGTACCCAAGAAACCGTGTTTTTGAAAACGTTTTGGATCACGTTTGTTTGATTTTGAAAAAGGCTTTTGTAGACTAGTCCGTCGTCACCTTTGAATCTGAGGTTCGGGAGCCAGATTACGAGAAGGGAAGGGTTTTATGGCACCCCCCTCGCCCAGTCCGAAGACCGGTCTCTACTCGGGCGTTTTATGAAACATTTGCATTTCTCTCTTTATTTGATCATTCTTTTAACCAGTTAGGGCGGGGAAACAGTTAATAGGGATTAAAACTGTAAACACATTTGCATTTATGTACAAAGATGTGACAAAATGTTTATGGACGATGAATGTTTGATCTAGCAAATATAATAGGTTGAGAACAAGCTTTTGTGGATGTTTTGGACGAGCTAGCACACACCGACTGTACAATGGCACATACAGGAACAAGCCTGCATGCACTGGACGAACCACTGCATGCAGTCAATACCTGCGTGCGCCACCCAATACTGGCGTGCGCCGGTTAATCCAATACCACAGCTTCTGTTCTCAACCCTCTGGGCTCTGGAAAGGACCAGTGCACACCCAGGACAAACCACGCAGTTCATAAAGGTTATTAAACTATTACAGACAGATAAATGGGCTCAAAAGCCTCCAAATAGCAGAAAACCCCTTAAACAGTGAGGGGGAGGATGATCAAAGGCCTGGATGTAAGATCCATGCAAGGGCCAAGCCACTGGAAGATAAATAACTAGCGCACGCCACTAATAAAGGAGCGTACGCCAATTAGTTCTTGGTTCCAGTACTTTGGCTTTGCACATTCTGGGCTCTGGAATAGGACCAGAGGGACCCAGAAGGCCAAACTAAGCAGTAAATATAGATGGAAGGGAAAGCAGTAGTAAATACAGAAAGCAATAGACTGGTTTTAGCATGCAACAAGGTGATCAAAATTAGAGGAAAGCAAGAAAACAATGATCAATGGTCCCCACACCAGCTTTGCACATGCCACCATTACTGGCGCACGGCACTCATGACTGGCGTGCGCCATTCATCACTGGGAACGGTTTTGAAACCTTGCCAGCATTAGGGCCAGGACTGGTATAGATTACCAGTCTTGACCCTGCCAGCCCCCCTCAGGGGTCAGAACAGAGAGCAGGAGCAAGAGGTATTATACCTTTGCTTGTGAGTTTTGAGAGAGAGCTTGAGCCTTGAGCTTGAAAGAGGGTGATGGAGGATGAATGTGGAAATGGTTATGGACTGTGGAAGGTGTGTTCTTCACTTACTCTTTCTATGAGGAAGAAAGGAAGCAAAGAACAATGAATGAGAAGAAGACAAAGGATGGCTTGGCTTTTATGAAGCTACCTCTTTCTTAATGGTGCTAACCCTTCCTTAATGATGCCAACCCCTTGCAAATGAATGCAAAGGGAGTATTTATGGAGGAGAGAAGGGCTGATCAGCCTGCCCTTAGGGGCTGTTTGGATAGCCAAAACATTGGAGGAAGCTCCCATGCATTAAATGCATGAGACTTGGCTTGATGGAAGAGAAAGGAACAGTTCTGGCTGGAGTAATGATCAGGGGGCTGCCAACTGACGTCAGGCGGCTGCAGAGGCTCCCGCCCAGCTGGCTGAAAAGGTTGATTTGACTGGTGCTGACTGGCGTGCGCCACTTGTTGAGTGGCGTGCGCCAGAGAGTAGTAATGACTGACACGTGGCAGTGGCATCCTGCGCACGCTAGTCCACTACCAGCGTACTCCAGAAGGGTTTTGTTGAGGCCATTTGGTTCTGGCTTGAGGGTTCGACAAGGGTTTGAAATGGGTTTGGACGAGGTTCGGGACGCTCAAGGCTCAAACTCATCAAACAACTCGGTATGTTCTCGACCTTAATCATCATTGGGGAATCAAAAGACCGTAAGTAAACTAATCCGGACGGTCCAGAATAGGGTGTCTACAGTAGCCCCCCTTTGACGGCACTTAAAGCACCTATCGACTTGGCGTAAGTAACGTCAAAGGTTTTCTAGACACCCATCTAGGCCATCCAGAGCAGAACATACGAGTTCAATGATAGACAATAAATTTAAAGAACCTGATTGAGCGGATGGATAGAGCGGATAGATCGCTGTTGTCGAGGATGTTTAATGTATAAGGATAGGTCGATGCTGACCTGGACTTCTGACAGCCCGGCCTGGGCGGCTGACTCAGCTGGGGAAGATAGGCCGTGGATTGGCTCCGTTGAGAAAGATACGGTCCTTTGGGTGGATCGTCGTTGATTTGAAGTTGGACGGATAGATCGTCGTTGATTTGATAAGGACAGAACAGGCTGTCATGGGGTGTGGACTCTCCTGGGGAGTAATCAGCTGCAGATAAACCATTACCGCTGGGGATCAAACCTTCTTCGGCACGAAGAATTCCAACAATCACGGGTAAGTCGCGTCAGGTAGGTTAAATTCCATCTGTTGGGAATCAGAGCCAATCTCCTTATCAGGGACCATCCGAGACAGGGCAATAAGACTGCTGGAAGATGCACTAACGGTTGAGTCGGACGGACAGACCGTCATTGATTTGATTTTGGACGGACAGACCGTCGTTGACTTGAGGTTGGATGGACAGACCGCCGTTGATTTGAGGTTGGACGATGCGCTACTTGTAGACCGATGTGGACTAGGATAGGCGAATGGTGTTGTAGACTGATTGGACGGGCAGACCGTCGTCGTGGATCGATCGGACGATATTCTGATCGCCGTTGAGGGGGTGAACGCGGGAAATATTCTGATCGCCGTTGATCGGGGTGATGACATGACTGATCATCGTTGATCGGGGTGAACGCGGGCAATATTCTGATCGCCGTTGATCGGGGTGAACGCGGGCAATATTCTGATCGCCGTTGATCGGGGTGAACGCGGGCGATATTCTGATCGCCGTTGATCGGGGTGAACGCGGGCGATATTCTGATCGCCGTTGATCGGGGTGAACGCGGGCAATATTCTGATCGCCGTTGATCGGGGTGAACGCGGGCAATATTCTGATCGCCGTTGATCGGGGTGAACGCGGGCAATATTCTGATCGCCGTTGATCGGGGTGAACGCGGGCAATATTCTGATCGCCGTTGATCGGGGTGAACGCGGGCAATATTCTGATCGCCGTTGATCGGGGTGAACGCGGGCAATATTCTGATCGCCGTTGATCGGGGTGATGACATGACTGATCATCGTTGATCGGGGTGAACGCGGGCAATATTCTGATCGCCGTTGATCGGGGTGAACGCGGGCAACATTCTGATCGCCGTTGGTCGGGGTGATGACATGACTGATCATCGTTGATCGGGGTGAACGCGGGCAATATTCTGATCGCCGTTGATCGGGGTGAACGCGGGCAACATTCTGATCGCCGTTGATCGGGGTGAACGCGGGCAATATTCTGATCGCCGTTGATCGGGGTGAACGCGGGCAATATTCTGATCGCCGTTGATCGGGGTGATGACATGACTGATCATCGTTGATCGGGGTGATGACATGACTGATCATCGTTGAAATAGACGACATGGCTGATCGCCGGTGATGACATGGCTGATCATCGTTGAGTGGACGACATGGCTGATCGTCGGTGATGACATGGCTGATCATCGTTGGATTGGACGACATGACTGATCGTCGGTGATGACATGGCTGATCATCGGTGATGACATGGCTGATCATCGGTGATGACATGGCTGATCATCGTTGAGTGGACGACATGGCTGATCGTTGGTGATGACATGACTGATCATCGTTGAGTGGACGACATGGCTGATCGTCGGTGATGACATGGCTGATCATCGTTGAGTGGACGACATGGCTGATCGTCGGTGATGACATGGCTGATCATCGTTGAGTGGACGACATGGCTGATCGTTGGTGATGACATGACTGATCATCGTTGAGTGGACGACATGGCTGATCGTCGGTGATGACATGGCTGATCATCGTTGAGTGGACGACATGGCTGATCGTCGGTGATGACATGGCTGATCATCGTTGAGTGGACGACATGGCTGATCGTCGGTGATGACATGACTGATCATCGTTGAGTGGACGACATGGCTGATCGTCGGTGATGACATGGCTGATCATCGTTGAGTGGACGACATGGCTGATCGTCGGTGATGACATGGCTGATCATCGTTGAGTGGACGACATGGCTGATCGTCGGTGATGACATGGCTGATCATCGTTGAGTGGACGACATGGCTGATCGTCGGTGATGACATGGCTGATCATCGTTGAGTGGACGACATGGCTGATCGTCGGTGATGACATGGCTGATCATCGTTGAGTGGACGACATGGCTGATCGTCGGTGATGACATGGCTGATCATCGTTGAGTGGACGACATGGCTGATCGTCGGTGATGACATGACTGATCATCGTTGAGTGGACGACATGGCTGATCGTCGGTGATGACATGGCTGATCATCGTTGAGTGGACGACATGGCTGATCGTCGGTGATGACATGGCTGATCATCGTTGAGTGGACGACATGGCTGATCGTCGGTGATGACATGGCTGATCATCGTTGAGTGGACGACATGGCTGATCGTCGGTGATGACATGGCTGATCATCGTTGAGTGGACGACATGGCTGATCGTCGGTGATGACATGGCTGATCATCGTTGAGTGGACGACATGGCTGATCGTCGGTGATGACATGGCTGATCATCGTTGAGTGGACGACATGGCTGATCGTCGGTGATGACATGGCTGATCATCGTTGATGATAAAGCTAACCATGGCACGGATAGTTCCAACAAATCACGGGTAGGTCGCGTCAGGCAGGTTAAATTCCATCTGTTGGGAATCAGAGCCAATCTCCTTATCAAGGACCATCCGAGACAGAGCAATAAGACTGCTGGAAGATGTGCTAACGGTTGAGTCGGACGGACAGACCGTCATTGATTTGAAATAGGACGGATAGATCGTCGTTGATTGGAATTGGACGGATAGATCGTCGTTGATTGGAATTGGACGGATAGATCGTCGTTGATTTTGAAATTGGACGGATAGATCGTCGTTGATTAGAAGTTGGACGGATAGATCGCCGTTGATTAGAAGTTGGACGGATAGATCGCCGTTGATTTGAATTGGACGGATAGATCGTCGTTGATTGGAATTGGACGGATAGATCGTCGTTGATTTTGAATTGGACGGATAGATCGTCGTTGATTTTGAAATTGGACGGATAGATCGTCGTTGATTAGAAGTTGGACGGATAGATCGCCGTTGATTAGAAGTTGGACGGATAGATCGCCGTTGTAAGGACCCGCATTTTCCGGATATTATTTAAAACTTATAAATGCTAGAAATTGAGGAAAACAAGGATTTTGTTGAGTTTAAACGATTTGGGGTTGAAGTGGAAAGATTGTTAGCAGAGGGATGTAAGCGTAATTAATGTGTGTGCTAGTATAAATAGGTGTGTGTGAGTGTAGGGGATAAAAGATCCCAAAGCTCTCTCTCTCTCATCTCCCGATCCCTCTCTCTCTCGGCACCCTCTCATCTCTCTCACCCTTTCACTCAAAATTCCACCCCAAGCTCAAGACTCACTAAGATTCTTCACCAAAATCATCATCTTCTCGGGCTTTCAACCTCGGGTTTCGTTGGAGCAAGCTCGGGGAGGGGTATTTCTTGCTTGGTTTCGAGGTTTGAAGCTCTAGGGCTTGATCGACAACTTTGGGTTCGGCTTTGGAATTCGAGGTAGGGATCTCTTACTCTCTTTACATGCTTATGAGTTGATTTTGTGCCCTATTCGTGGCTTGGATTGTTGTGTTTGGTTGTTGGGTGGATCCTTGAAAATCTGCAGAAAATCTGTTCGAGACCTCCCCGTATCGATACGGGATTTCTGCCGTATCGATACATCATTAAAACAGAATGGACTTTGCTGATAAGCATCCTGTATCGATACAGCCATTTTGGCCGTATCGATACCAGATGCTTATGGACAGTTTTTCCGCAATTGTTCCGTACTTCATCCTTTTGGTTCCCGACCACTTCTAGCACTTCTAAAACGTCTTTAGACCACCTTTAAACTCTATTGTTCGATCTCTATTGATTCGTTGATGTTATCGTTTCCCGAGATACTTGTAAAAATGTAAATTTGGTATCGTTGTCGACTAGTGAGATATCGTATGGTTGTTAGGAACATTGTAGGCTGTGCGAGGTATTGTGATGGGTGTATTTGGTAGGTGTGAGTCGTCTAGTGATTCAAAGGTTAAAGTAGCAACTCACATTCTCTTGGTTCATCTCATTGATCCTATCGAATTCCTTCGGAGCCAGTTCCTCGAGTCCTAAGTATCGATACCGACGGGTAGTATGTCGTAGGGTTATTATGGGTTTGTAAGTTACTTAAGGTATTGTTATATACGTGAGAAAGGTGAATACTTAATTATTAGCCGAAGTTATGATAAGGTCGATTGGTTGAATAAAAGGTGAATGATTCCCGAACAAAGGTGATAGACCAACACGTGATAACTTATGGTATAAGAGATGGGTTAGGTATTGAATTCTGGAATAAGAATAAAGAGTTGAGTTGTATTAAAAATCAAATTCCATTATCTACATTCTAGCAATAGAAGCTTGGAAACGCGTACGATTAAACGTGAGGTGAATGGCTTGGAATGGACATACGGGGTCTTAGATACCCGGAATGTGAAGTAGATGTACGGGGTCTGAGACCCGGAATGAGACTTGGATGTACGGGGTCATGGTTACCCGGAATGCATAGTGGGTATACGGGATCCGAATGCCCGGAACGTCTCTCGGTCCACCAATCAGTGAGTCCTTTAGTATGGGAGTGCGTAAGGAGAGCCGTGAATTGAAAGGAATGAATAGAATGATTAATGGATTTAGGTAAAGACCATGAAGAGTTGCATGAGTCTTAATTCCTGGTATGATATCGGCGTTTGATTGTATTCATCCTTGTTACTCGAGACTTAATTTCTTAAATGTTCTTCTCGGTGCTGTATCAATCACATATGCATATAGTTTGAGCAAAGATATCTCTACTGGGCTCATGTAGCTCAAGCCTTACAACATTTTCAGGTACCAACTCAGGGTAGTAGCTTGCATGACTGAATGCTTGGACGTGGACATGCTTTTGAAAACTAACAATGAGAAGTTACCCGCTCATCTTTGCAAATTCCTTTTCGAAGAAGTATTTGGAAAATTATCTATAGATCTTTGACTTCAGAATATTGTAAATTCTTGATTCATACAATACTCTGTACTTATATTAATTTGGCCTGTTGAGCCATTGATGTAATCTTTTGGAATGTATTGGATGTTGAAATGAGGTTTTGGGAATGGGAATGCTATGTTATCTTGGGCTCCGCACGGATTGATGTGAGGTTCATTTATGGAAATCCTTTATAATTATGTTGAAAATCGAGGGCGTGACAAATTGGTATCAGAGCGTCTAGGTTTGAATACTTTGAGACCGTGGGGAGACTTTAGTCTCAGGGGTTCAAAACCATTGCAAAATTTTTTACCTGACATGTGTGCTTGCATGAATGAGTTAGTGCATCGGTGTGACATTGCATTTACGATAACATAGGGTATTGTGGTACTGTTGATCCGTGTCGGGGGAGTTGGAGATTTGATCTCGCAATGGAACCGTGGTTGTTATTGATAGTTGTTGACGTTGATAGTCGTTGTTGTTGATTGTGCTATGCTTCCAATACTTGTAGCACGATGCCACCGAGACGTGAGAATAACCTCGCTAGGGAGATTGTAGCGGCACTTGCAGAGTCAAACCTTTTGAATCCAGCATTTAGGGCTAATCCGAATGACCGTGCCATGGAAGCGATGAGGGCGTTCTGCCGTATGAAACCACCTCAGTTCGATGGGAAGAGTAGTGATCCTCTTGTGGCCGATCATTGGCTATCACAAATTCGTAAAATACTTAACGCTCTTAAGATTACAGAAGATGACCTTCGAGTGAGTAATGTGGCTATTCAACTTGTCGGTGAGGCGAATGAGTGGTGGGAATCGGTTTTAGGAGCAAGAAGAGATGCTAGGAGAATGACAAGGGCGATTAATCGAACAAATGAACCAGATGTAGAGAACCTGACTTGGGCTGAGTTTGAAGAACTCTTCGAGAATCAATACTTTCCAGAAACGTATCGTGAGAAACTTAGAGGACAGTTCGAGGAGTTAGAGCAAGGAAATATGACCGTCTCCGATTACGCCATCAAATTTCAATCTTTATCACGTTTTGCACCAGAATTAGTGGCATTAGAGGAAAGAAAGTGTAGGCGTTTTGAGAAGGGATTGCACCCATCTATTAAGCTGTTAGTGGTGAGCCAGCGCATTGGGAGGTTTTTCGAGATTGTCGAATGTGCAAGGAGTGTTGAGAATCCAGTGAGCGTACAGGGAAATGTGGAAGCGTGGGAACCTAAGCAACCGTCCGCCAGTGCAAGTTTGCCTTCGGGAAGTTCTGGAAACCAAGGGAGGAAGAGACAGCGGGAACCACAGCAAACGTTGCAAGTTCAGCAGAGTTTTGGACCACCTACTTCATTGGGAAGTCATGGAGTTTCTGTCAGACCACAGATTGTGTGTCATCGGTGTGGTCAGCCGGGTCACTTTCGTGCTCAGTGTACACGACAACAGAAGGCGTGTTTCATTTGCGGTGCACCTGATCATCTTGCAAAAAGATGTCCTCGGAAAGTAGGAGAGCGTAGTGGGCTTAGTTCGGTAAGGCCGGGGCAGAGATTTGTTCATCATCAGTCACAGTTCCAGTCTATTTCGGGTCAGGGGTCACGCGTTGAGTAAGGAGCGAATCCTACCATTTCTCAGGTTCCAGAGACGTCGGATGTATGGGGTAATGTCTCCGCTCTTGTTTAAATTTCTTTACTAGAATATTTTTTTTTTTGATTCGGGAACACGCCATAGATCTATGATTTGCATCTTTCCTTTGATTTGAATTGGAATATTAATTTTTTTTTTTATCTATTCTTGTTTGTTGAGTGATACCTCCGGATCATATTTGTTGAGACTATGAGTTGGTTATTCCGAGTTAACCTTTAGCCTTTGATTCCCCTATTGGGTGTAAAATGAGGTTTGGTCCTGCCTTGGGAAAGATTTGGTTACACCAGTGATTATTTTCTATATATTGAGTGTGTCTCCATCCAAGTCTTTCTCTTATTGCTCTTTTCTCGATAGTCTAGTTGAACTCTGATCGGAATTTGTATCAAGCTGGTTGTCCATAGGTCGTTTGTTCATTGGGTTGAATAGGTCTTGACACCGGCATCGATTACCTCACAATCATTTCTAATACTCCCTTATGCTATCCGGGTCCTTATTACGAGATATTTTGTGGTAGGCTTACTATTGAATTTGACATATTTGTTATTGAAACCAATGAATGTTTCTTGTCTTGTACTCTTGCTCTACTTCATACGTTATGACTCATGGTGTAAAGTTTTGCTAGTCAATTTGGAAATTCCGTCGTTGTGGTTACAATTTTCTTAGTTCGTGGTTGCCATTCACTTGATCCCTGCTATTACAACACCTATCAATCAAGGCCAAGTTAGTAATGGTGTCTTCAACGACATTGTATCCTTTGTGTTTTCAAGTTCGAATCTTGTTGCAATTGTGGCCTTTTCTTCTTCGGGCGTTTAGAAGTCTGATATAGTCCTCAACCTTGAAGTTATGTGATTTGAACTCGTCATCGTTTCGCATCAGTTTGCGTGTCTAGACTTCGTTGGTTGGTTTGGATTCCATTACTGCAGTTACTAGTCTGATTATTGGAAATTGCTATTCTGTCCAAGTTCATATGTCGTAACACTCGCTTACTAAAGACAAATCTTATCGTGACGTATTAATTGTTATCCATTTATGGCGGTGGTTCGATTCAAATTCACTTGTTGTAGTTGCTCTCCACGGCATTTAGCTTTGTAGCCTTTGTTATAGTCTCTCAACTCTGGAGGCACAAAACTCGTTCTGTGTTGCTCAATTCCAATCTGTTAGAAGCCTTGCTTATCTTTCATACTGGACAAATTCTTGATCTTGTATCGGTTTGTTCATGGAGTGGCTTGTCTCATTATTACGTGTTGTGGATTATCCCAAAAGTGGTACGTTGAGTCTGTTGCCTAGAGAATTTAAAGATTTCATGTATCCTATGAGTTCCGGATACCTCGCCCCGTTCTTTGAGTCTTGATCAGTGTTGTTTGAGTTTTGGAGCTCACTTATTTCGTTTGGGGTAGCCGAAGGATTGTGCTGAACGTTGTCGTCATCCATTGTCACTTGGGGCAGGAGAACTCGCGTATTTCGTAAGTATCGCCGCGTTGAGGTTCGTTTTGTTGGGAACAGAAAAAGAGGGAGCTTTTATCATTAGATGAATATGTTATGTGTCGGATACGGTGTGTGTGTCTTTCGGATACCCAGGCGACAACCGATGAAATCCAGTTGGAAGAGGCGATTGATCACCGCACCTTCTATATGGAAGTCTCGGGAGGTCAACTGGACTATCAGTCTGCATTTAGAGGAGTGATCTTTGTGTTTGGACAGATAATCGTATATAGGAATTTTGTAATAAAAAGGGAAGCTTCGAAGATGCGTATCGTTTGACTTTGTCGCCAAAACCTTCAGGTATTTGTGATTCGCTCTATGTGTAGATATTGGGAAAGTACGAATCGAATCCATTGCATGTGTTAGAACGATCCGAATTTGAGTAGAAGCCGCCGTGTCCTATGGTAAGAAACCGATACGTGTCCTAGATATGCATAATCATGTTTTGGAAGGATGATACGATACGGTTAGTGCGAGTTTACGTGGGGAGAGGAGGACGAGGTTCGAGGGAGATGTCCACATTCGTTTTAGATGATTGGTTGGAGTTTTGACGTAAATTTCCATGATTATCGAATTGTTGCATGTTCGGCTGGGCTTGGTTTAGCAAATTTCGAGGACGAAATTTCTTTGAGGAGGGAAGGGTGTAAGGACCCGCATTTTCCGGATATTATTTAAAACTTATAAATGCTAGAAATTGAGGAAAACAAGGATTTTGTTGAGTTTAAACGATTTGGGGTTGAAGTGGAAAGATTGTTAGCAGAGGGATGTAAGCGTAATTAATGTGTGTGCTAGTATAAATAGGTGTGTGTGAGTGTAGGGGATAAAAGATCCCAAAGCTCTCTCTCTCTCATCTCCCGATCCCTCTCTCTCTCGGCACCCTCTCATCTCTCTCACCCTTTCACTCAAAATTCCACCCCAAGCTCAAGACTCACTAAGATTCTTCACCAAAATCATCATCTTCTCGGGCTTTCAACCTCGGGTTTCGTTGGAGCAAGCTCGGGGAGGGGTATTTCTTGCTTGGTTTCGAGGTTTGAAGCTCTAGGGCTTGATCGACAACTTTGGGTTCGGCTTTGGAATTCGAGGTAGGGATCTCTTACTCTCTTTACATGCTTATGAGTTGATTTTGTGCCCTATTCGTGGCTTGGATTGTTGTGTTTGGTTGTTGGGTGGATCCTTGAAAATCTGCAGAAAATCTGTTCGAGACCTCCCCGTATCGATACGGGATTTCTGCCGTATCGATACATCATTAAAACAGAATGGACTTTGCTGATAAGTATCCTGTATCGATACAGCCATTTTGGCCGTATCGATACCAGATGCTTATGGACAGTTTTTCCGCAATTGTTCCGTACTTCATCCTTTTGGTTCCCGACCACTTCTAGCACTTCTAAAACGTCTTTAGACCACCTTTAAACTCTATTGTTCGATCTCTATTGATTCGTTGATGTTATCGTTTCCCGAGATACTTGTAAAAATGTAAATTTGGTATCGTTGTCGACTAGTGAGATATCGTATGGTTGTTAGGAACATTGTAGGCTGTGCGAGGTATTGTGATGGGTGTATTTGGTAGGTGTGAGTCGTCTAGTGATTCAAAGGTTAAAGTAGCAACTCACATTCTCTTGGTTCATCTCATTGATCCTATCGAATTCCTTCGGAGCCAGTTCCTCGAGTCCTAAGTATCGATACCGACGGGTAGTATGTCGTAGGGTTATTATGGGTTTGTAAGTTACTTAAGGTATTGTTATATACGTGAGAAAGGTGAATACTTAATTATTAGCCGAAGTTATGATAAGGTCGATTGGTTGAATAAAAGGTGAATGATTCCCGAACAAAGGTGATAGACCAACACGTGATAACTTATGGTATAAGAGATGGGTTAGGTATTGAATTCTGGAATAAGAATAAAGAGTTGAGTTGTATTAAAAATCAAATTCCATTATCTACATTCTAGCAATAGAAGCTTGGAAACGCGTACGATTAAACGTGAGGTGAATGGCTTGGAATGGACATACGGGGTCTTAGATACCCGGAATGTGAAGTAGATGTACGGGGTCTGAGACCCGGAATGAGACTTGGATGTACGGGGTCATGGTTACCCGGAATGCATAGTGGGTATACGGGATCCGAATGCCCGGAACGTCTCTCGGTCCACCAATCAGTGAGTCCTTTAGTATGGGAGTGCGTAAGGAGAGCCGTGAATTGAAAGGAATGAATAGAATGATTAATGGATTTAGGTAAAGACCATGAAGAGTTGCATGAGTCTTAATTCCTGGTATGATATCGGCGTTTGATTGTATTCATCCTTGTTACTCGAGACTTAATTTCTTAAATGTTCTTCTCGGTGCTGTATCAATCACATATGCATATAGTTTGAGCAAAGATATCTCTACTGGGCTCATGTAGCTCAAGCCTTACAACATTTTCAGGTACCAACTCAGGGTAGTAGCTTGCATGACTGAATGCTTGGACGTGGACATGCTTTTGAAAACTAACAATGAGAAGTTACCCGCTCATCTTTGCAAATTCCTTTTCGAAGAAGTATTTGGAAAATTATCTATAGATCTTTGACTTCAGAATATTGTAAATTCTTGATTCATACAATACTCTGTACTTATATTAATTTGGCCTGTTGAGCCATTGATGTAATCTTTTGGAATGTATTGGATGTTGAAATGAGGTTTTGGGAATGGGAATGCTATGTTATCTTGGGCTCCGCACGGATTGATGTGAGGTTCATTTATGGAAATCCTTTATAATTATGTTGAAAATCGAGGGCGTGACAGCCGTTGATTTGAATTGGACGGATAGATCGTCGTTGATTGGAATTGGACGGATAGATCGTCGTTGATTTTGAAATTGGACGGATGGATCGTCGTTGATTAGAAGTTGGACGGATAGATCGCCGTTGATTTGAAATTGGACGGATAGATCGTCGTTGATTGGAATTGGACGGATAGATCGTCGTTGATTGGAATTGGACGGATAGATCGTCGTTGATTAGAAGTTGGACGGATAGATCGCCGTTGATTTGAAATTGGACGGATAGATCGTCGTTGATTTGAATTGGACGGATAGATCGTCGTTGATTAGAAGTTGGACGGATAGATCGTCGTTGATTTGAATTGGACGGATAGATCGTCGTTGATTGGAATTGGACGGATAGATCGTCGTTGATTTTGAAATTGGACGGATGGATCGTCGTTGATTAGAAGTTGGACGGATAGATCGCCGTTGATTTGAAATTGGACGGATAGATCGTCGTTGATTGGAATTGGACGGATAGATCGTCGTTGATTGGAATTGGACGGATAGATCGTCGTTGATTAGAAGTTGGACGGATAGATCGTCGTTGATTTGAATTGGACGGATAGATCGTCGTTGATTGGAATTGGACGGGGTCTGCTTGGGGGAAATAGCAAACTGGGATGGAAACATGGATCAAGGCAACATGGGCTGCCTGTCGGGAATGGGCCTCAATGCTGATTTGATTTGATTTGCCAATGCCACAACACTGACGATAGAAACGCCTCAACGCTGGTTTGATTTGATTTGCCAATGCCACAACACTGACGATAGAAACGCCTCAACGCTGGTTTGATTTGATTTGAAAGCCTCCACATGCTTCGGATTGATTTTGATTTGATGCACTTTCCTGTTTTTGACATTTGATATACAATATGCAATGATAATATATGCTAAACATATATGTACAAATTGAACATGCAAAGGCAGACTAAGGCGGCTTCTAGAGGACGGGACGACACAAACGACGACCAGGACAATTTTGACGATTGAGGGCTACCACTGAGCCACACTTTTGCTTTACTGCTTTGATTTGAGTTGCGGGCCTACAGGTCCAGGTAGGTAACTTTCGAGTGGGTTAGCGGTTTGCTGCTTTGATTTGCTCTTGCATTGGGCCACTGTATCCCTCTGTACTTGGCGATTTGCTGCTTGCTTGGACCATGGATGCCGTAGTGGCGCTGTAAAAGTTGCATTATTCTCGGTTCATTGGAGATAGAGTATAAACCAATCGCTAATATCCAACTTGCATTGACGAGCGAATCGAGTTGACACACAGACATATGCACATGTATAGACTGCCTAGCTCGAAAGAATGAGGAAGAAGAGTCCTAGGATAGAATGCAGACTCTCCGACACATGGGTAATAATGAAATTTTGGTCATTGACAGGCCAAAATCCAAAATATCCCTAGATAGGTGAAACTGACACTCACACACAGTCAAATATGTACAAAGATCTGTGTGAATAAATGAAACAGAGAAGAAAGTCTCGGAATGGGCAATAGACCGAAAAATAGAAAAACGTCGCAAAGATAGACAAAATACGCAAAGGGATGACTCATATAGGCCCGGACTGAAACCGACACCCCCGCACAGTCACATATGACCTGCATGGCATAGAAAACTTGGCAAGAGCCCTTAAAACCAATTTCGAAGCACCGAAACCCTGGTTTTAACTTGAAATTCCCACCGGGGGTTCAAAATCGTTGTTAGGCGTGATGGCTGCCAAACGTTGTATGCTACAGGAATTAAAGAAGTGCGCACAGGTTTTGAGACCAACGCGCGTCACTCTGAGCAAACGTGCGTGAGTCTCAAACTAGCGCGCGTGACTGAAAAGCTGTGCAAACTAGACTTCGCTGAACTTAGAATAAACTGTGAGCCCGTTGGGGCCTCTAGCATTTCGTTCTGCTTTTGATGCTTTAAACATTTTTTTTTTTTTTTTAGGGCTTTTGCTCAGCTTTGAAATTGAAGTAGTAGTTTGAAATAAGATTGAAAGATGAAAGGATTCCCCCTTCTGTTTCTGATGAAGCTTGTTCTGTTCTTGACCCTTCTCGACCCTTGATGTGTACCAAAACGTCAACCATGGATCCAATTGATAGAATATGACCGAGTCTTGAAGAGAGACTGCCTACGTATCCCACATTTGGGGAATCAGGTCAAAACGTAGTTCAGGCCAAGGTTTACTCGTGTGTTTTACCTCTCCTTTTACGCTCTAACTTTTGCCTAGTGCCGCCTTCACAGGTTTTCGGCCTAGCGAGCTTTCGACCTTTGCCTATTTATTTTTGCCTAGACCGCCTTCACAGGTTTTCGGTCTAGCAGGCTGCTCTAACTTTTACTTGGCACCGCCCACCCTTGTGGTTTTCGGTCCAACGAGCTTCTCTCAGGGAAAAGTGGCTCTTGAATTGATCCAGGTTGACTAGAGTGTTGAATTTTGTTGCCGCTGAGGCTGTCGAGGTCGATGATCTTTGGCTGCAGCCCCTGGTAAAAATGGCTTTGATGATGCAGGGTCCTGACTGCTTTGGTTGGAAATGCCTTGCCCCAAGCCACTTTCGCGCCTCGTTAATGTGCGCTTGGTGGAATGCCGCTGATGCTGTTTTGAATATAGTGCAAGGCCTGGAGCCTTCTGAGCTTCTGTTTTCCAGCTTGGCATCCGGTAACAGGAGATTTGATGCTTCGCCATCTTAGGGGCGGCGCCAGGCGTGTCTTTTGTGAGACCGTGCCAGAATGTCATTGAATTCTTTGATCCTGTCTGATTGGGCGCGATGCTCCTTTGGAGGACAGCGTTGAGCCAATTTTGAAACCATCCGGGGCACAATGCTCCTTTGGGGGACAGCGTTGAGCCAGTTTTGAACCATCCGGGGGTCTACCTCATCTTTCAAGTTTATTGAAACTACTTCTTCTTTTAATAGGCTGAGCACGCCTTTCGTCTTCCCTTTCGGCGAGGGAACATATTTCCTTGGGGATAACCCCATCGAAATCTATCCCTTCGTCGTCAGGGTCGACACAGTTTATTCAAAAGTCAGCAAAGTACTGAGAAGCAAGATAGTGCATATCATAAAGAAAGCCCCACGGGGTTGCCAAGTATAGCAAAAGACTCGAATTGAGAATAGAAGCTACGACATGGAGGGCCAAGAGGCACGAACTCCGACTCTGAGCTAGACTAAGACGACCAGATAGACACTGTGTCAGACTCATACTCAAAAGTGTGCAATGCAAGCTAAACGCGATTTAAAAAATGCAGCTTTTATTGTTACCCTTGGCTTCCTCACAGAGAGGTGGGATCTAGAGGATGTCAGGCCCAAGCAACAGCACTTCAGCCTCCTCAGCCTCTTTGACTAAACCTACTCAGTGCTCCCTTGAACAAGGATCCCCAGCTTGTCAGTCCGCTCATTTGCTTGATCGATCCGGTCCTCAACCAGTGCTTCCCCGTTTTCAGCCCCATCTTCTATTCCGCACCCTGCAGCCTCGGATTCAGAAGGGCTAAACACAGCTGGTTTGGGTTGAGTTTCTGGGACAGTGCAGAGGGTTGGGTTAAGTATGGTGGAGTTTGGGTTGATTTGAGTGGAGGTGGGGTTGATTTGAGTGGAGGTGATAGATATCTGACCAACCAGAGGGTCAGACTTGAGTTGAAGTAATGAGCTGGGAATGCCGTCAGGTTTTGATGGGAGTGGGACTGGAATGATGCCATTATCGATGAGATCTTGAACGGCATGTCGGAGGCGATAACAAGCATTGGTGGGATGGCCAGGCATTTGATGGTAGGTGCAGAAGTGATTAGGGTTGTGGCTAGCAGGGAGAACCTTGGGCAGTGGAGTTGGGGTTAGAGGCCTGATGGAACCGGCATCGAGAAGCTTCTCGTAAACTGAGGCCAGAGGTGCAGATAAGCATGAGAAGGTCCTTGGCTGGCTCCGGCGACGGGATTGAGGGTTCAAAGTGGAACCTCTGCTTGCTTTGCACAACACTGCGCCTTCAACAGGGTGCATTCTTCTGCCTTTGGGGGTGACTTTGAACAGGGATTTAGCATCCTCTTTTGGGTGAACTCTAACCTCATGGAACTCGGTCAGACTTTTGAACATGTCTCTTGAGCACGGCTTGATTCCGACCGTCGGAGCGTGGCAGACCTGAGGAGGTTCTTTGGCCCCAGCATCAGCAGCGTTTAGCGCCAAATCCGATTTTGACAGGGTAGAGGTAGAAAGGTCAACTAGCCCCTGGATGATAATCATTTGTTTGTCCAGCTTTTGGCTCATTTCTTCCACAACCCTCTTTATCTCAACCAGCTCTGTTTGTGCCGCCATTTTGGATTGGTGATCGAGGAAGGTGATACGGCTTTGGAAGTACTAGTGAAATAGCCCCGGCAGACACTCCCAAGCAGGTTTGGCTCTTCTTTTCGGTACTTTCCTCGACGGTGCCCCGCCCAAAGCTAGACAGTAAAGCAATCGAAGGCTCAGGAAGTGTCCCTGCAATAGTTTTATTTGAAAGAATGCGATGTACATGTTGTCGTTGGTGTCCTCCTAGACTCTACAACTAGCAGACAAAACCGTTTTATGACAGCCGGACGCTGCCCAGGTCCTCAGATTTCTTTTTCGACGGTGTACCTTGAAGGGATCGACTAACACTAAGAGATGTCGAAACAGCCTAAGTCTTTGACTATTCCACTCTCGAAGTTTCAATGTTGGAATGGAACAACTTGGTGTCGACGACATGATACTGTAACCAGGAGGGCGTAAGCAGCACTGTGCCGGAGCCTTGAATGGTGTAAGTGTTTAGCACTTTTAACCTGGGCGGTATGAGCATCATGTCATGTCTCCCGTTGTTCCTAGTTTTCTGTTTGAAACCTCGATCGGGCTTTAGGCAAGGACTTAGAAAGTCTTGATTTCCCAAAGTCTCGTTGACCCAAGGAATTGGAAAGTTGATAACGTGCACCCTTGCGATGCACGACTCGTCATCGGTCCAGGCAGCGCCCGAGCAGGCATAAAACAGGTTTGAAAGATAGAAGACCCTAAAAGCCGCCCTAGCATGCTCCTACGCAGAACGGTATGGATGTATGTACAGGCATGCGATATGGAAAGCAGTAACACATAGACAGTTTAAGGGGTTAGATGCAAGTAATCCTACCCTGTGGGTTCCTGTCTTAGTTTGGAAGGTTCTATTGCTTTGTACGCATGGCGAGGCTGGTTTTGGCTAAAGGGGGTTCCTCAGGCTAGAGATGTTTTATACCTCCCATTGCAATGCGTGCAGCAGAGCAACGGTCAAACGGTAATACGTCTCATCATCGTCCAAGGTTGTTGGGCATTCGAGGACCCCGGGCTCCAGTAAACTGTGCCGGTTACCCAAAACACCTCAACGGGGCTGATAGAACACCGATGCAAATGACGCGTGTCAAAAGAGTGATCGAGAGAGAGAGAAATGCAAATGTTTGTTTTGAAAAACACCTTTTGAAGCTTGGCTCACTTCATTAATCGACACTTGGAGAAAACTACACAAGTGAACAATAGCAAAGCCCCAGTGCGGAGTGGTCGGATGTAGAACCCTGTTACCATTCCGTTCTTCAGTAGCGCGAAGCGTACTGTTTTGACAGACTTTTGAAAATTGTTCATTCATGTATTAATTTCCAAATGTTGATTAATGTAACTCCCCAGCAGAGTCGCCACTGTGGGCACACGCCCCAAAAATCCCGTTTTCAAGTATAAAATTCCGGGTGCGCCCTTGTCTCGCGGAAAGCGCGGCGAAGTGCTTTGCAGATCAGAGAGTCGCCACTCGGGTTTTGCGGTTTGTACCCAAGAAACCGTGTTTTTGAAAACGTTTTGGATCACGTTTGTTTGATTTTGAAAAAGGCTTTTGTAGACTAGTCCGTCGTCACCTTTGAATCTGAGGTTCGGGAGCCAGATTACGAGAAGGGAAGGGTTTTATGGCACCCCCCTCGCCCAGTCCGAAGACCGGTCTCTACTCGGGCGTTTTATGAAACATTTGCATTTCTCTCTTTATTTGATCATTCTTTTAACCAGTTAGGGCGGGGAAACAGTTAATAGGGATTAAAACTGTAAACACATTTGCATTTATGTACAAAGATGTGACAAAATGTTTATGGACGATGAATGTTTGATCTAGCAAATATAATAGGTTGAGAACAAGCTTTTGTGGATGTTTTGGACGAGCTAGCACACACCGACTGTACAATGGCACATACAGGAACAAGCCTGCATGCACTGGACGAACCACTGCATGCAGTCAATACCTGCGTGCGCCACCCAATACTGGCGTGCGCCGGTTAATCCAATACCACAGCTTCTGTTCTCAACCCTCTGGGCTCTGGAAAGGACCAGTGCACACCCAGGACAAACCACGCAGTTCATAAAGGTTATTAAACTATTACAGACAGATAAATGGGCTCAAAAGCCTCCAAATAGCAGAAAACCCCTTAAACAGTGAGGGGGAGGATGATCAAAGGCCTGGATGTAAGATCCATGCAAGGGCCAAGCCACTGGAAGATAAATAACTAGCGCACGCCACTAATAAAGGAGCGTACGCCAATTAGTTCTTGGTTCCAGTACTTTGGCTTTGCACATTCTGGGCTCTGGAATAGGACCAGAGGGACCCAGAAGGCCAAACTAAGCAGTAAATATAGATGGAAGGGAAAGCAGTAGTAAATACAGAAAGCAATAGACTGGTTTTAGCATGCAACAAGGTGATCAAAATTAGAGGAAAGCAAGAAAACAATGATCAATGGTCCCCACACCAGCTTTGCACATGCCACCATTACTGGCGCACGGCACTCATGACTGGCGTGCGCCATTCATCACTGGGAACGGTTTTGAAACCTTGCCAGCATTAGGGCCAGGACTGGTATAGATTACCAGTCTTGACCCTGCCAGCCCCCCTCAGGGGTCAGAACAGAGAGCAGGAGCAAGAGGTATTATACCTTTGCTTGTGAGTTTTGAGAGAGAGCTTGAGCCTTGAGCTTGAAAGAGGGTGATGGAGGATGAATGTGGAAATGGTTATGGACTGTGGAAGGTGTGTTCTTCACTTACTCTTTCTATGAGGAAGAAAGGAAGCAAAGAACAATGAATGAGAAGAAGACAAAGGATGGCTTGGCTTTTATGAAGCTACCTCTTTCTTAATGGTGCTAACCCTTCCTTAATGATGCCAACCCCTTGCAAATGAATGCAAAGGGAGTATTTATGGAGGAGAGAAGGGCTGATCAGCCTGCCCTTAGGGGCTGTTTGGATAGCCAAAACATTGGAGGAAGCTCCCATGCATTAAATGCATGAGACTTGGCTTGATGGAAGAGAAAGGAACAGTTCTGGCTGGAGTAATGATCAGGGGGCTGCCAACTGACATCAGGCGGCTGCAGAGGCTCCCGCCCAGCTGGCTGAAAAGGTTGATTTGACTGGTGCTGACTGGCGTGCGCCACTTGTTGAGTGGCGTGCGCCAGAGAGTAGTAATGACTGACACGTGGCAGTGGCATCCTGCGCACGCTAGTCCACTACCAGCGTACTCCAGAAGGGTTTTGTTGAGGCCATTTGGTTCTGGCTTGAGGGTTCGACAAGGGTTTGAAATGGGTTTGGACGAGGTTCGGGACGCTCAAGGCTCAAACTCATCAAACAACTCGGTATGTTCTCGACCTTAATCATCATTGGGGAATCAAAAGACCGTAAGTAAACTAATCCGGACGGTCCAGAATAGGGTGTCTACACACGTAGCCATCAGCTGTGTCTTTGACATATATACACTTGTCACATTCATTAATTGTGAAACCACTTGACAACACAGCATTGTCAAATTTCTCATGCCATTGTTTTGGTGCTTGCTTGAGCCCATACAAAGACCGAACAAGCCTACATACTTTCCTTTCTTGGCCCGGCGCGGAAAAACCCTCGGGTTGTTCCATGTAGATCTCTTCATCTAAATCGCCGTTCAGGAAAGCTGTTTTGACATCCATTTGATGTATCTCAAGGTTACGCAAAGCTGCGATCGCGATGATCATTCGAATGGAAGTAATCCTTGAGACTGGTGAGTAAGTATCAAAGTAATCTAGGCCTTCTTTTTGTCTGTATCCTTTGATAACAAGCCTAGCTTTGTACTTATCAATTGACCCATCTGCTTTCATCTTCCTTTTGAAGATCCATTTGTAGCCGAGAGGCTTACTGCCTGGTGGCAAATCCACCAGTTCCCACGTATGGTTTTGCAGTATGGAGTCAATCTCACTCTTAATGGCCTCTTTCCACAAAGGACCCTCAGGGCAGCTTACAGCTTCCTGGTATGTCCGAGGCTCATTTTCTACAAGATAAGTCAGAAAATCTGGACCAAAAGATGTTGATGTTCTAGCTCGCTTGCTACGTCGTGGTTCAACATCAACTTCCTCTTCTTGGCCTGTCTGCTTTCATTAGCCGGATGCAAAGTCCGTTTAGCAGAACTTGACTCTCCAATGGATCTATAAGGAAATATGTGTTCAAAGAACACTGCATTCCTAGACTCCATGAGAGTATTCTTGTGAATATCTTGTATATCTGACTCATACACAAGAAAACGATAGGCACTACTATCGTCTGCATAACCGATGAACACACAATCAACGGTTTTAGGGCCTATCTTCTCCTTCTTAGGAGGAGGTACAGCCACCTTCGCTAGACAACCCCATGTTCGTAAGAATGCATAGGTAGGCTTCCTACCTTTAAACAATTCATACGGGGTTTTACCAACGTCTTTGCGAGGTATTTTATTGAGGATGTAATTAGCGGTGAGAACAGCATCTCCCCACATGTTCTGAGGCAACCCAGAACTGATCAACATAGCGTTCATCATATCCTTCAATGTACGATTCTTGCGCTCAGCAATTCCGTTAGTCTGAGGCGAATAAGGTGCTGTGGTTTCATAGATTATTCCGTGTTGGGCACAGAATTCTCCAAACGGTGACTGAAACTCACCACCACGATCACTTCTGACCACCTTAATCTTTCTGCTCAGTTGATTCTCAACCTGAGTCTTGTAATGAACAAATTTGTCCAGGGCCTCATCCTTGCTTTTCAGCAAATACACATAGCAAAACCGAGTGCTATCATCGATAAAAGTAATGAAATACTTGTTACCGGCGCGAGTTTGGACATATTTCAGATCACACACATCAGTGTGGATTAAACCCAAAGGTTCTGTACTTCTTTCTACTGATTTGAAAGATGCTCTGGGCATTTTAGCCTCTACACAGGTCTCACACTTGTGTTTTTTATCAATTTGGAAAGCTGGAATATGGTCCAAGTTAATTAATCTACGCATAGAATCATAATTAACATGACCTAGTCTACCATGCCACAAAAAGGAAGACTCAAGCACATAAGCAACAGGGGATTTCTTTTTATTGATAGTAGGGATAACAGTCATTACATTCATCTTAAAAAGACCATCGGTCATGTAACCTTTCCCTACATACATTCCAGCTTTAGTTAGAGTGACCCTATCAGCCTCAAAAACCAGGCGGAAGCCGTGCTTGCTCAACAGTGAACCAGAAATCAAATTCTTGCGAACATCTGGCACGAACAGCACATTATTCAGAGTCAACTCTTTTCCCGAAGTCATCTTCAGGACCACTTTCCCCTGCCCCGCAACATCTGAGGTAGCTGAATTCCCCATAAACAGTTTCTCACCGTTAGCAACCGGCTCGAAAGTAGTGAACAACTGCCTGTCACAACAGATATGACGTGTAGCCCCAGTGTCTACCCACCATTCCTGCGGGTTTGAACCCACCATGTTCACTTCAGATACCATAGCCGAGAGGTTGATATCAGACACTGCTGCCTCCACCTGAGCCAAATGTGCCTGAGCGCGAGGGTTAAGCGACTTCTTACACTCCGAAGCTTTATGCCCGAACTTGTTGCAGTTGAAGCATGCACCCTGAAACTTTTCTATCTGTTTCTTGGCAACCCCACCTCTCGGTCCCAGATTGACCCTTTTGTCCTTCTGTTTGCCAGCTTGCTTGTCAGACCGCTTGTCAGAACGCCTGTCATACTGGTTTTTCCTCACACCGGAAGATTGACCATGCTCCATCATATTTGCCTTGGCCATGTAGGAGGTCTTCGCACTCCTATCCATACCCCGATTCTCCTCTTCAATACGGAGTTTGATGAAAAGAGCCTCCAAGGTCATCTCCTTATTCTTGAACATGAGATAGCTCTTGAACTCTTTCCATGCTAGGGGTAGCTTGTGGATGACTGCAGCCACCTGGAATGCTTCACCCAGAATCATCCCCTCAGTCCTGATCTCATTGAGCAGGAGCTGCAGCTCTTGGACTTGGACTGCCACAGACTTGGAGTCCACCATCATATAATCAAGGAACCGGCCCACAACAAACTTTTTGGACCCAGCACCCTCGATCTTGTATTTCCTGTCTAAGGATTCCCACAACTCCTTAGCCGACGGAGCCTCGCCATACACAGAATACAGCGAGTCATCTAGAGCATTCAGGATATAATTCTTGAACATGTAGTCATGCTCTTTCCATCTGGCCACATCAATACGCTTCTGAGTGTCTGGGTCGTTCTCATCGATAACAGGCGCTTCCTTGACAAGCCATTTTGCCAAGTTCAAGGTGGTGAGATAGAACAGCATCTTTTGTTGCCATCTTTTGAAATCTACCCCAACAAACTTGTTCGGCCTTTCCACATGAGACATTGGAACTGAGGGAATCCCAGGAATAGGAGCATGAATCGGAAAAGCACCACCGCCATTTCCACTGCCACTACCAGTTTCTTTGTCTTTGCCAGTGACGGTAGTTTTCTCTTGCACAGTTGTCATATTTTACCTGAAATTAGGAACAACCACATATAAGAGAACAACTCTCAATATCAAAATGACAAGCTATATAAGCATAGATTAACAATCTATCAAACAAGCTAAGTCTGACACCCCCACAATACCATGTAACCTGGGGGTCCCAGGGGGCGCGCTCGAAAGGTAAACGGTATACACAATCTGCTACTTACAAAAGTGTGGCCATCCACCTTCCCCTTCTGGTTTTGGAGTCCAGTTCATGTACTGATGTATACCACTTACCGTGCACAAGGGCTGAGCACTCACACCGTCCACTAGTTGAGTACTTCAGGCCGAGAGCAACCCAGGCGTCAAGCACATGAACTGCACACCGGGCAGATCATAAACACTGGATCAAGGCCAGGTGATGTCAAGGCAGAAGCCAAGTAGATCACCCCAGAGGCCAACAAAATTGATCCAAGGCCAAGCCGCGCACGACTGCCTTAGGCCGTAGCCTCTCTGTAACTAACGTGATCGAGTCGCGCACGACTGATCAAGGCCGTGGCCTATCTGCATCCTGGTTTGTTATGTATTCTCGTATGAACACCAATCTGCTCAATCTGTTGATCAGATTGTTTTCTCGCCTTACACCAGTGGTATTCACCAAGGAAACTAATCTGTCACCAAGCTAAACTTGCAACCCAAATGTTAGTCCCAAACAGAATACGTTTTCTGGAAATCCGATTCTCGATCAAACGATCAAAATCTGTTTTAAGCTTGTTAGAAAATATTTGCAATCGGGAATCCAGAATACGAATTCTATTACAATTACAGAATTACAGTGGAATGGAAAATAAACACAGAAGCTGCAAACCGAATCTGTAATACAATCGTAAACCGAAACCCGTGTTTCACACGGTGTCCTTAAAACAGATTCGCCGCCTACCGGAGGGTGTTGAGGTTACTCGACGTCTGTCTCCCAGGATTGATCCGGCTCGGACCACGAACGTCGGAACACCACCGAAGAACGTCTTGGCGAACTAACTCTGCGTTTGTCTCTCTCTCACACTATATCAGAATGCTTGTGAACTCTTGTGAATTGTTGTGCAGAATTGTGTAAAGAGCTGGTCCTTATATAGGCAGCCAAGGACCCTTGAATTGATGCACCCTCTTGAATACGGGAATGAATGGCAGCAATGAAGATGGGAATGAATAGGTGAGTAACCCCCACAATGAAGAGGGGAAAAACTGACACCATGAATATGGGAAAGTTATTGGCTAGGGCATGCCAAATAACTCCCCCCAATCCATTCAAATTTCCAACAGAATTATACTCCAAGTAGGCACAATGTCATCCGAGGCGTTATGTCCGAACCTCAGGACACGGATGACCGAGTGCCAAGAACGTCAATTGGGAGGTGCAATAAAATAAAAGCATGTTCTGGAGAGGTTGATGGGTTGGTTTCAAGGAATCCTCTCAACCAGTCCATTAGAAATGGAGCACATCCTTCCAGCATTTTTGTTTGAACGGCACATCCTTCCAGCATGGGATACGCCTTACTGTCCTGAAAACCCTGGTTATGTTCAAATCATTTAGCAGAGTGTTTCACATACAGGAAGTTTTGAGTTAAATACTTTCCTTTACGCAAAAAGAAGGATTTTACAAGTTCCCCAACTACAAAATGATGACTTTCTGACTGCATGATGCTTTCTACAGAAGTACAGATCTATGATTTTGAATTGTTGATCTTTTCATTATTTTTCACCTTCAGGATTACAGACCTCGTTCAATGAGCTTAGAATTCTTATATGCACAGAGTAATAGAAATGCAAATCCTTCTATAGATAATAAAGGAAAAATGATTTCCAACACTGGATGATAACACATTACCACTGCGAGAATACCTAAGAGGGAGAACTAACTAAAGTGAGCCCTTTATTTAAGGCTCTAGTAACAAAAACATGACTTTTAGATAAAATTTTATAAAAGAGAGGCAAAGGGAAAAATAAAAAAAAGAAAAGCAACAGAAATAGAATCTTACCTTGTCCAGAGTATATAGTTATAATGCTCCCATAGATGAGTGCAAAACCATGCTCCACCCATTGGCCACAGAGCCCAAACAACCTGACCCCGATCAGGAGATGTTTTTGCCCATAAATCCAACACTTGATGTGCAACCCAGCCCCTTGCTTCATAGTTAACCTGCAACATTCTGTTACTAAATAAAGAAATTGATTCTTAAAGGAAAATTGAATGCGTGAATGGAGATAGTGGAACATATCATGCTCTACAGAAACGACTGTGTATTTCCGGGCTTGTGATTCTTTCACTCGTACAATTTCGATGGGACTTTTCTAGTAGAAAAATGGACGAGTACATTACACTACTGAGCTATTGATGAGCAAGCTATCCACCACTCTCCACATCATACCCTTTTTTAACAAATCCTTACCCCACATAAGACTGCACCAACCCCATGAACAACCAGATCGAATTTTCGAGCGAATCTCTGCTGCCATATTTAGCCCCCAAGACTTGACTCAAAAGAAGATCTTGCACCACTGTCTATTTTGGTCTGAATCCTTCAAAGCTCTCCAAGAACTCAACTTGGCCCTAACTTCTTCAAAAGAACCCTTAGCAGCACCTGCCCTGCTCTGAACTATGCTACCATTCCTCTCTTTGCAAAGACAACACACCACAGCTGTTAGAGACAGCTTATAGCTGTAACTTCTGAACCCCTTCCCTTTCCAAAAGAGTTCATCTCCTAGCTCCAAAGGTTGTCTGGGGATCTGGTTTCTAGCAAAAAGGCTTTGCCATAAAAAAACAAGTGCCTATGTCTCTCTTCCCTAATACCACATAGGTCACAAACTTGGGAATCAACAACTACCCATCTGAATAATCGGTCTTTAGTGCTCAATCTTTACAACACAGCTAACTAGGTAATAAAGCTCCATCCGGGAACATTCTTACTGAACCAAACCCAGCATGCCATTGAACCTTCTCTTCTTTGTTAGTGCTCAATCTTTACAACACAGCTAACCAGGTAATAAAGCTCCATCCGGGAACATTCTTACTGAACCAAACCCAGCATGCCATTGAACCTTCTCTTCTTTGTTAGTGCTCAATCTAAGTCATAAAAACTATGAAAGAACCATAGACCGAAAAAACGACTTCTTTCAGAAGCCAAATGTCAAACATGTGGGAGGCTTATAGCTTGCATCATTTTTTAATACCGTAAGCCATATCAAATCAAAACCCGAAAAGCTATTAGATTGCACGCCAACAGAAATTGAATTAGATGGAACAGCCACCCATTGTACCTGAGATTGTTCCATACATTCCTTCCTGAGGTTCAAAGACAATGGGTTTGGCCAAATAAAATCATTTGCTAATAGAAATTGAATTAGTCGCGAACACACTGTACCTTAGACAATGGGTTGTAATAATCAAAAGCCCGACAATGGGTTGTATCTTACGACGGACCCGACCAAAAGCCCTCGAGAAAAGTCTTTCAGGTTGTAATAATCAAGTGCGAGCAGCTTTCTTTTTTCCATTTTTTTTCCAGATACATCTTCTCCGATTAAATACCAATAGATACTCGATCGACTTGATATTTAAAAGAAGTATGCTAATCAACAAACTCTACAATTTGGACGAATTGGATCATCAAATTGATTCCAAACTGAGGTTGAAAATTTCCAAAAACGGTGGAGAAAACTCTTACCCGATTGTAATCATCAACTCACCTTCTATAAAGTTGTAATCTAGTGTGGCCAGCACAATTTTTTTCATTTTTTTTGGAAATATATCTTTTGCGATAAAATATATTAATGTATCTGATCGACTTTTGGCTTTCCTCAATTAATCAAATTGACAAGTTCTACAATGTGGACGAATTGGATCATCAAAGTAATTCCAAAATAAGATTGAAAATTGCAAAAAAAGGGAGAGAAGCCTTGTTCTTCGTACTTCGCAGGTTTAAGTTGAGAAGTGTTCAATGCCGAAATCGTGTTTTGCATACGCGGGTTACCTATTTTTGGGAGCGTTTTCTTGTTCTTGCTAAAGGCGCTTTTGCGGACCACGATTTCGTTAAAATAATACACATCACCTGTTCGAGATGCGAAACTCGCGTTCATGGCACACGGTTTTCTTAGAACACAAATATAATTTTTTTTTTTTCGTATTTCAAGATTTTCGGATGCAAACGCCAAACGTTCATGGCACACGTTCAAGGCATGCACTGCTCTATCCAACTTCAAAGCTGGACCGGACGACAGGTTTATGGCATTGCGTCGGTATCCGGGCTCGATTCTCCCCTTTGTTCAGTCGTCCTTGATTCTTATGTATGTCAAATCAAATGCAGTCAATAAAGGATGCCCATAAACTGCTCGATGCAATGTCTGAACCAGACGTGGTTTCTTGGATTGCTTTATTTTCGGGGTATGCTCGACTAGGACATGGAAGTGAGGCACGAAAGGTCTTTGAGGACATGGAGTTGGAAGATTTGCATAAACATGTATTCACTATTATTCCTTGTTGTATGAAATTCAAGTGTTTAGTATTGGGCAGTCGTTGAGTTAAGTATCACTTATTCTGGATTCATTTAAAGCGTTTTTCTTTATGGTGGCTTTGTATACTCTACATGTAGGCAAAGAAGAAAAAACAATGTGCCAATGTCTAGTTATTATTTCTTCCTGACTTTTGCAAATGCCATAAGATTTCTTGTTTTACAGCTAATGAATCCAATTTCTCAAAACCAATAGTTGAAGTGTTGGCCTTTCTAACTAATAAATCCAATTCTTGCAGGTCCTTCATTTTTCTGCGACGTAGGATTCTCCAATTTTCGGATTCACTCTCAGTAGAACCTGATGGATCATTTTTCAGCGATTGCATTTCCTTAGCCGGAAGGAGGAAGAACTTCAAAACAAACCGTCACATAGTAAGTTTCCATTTGGAGACAATCAATATGAGATCTCTAATCTCTCCTGCTACTGAGGAGAGATTAGAGAACGCAACTGGTCGGAAGATAAACCTGGACAAATCTGCTCTAGGAGTGAGCGAAAACACTTCTCAAGAGCGAGCTAAAGTCTTATCCGGCATTTTAGAGGTCAAGGTAACGAAGCAACAAGACAAATATTGGGAGTTACCTACTGTGGTGGGCAAATCGAAAAAGGAGGTTTTCGGGAACCTTGGAGAGAGAGTTTGGAACAAGCTGCAAGGTTGGACGGATTGGCTTTAGCCCAAGCCAGAAAGTAGATACGTATAAAGGAAGTGGTCCAAGCAATTCCATCATAGTCCATGGGTTGTTTCAAACTCCCGGGTTATCTCATCACAAACTTAGAGTCTCTCATCTCTAACTTTTGGTGGGGGCCAAAAGAATGGGGAGCGACAAACCTATTGGGCAGCATGCTCGAAGCTTTGTGTCCGAAAGGAAAGTGGCAGTTTGGGATTCAGAAATTTAGAAGCTTTCAAGCTTGCAATGCAAGGCAAGCAAACTTGGAGAATCTGCAAAGACCAAAATTCTCTCCTCTACAAGATCTTCAAAAGCAAGTACTTTCCGAACTCTTCATTTATGGAAGCAAGTTTAGGGTCCAGGCCACATCCTATTCTTGGAGTGGGATTTTGGAAGCCCAAAAAGTCTTTGTGATAGGAACCAGATAGCGCATCGGAGATGGCACAAAGGTGAGGTATGGAAAGATAGGTGGACCCTACTCCTAACAGCTGTCAAGACCATCACCCCTGAGAACTCTTTGGATGACGGATGATGAGGCAAGTATTAGTGATCTCTTACTTGAACAACCCCGTAGATGGAACATTTGACGAACTTTAGGAGGTTTTTTGGCATTCCCTTCATGCCTTCATTGTGTTTAGTATTAATTTAGTGATTGAGAAACAAATTCCACGAAAGTCAAACAATCAAGATAGGTTCACTGTTTCCTATTTCAAATTCAGAGAAGGAGAACTGTAAATCAAGATACAAAAAGTAGTAGCAACAATTCCTTGCAATATCTTGTAGGCCATGCTCTTTGTGAGCATATTTTTGTGAATTGTGGAAGAAGGCTGGTGAATCTTCTATATCACCTTGTATGTCGCTGAGTTGGTGATCCTTATATACTCGATCTCTGGCTGTGGTGTGTGGGTCATCCCTCAATCGATGCGAATTTTTTTTGTTTTTTTGGAGACATAGCTGGCCAAGGAGGTGTTCAAGGACGGCTTGGCAGGCAAATGTGTTATGCCAACTTTGGACTGTGTGGAGGGGCATAATAACAGATCCTTTGAAGGTGTTGAGCTTCTTGATTACTCACCCTTAGAGGATCAATGCATATTTTTTTGGTTGAGGGAGTGATCTTTTCTATTGGCCATTGTGTGCATTTCGTTGGTGATCTACTCATTGCATTTTTTTGGTTGAGGGAGTGAACTTTTCTCTTCATGTATTGTATGCACCTTTTGTCTTATACTTGTTTGTACAGGGCTCACTCCTTAAAGGAGTTCCTTTTGATGAGTCTGATTTATCATGTGAAATATGAAGCCTGATTTGCTGAGCAAAATATAAAGCAGTCAGATCACATGCATCTAATCCTTATTGAAAAGTTGGTATGAGCATTTCTAAGATGTATTCTACCGTCATTTTAGGGAAAGGAAAGTCTAGTTTTCAGAAGATACAATTGAAAAGGTGGGTTTGGTCCAACTGATTTATTTCAAAGACTGTTCTTTGTTTAGTTGGGCAGGCCAATTTGAAGAAACGTTGAATGACGTTTACATCACGCAGGTGGACTCCGTCCACCTTTAGGGTGTCAACATTCCGAGACTTGAGCTATAACAATTTGCACCTTGTACAGCAGTCAGCAAATGTATTACACATTTCTGTCGTTATTGAGCCTACTATCTGATTTGGGCCATTTTGGCATCTCTTGGGCATGCTGTAGTTACTGGGTGTGATTTGGCATCGCATTCAAAAATTGTTGAGGAATTGTTGCTGTAATTATTTCTGTTCTATTTTTATGTCTCATTAATTCCTTACAGGTTAGTGTCAAGTCGTAAGAGGCCAGTTGCCCTATGTACTCGTACTGCATATCTATTAACCTTGTTTGTAAGTTCTATAACAAATTCTTAGGAGTTACTATATCTCATTAGCTTGTTTCTCAACTGCAGTATGCATGAATTGTCTACGTATTTAACATCATTGCTTAGCATTTTGAGCACAACTGTTTTGCTCTGGTCTTCATCTTGTTATTCATGTATATATCCGTGTGAATACACTCAAATCGACAAGTGATGTCATTATTGAGAAACTACCGTTGACTCTGCAGGGAATTAGGTAACAAAGTGGTACTGCTGGCATGAGTCAAAGTGACACCGATGCTGAGTATCTTATTGGCCCAGATCATATAGAATCTCATGTTCCCCCTACATCAAATGACTTAAAAACGGCACCTCTGGCAGTCTCTGAAAGTGCATATAAATGTCCTGTTTCTCTTTTGCTAAGCTAAAAAATAAAAAAATGTCCTGGTTCTTGACTTAAAAATGTCCTGTTTCTCAATGTTTATTATAGTGGTTTATGATGGCTTTTTAGTTTGCCATGTCTACTGTGAAATAATAAACATCAAAATACTGGTCTTGCAGTTTGCCATTCCTACAGATTTCACATTAATGGGCACATTGTGCCCGCTTTCTTTTGGAACCATGCTTCAATTTCTCTTAATAGCATGTGTCACCAGATTAAGTTGTTTTCGAAAGGGGTAAGTGGTGAAGGCTAATTATCTGATTTTCTTTGATTGCGCAGATATATTTTCAAAAAGACTTCAACTTGAAGATCTATTGGACTCCAGATATCACCACCGAACTCTTGTCAAGTGTGGGTGATATTGACATCTTTTAAGAGATTTGTCGCAAGAACTCAGGGGTTGATGTTATCATAAATTAGTTTGGGCATGTTGAAATTAATAGGGAAATGATTTTGTCACTCTCTTTTTTGTTAACGTCACTCCCTTACAAGTGTATTTTTGCACCAAAAATACACTTGCAGGGGAGTGGCGTTAACAAAAAAGGGAGTGACAAAATCAGCAGCCAATTAATAATCCAGGCAAGGCCATTAAGTGACGTAGAAGTGTAGAACCAATAAATTCAACATTAATCATCTCAGACAAAATGTTTTGGGCTTCTTTTTCTCTTGGGTGCTCTTGACATGCTAAGACCTCGAAGACACTAAGGCAATGCTATCACTCCTCGAAGCAATGGTTCTTTGGAAAGGAAAGTTGTCCGTAGTTGTTGAAATTACCAAAAGTACTACCAAGTCCCGGAGGGGGGGTGAATGGGACTACAATTTAAAAAATTAAATCTATTTGTGATTTAGCAATTAATCAGGCTCCATTTCACTCAACACAATAAGATGAACTAAACAAAGGCAATTAATCAAGAGAGACCGGATAAAGCAATATACGTGGAAACTACTAAGGGTAAACTCAAGGCAAGGCCCAATAGGTCGCGGCGTGTGGCCTCTAAATTTTGTGCCATGACAAGGATGATCAAACACTTGGTTTAAAAGGATCAAAAAAACACTTGGTTTAAATTGTTTCTAATGCACCAAATTTCATAAAAATGAAGGAGGAATGGTTTTGCTCTCTCTAGAAAAAGACTTGGTGCAAAGTTGTATCTTAATAGGGAGAAGAAGATGTATTCATATGTGCAATGACATAAGCCCTAGCCAATAGGACTGCTGGAAAAGCAAGTGCTTGCAAGTGCTCGCTCCATCTGCAGGCACGTGTTGGGGCCTGCTCCCCTTGCGAGCGCCATTCAACCAAATAATAAAAATTAATTTTAAATTCAAGAACGCTTGCTCCTGTTGCGAGAGCGTGTTCAAGCACAGGCTCCCCTTGCAAGCACCTTGCTAACGTTGAGCTGTATCTAATTAACATGAATATGAATTTTTACATGGTCTATTTCTCTAACAAGTAACAATGTATACAAAATGAATGTAGAACAAGGGGTTGTTTGATAACCTAAATTCAGCACTTAAAACTAAATCAATTAAATAATAAGTGATTCAGTAGGTTTGATAACCACATTTGTCATTGCTTAACAAATTAAGTGTCACTTAAAATGTAAGCTAAAAAGTTGAAAAAAATTAAGTAGCTTTGAGCTACTTAATTCTGGCTGAATTTTGTGTTCTTGCATTCAACCACTACACCTCCACCACCACCACCACAACCACTTCCACCAACACTTCCACCACTCCACCACCACCTCCACCTCCACCACTCCATTACCACCACCACTACCATCACTACACCACCACCACCACCACTTCCACCATCTACACCACTCCGCCACCACTTCCACCATCACCACCACTCCACCACCATCACTCCTCCACCACCACCAGCTCCACCACCACCACCACCACCACCACCTCCACCACTCCAGCACCACCAGCTCCACCACTCCACCATCACCACTACTCCACCACCACCACTCCACCCACTACCACTACCATCACTACATCACCACCGCCACCACTCCACCATTACCATAAATATATTGTGACTATTAGTAAATTAAGAAAGAATTGGAACAAAATTAATTCATAATTTTTTTTTATCAGTGCTTAATATATTTATCAAACAGCTTTTCAACTTAAAAAATTCAGCATTCAGTACTTAATTTTTCAGTTTTCAGTTTTATCAAACAGCCCCCAAGTGACATGAAAATGGTCTAGCCTGTTCTAAAATTAATCACTTTCGGATAAAAATGCCCTTTAAAAAAATGGACAAAAACACCCCCAATGAAATGACGTCATTTTAGGATGACAAAGGTCATCCTATCATCTTCCTCCCCACTCTTCTTCCTCAACCCACCTCCCACCGTACAAGAAACGGAAATGGTAGAATATACCCGAAATTGGATCTTGGTCTATTTGAGATTGTTCCTTTTAATAGTAATCAAAGATAAGAACTCAGTCTGAAAATGGTTATGGTAAAATAATAAGTACTTATATTTTTTTTAGGGAAATGATTTTGCCACACCCTTTTTTGTTAATGTCACACCCTGCAAGTGTATTTTTGCACCAAAAAATACACTTACAGGGTGTGGCATTAACAAATAAGGGTGTGACAAAATCACTAGCCTTTTTTTATAGTCATCTTCCTCCCCACTCTTCTACCAGTCAAGAACTCCCCCACCAGCAACAAGTACATAGCTCTCTCTCTCTCTTCCATTGCGCAGTTCCACACCCCGAGCTAAAAAAAAACCCAAATGCCCACTCATCAAAAAAAGCCCTAGAAAAACCCAGATTCATTCGTACGGAACTCGCATTTCTTCGCTGACGAACCCAGTCCCATCGCGCATTTCGTGAATGCATTATACGGAGCATGACGCATTCGGAATTTGCGTTTTTAACAGTCAGAATCTGCGTTTTTAACCCAAAAAATAAATAAATTACATGACGCATCTTCAAGATGCTTTATAAAGTGTTCGGGTATTAGAATCTGAATTTCGTAAACATTTTCAAGTTTTAAAATCTGAAATTGTCTAAAATTTTCAGAAATGTGTATCCGACTGAATCAATTAAGTGCTACTTAAAACTGAATCAATTAAGTAATAAGTGATTCGGTGGGTTTGATAACGATATTTTACATTGCTTAACAAATTAAGTGCTACTTAAAATGCAGGCTAAAAAGTTGAAAAAAAATAAGTAGCTTTGAGCTACTTAATTCTGACTGAATTCATATGTACTTGCATTTAATCACCATACCAATACCACAACCACCACCACTCCTACAACCACTCCGCCACCACCACCACTTCGCCACCACCACTTCTACCACTCCACCACCACCACCATCACTCCCACCACCAATTCTACCATTCCACCACCACCATCACCACTTCACCACCACTCCACAACTCCCACCACCACCATTATCACTCCACCACCACCACCACTCTCCTATCACTCCATCACCACCATCACCGCCGCCACTACCGCACCGCCGCCACCACCACCACAATGTTACCATTGCACAACTATCACTCCACTGCTACCACCACCACTACACCACCACCACTCACTGCCACCATTACACCACCATCACTCCACCACCACCATTATCGCCACCACTCCAACACCACCACCACCACAATCACCATTCCACCTTTTCTATAAGTACATTTTGACCATTAGTAAATTAAGAGAGATCAATCGGAATTAAAATTATTTTATTATTTTTTTAATTCAGTACTTAATATGTTTACCAAACAGTTTTTCAGCTTAAAAAATTCAGCATTCAGTTTTCAGTACTTAATTTTTCAGCATTCAGATTTAGTTTTCAGTTTTATCAAACAGGCCCTAAGCCATTGGCTTATTGGCTTTCCCGCCGAAAAGTCAAAATTGGATTTCGATCAAAATTCACAAACCC
This sequence comes from Rhododendron henanense subsp. lingbaoense, assembly GCA_020567845.1. Lineage (NCBI taxonomy): Eukaryota > Viridiplantae > Streptophyta > Magnoliopsida > Ericales > Ericaceae > Rhododendron > Rhododendron henanense. Next base: position 31,306,176 of record CM036324.1, read on the forward strand.
TAAATTGAGCGTATCTCAGGTTTGGAATTCGAGGATATAGAAAATTGTCGAAAGTCAATTTGACTAACATCTTACGACTTGAAAGACGAAAAAGACATCTTCTCCAAAATACGATGTACCAAAAAAAAAAAAAAAGGATATAGTAGAAAAGTGTTGAAAGTCAATTTGACTAACATCTCTCAGGAATCAGAGATCTCACACAGAAAATCTGCTTCATTGATTTTCCTCGATGATCTTCGCCATGGCTTCTCCGTCCATAACCACCACAGAAAATCTGCTCCATCAAAATCCCTCAACTCAGCTCACAAGGCCGATGACAGATCTGGGATGTGGAGACCGATGCAGTGGCTTAGATGGAGTGATGCCGGAAACGGGTTATCAGGAAAAGATGATGATTGTCATTGTCGTCGACCCGCAATCGATCTTTCCTTAACCATCATACTGGTAAGCGAATTCAGCATGGTTTCTTCTTTGGGTTTTCACAGATTTTTCCCTCTCCATGGGCAGAGCTTTCGGAGAGAGTTCTGAATCTATCCGGTGATTCCAGGCTTCGATTTCTGATACTGTTCGTTGGTCGTCGTAAGGTTGGGTAACTGATGTGATTCGTGGGTTGTTCCTTCGTAGGTATTTTTTTTCCTCTCTTTCCATCAGGTTATACTCTTTGAATATTACATTTTATTATTGTGTGATGTACTGATGTTTGATTCTTCCTTTTCCTGGGATGAGCGTGGAATCTATGTTCTCGATATGTTTTGTTTTTTCTCCTCTTTCTTTTAGTGTCACGTGAGATTCAATTTTTTAGGGCTTCCTCATTCTGTTTGAATTGCATCATGTACAAATTCATTTTTCCTTCAATTTCCTCCATTGTAATAAAACTGTGAGTAATTTTCGTTTATAGACTTATCTTGTGGGTTGAACCTTAATGAGCTGAAAAAAGATTCCTGTCTAATTTGTGTTGGGGCTTTGCCACGTGCAATGATCAGTTTTAACGTAGGTTTTATTTAATCGGTGGAAAGTATTTACTTTCTTATATGAGTTGAAAAAATTAGGGATTATTGTGTACATGTTTTGGTTTAAAATGCTATCCTCAGCACGGGTGTACAACTTGGAAAAAGTTTGATGTGGTTTATGTAGCTTCAGAAAAAAGAAAAAGAGATTCAAAGCTAATTCTGTTTTAAAGGGCCGTAATAAACATCTTAATTGCTGGAATTTGTGTTTGTAGTCTGTAATATCATATTTGAGTTCAGATTATGGAGTATTAAGTACCAGATTTTGAATGATTTACTGGAGTACTACCCTTAATCGGAATAGCTAAGAGAGAAAGCCGGATGCTTAAAGAGTTGTTGTGTTCAACTGTTGACTTGTTAGTAGTTGAAACATCCTTTAAATGGTGAAATCGGTTTTTGGATGCTAATGTCTTATTAGAACTGGAAATTTGGTTTTACATGTTCAAACAAATTCTATTGGTGGTTAGAAAACTCAAAAAAGTAATAATTTGATGATTCAAAAATGTATATGATGAAAGTTAAAGGTTTGGGGTTTAAATATTCACTTGATAGGTGCTCAAACACTTCATTGTAATTGACTTTGTGTGAAAGTGCTGCAACTCATCACAACTTTTCAAAGAACTTTTGTTAAGTTCGAATTTCTTTTGAACATGAGCAAAATCACTTCTTAAATTTGGAATGACGACGTGAAATGCTAAAAAGTCTTGTAGAATGCCCAAATAAAATTGGAGGAAAACATATTTGTTGACTGAGAATCGAAAAAGGTTTGGGTATTTTTGCTTTTGAGATTTCCCTTTGAGATGTTGTGTGATAGTCTATGTGATCTTCAATTGTTCTCATTCATCTTTGGTTTGAGGTTCTTTTTCTGTTGCCAGTATACGGATTTATTGTTTTTATATATGCTTATTACACAGTTACACCAATTTTATATTAGGGCAAATTACGGATTACCTCCCTGTGATTTGGGCCTTTTGCGCATTACCTCCCTAACGTTTAGAAATGACCAATTCACCTCCTTGTGGTTTCGGACTGAAGTGTCAAGCTAACACCGTTAACAGAAACTTCTGAAATGACTGTAATACCTTGTGTCCATTTTAGATACATCCTAATTTGACAATGGTTGATTTATGCTTTCCTTTGTTTTTTTTGGCAGGTGTTTTCCTTTTTTCCATTCTCATGTTCTACACTTCTACTACATAAAAATTTTAGATAGACAATTTTTCTTTTTGCTTTTATTCTTTTGGATATATTGAGCTAGAGAATTATTCGTAAAACTAAAAAGCAAACACTCTAAAAAACAAAGGTTGCTATTTTTCTCTTCATGAAAAAACAAGAAACAAATTTTTTATTTTCTAAACAAAAAGAAAAAGTATTTTTGCGCACATGAATATTCTGGAAACAAATTGAAACAAAAATAGTACAGTAAATCTTAAGCTTGCCACACAGTTTGGGAACTTAAAGTCAATGCCCCTAATTGATTGCTCATCTCCTCGATTTTGAGCAGTGGAATCAAATAGTTGGAATTGGAGTTGTTTGAGATTTAGAGCCAACTTGGGGTCCCATTTCCTTCAAATTGTTTGTTTGCGACCCACAATGGAATCTTTGTTTCTGGAAAATTGATTAGGTAATAGTTTAAACACCAACAACATCTTCAATGGCGGAAAACCGAAAACCCACTGTCCCACCACTAAGCAAAATTATTTTCTCGGTTCCAACTTTAAAGGACCGGGGACCCCTGGAGATGCTTGAGGAACAAGATTTGTGAAGTTAAACCCCAATTTTGTCTTCTATCGATTGACAACACCCACCATGCACCCAATTCCATTTTTGGCACTTCGGGATGATTTGGGATTTGGGTGAGCACATCTGGAGAGAGAGAGAGAGGGGCCTTGGAGTGATGAATGGGAGGCGTGGAGAAAATGATGTACTGTTGCAAATTTGTTTAGTTGCTTTGTATTGTTTTGGAGAAGATGAAGAGGAAGGGTAATGTTGTCCTTTTACATAGAAGTTCAACTTTATTTAATCTTATTTTTCATTCGTACTCTCATCACAAGCATGTGTACAACACCTTCCGTTAATTTGGATGGAAAATATAACGGTAGCACTTTAGTCCAAAACTACGAGGAGGTGAATTGGTCATTTCCAAATGTTAGGGAGGTGATGTGTCAAAGGCCCAAACCACAGGGAGGTAATCTATACTTTGCCCTTTATATTAATCTATTTTGAGATGCCTCATTAGATTTTCAATTTACAAGTTTACAAATTATCTTCATCTTAGTTTGGGTATAGTATAGGTCTCCGTAGAAAGGCCTATTACTTGAAATTGGTAATCTGAAGATCTGCCTCCAAACAACTTCCTTGCCGGAACAAGCAAAGAAAGTATGGAAGATATGAGATGAGATTGAAAGAGGCTTCGGCAGAAATTTGGTAGCCATTACCTTTTTCACTTTATTTGTCAAAATTCAAGAAAGATTAATTATTAACCCAAGCATATAGTCTCAGTTTGTTCCCTCATATTTCATATGTTCGACGCTCATGCATAGTGGCAACTGGCAAGTCCAGGAATTGTGTCTAATGGAATCATTAGCAAAGCTTTCAATGGTTTTTAGCCCGCTTACTTCTAATGACAATTGCTGCATCTAACATTCTGAGCTTCTATGTAGTCTGTATTTCATGTGGGTAATATACTTACACCAGTGATATTTTGTAAAATTAATGATTTAAGTGCCATAGTAGGCATCACTATAAGAACTCTGTGTTAGTATAATGTGGTATGATTCGAATGCTGTAGTGGTTTGGCTTTGGGCTAGAAAACTAAAAATACTGGCATGTGATAAATTCTTATAAACTCAAATTGCTTTGGTTTTTTGTCCATTACACTTTCAACTTTCTTGCTTATTATTCACTTTAATGAGCAATTCAAAATTATTAATACTACTATTTTTCATGACATGAAGGTGGTGATATCATATGAAGTAAAATTTTGAGGCGCGGATGTCCAAATTGTAGGTCCAGACCTCAGGTCCTAGGGCAATCTGGTTCTGGTTGGATGAATAATGGAGTGCTGAACTGAAGTAGTTCTAATTGAGTAGCACAATATACAATAGTTATTTCCATGTTGCACAGCCGTCTTCTTGAGATTGTTTGTGTACTCCATACTTTCATGTAAACTTTTAATATGTCGCAGGATTAACACTTCCCCGAAACCTGTTTTTTGGAACGACAAGTTCAAAATTTGGGAATAGTTAGTAGCATATGGATACTGATCATTTTAAGTAATGTTTGTTTAGTTTAATCTTCCATGCTCGTAAATGTTATGTAGAAGTAAATAAATTAGTTCGCTGAACTGTATCCAAAATGCAGTTTTGTATATACCTCTAACAGTGTTATTTTGTAAGGGTGTTTTCTTTTCTTTTTTAAACCTTTTTCCTTGCGTGTTTCCCTATTCTTTTAACTTACCATGCTGATAGTTCCATGATGGCTACTCTGTATTTTCAAGTAATGTTAAATTATAGGTTACTTTACTGAGAACACTTAAGCTACCATCTTGCTTGAACAATAGTGCCAGTGGACGGATGCTTCCATGTGTTTGCTTTTCACAGAGAAACAGATGGGTTTTTTAAAGCGTTTGAGCAACATTTTCTAGGAACATTTTACCAAACCAAGTTTTCTGTATTTCTCTAAAGACAACATAAAACAGAAAGCAGTGCTACCAAGGGTTTACGATGTAATGCATGCCACTATTAGATCTCATCAAAACCACTGTTAAATTTTTTTATCACAACCATGCTATATGGACTGACAGAATTTGAGGCCAGAGATACCTCGATGTTGCCCAATCTCTATTGCGAATGTAATGATACAATGCTGGGATGCTAACCCTGACAAGCGGCCAAATATGGACGAGGTAGTTTCCATGTTGGAAGCCATACACATCGAAAGGTGGAGGTATGAGCCCTCTCGATCAGTCTCCGGGATGTTCCTGCTTCCGTAGGCACCAAGGGCCTTGACTATTTAACTCTCAAGGCAGACTCAACAATTTGAATTTGAGATGCAAAATTATAAGCATCATCTATTTGTAGGTAATTTAAGTCAAGGGAATTGGGAATGGAATTCCTGTTGCTTTTAGGGGCTATGATGTTGTAAAACTTTTCTTTGTTGTTTTCATTTCCTCTTGTGTATAACTTGTATTTACATCTTCTCAATGTGGGAATTGTCGATCTTATATAACTCGTCAAAAAAAATTTTAAGCTTGAAATTTAGTACAACCCAATGGGCACAACAATGAGAAATGAGCACAAAATGACATGCAAGCATGTCACACCTTTCCCTAGTGTATGCAAGTGCGTGTGCCAAGTTTATCTGTTGCTAGCATGTTACTATATATGTCAAGATGCTTCTTTGCTCTTATTATTTGTGCTTTTGAATTATGAAGTCTAACGGCTCCTGACATAATGGCGATGAGCTTTGTAAGGCCAAGAGTCAGGGAGGGCTGGATTTCCGCGATTTTAGAAGTTTCAATCTTGCTCTTTTGGCTAATCAGGGGTGGCGTCTTATTAAAAAACCCAAAGGCCTTCTGAGCTCAGTTGCTGAAGGCTCTCTACTTCCCTAATAACAGTTTTGGCTCAAGGGCTTCTTGGGCATGGGCTAGTCTCCTTCAAGGGAGGGAGCTCTTGATGAAAGGGACTCGTTGGCAAATTCATAATGGGGCTTTGGTGGACTTCTGGGCTGACAAGTAGGTGCCTCCTCCCCCTCTTTCTGCATGAAAATCAATGTAATGTGCAGATATGTTGGGAACCTTCTCTCTCGCCAACATGATACACACTCCATTTCAGAACTCACTGTTTCTCTAAATGCCATAATCTCCTTGGGTTGGAATGTATAATTTATTTCATAAAATTCTCTGTTTGAGGTGATCATCATACAGCTGCTGCATAGCTGATATATAATCCAGGCATCGGCGATATTTCATTTCAATATGTGTGAATGTAGCTCGGTTTCACCTCCACCTTCCTCCTTAAACTTTTTCTTCCCTTTTTGTACATGTAAGTAAACTTCTGACCCTTACTGCTACAGATATGAAGCACGTTCATCGGAAGCTCAAATTATGCCAGGGTCTGAGCTCACATGACAAGTATTGCTAATGCACGTTTATGTATTAGGAGTAACTTATGCTTTGATATTATGCTCTCTGTCTCTCAATTGTCGTTGTTTTGTTGTATCAGGAGTACTAAGAAACGAAAGCACCGGTCCAAGGAGAGTTCAAGTGAATTGCATGCATAATTTCACTGTTTGTTACGGTGCCTCGACATATTCGTCTCACTACAAGAATGTGGTTTTCAAATTTGGGCAATCTTCTTAATTTGTTTTTATTTTGATGTGGTCCGAAGCAGTCATAGCACTCCATACATGACTTGAAAAATTAGCGAGCTAAGCGGTTGTTGATTAGCTGCGGTCCGTTGTGTACTTATGGTGATTATTATGACATAAATGACCTTGTATTGTTGGAAGAATCTTGCTGGGAATATATCACCATTACGAATGCAAGCGGAGTAAATAGAATCCTCATTGTTCAGACGTTGGGTTTCAAGCTCCAGTGTTTAAATTTCAGTTTTTCCTAGAATTAGTGTTACGGAGTACTATTTTTTCGTCTATTGTGTTGGGAATTTGAAATTAGCAGTTCGATTTTGTTCCCCACCACCTTCCATTCCAATGAATGAAACCCTATGCGTAAAAGGATTCGTCAGTGGTGAGTTTCGATGGCTAGTGAGCGCAAGTACACATCTCTCTAACTCATAACCCAGTTTGATTGGAAGGGATGTGTGATTATGAAACTGAACCTACTTGAATCGATCATGATCTAGTTGTTTTATTGCAGTACGTAGTTGACTAAGTCATTGCTTTTGAACTCGATCATAATCCATATGGGTTGAGTTGGCTATTGGAATCACCCAAATGTATCATAGTTTTATAATAGGAATGTATGTCAGAATCATGAATCGATTACTCAAAATAGATGAACAAGGGGATTCTTTCCTATCATTTACAAGTGAAAATGTATCCAGCAAAAACTTCAAAGAAAGCGATAACAGAAAAAAATTGCAGTACATTGAAGACCTCTTAGCGGCCAATTTCATTTACATCTTTCATTTGAAGGTTGATAACTTTGTTTAGCACCATCCCAACTCACTGCTGGAGTGATCCAACAGCTACAAAAATCAGGCCTTTGGAGCATTTCGCCTCATAAATTCATCAAATGACTAAATACCGGAACTGCTTATATTCACGAATATATACATCCACAGAGACAAATCATTTCCATCTGTTCCTGTTTTTCATTCAAAACGTTGATTCTCTCTTCCTTTAGTTTCTTCTTTCTTCGAGGCCACTGCAAATCCAGACCTGAATCTTTCCAAATCCAGAAAAACAAAACACGGCGTGTGGAAATGTAGTCACCCATTGAGTCGTGCAATGCAGCACGAAGGTGGAGCAGCTGTAGATCTGGCTTGAAAGAAATGGCCTTGGAGAGTTTCTGATATGGCTTCAGCTTCCTTATGGTCATCCATTAGAACTGAAAGGCATGATTCAAGATATTATTTTCAGCTAGATCAAAGGAATAGATCCATGTAAAGAAAGTAAATAGTTGATTACTTCACATGTACACAACAACAACAAACCGGGAAGAGAAATCCAACCCAAAGCATTTCCCAAGAAGTTATCGACATGAGTCACACTGTGACAAAGTTAAAATATAATGAGATACTTTATCTGATACTTACAAGGTCGGTATGTTCATTTTTCTTTACTTTCTTGATCATCATCATTCCAACCAGGTTCATCCAACCCCTCGTCATCACCCCCAATTGTCGAAAGTCTCATTGAAATTCTTTTGGATTCTTGCATAGCCCGATTTAATAGTGTTCCAACCCAAACTAAAAAAAGTACCGTGAAAGAGGTTCCTTGGCCATTCAATGAGACTCCATGAGTTACTATAGATAGATACTGGCACAGAAACAACTTTCCACCCGTTCATTTGCCTTTTATCAAGAAGCTTTCCAGCAATCATACTCAGCAAAATACCATAGATTGATGGAATTATGATTGAAGCTTCATAAGTTGCTAACATAAGTAGCACTCAATACTTGATCCCATCCCTTCTAAACAACAAAGTTATTACTTTAGAAAATGTAACATAACAGAGGAGGAGACTTGCAAGAGTTGTCGCTACAAATTCATCGATAAAGCCTAGGAAGTCAATAGAGTCTTCTGGAAAGCCAGCAAATTCGAAAAATTTAGAAGAAGGTGATGTGGGGTAACCTATTTTACTCTTTAGTATTCCTTAACTACGTTTGATAGTTCAGCTTGTAAGCATGTGGTGATATTTCAGTTGAGTATTTTTGGCCAAGTTTCATACTTGTCTGTCTCTGGTCCTGAAAGGGTTCTTTTAGTTTTTGGCCTAGCCTACCAAGCCAGTCTCTTCTCTGTGGCTTCAAAGAAAGGAGGCGGCTTTGCACAGTCATATTCATGATTGCCTTTTGGGATGTGGCCAGAGCATTATTACAAACAATGGTTGGCAATCCAGTCTCCAACACATAGAGCTTCGCTACCATACGGTTATACTGTGTTAATTTAGAAGGAGACCTGATTATGATGGGGCTAAGGATGTATAGGACATTCTCAAGGTTATCCATAAGGAAACCTTACTACAAAGAACTCTAAATTTGTGCATTCAAGAGTTGACCCTTGAGTTAGTTTTCCGATGGCAACATGTTAAAGAACTTGGCTTAATCAAGCTTACTTCCAGGCACAAATTTCGCCTCCAGCATTTCAAAGATTCTTGATGACCACAGACAAACATGACCAATACAATAGAATTCGATCTTTCCATCAGATAGAGATCCGTAAACAAAGATCCAGCACAGACACATAGATTGATCATGGCATTGAGTTGCAGAGCATATGCATGACAGTGGAAGACAGATGTAAAAAGCAAACACATTGAAAATGATCTGCAGTGATTAAATTATACTCCCTTCTTCCCAAAATATTAGTCCGGTCCGCAAAATGAGAACTTAAAATAGTACAATCTTTCCAAAAAAATTCAACAATTTACTAGATATTCAAGAGTTCTTTCAACTTATGTAAAAAATTTGAATTTTTTCTTCGAAGAATGTATTATTTTTAAGTCCTCGTTTTGCGGACCAAACAAACATTTTGTGACGGAGGTGGTAACTGAATTTTCAAGTAACTTACCAGCTGCTCGGTATTGGTATCGGTATGTCCTTAAAGGATCTAGTTGTGAAGCCATGCACAGGTCACTCTTGGCCATGTCACGGTCACAGTACTCTGAACGTTTCTCATATGCTGATGCATTGCTCCTAGCCTAGTCTATATACTTTGTCATCTCGTCATATGCAGCTTTGCGCTGATTTTTGAGATGGTATACACGTGCCAGCCCTTGATGTGCTCGTGTATGCTTGATATTGAGAGCATTCGTGTAACAGTCAGCAGCAAGATCCAGCTTGTCACAGTCTACGTACACGCTCCCTAAATTGTTTAAAGCCTGCAAGAGAGCAGTGTAAATCAAATGGTAATCCACTCAACCAACAAGAGTTTGAACTATCTAAACCAAAACTGCTAATTTTTCTCTTAATAGAATTTTGCTTCGTTTTCGTCAAAATTTTATACTCACGATTGGAATTCTAGTAAAAGCAAAAGGTTTGACCAGAAGCTCAAAAAAGTTTATTAGAAGACCAAACTACGCCAAAAGCCAACTTTCTTTGCTTATTTTTCCTTTTCTGAATGATTGTCAGAATCGGACAAGTTTATTTACATTTTTTATGCATCTCGTCTAGATGAATAAAAAATAGAAAGTTTTGTACCGGAAGATTGCAAATAAGCCAAGTACCCAAAAAAAAAAAAAAACAGAGTTAACAAAGTCTGAATTTTATTCGTACTAGAGAAAGTGTGCATGCATTATTCTTTTGTATAAGCATGCCGGAGAGAATACATACTTGTCCTTTTCTAAGGCCATCTGAGGGGCATCTAATAGCTCTTCGAGAAGTTGGATAACGAACAATGACGACTCCGTATCAAGATTTGAATCAGCTAAAGCATATGCCTTTAGGAAAAAAAGCTTCAAAAGGATCTCTGGATAGAAATGGACTCTTCAGCTTTTGCTAATGTTCTTTGAGATGGCCTGTGTCATATAACAACCATCCTTCATAGACAAGCCTTTCTTTCTCAGAGGTAGAATGATTTCGAGAGAGGTGCAAGCTACGCATTGCAGCTTTTTGACAGTTCAACCTGTAACGATGAAATACATCAAGCTCGTATTGAACACAAAATATCTACTACCGACGAAGACCGTGAAAGTCTTTCCTCTTTTGTATCTTAGAAGTGTACCACAAACTTTTAATCACTTCAGATAACTGGGAGGCCCTATGTTACGTGGATCCTTCTAAATGTACTAAATACCGCGTTGAACACTCGGCAATCCAACAAGAGTATGAGATACATGTCTGACATGTTTAGTTGGACATTAACCAAGCAAACATATTTTGTAATTGGATTTCACCATGAACTAGGCATAGGACTCCTATAATATAAACAAAATGCCCTAAGGTAACTCCTAAACACCATTAAACCGATTAAATGAAAGAAATATACAAATAGAATCCGAATATTTTGGCGTGTTTCAGTGTCCTTGAGATATAAATGAGATAAATCCGTGGACCGACGCCTAGACCTACACCCACACTGGACATACGTCATGAAACAAGTGGAAGCTGATGTCCCCATAATTTCATACTGATGGACATCATGCAACTACCATGACCCAAATCTGAAGTGGAAATGCCCGCAAATATTTTCTGGTCACATTACCAAGGAGAAAGTTCACTAAAAAGTCCACATTAATACAGAATTTCGACAGAGTAGAAAGTTCTTGGGAAAATAGCTGGGAGTTGACCTTCATTATGATTTAAGCTCTTGTTTCAAACTTAAAGGCACCATATTACACTGGGATTGTATTACCATAAAAGAAACTTCTAATCTGAACTTGGCAATGATGACAATGTGCTACTTTTGATCATGTATTTAGCAAGTTCCACTGATAATGCGTTTCAGGCAATCACAATATCTCAACCTTAGTTCCACTTGCTGAAGGTATATCGAGAAAATGGAAATCAAGATATGATACCAGGGACTTTACTTCTCTGTTTCTCCCTCAGGACACTTGAAAGGGTTAATCTTTCCATGTCATTCTTTATGGCACAGTCTGTTTCATGCACGAGTGTCTAGAAATCTGTCTCCTAAAATTCTCTGGAGTCTAATAGAGAGGGCATAAAATAAGTTCTTTCTAAGGGCAAAAGAAAACCATAGATGCTGAAATCTTAAGAAGTAGAGATACCATCAAAAGCACTATCCATTGTTCTGAACAATAAGGGCTTATTTACATTATCTAGGACTAGTGTAAAGCATGTAGACACTGTGCACATTGTTGACTTTGATGGGCCTAAACAAGCAGGAAGAACGCAACGAGAAACACATGAGTGTGTGGCAGTAAACACTTTCTCAGGGATAGTTAAAAGCCGTGATATAGCTTGCCTTGGTGTCATAGAATCTCAGAAAGAATCGTGACTTGGGAACATACTACTTGGTTGCAAGTATCACTGAAATTGCAGCACTAAGGTTCTTATTCATATCTGTAGTGAGGCTCCCAACGGAAACCAACGAGCTGGGCTGCTCAGTCCCACCAAAAGCCATGGGTACTGAACCCTTCAACACAATCATTACATACTGTAAATAAAGAAACAAAACCTTCCTTTTTAAACCAGCAGTAATGCATGGTCCTTTTCGAGAAAAAGTTAGTTTAATTTTGACTCTTTTATGCAACATAAACAATCTGTACAAGCAAGTGAACCCAATTTCAAATGGCGAAATCCTGTCCCAGAGTGGTAGAGCAACATGCAGACTCTGCCCCTTCCAAACTAAAATATAAAAACTGCTCTCAAGGTTCAAGATATTTAAAGCTTCACAAAAGAAAGTGTTACTAGAAACATAAGAAACCGAAACTAGGGAAACGAGAAGCCAATTTATGGAGCAACAAAGTGTTCATCCCCCATCAGTTAGTAGGTGATTGTCAACATGACTCGATCATCGAGTTTAGAAGACTGATGCCTTCAATTAGGGGTGCAATGAAAGAGAAACAAAAGCACTGCTGTGGTGGTGCTGAGAGTAGAAAAAAAGTAAAGATGGAGTAACTTTATAGGAAAGGAAACAGAATGGACTCTCTCCTGCATAATCACCTGTTTAGATAGCTTTCGAGGAGAGAAATGCGAACAAACCATATTCCTTTCCCTATTTAGCACAAAATAAAACTATCTACCGTCTTGTCATTTATCGTTATCTTTTCCAAGCAAGGGAGAGAATAACACGTCTTGCTCTTCTTTTCCTCATGAATATCCAAACAAGATGGAAAGCTGCCATTATCAATTTTGTTTTTTGTTTCTATTTTATTTTATCCAAACTTAACACTTCAGTTTGTTTTCATTTCCCTCCTAGCCTCTTTCCTTTTCTCACCAATTTTGCCAATTGGACAATAATTGAGGATGGTGTAAACCTAAAGTACACCCGAATCAAGATAAATAGGTAGTGGTTGTTCGCCATGAACCATATCAAAGAAGAAAAATGAAACAAGTAGCCTGAATCAAAAGAAACCAGCAAATGATGCACAAAAAATGTACTGGTGCAAAAGTACTAGACCACAATACGTATAAATTTGGGAAAAGTCCATTTTACCGGCGCTTTACCCTTGAGGTTTAAACTTGAGCACATGACCCCCACTTGGTTTTAGATCTCCATCCATTTTAACAGTTCATGAATCACGTGCCATATGCGTGTAGTTTGCGAAACTTATGTCTGTTAGGATCGTCACACACGCACACACGATTTACGAGTATAAAACAGTAAAGAATCGACATAGCAATATACGTGGTTCCCCAAAACCGGGTACGTCCACGGGAGCGAGAGCGGCTGCTGTTCTTATTATCACAGTTACAAAATAGGGTTACAACATAGAATATTTATACCGACTCTATTCTAACTCTAACCTGGTATTTGGCATGTATCCCAAAAATACCCTTGTACGATACCGTACCATACCTCGAGGGGCTATGCCCCCCGCACCCCCCATGTTACGAAACGCCTGGGCCTTCGGCCCAATCTACTTTTACTGGATTATCAGTGATGGGCCAGATGTCGTCGCTCCGCTACGCTCCACTCGTTCCGCTCCAGCATCTGGCCTTCTTTCTAGAACTCCTTAGTATCTCATCATACTTACATATGAGCCATAGTTCTAACAGTCAATGAGCATTTTCCCTCCCAAATGAGGACCAAAAGATGCCCTTAGGCTATAAATAAAAAGGAAAGCCCCAATGTTCTCCTCTTCTCCACACCAGCAGCAAGATTCGGTCCCACTAACCCGTATTACCATGTATTATGTATACTACTATGTACTCCCTCATCTTCGTCCTCGTATTTCTGGCCCTTCACTTTTAAGATACCCAATCATCTTCTTCCTCCCTGTAGTGAAATGTCTCTCTCAAGCACTGCAATACGTGAACCATTACAAAGGGCAAATCCAGTGCACGAGGTTCCCATCATTGCAGGGTCTGGGGAACGTGAAACCGTTACAAGCAACCAATAAATTATCTGAAGCTATAAAGAGCTAAGTCTAAATTGAGTCTGGTAGATTTATACGACATAAAGATCGGTCTAACCTCACATTTCAAGTAGGAGGTTCTAGTAGAAGCCTTACCATGCACAACCAACCGCGAAAGCTACGAATTCAGAAATGGAGTTCAAGTTTAGAAAAACCATAGGCCGAAAAACCTTCAGAAGCCAAATGTCAAACGCGTGGGAGGCATATACCTTGCATCGTTTCTAATGCCGCAAGCCATATAAAATCAAAACCCGAAAAGCTATTAGAAATGTGCGCCAATAGAAATTGTATTAGATGCAACAACCACCCATTGTACCTTAGATTGTTTCCTCACATTATTGGCCGCAGATGTGATTCTGTTTCTGAGACTTCTAAGGCACAAATAGCAAACACCAGTTGTTGTTGTAGAGAGAGAAAGAGAGACGACGGGTGTGGCCGCGTGGATGAGTTCACCAGCTCCGATCGCCCGAGTTGCGAAGACACCTCTGCCGGCTGACTAATTGATCGGAACTCGGATCGCGACGGTGAAGATCGACTTGGACGGGCGACGATGTTATAACGAGTGTTCGTTAATACGACCAGACCAGAAGAAGGGACGAAAAAAGTTTTTGAAGTTGTAATCAAGTGTTCCCGGTTCACTTTTTCTAAAAAAAAATTGACATATATCTTCTCCGATTAGATACCAAGAAGTATCCGATTGACTTGAAATCTAACATAATCATTTTAATTGACAAGTTCTACAATGTGGACAAATAGGATCATAAAAACGATTCCCAAGTAAGGTTGAAAATTTCAAAAAACGGAGGAGAAGCCTTCTTGTTTCATAAGGGTTGTAATCAAGTGTACCCAGCTAACTTTTTTCCATTTTTTTTCTGGATTTTTCTCCTTCGATTAATAACCATTTGGTACTCGATTGAATTCATACTTTACAAAAGCATTTTAATCGACAAGTTATACAATCAGGACAAATCGGATCATGAAATTAATTCCACTATAAGTTTGAAAATTGCCAAAAAAGGGGAGAATCCTTCTTCTTAACACTTCGCAGGGCGAAGATGAGAAGTGTGTACACTACAGAACTCGCGTTTGGTAATTGCGCATTACTTGTTTGTCGGACTTGTTTTATTCTTCCAAAACACGTGTTTTATGAACACGACTTCGTCATAATAAACATTCCGATATAGTTTTATTTTGTTTTTCAAGATTTTCCTCCCACTCTTCGTCAATCACCTCAGATTTCACCGATGCAAACAACCTCCTCCTCCTCCTCGATTCACTTCTCTGATCTATGCTTGCTCAAAACTCTATAGTACAATTTATATCAAGGTCTTTCCCCGATGCCCTCCAACGTCAAAGCTTGGATGACAGATGATCAAAAAATAATAATAATCTTGGATGACGGGTTCATCATGGCTTTGCGTCGTTTTCCGGGATCAATTTAAACCCTTTGTTCAGTCGCCCTTAGTTTATATATGTGTCAAATGCAGTCTATTACAGGATGCATGTAAACTGCTCGATGCAATGTCTGAACCAGACGTGGTTTCTTGGAGTGCTTTAGTTTTCGGGATATACTCAATTAGGACACGAAAGTGAGGCAAAAGAGGTCGCGATGAGAGATGATGAATGTTCGACGTCAGAGGAAGATTTTGATATGTCCTTTTGTATTGGTGATGACTGATGATGAGGTAAGGTCCATTAGATATAACATTGCTTCTCTTTCGAGACCATTCAAACAAATGTTGTACGGTAGCTTTTCGGAGTCGCGAAGAGAAAAGATTAATTTTTTGCAAAATGGGATTTCTGTAAAGGGTATGAGAGCTGCTGAGATATTTAGCCGGGAAAAAAGTGTGGATTCTTTTGAACCGGATGTGGTTTTGGAGCTTCTCTCCTTGGCAAACAGGTTTTGTTGCGAGGAGATGAAGACTGCTTGTGATGCATATCTTGCATCCCTGGTTTGTGACATGGAGAGAGCAATGTTACTTATTGAGTATGGATTGGATGAGACCGTGCACCTTTTGGTGGCCGCTTGCTTGCAAGTATTTATGAGGGAGCTACCGAGTTCAGTACGCAACCCAAATGTGACGAGATTGTAGTGCAGAGGCTAGGGAAAGATTAGCTTTAACTGGGCGTGCTTCATTTTCATTGTACTACTTTTGAAGCCAAATTGCTATGGACGATGATAAGCAATCGAATATGACAATTATGCTATTGGAGACGTTGGGAGAGCGTGCATCTGAAAGCTGGCAAAAACAACTTGCATTTCACCAGTTGGGTTGTGTAACGCTTGAAAGGCAGGAATACAAGGATGCCCAAAAAGTGGTTTGAAGAAGCAGTTGAGGCCGGTCATGTTTATTCATTAGTAGGGGTTGCAAGGACTAAGTATAAGTGTGGTCATAAATAGGAAGCTTAAAAAATGATGAATTTACTTGTTTCTGATTATTCACCAGTCGGGTGGATGTATCAAGAGCGATCTCTCTACTATAGTTGGAAAGAGAACATGATGGACTTGGATACTGCAACTGAATTAGACCCCACTCTTTCTTACCCGTACAAGTATTGGGCTTTTTTGATGATGGAGGAAAGTAAAGTTGACGCTGCCATTCAAGAGATCAACAGAATAATTGGTTTTCGGGTCTCTCCTGACTGTCTTGAACTACGTGCTTGATTTTCTATTTCAATGGGGGATTATGAACATGCCTTGATAGATGTCTGGGCTATTCTGACCTTTGAGCCTAATTACATGATATTCCATGGAAAGTTGCATGGGGACCACTTGGTAGAGCTCCTCCGCCACCATATTCAGCAGTGGAGTCAAGCTGATTGCTGGATGCAGCTTTATGATTGGTGGTCCTGCGTTGATGATATTGGTTCTCTAGCTGTTGTGCACCACATGTTAGCAAATGATCCGGGGAAAACCCTCGTATGCTTCCGTCAGTCTCTCCTCCTATTACGGTAAGTATGGCTAGCTCAAATTTCTGTTCTCTTAATGCATTACTCAACTGATTTCTTCTAGTCCTGATTCTTTCCAGCCATTTTAGATATGAAAATCAAGTGGTTCTGCCACAAGCATATTCTTTCTGCTCTTCTGGGTCCATAACTTTCTGTTTTTCAGTGGGATGCTTTAGCCTAAGAATATATAACTTTTGATGCCTTATGATTATTCTCAATGTATCTTTCAGCAAACATTGGGAATCGCTACAATACATGCATGCAAGTCAATCATTTTAAATTTGGACTTTTGGGGAGATTATCGACTAATGATGCAGAACTATGATCCTTACCTACTACAAGTGAAGCATGAATGGTGTTCATTTGTGGTAGAAAATAGCCAATAATGAACTGCACCAATGTTTATGAAATTGTTTATTTCTTTCTTTGATTGGTTTTCTTTCTTTGGTTCTGATGGGGTTTAAGTGACAATAAATTGCTATTGATTGTGATCAATGCCACTGACGGCTGACCTACGAAGAACTGGTATCTTCCTTTGTGTTCTGTGTAATGTGTTTTCATCAGCATCTCTAGAGAATTTAACAAGGCAGGTTTCTAGACACTCATGCATGAAACAGAGACTGTGCCATAAAGAATGACATGGAAAGATTAACCCTTTCAAGTGTCCTGAGGGAGAAACAGAGACGTAAAGTCCCTGGTATCATGTCTTAATTTCCATTTTCTAGATATACCTTCAGCAAGTGGAATTAAGATTGAGATATTGTGGGTTCCTGAAACACATTATCAGTGGAACTTGCTAAAAACATTGCCAAGTTCAGATTAGAAGTTTCTTTTATGGTAATACAATCCAAGCGTAATATGGTGCCTTAAAGTTATCTCCCAGCTATTTTCCCATAGAGCTTTCTACTCTGTCGAAATTTCATATTATTGTGGACATTTTAGTCAATACTATGACCAGAAAATAATTGCGGGCATTTCCACTTCAGATTAGGGTCAGGGTAGTTGCGAAATGTCCATCAGTATGAAATTTTTGGGACATCAGCTTCCACTTGTTTCATTACGTGTGTCCAGTGTGGGTGTAGGTCTAAGAGTCGGACCGCGGATTTATCACATTTATATCTCTAGGACACGGAAACACACCATAATATTCAGATTCTTTTTGTATATTTCTTTTATTTAATTGGTTTAATGGTGTTTACTGTTTACAAGTTACCTTAGGCCATTTTGTTTATATTATAGGAGTCGTATGCCTAGTTCATGGTGAAGTCCAATTACAAAATATGTTTGCTTGGTTAATGTCCAACTAAATATGTCAGACATGTATCTCATACTCTTGTTGGATTACCTAGTGTCCAACGCAGTATTCTGTACATTTAGAAGGATCCACGTAACATAGGGCCTCCCAGTTTTCTGAAGTGCTTAAAAAATTGTGGTACACTTGTAAGATACAAAAGAGGAAAGACTTTCATGGTCTTCGTCAGTAGTAGTTATTTTGTGTTCTATATTTGCTTGATGTATTTCATCATTACAGGTTGAACTGTCAAAAAGCTGCAATGCATAGCTTGCG
Organism: Rhododendron henanense subsp. lingbaoense; assembly: GCA_020567845.1. Taxonomy (NCBI): domain Eukaryota; kingdom Viridiplantae; phylum Streptophyta; class Magnoliopsida; order Ericales; family Ericaceae; genus Rhododendron; species Rhododendron henanense. The sequence continues at coordinate 31,324,423 of CM036324.1, forward strand.
CCTCGCTCGAAATCATTCTACCTCTGAGCAAGAAAGGCTTGTCTATGAAGGATGGTTGTTATATGACACAGGCCATCGCGAAGAAGCATTAGCAAAAGCTGAAGAATCCATTTCTATCCAGAGAACCTTTGAAGCTTTTTTCCTGAAGGAAAAAGCTTTAGCTGATTCAAATCTTGATATCGAGTTGTCATTGTTCGTTATCCAACTTCTCGAAGAAGCTCTTAGATGCCCCTCAGATGGCCTTAGAAAAGGACAAGTATGTATTCTCTCCGACGTGCTTGTACAAAAGAATAAAGCATGTACACTTTCTCTGGTGCGATTAAATATCGGACTTTGTTAACTCTTAATTTTTTGGGTACTTGGCTTATTTGCAATCTTCCGGTACAAAACTTTCTATTTTTTGATTCGTCGAGACGAGATTCGTCAAAAATGTAAATAAACTTGACCGATTCGAAAAGGAAAAATATGCAAAGAAAGTTGGCTTTTGGCCTAGTTTGGTCTTCAGTCTTCTAATCGACTTTTTTGAGCTTCTGGTCAAACCTTTTATTCTTATTAGAATTCTAATCGTGAAGGTGATTCAGAGACATATAAAATTTTGACCAAAACGAAGCTAAATTCTATTAAGAGAAAAATCATCAGTTTTGGTTTAGATAGTTCAAACTCTTGTTGGTTGAGTGGATTACCATTTGATTTACACTGCTCTCTTGCAGGCATTAAACAACTTAGGGAGCGTGTACGTAGACTGTGACAAGCTGGATCTTGCTGCTGACTGCTACATGAATGTTCTCAATATCAAGCATACACGAGCACATCTGGGGCTGGCACATGTATACCATCTCAAAAATCAGCGCAAAGCTACATATGATGAGATGACAAAGTATATACACAAGGCTAGGAGCAATGCATCAGCATATGAGAAACGTTCAGAGTACTGTGACGGTGACATGGCCAAGAGTGACCTGTGCATGGCTTCACAACTAGATCCTTTAAGAACATACCCATACCGATACCGAGCTGTTGGTAAGTTACTTGAAAACTCAGTTACCACCTCCATCACAAAATGTTTGTCTAGTCCGCAAAAAAAGTACTTAAAAATTACCTTTTATGAAGAAAAAATTCAAACTTTTTACATAAGTTGAAATAGCTCATTGATATCTAGTAAATTGTGAAATTTCTTTTGATTTTTTTTTGAAAATATTGTACTATTTTTAGTTCTCATTATGTGGACAGGACTAATATTTTGGGAAGGAGGGAGTATTAATTTAATTGCTGCAAATCATTTTCGATCCATAGTGCAAGTATCCATTTCTTTTTCTTTTTACATCGATGTTCCACTGTCATGCATATGTTTTGCAATTCAATATCATGATCAACCTATATGTCTGTGCTGGATCTTTGTTTACGGATCTTTATGGAAAGACCGAATTCTATTTTACTGGTCGTGGTTGTCTATGGTCATCAAGAATCTTTGAAATGCTGGAGGCGAAATTTGTGCCTGGAAGTAAGCTTGATTAAGCCAAGTTCTTTAACCTTTTGCCCATCGGAAAACTAACTCAAGGGTCAACTCTTGCATGCACAGTTTAGAGTTCTTTGCAGTGAGGTTTCCTTGTGGATAACCTTGAGAATGTCCTACACATCCTTAGCCCCATCATAATCAGCTCTCCTTCTAAATTAACACAGCATAACCGTATTGTAGCAATGCTCTCTATGTTGGAGACTGGATTGCCAACCATTGTTTGTAATAATGCTCTGGCCACATCCCAAAAGTGAAATCATGAATATGACCAAGCAAAGTCGCCTCCTCTCTATGAAGCAACAGAAAAGAGACTGGCTGGGAGGCTAGGCCAAAAACTAAAAGAACCCTCTCAGGACCAGAGACAGACAAGTGTGAAACTTGGCCAAAAAAACTCAACTAAAATATCATCACACTCTTACAAGCTGAACTATCAAACGTAGTTGAGGAATATTAAAGAGGTTACCCCACATCACCTTCTTCTCAATATATATATATTTTAATTTGCTGGCTTTCCGGAAGACTCTAATGACTTCCTAGGCTTTATGGATGAAGTTGTAATATCTATAACTCTTGCAAGTCTCCTCCTCTGTTATGTCACATGTGCTAAAGTATGAATTTTGTGGTTTAGAAGGGATGGGATCAAGTATTGAGTGCGACTTATGTTGACAACTTATGAAGCTTCTTTCATAATTCCATCAATCTAAGGTATTTAGCTGACTATGATTGCTGGAAAGCTTCATTATAAAAGAAAAATGAATGGGCAGAAAGCTGTTTCTGTTCAAGTATCTATCTATGGTAACTCATGGAGTCTCATTGAATGGCCAAGGAACCTCTTTAGCGGTACTTTTTTCTAGTTTGGGTTGTAACCCTATTAAATCGAGCTATGCAAGAATCCAAAAGAATCTCAATGAGACTTTCGACAATTGGGGGTGATGACGAGGGGTTGGATGACCCTAGTTGGAATGACGATGATAGTGAAAGTAAAGAAAAATGAACATACAGAAAAGTATCTCATTATATTTTAAATTTTTTACTTTGTCACAATGTGACTCATGTCGATAACTTCTTGGGAAATGCTTTGGGTTGGATTTCTCTTCTCGGTTTTTTGTGGTTGTGTACATGTGAAGTATATAACTATTTACTTTCTTTCCATTGATCCCCCCCCCCCCCCCCCCTCCCCTTTGATCTAGCTGAAAATAATATCTCAAATCATGCCTTTCAGTTCTAATGGATGACCATAAGGAAGCTGAAGCCATATCAGAATTCTCCAAGGCCATTTCTTTCAAGCCAGATCTACAGCTGCTCCACCTTCGTGCCACATTCCACGACTCAATGGGTGACTACATTTCCACACGCTGTGATTGTGAGGCGGCTCTTTGTCTTGATCCAAGCCATACAGATACAATTGAGCTTTATCATAGAGCACGAGAGTCCTCCAATGTACAACAACACAAGGAAAGGAGCTAAAGTGCTAAATCATCATGTGGATCCCAATATTTTTTTGTTGCAGACAAGGCCGGTTCTAGTCAGCGTGTTTTGTTTTTCTGGATTTCGGAAAGATTCAGGTCTGGATTTGCAGTGGCCTTGAAGAGATAATCAACGCTGTGATGGAAACGATTTGTTTCTTTACATGTATATATTCGTGAATATAAGCAGTTCTAGTATTTAGTCATTTGATGAAGTTATGAGGCGAACTGCTCAAAAGGCTTGATTTGTGTAGCTGTTGGATCACTCCAGCAGCGAATTGGGATGGTGCTAAACAAAGTTATCAACATTCAAATGAAACATGTAAATGAAATTGGCCGCTGAGAGATCTTCTATGTACTGCAATTTTTTTTCAGTTGTGGCTTTCCTTTGAATTTTTTGCCGGCTACATTTTCGCTTGTAAATGATAGAAAAGAATCCCCTTGTTCATCTGTTTTTAGAAATCAATTCATGATTCTGACAGATGATCGCGTTTGTAAGCAAGGAAAGAATTTTTGGATTGGGTCATAAGATGATGGACCTTATGTTAAGTTTGGACACCTCAAACTCACACACTTTTATTGAATTCTCTCCTTCATGTGTACACAAAACAAGAGATCCGGTTCCTCTGTGAAGATTTGTCTGTGAGGATCTTGTGAGACTTTTAACTCAGAGGTGCCACCTCATTAATGAAGAGATCCAAGGGCGAATAACATGAAACTCCGGATCCCCTGAAGAACTGGGTGAAATATCTTCATGATTTGGTGCTTAATCTCTTCCATCTATTTTATTTTATGTATCTGATAAATTTCCAAGTTCCTATTAAAAAACTATGATACATTTGGGTTCAACCAGAATAATTTTCCACTCTTCCTCATAATAACCAGAATAATTTTCCACTCTTCCTCAAATTATGATAAAATTTTTATATTTAAGATTGTGATAAATTTGGTTCTACTAAAAATAGTAATTATATTCCAATGGCCAACTCAATTGTGAGAATTATATTTCATAATCACACATCCCTTCCAATGAAAAGCTCCTTACATACCAAGTACCACAAGAAGAAACTCAAATTGGGTTATGAGTTAGAGAGATGTGTAGTTGCGCTCTCTAGCCATCGAAACCCACCACCGAGGAATCCTTTTTCGCGTAGGGTTTTAGTCATTGCAATGGAAGGTGGCGGGGAACAAAATCTAACTGCTAATTTGAAATTCCCAACACAATAGACCATAAATTAGTAACACTAGTTCTAGGAAAAACTCCATCCTACCTTTATTTTATTTTTTTGATCAGCAACTTCATCCTACCTTAATGGGTAGTTTCATAAACTGAAATTTAAACAGTGGAGCTTGAAACCCAACGTCTCAACAATGAGAATTCTATTTCCTCTGCTTGCATTCATAATGGTGATATTTTACAAGCAAGATTCCTCCAACAATACAAGGTCATTTATGTCATACAACAATCACCATAAGTATACAACGGATCGCAACTAATCAACAACTGCTCGCTCACAAATTTTTAAAGTCATGTACCGAGTGGTATGACTGCTTCCGACCACATCAAAATCAAAACAAATTAAGAAGATTTCCCAAATTTGAAAACCACATTCTTGTAGTGAGACGAATATGTCAAGGCACCGTAACAAACAGTGCAAATTATGCATGCATTTCACTTGAACTCTCCTTGGACCGGTGCTTTCATTTCTTACTCCTGATACAATAAATCAACAACAATTGAGAGACAGAGAGCATACCATCAAAACAAAAGTTACTCCTAATACATAAAAGTGCACTAGCAATACTTGTCATGTGAGCTCAGATCCCGGCATAATTTGAGCTTCCGATCAACGTGCTCCATATCTGTAGCAGTAAGGGTCACAAGTTTACTTACCTGTACAAAAAGAGAAGAAGTTTGAGGAGGAAGGTGGAGGTGAAACCGAGTTACATTTGCACATATTGAATGAACATCGCAAAGCCGATGCCTGAATTTTATCAGCTAAGCAGCAGCTGTATCATGATCACCTCAAACTGAGAATTTTATAAAATAAATTATACATTCCTACCGAAGTATCTGTGCATTACATTGAATTTTAGGAAAATTGCTGCAACAAATTAGAAGGGAATTGAAAAACAAGAAATTCAATCAGTTCACATATGGGAAGTAGTTAGAACCTCTTAAAGTCGAGAAGCCCATGCACCTCATTCGCCCGGTACAAAGCAGCCAATGCCAACTGCATCAAAACAACTCTCTAAAAGGCGAAAAGAAACAGGCAACTAATCAAATAAGAACTCTATGCACAGTCCACTTAGAATGCCCAGCGGAGTATTTTTTTCTTATCCTTCCACACAAATCAATGGATGAAGCTCAGAGACTAGATACCACTCTCTAAAAGGGATATTATATCCGATTCTCAAAACCGAAAACTATTTATATCCGATTCTCAAAACCGAAACCTAAAATTATAAAACTCGCCTCACTGAATTCATCCTCCTGCCCACGCACAAAAACTCCAGCAGAATTTGATGCTGGTATGTCATATGGTTTTGTAGAGCACAGCCCAGAATAGGTCTTTTCTTTCAAACCATGCCGCTGCAAGGTAGGTTTGCTCCCCTAAAGGCTGACAGAAAGGAGCTTCATTGATAAGGTTTGTAACAGAATCTCCTCAGACACCATACTTATCTCCCCAAAGGGCATCAAAAGCTTCAACTTTGAGCTTCAAACTCATGCCTCTTCCCGTAGAACAAAGATGCAAAATGCATGCAAGAGATATCACGGTAACACTATGCCATAATATACAAACTGATTAATGATGCTAAATTGCACAAGAATGACAGTGGGACGTCCTACGATATGCTTGATGTAGGAATGAAATAGGTGATCCCCATGCTAATATCATATGCAGGACCTGGACAAACAGAATTGCCAACCAATTCATCAAATAAACAAAAATGGGAAGGGGGTAATTGAAGTTAGATAAACATCACATCTGGCCCAAATGCTAGAGTGGTTTGCTCATGCGGGGTATACAAAATGGAAATCATGAACAATCACTTCCTGTCACATTGACATGAAACAAAATATGCACCTAATTTCGCACAAGAAATTTACTCCCTCCGTCCCCATTTGTTGGTCCCAGTAGCACTTTTTGATGTCCTAAAAAGATTGTCCCCCCTTAAATTTAAATGGGAAATGTTTAATGAATTTTCTCTTTTACCTTTCCCTTTTAAAATTAGGTGTACCGACAAAGTAAGAAAAGGTAATGATTAGAGGGTAAAATGGGAAAAAAAAAAAAGGTGATAAGAAATGCAATGATTGTGTTCCCTTATTAAGTTGGAATCCCGAAAAGGGACCAACAAATGGGGAGGAGGGAGTATGTAAAGACCATACTATAACAATTCCATACCAGTGTCCTCTATCAGGCAATTTCTTTCCCAATACATTACACACTACTTTAATCACAAACACCTCTATAATATGTAGTAACATCCTTTAAAATTTCCTTGGATTGATTTCACAGTATTCCACATACTAATACATCAAGTACGTAAGTAAAAAAAAAAAAATTTGAAATTACACCTGGAGAAACAAAGCATCTGACAAATTCTTCCTGTTACTGTCATCTTTCAATGCCACAAGCAATTGTCCCCACTGAACCACCTGTAATAACAAATGAGATTGAAGCCCATCAGTAATCCTGTTGGCCATATGTCCCCCATTTAAACATAACTAAAGCCACCACCCAAAACTCAAGATTTCTCCAGTAATCAACAGGGAACCACCAAACCAGTTTTAGCTTCAAGCAAGTTCAGAAAACTAATATAACGCTGACTACTTAACCACAATGTATGTATCGTGAAAATGTCTTTCAAAGAGAACTATATTCACAGCTTTTTTGGCACAACTGAGAAGTAATTCTGAGCTTACTTAACACTTCCAAACAAACATTATGGAACATCATATGATGGGGTTGAGTGGAATTTCTTGGAAGCAGTTCTGTTGAAGATGGGATTTTGCGGACAATGGGTTCATCGGGTGATGGAATGTGTCTCTTCGGTGAGTTTCAACATTTGTGCAAATGGAGAAGTTAGAACAAAGGTTCATCCAGGGAGGGGACTTCGCCAAGGGGATCCCCTTTTTCCTTGTTTTTAATTGTCAAAGATGTACTCTCAAAGTTGATCCAAGAGGCTATCAGTCAAGGCAACCCGGAGGGGTTCAAGTTCCACCGCCAATGTCCCCCTCTTTCACACATTTTCTTTGCGGATGATGCATTGCTATTTATGAAGGCGGAGCTAAGTACTGCAGCTTAAACAAGGACATCTTGCAAGTCTACGGGAATGCTTCAGGTCAGCTGATAAATTTTGAATAATCTGGTTTTGTGTTTTCGTCAAATATGATTCCCATAGAGAAACAACTGTTTTGTGATTACATGGGTATTCACAAATGAAAACGGATTCTAAGTATCTGGGACTTCCCACCTTTTGGGGAAGGTCTCGATCTGAGGCATATACCTTTCTAGTTGAAAAGGCAATAATGCAGAAAATGCAGGGGTGGAAATTGAAACCGTTGTCCCAAGGAGGGAAAGAGATCCTAATTAAATTGGTGGTTCAAATGATCCCGTCATATGCAATGTCGTGTTTTTTACTCCCTAAGAAGCTGTGTGATAAGTTGGATTCGGTTACGAGGAATTTCTGGTAGAAGGGTGATCCGGAGAGCAAGGGGATATGTTGGGCCAGTTTGGACAGCCTTACGCGCAGTAAATCTGATGGAGGATTGGGTTTTAGGAACTTTCGTGCATTCAATGAAGCTCTTCTAGCTAGGCAGTGTTGGAGATTATTGATGAGCCCTCAAGCCTTTTGGGCCCGAATCCTGAAAGGTATTTATTTTCCTAATGGGTCTTTCTTGCAAGCTACTAGAGGTGGTCATGCATCATGGGTCTGGATGAGTCTTCTTCACGGCAGGGAAGTTTTAATGGAGGGCTTAAGGTAGCAAATTCATGATGGTCTGGATGAGTCTTCTTCACGGCAGGGAAGTTTTAATGGAGGGCTTAAGGTAGCAAATTCATGATGGTCGACGAGTTGACTTCTGGAAGGGGCGGAGGATTCCGTCATTAGTAAATTTTAAACTGCAGTCTCCTAAGCTAGTAAATTGTGATGTTGACAAGGTTTTTGATGTTATAGATCCAAGGAGAGGGGGTTGGAATGAGTCAAAGTTGAGATTTAACAGCGGAATGTGAAGCCATTCTAGCCATTCCCATGTCTGTTGGAAATAATAAAAGGGGCAAGCTAGTGTGGCACTATGGTTCAAAGGGAGTCTATACCGTAAAGTCTGGGTATCAACGTGCGTTTGACAACAATCAATTGAGGTGCAAGGAAAAACTAGAATCCTCCTTTAGGCCTAACAACAAGATCTGGTCTATAGTGTGGAGTCTCAACATTCCGAACAAGATCAAGAACTTCTGGTGGAAGGTGTGTAAAAACATCCTGGCAACAAAAGAAAATCTTTTTAGAAGAGGTTGTCGGCAGTCGGCTTTGTGCCCAGTTTGTAATGGAGCTTCAGAATTGATTGAACATTTGCTTTTTGATTGTTTGTGGGTGAGAGTGGGGTGGTTTGGTTCCCATGTGAATCTTGATAGTGGAAGGGGGCCTCCAACATCTGCTCTTAAATGGACATCCGAAGTGATTGACTTGGGGAAATCTATAAGGGATAGTGAAGAGTTGATTGGTCAACATGGACACCATGGGCAGAGCTTGGGCAGCCCATATGGAGTTTCTTAATTTCTCGGTGAATCCTTCTGTCCCTATGGAGAACCTTAACGAAGGGCCTGAATGAAAACTCTTTGTGGAAGGCTCCGGACTTTAATTCTCTCAAAATCATCTGTGATGTTGCTGTGGAGAAAGATAGATTTGCAGGGATGGTGGCAATAGTGGTGAGGAACCATGAGGGGAAGCTGGTGGATGGGTTAACCAAGCAGGTGAAGTTTGCCTCAAGTTTTCAAGGGGAGGCTTTGGCAATCAGGCAAGCATGTTTACTTGTTAAAGCAATGGGGATCAATCAAGTGGTGATAGAATCGGATAACAAGCAGGCGATTATGCTTAGCGTTTTTGAATTAGTTCCACCATGGGAAGTAGCAGCTATAATTATGGATATCAGAGATTTGGCTCAAGAGCAGGGGATTTCTTTCAACTGGGTGAGAAGATCAGCAAATTGGGTGGCGCATGAGGTGGCCTCCTTGGCAAAGAAGGGCAAGCTTCCTCTTGAGTGGAGGGCTAACCCTCCTTGTTCAGTTTTGTCTTTTTTAAGCTTTGATAGCTCTTTTTTGTGCCTTGAAGGCATGTTTGGTGGATCAAGGAAAAAATGAAAACCAAAAGATGCCCTTAGGCTATAAATAAAGAGGAAACCCCCAATGTTCTCCTCTTCTTCACACCAGCAGCAAGATTCGGTCCCACCCACCCAAATTACCATGTATACTACTACTATGTACTCCCTCATCTTCATCTTCGTATCTCTGACCCTTCGCCATTAATATCCTCATTCATCTTCTTCCTCTTTGTAGTGAAATATCTTTCTCAAGCATTGCAATACACAAAACCATTACAAGCAAACAATAAATGATCTGAAGCTATAAAGAGCCAAGTCTAAAATGAGTCTAGTAGATTTATACGACATAAAGATTGGTCTAACCTCACATTTCAAGTACGAGGTTCTAGTAGAAGCCTTACCGTGCACAACCAACCGCGAAAGCTATGAATTAAGAAATGGAGTTCAAGATAATAAGAGGCATCTCGTGCATCTGTCCAACACATCTCGCAAACGAGAGCTCCTCAAGTTGATATGCAAGTCTTTTTCTAAGTAACAAAAATCATAGGCCGAAAAAGGACTTCCTTCAGAAGCCAAATGTCAAACACGTGGGTGGCATATACCTTGCATCGATTTATAATGTCGTAAGCCATGTAAAATCAAAACCCGGAAAGCTATTAGAATGTGCGCCGAAAGAAATTGTATTACATGCAACAACCACCCAACCCATTGGCTATTGTACCTTAAATTGTTTCTCACATTCTTGGCTGCAGATGTGGGTTTTGTTTCTGAGAGAGAAAGAGACGATGGGTGTGGCCGCGTGGATGAGTTCACCAGCTCCGATCGCCCGAGTTGGGAACACACCTTTGCCGGCTGACTAATTGATCGGAACTCGGATCGCGACGGTGAAGGTCGACTTGGGGACGGGCGACGATGTTATAACGGACTAACGACCAGAAGAAGGGAGGAAAAAAAGTCTTTTGAAGTTGTAATCAAGTGTTGCCGGCTCACTTTTTTTTTTTAAAATTCGACAAATATCTTCTCCGATTAGATACCAAGAAGTATTCGATTGACTTGAAATCTATCATAATCATTGTAATTGACAAGTTCTACAATGTGGACAAATAGGATCATAAAAAAGATTCCAAAGTAAGGTTGAAAATTTCAAAAAACGGAGGAGAAGCCTTCTTCTTTCATAAGGGTTGTAATCAAGTGTACCCAGCTAACTTTTTTCCATTTTTTTCCTGGATTTTTCTCCTCCGATTAATAACCATTTGGTACTCGATTGAATTCATACTTTACAAAAGCATTTTAATCGACAAGTTATACAATAAGAACAAATCAGATCATGAAAGTAATTCAAATATAAGTTTGAAAATTGCCAAAAAAGGTGGAGAAGGCTTCTTGTTAACACTTCGCAGATTGAAGATGAGAAGTGTGTGCACTACAGAACTCGCGTTTGGTAGTCCCGCGTTTCTTTTTTCTCAGACTTGTTTTACTCTTCGAAAAGGCGTGTTTTCTGAACACGACTTCGTCAGAAAAACATCGCGTACAACCTCCTCCTCCTCGATTCACTTCTCTGATCTATTCTTCCTCAAAATTCAATAATACAATTTATATCAAGTTCTTTTCCCGATCCCTTTATCCTCCAACGTCAAAGACTCAAAAGCTTGGATGACAGGTTCATCATGGCTTTGCGTTGTTTTCCGGGATCGATTTAAACCCTTTGTTCAGTCACCCTTGGTTTATATATATGTGTAGTCTATTACAGGATGCCCTTAAACTGCTCGATGCAATGTCTGAACCAAACGTGGTTTCTTGGAGAGCTTTAGTTTTCGGGATATGCTCAATTAGGACACGAAAGTGAGGCAAAAGAGGTCTTTGAGGACATGGAGAATAAAGGGATTGAACAAAACTGAGTCGATTTTGGGTAGTCAAATCCATGGGTTTGTGATCAAGATGGGAATGGAATCGGACAAATGCATTTTTAGCGTCCTTAATCGATATGTATGGTAAGTGCGGTGGTAGTTCACAGATGCCACAAGTGTTTGATGAAGTGGACGCATTACGTATAGGAGCTTGTAGTACACTAGTTAGTGGGCTTTAGAGGAAAGGCTTTGTGGATATGGCACTGATGGTATTTAGACAATTCAAGGACAAAGGGATAGATTTGAATGTCGTGTCTTGTACATCAGTGATCGCTTCTTGTTCTCAAAATGGCAAAGACATGGAGGCTTTTGGACCTATTCAAACAGATGCATATTGTTGGGGTAAAGCCAAATTCAATAAGAATCCCTTGTATTTTACTAGCTTGTGGAAACACTACAGTATGCATGGGAAGGCAATTCATGGTTTTTCTATCAGAAGTGGGATCTCTGGTGATGTGTACGTTGGCAGTGCATTGCTTGACATGTATGCTAAATGTGGAAGGATGGAAACGTCTCGTCCTTTTTTTGATAACTTAAGTACACAACCCAAATGTGACAAGATTCTTTTGTAGTACAGAGGCTAGGGAAAGATTAGTTTTAGCTGGGCATGCTTCATTTTCATTGTACTACTTTTGAAGCCAAATTTCTATGGATGATGATAAGCAATCAAATATGACAGTTATGCTATTGGAGAGGTTGGGATAGTGTGCATCTGAAAACTGGCAAAAACAACTTGCATTTCACCAGTTGGGTTGTGTAATGCTTGAAAGGCAGGAATACAAGGATGCCCAAAAAGTGGTTTGAAGAAGCAGTTGAGGCTGGTCATGTTTATTCATTAGTAGGGGTTGCAAGGACTAAGTATAGCGCGGTCATAAATAGGAAGCTTACAAAATGATGAACTCACTCATTTCTGATTATTCACCAGCCGGGTGGATGCATCAAGAGTGATCTCTATACTGTACTGGGAAAGAGAACATGATGGACTTGGATACGACAACTGAATTGGACCCCACTCTTCCTTACCCGTACAAGTATAGGGCTGTTTTGATGATGGAGGAAAGTAATGTTGACGCCACCATCCTAGAGATCAACAGAATAATTTGTTATAGGGTCTCTCCTGACTGTCTTGAACTACGTGCTTGGTTTTCTATTTCAATGGGGGATTATGAACGTGCCTTGATAAATATCCGGGCAATTCTGACCTTTGAGCCTAATTACATGATGTTCCATGGAAAGTTGCATGGGGACCACTTGGTAGAGCTCCTTCACCACCATGTTCAGCAGTGGAGTCAAGCTGATTGCTGGATGTAGCTTTATGATCGGTGGTCCTGCGTTGATGATATTGGTTCTCTAGCTGTTGTGCACCACATGTTAGCAAATGATCCGGGGAAAAGCCTTGTACGCTTCCGTCAGTCTCTCCTCCTATTACGGTAAGTATGGCTAGCTCAAATTTCAGTTCTCTTAATTCATTACTCAACTGATTTCTTCTAGTCATGATTCTTTCCAGCCATTTTAGTTATGAAAATCAAGTGGTTCTGTGACAAGCATATTCTTTCTGCTCTTCTGGGTCCATAACTTTCCTTTTTCAGTGGGATGCTTTAGCCTAAGAATAAAACTTTTGATGCCTTATGATTATTCTAAATGTATCTTTCGGCAAACATTGGGAATCGCTACAGTACATGCTTGCAAGTCAATCATTTTAAATTTGGACTTTTGGGGAGATTATCGACTAATGACGCAGAACTATGATCCTTACTACTACAAGTGAAGCACGGATGGTGTTCATTTGTGGTAGAAAAGAGCCAATAATGAACTGCACCAACGGTTATGAACTTGTTTATTTATTTCTTTGATTGGGTTTCTTTCTTTCTGATGGGGTTTAAATGACAAGAAATTGCTATTGATTGTGATCAATGCCACTGACGGCTGACCTACGAAGAACCGGTATCTGCCTTTGTGTTATGTGTATTGTGTTTTCAGAGTTTTTTCTTGCAATCTCCTTCAATTTCTTATGGTGCTGACTCTTTCTTCTTCTCTCTTTTTGCTATTTTCCCCTTCCATAGGGCTCTAACTTCGGATGGAATGGGTCCACCTTCTAAATACCATATTACTTTTGGGGTGTTATCTTGATTCCATCTTTAACTGGATGTTACGAGTGGAACCAAGACAATTTTGATATTGTAACTTGGAATCATGACTTACACGGTAGTATTGGGAAGGACAGTACGCCATTTGTGCTATCATGATGCAGATTTTATCTAACTAAATGCCTCCTTTATAAACATCCTTTTTCATGGATTTTATTGCATTTATTTGTGAAAATGTTTGAGGAAATATTTTTCTTTTTCTCATGGAGAAAAAGGCGTGTTCGGGCTAAGCAATGTAGTGATGGCCAACTATAATTGTGAAAGAGAATGGTCGTGATGTTGTATACTCAGGGTTCATCCTTCAGGTCTGGGAATTACCTTTTCTTGCCAACTTATGTTTTTTTGTTTTGATTGGTTTGAGGAGATATTGTTGCTTATCACTACCACACTAGTTAGAAAGTTGCACTGGGTCATATGTGAATTACTATAATCAATTCTTGTCCAAGAGAAGTCACGTCTGCTCCTTTTTATCCTTACAAGTTCTTCACACTTCAGTTGCCATTTACCTTTACAAAGGATCAATTTGGTGTGAAGGTTAAGTGTCTGTCGTGTCTGCAATAGGACTTTGGTCCTCTGTGGAGGATGGTCATAATTAGCATTGGCAATATCTGTTGACCAATTTATAACTTCCTGTTGTCATGGACTTGGGTACAAGTGTCGAGTGCGGGTATGTGTCTAAGTATTGGTTTCAGTTAATTTTTGTCTTAAGGAGATGGGGATAAGGCCAAAAGTTTCAGATTTGGTAGCATATTTCTTTCTTTTTTTTCCTCTCAATTAATTAGTGTTTACTAATTCTCTTAGGGCATTTCATACATCATATAGGAGTTTCACGCATAGTTCATGGTAAATCCGGATGAGAAAATATGCTTGCTAGGTGAATGTTCAAGCAAATATGTTGGATACGGAGTCCATCTCCTTGTCCGAGTGTTGAGTGCCCAACACTCGGGTTTTAGTTATTTGGAAACGTAGGTCATGCCCATGCCCCTTATTGTTATCATTGTGAAGTAGAGAACTAGATCATACTCATGATGTCAGAAATCTCTGCAGCTAGTTCTTTTTTCTCTCTGGTAAGTTGAACTTTTATGCATATGGTCTTGCCACCCACATCTGATTTGAGTCGTTCAACCCTTGTGGTATGTTGATATCAGTTGATGAGCAACCTCTTGCCCCCTTATGGGAGACTCTCTGCCCTTTGGATTGTATTCTGAAAGAATCTCAAACCTGTCATTCCATGATCTAACTAACCTTGTATGTTTTTGCCATGTGCAAACCTTCAACATGTGAGATATGCAAACCTTAGAGGGTGGTATCTAGTCTCTGAGCTCCATCCATTGATTTGTGTGGAAGGATAAAAAAAAATACTCCGATGGGCATTCAAAGTGGACCTGTGCATAGAGTTCTTATTTGATTAGTTGCCTGTTTCTTTTTGCCTTTTAGAGGCAGTGTGCTGTACATAGAGTACTTTTTGGCTCTACAAGGGTCCAGACTAATATTAGAGGGAACACTATTTTTACCTGTTTTGTATCATATTGGCCAGTTCCCATTTCGTAGACCACCCAAAACCTCTTTGTGGCAAACCGATCTCAGGAGGATCCCTTAAGGCTGTATAATATTGGAGGGAATACTTTTTTTTCAATGGTCTGGTTATTGAGGAAAAACTACGTAAATAGGTAACATAAGTAGTAAGCCACCTACTTCAGCACGGCAACTTTCAGTTTCTTGGGTTATCATTTGCTATCACTGTCCGTGAAGTAATTTTGATAAATGAAGTTGCTTTTTTTAAATTATTAGATTTTGTTTTGATACAGTTGGCATTGGTTGCTTTGTACCAGGCGAATGAAGTGCATGGGCTTCTCGACTTTGAGAGGTTCTAACTGCTTCCCAAATATGAACTGAATGAAATTTCTTGTTTTTTAAATCCCTTCTTATTTGTTGCAACAATTTTCCTGAAAATCAATGTAATGCGCAGATACGTTGGAAACCTTCTCTCTCGCCAACATGATACACACTCCATTTCAGAACTCACTGTTTCTCTAAATGCCATAATCTCCTTGGTTGGAATGTATAATTTATTTCATAAAATTCTCTTTTTGAGGTGATCATCATACAACTGCTGCTTAGCTGATATAATCCAGGCAACGGCGATATTTCATTTCAATATGTGTGAATGTAGCTCAGTTTCACCTCCACCTTCCTCCTTAAACTTTTTCTTCCCTTTTTGTACATGTAAGTAAACTTGTGACCCTTACTGCTACAGATATGAAGCACGTTGATCGGAAGCTCAAATTATGCCGAGATCCGAGCTCACATGACAAGTATTGCTAATGCACATTTATGTATTAGGAGTAACTTTTGCTTTGATAGTATGCTCTCTGTCTCTCAATTGTCGTTGTTTTGTTGTATCAGGAGTACTAAGAAACGAAAGCACCGGTCCAAGGAGAGTTCAAGTGAATTGCATGCATAATTTCACTGTTTGTTACGGTGCTTCGACATATTCGTCTCACTACAAGAATGTGGTTTTCAAATTTGGGCATTCTTAATTTGTTTTTATTTTGATGTGGTTCGAAGCAGTCATAGCACTCCATACATGACTTGAAGACTTGAAAAATTAGCGAGCTGAGCGGTTGTTGATTAGCTCCGGTCCGTTGTGTACTTATGGTGATTATTATGACATAAATGACCTTGTATTGTTGGAAGAATCTTGCTGGGAATATATCACCATTACGAATGCAAGCGGAGTAAATAGAATCCTCATTGTTGAGACGTTGGGTTTCAAGCTCCAGTGTTTAAATTTCAGTTTTTCCTAGAATTAGTGTTACTATTTTTTCGTCTATTGTGTTGGAAATTTGAAATTAGCAGTTCGATTTTGTTCCCCACCACCTTCCATTCCAATGACTGAAACCCTACGCGAAAAAGGATTCGTCAGTGGTGGGTTTCGATGGCTAGTGAGCGCAAGTACACATCTCTCTAACCCATAACCCAGTTTGATTGGAAGGGATGTGTGATTATGAAACTGATCCTACTTGAATCGATCATGATCTAGTTATTTTATTGCAGTAATTGACTGAGTCATTGCTTTTGAAATCAATCATAATCCATATGGGTTGAGTCGGCTATTGGAATCACCCAAATGTGTCATAGTTTTTTAATAGAAACATGAATTAAAATAGATGGAAGAGATTAT
This sequence comes from Rhododendron henanense subsp. lingbaoense, assembly GCA_020567845.1. Lineage (NCBI taxonomy): Eukaryota > Viridiplantae > Streptophyta > Magnoliopsida > Ericales > Ericaceae > Rhododendron > Rhododendron henanense. Next base: position 31,340,965 of record CM036324.1, read on the forward strand.
GCACCAAACCATGAAGATATTTCACCCAGTTTTTCTGGGGATCCAGAATTCCCTATTATTCACCCTTGGATCTCTTCATTATGGAGGTGGCACGTCCGGATTAAAAGTTTCACAAGATCCTCATAGACAAATTCTCATAGATGATCCGGATCCTTATATTGTGTACAAATGAGAGTATTCAATAAAAGTGTGTGAGTTTGAGGTGTCCAAACTCAACATTAAGGTCCATCTTATGACCAAATCCAAAAATTTCCATTCTTACAAACGCGAACGAGGAGATTCTTTCCTATCATTTACAAGTGAAAATGTATCCGGCAAAAACTTCAAAGGAAGCGATAACAGAAAAAAATTGCAGTACATTGAAGACCTCTCAGCGGCCAATTTCATTTACATCTTTCATTTGAAGGTTGATAACTTTGTTTTGCACCATCCCAACTCATTGCTGGAGTGATCCAACAGCTACAAAAATCAGGCCTTTGGAGCATTTCGCCTCATAAATTCATCAAATGACTAAATACCGGAACTGCTTATATTCACGAATATATACATGCACAGAGACAAATCGTTTCCATCTGTTCCTGTTTTTCATTCAAAATGTTGATTCTCTCTTCCTTTAGTTACTTCTTTCTTCGAGGCCACTGCAGATCCAGACCTGAATCTTTCCAAATCCAGAAAAACAAAACACGGCGTGTGGAAATGTAGTCACCCATTGAGTCGTGGAATGCAGCACGAAGGTGGAGCAGCTGTAGATCTGGCTTGAAAGAAATGGCCTTGGAGAGTTTCTGATATGGCTTCAGCTTCTTTATGGTCATCCATTAGAACTGAAAGGCATGATTCGAGATATTATTTTCAGCTAGATCAAAGGAGTAGATCCATGTAAATAAAGTAAATAGTTGATTACTTCACATGTACACAACAAAAAAAAACTGGGAAGAGAAATCCAACCCAAAGCATTTCCCAAGAAGTTATCGACACGAGTCACATTGTGACAAAGTTAAAATATAATGAGATACTTTATCTGATACTTACAAGGTCGGTATGTTCATTTTTCTTTACTTTCACGATCATCGTCATTCCAACCAGGTTCATCCAACCCCTCGTCATCACCCCCAATTGTCGAAAGTCTCATTGAAATTCTTTTGGATTCTTGCATAGCTCGATTTAATAGTGTTCCAACCCAAACTAGAAAAAGTGTACCGTGAAAGAGGTTCCTTGGCCATTCAATGAGACTCCATGAGTTACTATAGATAGATACTAGCACAGAAACAGCTTTCCAGCAATCATACTCAGAAAAATACCATAGATTGATGGAATTATGATAGAAGCTTCATAAGTTGCTAACATAAGTAGCACTCAATACTTGATTCCATCCCTTCTAAACAACAAAGTTATTACTTTAGAAAATGTAACATAACATAGGAGGAGACTTGCAAGAGTTGTCGCTACAAATTCATCCATAAAGCCTAGGAAGTCATTAGAGTCTTCTGGAAAGCCAGCAAATTTGGAAAAATTTAGAAGAAGGTGATGTGGGGTAACCACTTTTACTCTTTAGTATTCCTCAACTACGTTTGATAGTTCAGCTTGTAAGAGTGAGATGATATTTCAGTTGAGTATTTTTTGCCAAGTTTCATATTTGTCTGTCTCTGGTCTTGAAAGGGTTCTTTTAGTTTTTGGCCTAGCCTCCCAGGCCAGTCTCTTCTCTGTGGCTTCATAGAAAGGAGGCGGCTTTGCTCAGTCATATTCATGATTGCCCTTTTGGGATGTGGCCAGAGCATTATTACAAACAATGGTTGGCAATCCCTCCAACACATAGAACTTCGCTACCATACGGTTATGCTGTATTAATTTAGTAAGAGACCTGATTATGATGGGGCTAAGGATGTATAGGACATTCTCAAGGTTATCCATAAGGCAACCTCACTGCAAAGAACTCTAAATTTGTGCATTCAAGAGTTGACCCTTGAGTTAGTTTTCCGATGGCAACATGTTAAAGAACTTGGCTTAATCAAGCTTACTTCCAGGCACAAATTTCACCTCCAGCATTTCAAAGATTCTTGATGACCATAGACAAACATGACCAATACAATAGAATTCAATCTTTCCATCAGACAGAGATCCGTAAACAAAGATCTAGCACAGACACATAAATTGATCATGGTATTAAGTTGCAGACCATATGCATGACAGTGGAAGATAGATGTAAAAAGCAAACACAAAAAACAAATGGATACTTGCACTATGGATTGAAAATGATCTGCAGCGATTAAATTATACTCCCTCCTTCCCAAAATATTAGTCCGGTCCACAAAATGAGAACTTAAAATAGTACAATATTTCCAAAAAAATTCAACAATTTACTAGATATTCAAGAGTTCTTTCAACTTATGTAAAAAGTTTGAATTTTTTCTTCAAAAAATGTATTATTTTTAAGTCCTCGTTTTGCGGACCAAACAAACATTTTGTGACGGAGATGGTAACTGAATTTTCAAGTAACTTACCAGCTGCTCGGTATCGGTATCGGTATGTCCTTAAAGGATCTAGTTGTGAAGCCATGCACAAGTCACTCTTGGCCATGTCATGGTCACAGTACTCTGAACGTTTCTCATATGCTGATGCATTGCTCCTAGCCTAGTCTATATACTTTGTCATCTCATCATATGCAGCTTTGCGCTGATTTTTGAGATGGTATACACGTGCCAGCCCCTGATGTGCTCGTGTATGCTTGATATTGAGAGTATTCATGTAGCAATCAGCAGCAAGATCCAGCTTGTCACAGTCTACGTACACGCTCCCTAAATTGTTTAATGCCTGCAAGAAAGCAGTGTAAATCAAATGGTAATTGATAGGTGCGTAAATATGCCTATTTACGCCCCCTAACTTAGGCTTGTTATGTCCATTTAGTATGCTACTTGGGATTTCATACTTGTTAATTGCGTTTCAGGATTCTCGGAGCCGATAGTTAATATTTGAAGCTAAAAGCACAAAATCATATTTAACGCAAAGCCAATGCCAATCCAATTGATCCAGAGACGAGAGCAAACTTATATTGGATGACGTGAAGCACCACATGCAAATCCAAGCACAAAATCATATTTAACGCAAAGCCAATGCCAATCCAATTGATCCAGAGACGAGAGCAAACTTATATTGGATGACGTGAAGCACCCAATCGAATTCCAACATAATGGAATTTCGGAGCAATATACTGTTGTGGATTTGCATGTGGTGCTTCACGTCATCCAATATAAGTTTGCTCTCGTCTTTGGATCAATTGGATTGGCATTGGCTTTGCGTTAAATATGATTTTGTGCTTTTAGCTTCAAATATTAACTATCGGCTCCGAGAATCCTGAAACGCAATTAACAAGTATGAAATCCCAAGTAGCATACTAAATGGACATAACAAGCCTAAGTTAGGGGGCGTAAATAGGCATATTTACGCACCTATCAGTAATCCACTCAGCCAACAAGAGTTTGAACTATCTAAACCAAAACTGATGATTTTTCTATTAATAGAATTTCGCTTCGTTTTGGTCAAAATTTTATACTTCTCTGAATCATCTTCATGATTGGAATTCTAAAAAGGGTAAAAGGTTTGACCAGAAGCTCAAAAAAAGTTGATTAGAAGACCAAACTACGCCAAAAGCCAACTTTCTTTGCTTATTTTTCCTTTTCTGAATGATTGTCAGAATTGGACAAGTTTATTTACATTTTTTATGCATCTCGTCTAGACGAATAAAAAATAGAAAGCTTTGTACCGGAAGATTGCAAATAAGCCAAGTACCCAAAAAAAAAAAAGAGTTAACAAAGTCTGAATTTTAATCGTACTAGAGAAAGTGTGCATGCATTATTCTTTTGTATAAGCATGCTGGAGAGAATACATACTTGTCCTTTTCTAAGGCCATCTGAGGGGCATCTAAGAGCTTCTTCGAGAAGTTGGATAACGAACAATGATGACTCTTTATCAAGATTTGAATCAGCAAAAGCATATGCCTTTAGGAAAAAAGCTTCAAAAGGATCTCTGGATAGAAATGGACTCTTCAGCTTTTGCTAATGTTCTTTGCGATGGCCTGTGTCATATAACAACCATCCTTCATAGACAAGCCTTTCTTGCTCAGAGGTAGAATGATTTCGAGCGAGGTGCAAGCTACGCATTGCAGCTTTTTGACAGTTCAACCTGTAATGATGAAATACATCAAGCTCATATTGAACACAAAATATCTACTACTGACAAAGACCGTGAAAGTCTTTCCTCTTTTGTATCTTAGAAGTGTACCACAAACTTTTAAGCACTTCAGATAACTGGGAGGCCCTATGTTACGTGGATCCTTCTAAATGTACTAAATACCGCGTTGGACACTCGGCAATCCAACAAGAGTATGAGATACATGTCTGACATGTTTAGTTGGACATTAACCAAGCAAACATATTTTGTAATTGGATTTCACCATGAACTAGGCATAGGACTCCTATAATATAAACGAAATGCCCTAAGGTAACTCCTAAACACCATTAAACCGATTAAATGAAAGAAATACACAAATAGAATCCGAATATCGAGAAAATGGAAATCAAGATATGATACCAGGGACTTTACTTCTCTGTTTCTCCCTCAGGAGTCAGGACACTTGAAAGGGTTAATCTTTCCATGTCATTCTTTATGGCACAGTCTGTGTTTCATGCTAGAGTGTCTAGAAACCTGCCTTGTTAAATTCTCTAGAGTCTAACAGAGAGGGCATAACATAATGCTGAAATCTTAAGAAGTACAGATACCAACAAAAGCATGTAGACGAAAGTCCCTCCAACTCAATCAATATCAACATGTCGTGACCAGTTAGGCTTGGTTGATTTCGTAGAAAAGAAAGTAGGTTTCGGGGGTGGCTCAACGACTTCCTTAAGAAGCCAAATGTCAAACACGTGGGAGGCATATAACTTGCATCGATTCCTAATGCCGTAAGCCATATAAAATAAAAACCCGAAAAGCTATTAGAAATGTGCACCAATAGAAATTGAATTAGATGCAACAACCACCCATTGTACCTTAGATTGATCCTCGCATTTTTTGCTGCAGATTTGGTTCTGTTTCTGAGACAATATAAGCCACAAATAGAAAACACCCGTTGTTGTAGAGAGAGAAAGAGACGATGGGTGTGGCCGCGTGGATGAGTTCACCAGCTCCGAGTCGCGAAAACAACTCTGGCGGCTGACTCAGTGGTCGGAACGGCGACGGTGAAGGTCCGACTTGGACGGGCGACGATGTTATGACGGACTACGACAGTACGACCAGAAGGTGGAGGAAAAAAGTCTTTTAAAGTTGTAATCAAGTGTTCCCGGCTCATTTATTTCCAATTTTTTTCGACTTATATCTTCTCCGATTAGATACCAAGAAGTATCCGATTGACTTGAAACCTAATAGAATCATTTTAATCGACAAGTTCTCCAATGTGGAAAAATCGGATCATAAAAACAATTCCAAAGCAAGGTCGAAAATCTCATAAAACGGAGGAGAAGCCATCTTCCTTCACAAGGGTGGTGATCAAGTGCACCCAACTATCTTTTTTTCATTTTTTTCCAGGAACTTTCTTCTCCGATTAACGACAATTGGTAATCGATTGAATTCATATTTACCGAAAACTTTATAATCAACAATTTATACAGTAAGGACGAATCGGATCATCAAATCAAATCCAAAACAAGGTTGAAAATTGCCAAAAAAGGGGGAGAGGACACTTCTCAGGGTGAAGATGCGAAGTCTGTCTACTACAGAACGCGCGTTTCGTAACCCCGCGTTACTTGTTGCTCGGCCTTATTTTGTTTTTCCAAAAGGCGTTTTCGCTGAACACGACTTCGTCACAATACAGATCGCATCGGATGTTTCAAGATTTTCATCTCTGTCAATCACCTCTGATTTCACTGATGCAAACCATCTCCTCCTCGATTCACTCTCTGATGTATGCTTGCTCAAAACTCAATAATACAATTTCACTCCTCAGTTTATTTTCATTTCACGAATGCTATATCAAGGCCTTTTCCCGATGCCTTTATCCTCCAACATCAAAGCTTGGATGACAGGTTCATCATGGTTTTGTGTCGTTTTCCGGGATCGATTTAAACCCTTTGTTCAGTCGCCCTTGGTATATATATATGTCAAATGCAGTCTATTACAGGATGTCCGTAAACTGCTCGATGCAATGTCTAAACTAGACGCGGTTTCTCGGAGTGCTTTAGTTTTCAGGATATGCTCAATTAGGACACGAAAATGAGGCAAAAGTGGTCTTTGAGGACATGGAGAATTAAGGGATCAAACAAAACTGAGTCGATTTTGGGTAGTAAAATCCATGGGTTTGTGATCAAGATGGGAATGGAATCGGACAAATGCATTGTTAGTGCCCTTAACCCCGATATGTATGGGAAGTGCGGTGGTAGTTCACAGATGCCACAAGTGTTTGGTGAAGTGGACACGTTACATATAGGTGCTTGAAGTACACTAGTTAGTGGGCTTTAGAGGAAAGGCTTTGCGGATGAGGCATTGATGATATTTAGACAATTCAAGGACAAAGGGATAGATTTGAATGTCGTGTCATGTACTCCGTGATCGCTTCTTGTTCTCAAAATGGCAAAGACATGGAGGCTTTTGGACGTATTCAGAGAGATGCATATTGCTGGGGTAAAGCCAAATTCAATAAGAATCTTTTGTATTTTACCAGCTTGTGGAAACACTGCAGTATGCATGGGAAGGCAACTCATGGTTTTTCTATCAGCAGTGGGATCTCTGGTTATGTGTACGTTGGCAGTGCATTGGTTGACATGTACGCTAACTGTGGAAGGATGGAAACATCTCGTCCTTTTTTTGACAAGTTAAGTATGCAACCCAAATGTGACGAGATTCTTTTGTAGTGCAGGGGCTAGGGAAAGATTAGCTTTAGCTGGGCATGCTTCATTTTCATTGTACTACTTTTGAAGCCAAATTGCTATGGATGATGGTAAGCAATCGAATATGACAGTTAAGCTATTGGAGAGGTTGGGAGAGTGTGCATCTGAAACCTGGCAAAAACAACTTGCATTTCACTAGTTAGGTTTTATAATGCTTGAAAGGCAGGAATACAAGGATGCCCAAAAAGTGGTTTGAAGAAGCAGTTGAGGCCGGTCATGTTTATTCATTAGTAGGGGTTGCAAGGACAGAGTATAAGTGCAGTCATAAATATGAAGCTTACAAATAATGAACTCACTCATTTCTGATTATTCACCAGCCGGGTGGATGTATCAAGAGCGATCTCTATACTGTATTCGGAAAGAGAACATGATGGACTTGGATACGGCAATGGAATTGGACCCCACTCTTCCTTACCCGTACAAGTATAGGGCTGTTTTGATGATGGAGGAAAGTAATGTTGACGCCGCCATCCAAGAGATCAACAGAATAATTTGTTATAGGGTCTCTCCTAACTGTCTTGAACTACGTGCTTGGTTTTCTATTTCAATGGGGGATTATGAATGTGCCTTGATAGATGTCCGGGCTATTCTGACCTTTGAGCCTAATTACATGATGTTCCATGGAAAGTTGCATGGGAATCACTTGGTAGAGCTCCTCCGCCACCATGTTCAGCAGTGGAGTCAAGCAGAGAGTGGAATCGGACATGGCCAAGAGTGAACTATGCGTGGCTTCACAACTAGATCCTTTAAGGACATACCCATACCGATACTAAGCAGCTGGTAAGTTACTTGAAAATTCAGTTACCTCCTCCATCCCAAATGTTTGTCTGGTCTGCAAAATGAGGCCTTAAAAATAATACATTTTTCAAAGAAAAAATTCAAACTTTTTACACAAGTTGAAATAACTCATTGTTATATAGTAAATTGTTGAATTTTTTTGAAGAATTGTACTATTTTTAAGTTCTCGTTTTGCGTACCGGGCTAGTAGTTTAGGAAGGAGGGAGTAAAACTTAGTTGCTGCAGATCATTTCGATCCGTAGTGCAAGTATCCATTTGTTTTTTGTTTTGCATTTTACATCTATGTCACACTGTCATGCATATGTTCTGCGACTCAATACCATGGTCCATGATCAATCGATGTGTCTCTGCTAGATCTTTGTTTATGGATCTTTGTCTGATGGAAAGAGCGGATTCTATTTTATTGGTTGTGTTTGTCTATGGTCATCGATAATCTTTGAAATGCTGGAGGCGAAACTTGTGCCTGGAAGTAAGCTTGATTAAGCCAAGTTCTTTAACATGTGGCCCATCAGAAAACTAACTCAAGGGTCAACTCTTGCATGCACAAATTTAGAGCTCTTTGCACTGAGGTTTCCTTATGGATAACCTTGACAATGTCCTATACATCCTTAGCCCCTTCATAATCAGGTCTCCTTCTAAATTAACACAGCATAACCATACGGTAGCGATGCTTTATGTGTTGGAGACTGGATTGCCAACCATTGTTTTTAATAATGCTCTGGCCACATCCCAAAAGGGCAGACATGAATATGGCCGAGCAAAGCCGCCTCCTCTCTATGAAGCAAAACAGAAGAGACTGGCCTGGGAGGCTAGGCCAAAAACTAAAAGAAACCTTTCAGGACCAGAGACGAACAAGTATGAAACATAGCCAAAAAACTCAACTGAAATATCATCACACTCTTACAAGCTGAAATATCAAACATAATTGAGGAATACTAAAGAGGTTACCTCACATCACTTTATTCGCAATTTTTTAAATTTTCTGGCTTTCCAGAAGACTTTAATGACTTCCTAGGCTTTATGGATGAAATTTCAATAGCTACAACTCTTGCAAGTCTCCTCCTCTGTTATGTCACATGTGCTTAAGTAAGAATTTTGTGGTTTAGAAGGGATGGGATTAATGCTACATATGTCAGCAACTTACGAAGCTTCTTTTATAATTCGATCAATCTCCAGTATTTTGCTGAGTATGATTGTTGGAAAGCTTTATGATAGATGAGAAATGAATGAAGGAAAGCTGTTTCTGTTCCAGTATCTACCTATGGTAACTCATTGAGTCTCATTGAATGGCCAAGGAACCTCTTTCACGGTACTTTTTCTAGTTTGGGTTGTTAAGTCAAGTGATGCAAGAATCTAAAGAATCTCAATGAGACTTTCGACAATTGAGGGTGATGATGAGGGGTTGGATGACCCTGGTTGGAATGACGATGATCGTGAAAGTAAAGAAAAATGAACATGCAGACCTTGTAAGTATCAGAGAAAGTGTCTAATTATATTTTTACTCTGTCGCAATGTGACTCATGTCGATAACTTCTTGGGAAATACTTTGGGTTGGATTTCTCTTCTCGATTTTGTTGTTGTTGTATACATGTGAAGTAAACAACTATTTGATTTCTTTCCATGGATCCACCCCTTTGATCTAGCCGAAAATAATATCTCCAATCATGCCTTTCAGTTCTAATGGACGACCATAAGGAAGCTGGAGCCATATCATAACTCTCCAAGGCCATTTCTTTCAAGCCAGACCTACAACTACTCCACCTTCGTGCCGCATTCCACAACTCAAATGGGTGACTACATTTCCACGCCATGATTGTGAATCGGCTCTTTGTCTTGATCCAATCCGTACAGATACGATCGAGCTTTATCATAGAGCACGAGAGCCCTCCAATGTACAACAGCAGAAGGAAAGGAGCTAAAGTGCTAATCATCATGTGGACCCCAATTTTTGTTGTTGCAGACAAGGCCGGTTTCTAGTCAGCGTGTTTTGTTTTTCTGGATTTTGGAAAGATTCAGGTCTGGATTTGCAGTGGCCTCAAAGAAAGAAGAAACTAAAGGAAGAGAGAATTGATGCTTTAAAGGAAAAACAGGAACAGGTGGAAACGATTTGTCTCTGTACATGTATATATTCATGAATATAAGCAGTTCCAGTATTTAGTCATTTGATGAATTTATGAGGCGAAATGCTCCATAGGCATGATTTGTGTAGCTGTTGGATCACTCCAGCAGTGAGTTGGGATGGTGCTAAACAAAGTCATCAACATTCAAATGAAACATGTAAATGAAATTGGCCGCCGAGAGGTCTTCAATGTACTGCAATTTTTTTCTGTTGTGGCTTCCTTTGAATTTATTGCCAGGCTACATTTTCACTTGTAAATGATAGAAAAGAATCCCCTTGTTCATCTGTTTTGAGTAATCAATTCATGATTCTTAGATATATGATCGTGTTGTAAGCAAGGAAAGAACTTTTGGATTTGGTCATCAGATGATGGCTGTTGTGTTGAGTTTGGACATCTCAAACTAATACATTTTTATTAAAGGGATCCGGATCCTCTGTGAGGATTTGTTTATGGGGATCTTGTGAGACTTTTAACCTGGAGGTGCCACCTCAGTAGGGCTGCAAACGAGCCTAATCGAGCCGAGCTTTAGAGTGTTCAAGTTCATTTATTAAGTTTCTAAGCAAACTCGAGCCGAGCTCGAACTCTATGAAAATTTGACGAGGCAAGCTCGAGCTACTGCAATGATACAAATAAGCCAACAGAGTTTCCTGGTCCATGACATCATTTAAAGCATGAGAAATCCTCCCTAGCTAGCAGTTCGACAGCGTAATAAAAGACCAACTTGCCATCACAACATGGCTCCATCTGAAACATATGCAAAAGTAGACCGTAAAAGTTAGTACGGTAAAACCATGTCAGTTGATCTGGTAAGCACCAGCAAGATAACCTAATACAAACTGGGACAATAACCATATCCAGATTCATACATATAACAGGACTTAAACTTGAGGGAGGCTACTATCAACTTGTAAAAGACAGACAAACAGCAAAAAAGAATGGCATAGAGACATAAAAAAGAAACAGTGTTAGTATTTGATATCACATTCAAGATTCCATGTACAGTCTGCTAACGTTCTGCAATACAACTATGTGAGAGTCCACAGCAGCATAACGGAAAAACAAAAGAAAAAGTAGAAAAGTTGTCATGTTCAATTACAGTACGACAGTCGCCCCAATTGAAATTTCCAAGCATTGAATAGCACACTCATAACATCTATCTTATCGAAACCATTTAGCAACTAAATCTGATAACCACAGACCAATTTCACTTCTTGATAGCGATCAAACCAAACTAGTTCACTTCAAAAACGGCTCTCCGTTTCTTAATGGCCTTCAGCTTGGCCCTCCTCTCGCCCCACCCCTCGTCCTAGTCCACCAAATTAATCACAGTGCCTTCATCATCCGCGGCTTCTTCGCCTGTAGTTTCCCCCACTTCCCCATAGCAATCTCCTCCGAAAGCTAGCAGCATCCTTCACTCCATAGAGCTTTGCCTCAGCAATCTCATCTATCTTTCCTTCCTTTCGGCTTGAAAATAGGAAGTGGATCAAGTTCAGATCCCTGCTTTGCAGCCAAGTAGGACTTCTTTTGCCACAGTTCACTCACCCTAATTATCTCATCTTGAATACATCTCCCAGTTTTACCTGTTGGATCTCCTCTCATCCAGTCTACAAGCGCTGCCACTGTAGAATTTCTAGCCACATATCAGAAGGCAATGAACTTGAAACGACCACGAATGTCACTTAAAAGATTTGGATGCAGAAGATAACAAAATTGGGGCATTTCAGCAAGAAAAACCGTTGCAAATCCATAATTTTCTTGGCACCCAAGGGGCTAAAATAATATTAGCTAATGCCGAGAGACCACCAGCAGTCCCCACAATTAAGCTTAGAAGCAACTTCACTTCCAAAAACAGCACAAAGATTAGGCGCAAAATACTCTGTTATACTGCCCACAAAAGCATGAACTTTTCCATAGTCCGAATGTAAAGCAAGAAGTCAGTCACATGCGTCAAATATCTTTTGCAGAATTTCTTCCGGAAGTGGCTTGCCTATCCCTTTCCATGAGACACAGCCAATATCAGCCGGAGATAACACCTCCTTCAGGTCAATAAGGGCAAGATCCATTTCGTTCCCAATCTTTTTAACTGCTCAAACTTCCATGTGGACGTTTGGAAACCTTGAACGATACTTGCCAATGATGAACTTACGGAGTCTATAAGTGTCTATCCCTATTGCCTCACGTAATGCAAAACAATCAGCTTCGTGTCTGGACCTTGTTCAATCAGATCTCCTTGATTTGATAACATCATAGACATCTTCTCAACTTCCTGCATTATACTGATATAACAATGTGTTTTATGCAGTTTGGAAACACTATCCAGGACATCTTCCTCTAGGTTCTCATCATCTTGTTCCATACTGTCATCAGAAATAGTAAGAGTAGCCATTTTGTTGTTGACTTGCTCTGAGAATCGCGTAGCCATATCCAAATTATTAAACTCTGAAAGAACCCAAAAACAAGTTTCTTGTAGGTATATGAGAAAACTTATGTCAATGAGCATCTTTCCTCCCAAATGAAGACCAAAAGATGCCCTTAGGCTATCAGTACAAAGGAAATCCCCAATGCTCTCCTCTTCTCCAACCAGCAGCAAGATTCGGTCCCACCCACCCATATAACCTTTAAGATCCCCATTCATCTTCTTCCTCTCTGTAGAGAAATGTCTTTCTCAAGTATTGCAAAATACAATATTGAAACAAAAGACTTCACAAAAACCATAGGCCGAAAAAGAACTTCCTTCAGAAGCCAAATGTCAAACACGTGGGACGCATATACCTTGCATCGATTTCTACTACCATAAGCCCATGGGCGGCTTCACTATTTCCTGAAAATGTACCAAATTTTTCATATTTTCGATATGCAACTCGTTTTTTTCTTTTGTATTATCTGCATTGGATTGATAGCACGAGTCAAATTGAATAAAATCCACTTAAATTTGTCAATTGCGGAGTATTAAGATAGAATAGCTCAACAAAATATACAATAATTGAGACCCAATAAAATCAAACCCGAAAAGCTATTAGAATGTGCGCCAATAGAAATTGAATTAGATGCAACAACCACCCAAACCCATTGTAGAACACGGTTTTCAATAGAACATACTTGATAGTTTTATTTTGTTTTCCAAGATTTTCCTCTCGCTCAACGTCAATCACCTCTGATTTTACTGATGCAAACAACCTCCTCCTTGATTCACTCATACAAGTCCCCCAACGTCAAAACTTGGATGACAGGTTTATGGCTTTGCGTCGGTATTCAGGATCGATTCAGATCCCTTTGTTCAGTCGTCCTTGGCTTATACTACTATATATGTCAAATGCAGTCCGTGAAAGAATGCCCATAAACTGCTCGATGCAATGTATGAACCAGACGTGGTTTCTTGGAGTGCTTTAGTTTTGGGGGTATGCTCAACTAAGACATGGAAGTGAGGCAAAAGAGGTCTTTGAGGACATGGAGGATAAAGGATCGAACTGAATGTGGTATCTTGTAATGGGATGATCGCGGGATTCAAACTGAATAGATGTTATTCGGCATCAGTGTTGGCATTTCGAAAAATGCATTTGCCAGGTTTAAAGCCTTATGGGACTGGTACATCAAGTTTTCTCCTGCGGTGGGGGATTTGATTTTGGATAGTCAAATTCATGGGTTTGTGATCAAGATGGGAATGGGATTGGACAAATGCATTGTTAGCGCCCTTATCAATATGTATGGGAAATGCGGTTGTAGTTCACAGATTTCACAAGTGTTCGATGAAGTGGACACATTATAATCCAAACTCAACATTAAGGTCCATCATCTTATGACCAAATCCAAAAATTCTTTCCATGCTTACAACGTGATCATATATCTAAGAATCATGAATTGATTGCTCAAAACAGATGAACAAGGGGATTCTTTTCTACTATCATTTACACAAGTGAAAATGTATCCAGCAAAAAATTCAAAGGAAGCGACAACAGAAAAAAATTGCCGTACATTGAAGACCTTTCAGCGGCCAATTTCATTTCATGTTTCATTTGAAGGTTGATAACTTTGTTTAGCACCATCCCAACTCACTGATGGAGTGATCCAACAGCTACACAAATCAGGCCTTGGGAGCATTTCGCCTCATAAATTCATCAAATGACTAAATACCGAAACTGCTTATATTCATGAATATATACATGTACAGAGACAAATCGTTTCCCACCTACCCAAATTACCATGTATAACTACTACTATGTACTCCCTCATCTCCGTCCTCGTATCTCTGACCCTTCGCCATTAATATCCTCATTCATCTTCTTCCTCTTTGTAGTGAAATGTCTTTCTTAAGCATTGCAATACGCGAAACCATTACAAGCAAACAATAAATGATCTGAAGCTATAAAGAGCCAAGTCTAAAATGAGTCTGGTAGATTTATACGACATAAAGATTGGTCTAACCTCACAATTCAAGTACGAGGTTCTAGTAGAAGCCTTACCATGCACAACCAACCGCGAAAGCTATGAATTAAGAAATGGAGTTCAAGATAATAAGAGGCATCTCGTGCATCTGTCCAACACATCTCGCAAACGAGAGCTCCTCAAGTTGATATGCAAGTCTTTTTCTAAGTAACAAAAACCATAGGCCGAAAAAGGACTTCCTTCAGAAGCCAAATGTCAAACATGTGGGAGACATATACCTTGCATCGATTTATAATGTCGTAAGCCATGTAAAATCAAAACCCGGAAGCTATTAGAATGTGCGCCGAAAGAAATTGGCCATTGTACCTTAAATTGTTTCTCACATTCTTGGCTGCAGATGTGGGTTTTGTTTCTGACGGAGAAAGAGACGATGGGTGTGGCCGCGTGGATGAGTTCACCAGCTCCGATCGCCCGAGTTGTGAAGACACCTTTGCCGGCTGACTAATTGATCGGAACTCGGATCGCGACGGTGAAGGTCGACTTGGACGGGCGACGATGTTATAACGGACTAACGACCAGAAGAAGGGAGGGAAAAAAGTCTTTTGAAGTTGTAATCAAGTGTCGCCAGCTCACTTTTTTTAAAAAAATTCGACATATATCTTCTCCGATTAGATACCAAGAAGTATTCGATTGACTTGAAATCTAACATAATCATTTTAATTGACAAGTTCTACAATGTGAACAAATAGGATCATAAAAAAGATTCAAAAGTAAGGTTGAAAATTTCAAAAAACGGAGGAGAAGCCTTCTTCTTTCATAAAGGTTGTAATCAAGTGTACCCCGCTAACTTTTTTCCATTTTTTTTCTCGATTTTTCTCCTCCGATTAATAACCATTTGGTACTCGATAGAATTCATACTTTACAAAAGCATTTTAATCGATAAGTTATACAATAAGGACAAATCGGATCATGAAAGTAATTCAAATATAAGTTTGAAAATGCCAAAAAAGGTGGAGAAGGCTTCTTGTTAACACTTCGCAGAGTGAAGATGAGAAGTAAGTACACTACAGAACTCGCGTTTGGTAGTCCCGCGTTACTTGTTTCTCAGACTTGTTTTACTCTTCCAAAAGGCGTGTTTTCTGAACATCATAATAAACATCGCGTTTATGGAACACGGTTTTCGTAGAACATATATCATAGTTTTATTTTGTTTTTCAAGATTTTCACTTCAGATTTCACTGATGCAAACAACCTCCTCCTCCTCGATTCACTTCTCTGATCTATTCTTCCTCAAAACTCAATAATGCAATTTATATCAAGTTCTTTTCCCAATCTCTTTATCCTCCAACGTCAAAGCTTGGATGACAGATAATCCAAAACAAAACAAAAAAGCTTGGATGACAGATTCATCATGGCTTTGAGTCGTTTTCCGGGATCAATTTAAACCCTTTGTTCAGTCGCCCTTGGTTTATATATATGTGTAGTCTATTACAGGATGCCCTTCAACTGGTCGATGCAATGTCTGAACCAAACATAGTTTCTTGGAGTGCTTTAGTTTTCGGGATATGCTCAATTAGGACACGAAAGTGAGGCAAAAGAGGTCTTTGAGGACATGAAGAATAAAGGGATTGAACAAAACTGAGTCGATTTTGGGTAGTCAAATCCATGGGTTTGTGATCAAGATGGGAATGGAATCGGACAAATGCATTTTTAGCGCCCTTAATCGATATGTATGGTAAGTGCGGTGGTAGTTCACAGATGCCACAAGTGTTTGATGAAGTAGACGCGTTACATATCGGGGCTTGTAGTACACTAGTTAGTGGGCTTTAGAGGAAAGGCTTTGTGGATATGGCACTGATGGTATTTAGGCAATTCAAGGACAAAGGGATAGATTTGAATGTCGTGTCTTGTACATCAGTGATTGCTTCTTGTTCTCAAAATGGCAAAGACATGGAGGCTTTTGGACCAATTCAGAGAAATGCATATTGCTGGGGTAAAGCCAAATTCAATAAGAATCTTTTGTATTTTACCAGCTTGTGGAAACACTGCAGTATGCATGGGAAGGCAACTCATGGTTTTTCTATCAAAAGTGGGATCTCTGGTGATGTGTACATTGGCAGTGCATTGGTTGACATGTACGCTAAATGTGGAAGGATGGAAACGTCTCGTCCTTTTTATTACCACTTAAGTACACAACCCAAATGTGACGAGATTCTTTGGTACTGCATCGAGGAATCCTTTTTCGCAAAGGGTTTTAGTCATTGCAATGGAAGGTGGCGGGGAACAAAATCTAACTGCTAATTTGAAATTCCCAACACAATAGACAAAAAAAAATAGTAACGCTAGTTCTAGGAAAAACTTCATCGTACTTTAATGGGTAGTTTCATATACTGAAATTTAAACACTGGAGCTTGAAACCCAACGTCTCAACAATGAGGATTCTATTTCCTCTGCTTGCATTCGTAATGGTGATATTTTACCAGCAAGATTCCTCCAACAATAAAAGGTCATTTATGTCATAACAATCACCATAAGTATACAACGGACCGCAGCTAATCAACAACCGCTCGCTCACAAATTTTTAAAGTCATGTATGGAGTGGTATGACAGCTTCCAACCACATCAAAATCAAAACAAATTAAGAAGATTTCCCAAATTTGAAAACCACATTTGTGTAGTGAGACGAATATGTCGAGGCACTGTAACAAATAGTGCAAATTATGCATGCATTTCACTTGAACTCTCCTTGGACCGGTGCTTTCATTTCTTACTCCTGATACAATAAATCAACAACAATTGAGAGACAGAGAGCATACTATCAAAACAAAAGTTACTCCTAATACATAAAAGTGCACTAGCAATACTTGTCATGTGAGCTCGGATCCCGGCATAATTTGAGCTCCGATCAATGTGCTTCATATCTGTAGTAGTAAGGGTCACAAGTTTACTTACCTGTACAAAAAGAGAAGAAGAAGTTTGAGGAGGAAGGTGGAGGTGAAACCGAGCTACATTTGCAACTATTGAATGAACATCGCAAAGCCGATGCCTGAATTTTATCAGCTAAGCAGCAGCTGTATCATGATCACCTCAAACTGAGAATTTTATGAAATAAATTATACATTCCTACTGAAGTATCTGTTCATTACATTGAATTTTAGGAAAATTGTTGCAACAAATAAGAAGGGAATTGAAAAACAAGAAATTCTTTCAGTTCACATATGGGAAGTAGTTAGAAGCTCTTAAAGTTGAGAAGCCCATGCACCTCATTCGCCCGGTACAAAGCAGCCAATGCCAACTGCATCAAAACAAAATCTAATAATTTCAAAAAAGCAACTTTATTTATCAAAATTATGTCACGGACAATGATAGCAAATAATAACCCAAGAAACTGAAAGTTGCCATGCTGAAGTAGGTGGCTTACTAGTTAGTTACATATGCTACCAATTTGCAATGTTCTAAAAATCGCTAGGCGCTAATTAGGCGGAAAAGGGGCGCCTAGCACCTAGGCGGGGACTAGGCGCCCGACTAGTCGGCTGCCTAATCTAGGCGTCGGACCACCGCCTAGCGCCTAGGCAGAGATTAATCGACCTAGGCGCCCGCCTTTTAGAACACTGCCTATTTGTGTATCAGACCATTGAAAAAAAAGGGTGTTTCCTATTATATTATACAGCCTTAAGGGAACTGGCCAGTATGATACGAAACAAGTAAAAATAGTGTTCCCTTTAATATTAGTATGGACCCTTGTAGAGCCAAAAAGTAACTCTATGTACACCACACTGTCTCTGAAAGGCAAAAAGAAACAAGCAACTAATCAAATAAGAACTCTATGCACAGTCCACTTAGAATGCCCAGCGAAGTATTTTTTCTTATCCTTCCACACAAATCAATGGATGAAGCTCAGAGACTAGATACCACTCTCTAAAAGAGATATTATATTCGATTCTCAAAACCGAAAACTATTTATATCCGATTCTCAAAACCAAAACCTAAAATTATAAAACTCGCCTCACTAAATTCATCCTCCTGCCCACGCACAAAAACTCTAGCAGAATTTGATGCTGGTATGTCATATGGTTTTGTAGAGCACAGCCCAGAATAGGTCTTTTCTTTCAAACCATGCCGCTGCCTGCAATGTAGGTTTCCTCCCCCGAAGGCTAACAGAATCTCCTCAGACACCATACTTATCTCCCCAAGGAGCATCAAAAGCTTCAACTTTGAGCTTCAAACTCATGTCTCTTCCCGTAGAACAAAGCTGCAAAATGCATGCAAGAGTTATCACGGTAACACTCTGCCAGAATATACAAACTGATTAATGATGCTACATTGCACAAGAATGACAGTGGGACGTCCTATGATATGCTTGATGTAGGAATGAAATAGGTGATCCCCATGCTAATATCATATGCAGGACCTGGACAAACAGATTTGCCAACCAATTCATCATATAAACAAAAATGGTAAGGGGGTAATTGAAGTAAGATAAACATCACATCTCAGATGCTAGAGTGGTTTGCCCATGCGGGGTACACAAAATGGAAATCATGAACAGTCACTTCCTATCACACTAACATGAAACAAAATATGCACCTTATTTCACACACAAAATTGACTCCCTCCATCCCCATTTGTTGGTTCCAGTTAGCACTTTTTGATGTCCTAAAAAGATTGTCCCCCCTTAAATTTAAATCGGCAATGTTTAATGAATTTTCTCTTTTACCCTTCCCTTTTAAATTAGGTGTACCGACAAAGTAAGAAAAAGTAATGATTAGAGGGTAAAATGAAAAAAAAAAAAAAGTGATAAGAAATGCAATGATTGTGTTCCCTTATTAAGTTGGAATCCCGAAAAGGGACCAACAAATGGGGAGGAGGGAGTATGTAAAGACCATACTATATCAATTCCATACCAGTGTCCTCTATCAGGCAATATCTTTCCCAATACATTACACACTACTTTAATCACAAACACCTCTATAATCTGCAGTAACATCCTTTATAATTTCCTTGCATTGATTTCACAGTATTCCACATACTAATACGTCAAGTACGCAAGTAAAAAAAAAATTTGAAATTACACCTGGAGAAACAAAGCATCTGACAAATCCTTCCTGTAACTGTCATCATTCAATGCCACAAGCAATTGTCCAAACTGAGCCACCTGTAATAACAAATGAGATTGAAGCCCATCAGTAATCCTGTTGGCCATATGTCCCCCATTTAAACATAACTAAAGCCACCACCCAAAACTTAAGATTTCTCCAGTAATCAACTGGGAACCACCAAACCAGTTTTAGCTTCAAGCAAGTTCAGAAAACTAATATAACGCTGACTAATTAACCACAATGTTTGTCTCGTGAAAATGTCACTCAAAGAGAACTGTATTCACAGCTTTTTTGGCACAACTGAGAAGTAAATCTGAGCTTACGTAACACTTCCAAACAAACATTATGGAACATCATATGATCGGGTTGAGTGGGATTTCTTGGAAGCAGTTCTGTTGAAGATGGGATTTTGCGGACAATGGGTTCATTGGGTGATGGAATGTGTCTCTTCGGTGAGTTTCAACATTTGTGCAAATGGAGAAGTTAGAACAAAGGTTCATCCAGGGAGGGGACTTCGCCAAGGGGATCCCCTTTCTCCTTGTTTGTTTTTAATTGTCAAAGATGTGCTCTCAAAGTTGATCCAAGAGGCTATCAGCCAAGGCAACCCGGAGGGGCTCAAGTTCAACCGCCAATGTCCCCCTCTTTCACACATTTTCTTTGCAGATGATGCATTGCTTTTTATGAAGGCGGAGCTAAAGTACTGCAGCTTAATCAAGGACATCTTGCAAGTCTACGGGAATGCTTCAGGTCAGCTGATAAATTTCAAAAAACTCTGGTTTTGTGTTTTCATCCAATAGGACTCCCATAGAGAAACAACCGTTTTGTGATTACATGGGTATTCACAAATGAAAATGGATTCTAAGTATCTGGGACTTCCCTCCTTTTGGGGAAGGTCTCGATCTGAGTCATATACCTTTCTAGTTGAAAAGGCAATGAAGAAAATGCAGGGGTGGAAATTGAAACTGTTGTCCCAATGAGGGAAAGAGATCCTAATTAAATCGGTGGTTCAAACGATCCTGTCATATGCAATGTCGCGTTTTTTACTCCCTAAGAAGCTGTGTGATAAGTTGGATTCGGTTACGAGGAATTTCTGGTGGAAGGGTGATCCAGAGAGCAAGGGGATATGTTGGGCCAGTTTGGACAGCCTTACGCGCAGTAAATCTGATGGAGGATTGGGTTTTAGGAACTTTCATGTGTTCAATAAAGCTCTTCTAGCGAGGTAGTGTTGGAGATTATTGATGAGCCCTCAAAGCCTTTTGGGCCGGAATCCTGAAAGGTATTTATTTTCCTAATGGGTCTTTCTTGCAAGCTACTAGAGGTGGTCACGCATCATGAGTCTGGATGAGTCTTCTTCATGGCAGGGAAGTTTTAATGGAGGGCTTAAGGTAGCAAATTCATGATGGTCGACGAGTTGACTTCTGGAATGGGAGGTGGATTCCGTCGTTAGTAAATTTCAAACTGCAGTCTCCTAAGCCAGTAAATTGTGATGTTGATAAGGTTTTTGATGTTATAGATCCAAGGAGTGGGGGTTGGAATGAGTCAAAGTTGAGATTTAACAGCGGAATGTGAAGCCATTCTAGCCATTCCCATGTCTGTTGGAAATAAAAGGGACAAGCTAGTGTGGCACTATGATTCAAAGGGAGTCTATACAGTAAAGTCTGGGTATCAACGTGCGTTTCACAACAATCAATTGAGGTGCAAGGAAAATCTAGAATCCTCCTTTAGGCCTAACAACAAGATCTGGTCTATAGTGTGGAGTCTCAACATTCCGAACAAGATCAAGAACTTCTGGTGGAAGGTGTGTAAAAACATCCTGGCAACAAAAGAAAATCGTTTTAGAAGAGGTTGTGGGCAGTCGGCTTCGTGCCCAGTTTGCAATGGAGCTTCAGAATTGATTGAACATTTACTTTTCGATTGTTCGTGGGCGAGAGTGGTGTGGTTTGGTTCCCATGTGAATCTTGATAGTGGAAGGGGGCCTCCAACATCTGCTCTTAAATGGACATCCGAAGTGATTGACTTGGGGAAATCTATAAGGGATAGCGAAGAGTTGATTGGTCACCATGGGCAGAGCTTGGGCAGCCCGTATGGAGTTTCTTAATTTCTCGGTGAATCCTTCTGTCCCTATGGAGAACCTTAGAGAAGGGTGGAAGGCTCCGGACTTTAATTCTCTCAAAATCAACTGTGATGTTGCTATGGAGAAAGATAGATTTGCAAGGATGGTGGCAATAGTGGTGAGGAACCATGAGGGGAAGCTGGTGGATGGGTTAACCAAGTAGGTGAAGTTTGCCTCAAGTTTTCAAGTGGAGGCTTTGGCAATCAGGCAAGCATGTTTACTTGTTAAAGCAATGGGGATCAATCAAGTGGTGATAGAATCGGATAACAAGCAGGCGATAATGCTTAGCGTTTCTGAATTAGTTTCACCATGGGAAGTAGCAGCTATAATCATGGCTATCAGAGATTTGGCTCAAGAGCAGGGGATTTCTTTCAACTGGGTTAGAAGATCAGCAAATCGGGTGGCGCATGAGGTGGCCTCCTTGGCAAAGAAGGGCAAGCTTCCTATTGAGTGGAGGGCTAACCCTCCTTGTTCAGTTTTGTCTTTTTTAAGCTTTGATAGCTCTTTTTTGTGCCTTGAAGGCATGTTCTTAGGCTATAAATAAAAACGAAAGCCCCAATGTTCTCCTCTTCTCCACACCAGCAACAAGATTCGGTCCCACCCACCCAAATTACCATGTATACTACTACTATGTACTCCCTCATCTCTGTCCTCGTTTCTCTGGCCCTTTGCCTTTTAGATCCTCATTCATCTTCTTCCTCTTTATAGTGAAATGTCTTTCTCAAGCATTGCAATACCCGAAACCATTACAAGCAAACAATAAATTATCTGAAGCTAAAAAGAGCCAAGTCTAAAATGAGACTGGTAGATTTATACGACATAAAGATCGGTCTAACCTCACATTTCAAGTACGAGGTTCTAGTAGAAGCCTTACCACGCACAACCAACCGTGAAAGCTATGAATTCAGAAATGGAGTTCAAAATAATAAGAGGCATCTATTGCTTTCCACATCTGTCCAACACATCTTGCAAACGAGAGCTCCTCAAGTTGAAAAATGACTTCCTTCAGAAGCCAAATATCAAACACGTTGGAGGCATATACCTTGTATCGATTTCTAATGCCGTAAGCCACATAAAATCAAAACCTGGAAAGCTATTATAATGTGCGCCAATAGAAATTGAATTAGATGCAACAACCACCCAACCCATTGTACCTTAGATTATTTCTCACATTCTTGGCTGCAGTGTGGTTCTGTTTCTGGCATACACCCGTTTTTGTAGAGAGAGAAAGAGACGATGGGTGTGGCCGCGTGGATGAGTTCACCAGCTCCGAGTGGCGAAAACAACTCTGGCGGCTGACTCAGTGGTCGGAACGGCGACGGTGAAGGTCGACTTGGACGGGCGACGATGTTATGACGGACTACGACAGTACGACCAGAAGGCGGGAGGAAAAAAGTCATTTAAAGTTGTAATCGAGAAAATGGAAATCAAGATATGATACCAGGGACTTTACTTCTCTGTTTATCCCTCAGGACACTTGAAAGGGGTAATCTTTCCATGTCATTCTTTATGGCACAGTCTGTGTTTCATGCACAAGTGTCTAGATACCTGCCTCGTTAAATTCTCTAGAGTCTAACATAATGCTGAAATCTTAAGAAGTAGAGATACCAACAAAAGCATGTAGACGAAAGTCCCTCCAACTCAACGACTTCCTTACCAAGCCTAATGTCAAACACGTGGGAGGCATATAACTTGCATCGATTCCTAATGCCGTAAGCCATATAAAATAAAAACCCGAAAAGCTATTAGAAATGTGCACCAATAGAAATTGAATTAGATGCAACAACCACCCATTGTACCTTAGATTGATCCTCGCATTTTTTGCTGCAGATTTGGTTCTGTTTCTGAGACAATATAAGCCACAAATAGAAAACACCCGTTGTTGTAGAGAGAGAAAGAGACGATGGGTGTGGCCGCGTGGATGAGTTCACCAGCTCCGAGTCGCGAAAACAACTCTGGCGGCTGACTCAGTGGTCGGAACGGCGACGGTGAAGGTCCGACTTGGACGGGCGACGATGTTATGACGGACTACGACAGTACGACCAGAAGGTGGAGGAAAAAAGTCTTTTAAAGTTGTAATCAAGTGTTCCCGGCTCATTTATTTCCAATTTTTTTCGACTTATATCTTCTCCGATTAGATACCAAGAAGTATCCGATTGACTTGAAACCTAATAGAATCATTTTAATTGACAAGTTCTCCAATGTGGACAAATCGGATCATAAAAACAATTCCAAAGCAAGGTCGAAAATCTCATAAAACGGAGGAGAAGCCATCTTCCTTCACAAGGGTGGTGATCAAGTGCACCCAACTATCTTTTTTTCATTTTTTTCCAGGAACTTTCTTCTCCGATTAACGACAATTGGTAATCGATTGAATTCATATTTACCGAAAACTTTATAATCAACAATTTATACAGTAAGGACGAATCGGATCATCAAATCAAATCCAAAACAAGGTTGAAAATTGCCAAAAAAGGGGGAGAGGACACTTCTCAGGGTGAAGATGCGAAGTCTGTCTACTACAGAACGCGCGTTTCGTAACCCCGCGTTACTTGTTGCTCGGCCTTATTTTGTTTTTCCAAAAGGCGTTTTCGCTGAACACGACTTCGTCACAATACAGATCGCATCGGATGTTTCAAGATTTTCATCTCTGTCAATCACCTCTGATTTCACTGATGCAAACCATCTCCTCCTCGATTCACTCTCTGATGTATGCTTGCTCAAAACTCAATAATACAATTTCACTCCTCAGTTTATTTTCATTTCACGAATGCTATATCAAGGACTTTCCCCGATGCCTTTATCCTCCAACGCCAAAGCTTGGATGACAGGTTCATCATGGCTTTGCGTCGTTTTCCGGGATGGATTTAAACCCTTTGTTCAGTCGCCCTTGGTTTATATATATATATATATGTATATATGTGTGTGTGTCAATTGTCAAATGCAGTCTATTACAGGATGCCCGTAAACTGCTCGATGCAATGTCTAAACTAGACGTGGTTTCTTGGAGTGCTTTAGTTTTCAGGATATGCTCAATTAGGACACGAAAATGAGGCAAAAGAGGTCTTTGAGGACATGGAGAATTAAGGGATCGAACAAAACTGAGTCGATTTTGGGTAGTAAAATCCATGGGTTTGTGATCAAGATGGGAATGGAATCGGACAAATGCATTGTTAGTGCCCTTAACCGATATGTATGGGAAGTGCGGTGGTAGTTCACAGATGCCACAAGTGTTTGGTGAAGTGGACACGTTACATATAGGTGCTTGTAGTACACTAGTTAGTGGGCTTTAGAGGAAAGGCTTTGCGAATGAGGCATTGATGATATTTAGACAATTCAAGGACAAAGGGATAGATTTGAATGTCGTGTCATGTACTCCGTGATCGCTTCTTGTTCTCAAAATGGCAAAGACATGGAGGCTTTTGGACGTATTCAGAGAGATGCATATTGCTGGGGTAAAGCCAAATTCAATAAGAATCTTTTGTATTTTACCAGCTTGTGGAAACACTGCAGTATGCATGGGAAGGCAACTCATGGTTTTTCTATCAGCAGTGGGATCTCTGGTTATGTGTACGTTGGCAGTGCATTGGTTGACATGTACGCTAACTGTGGAAGGATGGAAACATCTCGTCCTTTTTTTGACAAGTTAAGTATGCAACCCAAATGTGACGAGATTCTTTTGTAGTGCAGGGGCTAGGGAAAGATTAGCTTTAGCTGGGCATGCTTCATTTTCATTGTACTACTTTTGAAGCCAAATTGCTATGGATGATGGTAAGCAATCGAATATGACAGTTAAGCTATTGGAGAGGTTGGGAGAGTGTGCATCTGAAACCTGGCAAAAACAACTTGCATTTCACTAGTTAGGTTTTATAATGCTTGAAAGGCAGGAATACAAGGATGCCCAAAAAGTGGTTTGAAGAAGCAGTTGAGGCCGGTCATGTTTATTCATTAGTAGGGGTTGCAAGGACAAAGTATAAGTGCAGTCATAAATATGAAGCTTACAAAATAATGAACTCACTCATTTCTGATTATTCACCAGCCGGGTGGATGTATCAAGAGCGATCTATACTGTATTCGGAAAGAGAACGTGATGGACTTGGATACGGCAACGGAATTGGACCCCACTCTTCCTTACTCGTACAAGTATAGGGCTGTTTTGATGATGGAGGAAAGTAATGTTGACGCCGCCATCCAAGAGATCAACAGAATAATTTGTTATAACGTCTCTCCTAACTGTCTTGAACTACGTGCTTGGTTTTCTATTTCAATGGGGGATTATGAACGTGCCTTGATAGATGTCCGGGCTATTCTGACCTTTGAGCCTAATTACATGATGTTCCATGGAAAGTTGCATGGAAAGTTGCATGGGAATCACTTGGTAGAGCTCCTCCGCCACCATGTTCAGCAGTGGAGTCAAGCAGAGAGTGGAATCGGACATGGCCAAGAGTGAACTATGCGTGGCTTCACAACTAGATCCTTTAAGGACATACCCATACCGATACTAAGCAGCTGGTAAGTTACTTGAAAATTCAGTTACCTCCTCCATCCCAAAATGTTTGTCTGGTCTGCAAAATGAGGCCTTAAAAATAATACATTTTTCAAAGAAAAAATTCAAACTTTTTACACAAGTTGAAATAACTCATTGTTATCGGGGCGGTTCCGCGGACAACTAATTAAACACCTAAAAAAACACCCCAAATCTCAATCTCATAGTTCCCGATCAAATTTTTAAGATCCGAACCGTTCAATGTGTGCAGAATGTGATTTTAAGGGTGCCCGCGAGAAATTAGCAAAAAAAAATGACCGAAAAGTGCTTGTTTTGAGCAGTTTTTAATTGAACCGTTCATAAAATCTAAGCTAAAAACTGCTCAGATCAAACCCTTCCCGGTCTTTTTTTTTGCTGATTTCTCACGGGTACCCTTAAAATCACGTTCTGATCACATTGAGCGGCTCGGATCATTAAAATTTGATCGGGAACTATGAGGTGTTTTTTTAGGTGTCTAATTAGTTGTCCGCGGAACCGCCCCGCATTGCTATATAGTAAATTGTTGAATTTTTTTGAAGAATTGTACTATTTTTAAGTTCTCGTTTTGCATACCGGGCTAGTAGTTTAGGAAGGAGGGAGTAAAACTTAGTTGCTGCAGATCATTTCGATCCCTAGTGCAAGTATCCATTTGTTTTTTGTTTTGCATTTTACATCTATGTCCCACTGTCATGCATATGTTCTGCGACTCAATACCATGGTCCATGATCAATCGATGTGTCTCTGCTAGATCTTTGTTTACGGATCTTTGTCTGATGGAAAGAGCGGATTCTATTTTATTGGTTGTGTTTGTCTATGGTCATCGATAATCTTTGAAATGCTGGAGGCGAAACTTGTGCCTGGAAGTAAGCTTGATTAAGCCAAGTTCTTTAACATGTGGCCCATCAGAAAACTAACTCAAGGGTCAACTCTTGCATGCACAAATTTAGAGCTCTTTGCACTGAGGTTTCCTTATGGATAACCTTGACAATGTCCTATACATCCTTAGCCCCTTCATAATCAAGTCTCCTAAATTAACACAGCATAACCATACGGTAGCGATGCTTTATGTGTTGGAGACTGGATTGCCAACCATTGTTTTTAATAATGCTCTGGCCACATCCCAAAAGGGCAGACATGAATATGGCCGAGCAAAGCTGCCTCCTCTCTATGAAGCAAAACAGAAGAGACTGGCCTGGGAGGCTAGGCCAAAAACTAAAAGAAACCTTTCAGGACCAGAGACGGACAAGTATGAAACATAGCCAAAAAACTCAACTGAAATATCATCACACTCTTACAAGCTGAAATATCAAACATAATTGAGGAATACTAAAGAGGTTACCTCACATCACTTTATTCGCAATTTTTTAAATTTTCTGGCTTTCCAGAAGACTTTAATGACTTCCTAGGCTTTATGGATGAAATTTCAATAGCTACAACTCTTGCAAGTCTCCTCCTATGTTATGTCACATGTGCTTAAGTAAGAATTTTGTGGTTTAGAAGGGATGGGATTAATGCTACATATGTCAGCAACTTACGAAGCTTCTTTTATAATTCGATCAATCTCCAGTATTTTGCTGAGTATGATTGCTGGAAAGCTTTATGATAGATGAGAAATGAATGAAGGAAAGCTGTTTCTGTTCCAGTATCTACCTATGGTAACTCATTGAGTCTCATTGAATGGCCAAGGAACCTCTTTCACGGTACTTTTTCTAGTTTGGGTTGTTAAGTCGAGTGATGCAAGAATCTAAAGAATCTCAATGAGACTTTCGACAATTGAGGGTGATGATGAGGGGTTGGATGACCCTGGTTGGAATGACGATGATCGTGAAAGTAAAGAAAAATGAACATGCAGACCTTGTAAGTATCAGAGTAAGGGCTTGTTTGATAACCTAAATTCAGCACTTAAAACTGAATCAATTAAGTAATAAGTGATTCGGTGGGTTTGATAACGATATTTTACATTGCTTAACAAATTAAGTGCTACTTAAAATGCAGGCTAAAAAGTTGAAAAAAAATAAGTAGCTTTGAGCTACTTAATTCTGGCTGAATTCATATGTACTTGCATTTAATCACCATACCAATACCACAACCACCACCACTCCTACAACCACTCCGCCACCACCACCACTTCGCCACCACCACTTCTACCACTCCACCACCACCACCATCACTCCCACCACCAATTCTACCATTCCACCACCACCACCACCACTCTCCTATCACTCCATCACCACCATCACCGCCGCCACTACCGCACCGCCGCCACCACTACCACACCGCCGCCACCACCACCACAATGTTACCATTGCACAACTATCACTCCACTGCTACCACCACCACTACACCACCACCACTCACTGCCACCATTACACCACCATCACTCCACCACCACCATTATCGCCACCACTCCAACACCACCACCACCACAATCACCATTCCACCTTTTCTATAAGTACATTTTGACCATTAGTAAATTAAGAGAGATCAATCGGAATTAAAATTATTTTATCATTTTTTTAATTCAGTACTTAATATGTTTACCAAACAGTTTTTCAGCTTAAAAAATTCAGCATTCAGTTTTCAGTACTTAATTTTTCAGCATTCAGATTCAGTTTTCAGTTTTATCAAACAGGATGTCGGAGAATTTTTTTTGAAAATTTCGGATACACAGTGGTGTTGGGGGGTGGTGTGTTCACCAAAAGAGAAGAGAAAACTGAGAATGTTTGTAACCATTTTCGGGTTTCATATTTTTTTTTTTGAAGGACTGTATCCGAATAAGGCATTTTTCACATTTTCTGTTGATTTGAAGAACTATATCCGAAGAACGCATTTTGAAGGACAAAGTGTTGAACGTATTTCTGTTGATTTGAAGGTGGCGAGTTCCATTTCTCACAGTTTCAATGTTTGGTGAAGGCGGCGATGGAGGTGTGGTGGGGGTGGGTGTGGTGTTCGTGAAGAGAAGAGAGAACTGGGAGAGCGAGAAGGGGTGAAGGGGAGGGTATTTTTGGAAGTTTATGGATATTCGTTAGGTTGCATTTAGAAAAATGTTATAAGATTTGTGAGTTAGGTTTAGAACAGGCTATGTATAGAAAATTTATGGTTGCAAATAGGTCGGTCCGTATCGGAATATATGATGACATACAGAGGAAGAAAACGGCGTCGCAGTGGGTCTTCGAAATTAGAGACAATGGTATTTAGAACTTTGAAACGGCGTGGTATCGAGGCACCTCGCACGTCGAAAGTACGAGGAACCTTGAAATTTATTTCCCCACAACTCCCTCTCGTAACACCCTCTAACGAATCTAACCAAGAGCAGACAGGACAATGTGTACTTCCTAAAACCAAACAGCAAACATCAACGGCGAATTTCTAAAACCCTTCCTCAATCGCCAATCTACTTCAAAATCAATCTCTCTCTCTCTCAACAGGTCTGCATCTCTCTCTCTCTCTCACACACATTTCAGCTTTAATATCGGTGGAAATAATGGCGCCCTCGGTGGGTTTAGCCTTTTCTTTTTGCATGGGCAACGAATGAATCTTTTAGGGGTACTCACTGGGGCTTCAACATTTGGTGGTTTTTGATTCATGTACCAAATGCCCTTTGAAGTCAGTAGTTTGGAAATTGATTTACGTAGATTGAGATCGAGTCGGTAATTTTTTATTTTTCCTTCTATAACCTACGGAGTTTAATTTAACTTTGTTAGTGTATTTTGTTGATAGTGGCCAATAGGCATTGTTAAGATGGAAAGAACGAATGACCTCCTATGGGACATTGTTTTGTTGTAGCCGTGTATACTACTCCTATGGGACGAATGACCTCCGGTGCAAGCTATTCCATCTTTGCTGGTTTTCTTACTGGTAGCCCCACATTGCAATGCATTCTGTCTACTTCTGTGGTGGTTCATTCTAGCTTAGTTTGCCTTCTAGATCTTATGATGAGGGAATGAAAGGGCAAGGTTTGGTCAACGCTACTGTCTAGTTGTTGTGTCCGTAGATACTGGAAAGAAGATGTAAAGAGCCTAAGATGAGAGTAGAAATGGTAAACTTGCACTTGAATCTCCTATAAACAGAGAATAGGGAATCTGAATATCTGTAGGTGGAACATTGATGGTTACTAATTGCACGTGATTAGTGATGTGGAAGTCCTGATTTGATGCATTATGAATTCAAATGCCAACTTAGATGCTAATATGGCAAAGTCTTGTAGTCGTCGTCATTTAGGACGTTCGTGCATTCTATTGTGAGTTTACGCCATTTTTTGGACCTCCAATCCATTCTTTTATGGGTGAGTCAAGATCCTCTTTCATATCTCTGTTGCTAGGCAAATTAGGTGGTTTTATACATCCAACCTTTTTTGTACTTTTACCAAATCTTGCGAGAATTTCAAGAGGATAGAACAAATATATATTTTTTGAATTGTAACAAAATTGTGACAAGTCCCCTTCGATTGCTAGATAGATTTGTCGGAACATATAGTCTCCAGATGTTGACACGAAAAAAACCTATAAGAATGTTTAATTTTATTAACTTTGGAAGAATCAATTTGTTATAAACTTCGATAAGTTAGTTTCGAAAGATAGGTATGATAGAAGTAGATGCACCAAAATGTAGATAGGCAAAACAAGGAATGCCTCTTTTTTTTTTTTTCTCTCTCTTCTGTAATTTTGGCTAGATATTATATCTAGTAGGCGTAGCACTGGAGATGTTGTTAATTCGTGCTACTGCACCCTCAGTCTTCCTTGTTTCTTCTGGCCTTGCCGAGTGAACGACAACTTGGGATTCAGCCGCCGAGGTTGTTAAGATTTCATCCAACCCCACTCTCTCTTTAGCACTTCATGCAAATCAACTCTTTTAGATTAGTAATTTCTTATTTCTACTTCGTTGCGGAACATCAGTAGTATCCACACCCAAGAATGTATACCCCTGGCATGAAGACTTGAACCTTTGTTTGAATGGATCAGTTTATCCACGTATTTTGAATAGATGTGGCATCTACATTGTTGTAATTTACGTTTGCGAAAAATTGAGTGTCACTTTTTTGTACCATACGATGTGTCCTTTACATGAAGTAATTATTAGGCCTAAGCATGAATAAGGTATTACGTTTTGTTACGGCATTCTTAACCCACGTTTTGTGAAAAATCACCACTATAGTACTTAAATGAATGTTGCGTGATCAAACTTGGTAATACCGTAATACAACCCGATTGTAGCACATTGCATGATTGGAAATAGACATGGCAATACATTACTTAAAGACTGTTAATACTCCATTAGAACACAAAACGGACAAAAAATCTTAGCATAATAAGTCTTGTCATTCCTCATCCGGTAGAGAGTATTCGGGTTTATAGTACTCACTACTCATTATTTAGGACGTTGGTGCATTCGGTTGTTGTGAATTCACGCCAGTTGGCCTCTGCTATCTCAGTAGCTAGTTTAGCAAGAAGTATTGACCTCTTTGCATCAACATTCAGTTGTTTCTTAGAGCATCTCCAACCCACCGAGCATGTCATGCTTGTAATACAAAATAGCTATCCAAACTGTTAATTTGTAGCTTTACAACAGTTGATATTGTCAAGTATTGATATTTTTAAGCCTTCTGATAGAAAACTTTTGATACAGGACTTCCCAAATATTAATATTTCATTTTTTTTTTCAATCAGTCGTTTTTGTAACATAGCATGGATCTACCTTGTTTTTCAAACTATTTATGAAAATGCCTTTGTTTTGGTGTTCACGTGTCCAGACTGAGAACTCTATTGACTTCTCATTCTCAACTTGAGAAGCCCTATGGGATTCCGTCCACTGTGGCGGTGATGTCAGCATGTCTAAGCAGACTTCTTGTGTTTGACAAATTGACATGAGAGCTCTCTCATCTCTGACCTGCGAAGTCCTTTTAACTTTGCGGTCACTTACTGTGATAGTCTCCTACTCTCCTTCATTCTTTTCCCCTAACTTTGTTCCCACAGAGCTAGGGCACGAAAGAGGAGAAGCCTGATTTGATAGCTTTTCTGGTCCGATAGCTGCTTTTGTCCGACGCCTGTGACTCTTGTTCCGACACCAGTTATTGCTGGTATATCTCTCTCTCTCTCTCTGGGTTTATGTGAAAAATCTGTTATACACATTTTGTGGGGATGAATACAACATATATGGGGTTCAATGTGTAGACTGAAATTCAATAGAGGAGAAAGAGCGAGAAATAGGAATAGTTTTTCATGATTTTGGCTAGTTCTTTAATTACCGATTGATCCTTTTGACTTGGGATTCCTATATAGGTTTGAAAAGTGAATTCTAATAGTAATAGATGTGTGAGACTTGAAACCCTTGGGTAGATAATTACTGCATTGCAATTATTTTCATACAATTATACACATATTTTATGACTGTCTACACAGATATCAAGGCTAACCACCTCCACAATTTTGCATAATAGAAGCAAACAGGATAAAATTAATAAACTGGTCAGGTTATTTCGACGATTCTCAGGGATTAAGAAATGATCTTATTGAGAAACAAAATACTTATTTCTTTGCCTGTAGAACATGAAACTGATATTGGGGTGCATGTTAAAAAGGCTAATTTATACTTCACTCAGCACAAAATTTGCTGTTTGCAGTTGTATTTGAAGATAACCTAGATGTTATGTTTTCTTGTGCATCGGTATTTGAAATGTCTATTGGTTCATAGTTACATTTGTCTCGTTGCAGCATAGGTTTAAAGTTCATCTTTCCTTATTTTTAAAGACACTTGTAGAACAATAAGTATTGTTTACATACATTTAATTTGACTAGTCATGAATAGAACCTTAATGACGAAGCCCTAATTGTCATAACAGAAGAACACTATAACATAAAAATAACCTGGCTGCTGCCATATTATCGGACGCCATCACCATCGCCCTAGCCCCTAGGTACCCTAGTGACCACTATGAGAAACAAACTATTACACGACAACTTGATAGGAGCATTACATGATAACGACTATAGGAATACATAAAAAAGACGAATAAACATTACAAATAGAGGTGAGCCAATTTATGCTCCCCCATAATTTAGCTCCCTAGCAGAAGAGAGATGCTCTTAGCTCGAATTAGAAAGTCTAGAGACATCATCATTGGAAGTGAATTCAGAATCCTCCTTAATAGATCTGATTGCCTCTCTTGCATCCGAAGCATTCCTTTTGGCATCCCTCGTAGCTCGGATGCACCTTTCATGGCAAGGTATACGCCTTGTAATGTTGGCATTCTCGAGTCCAAGTCCGTTGCAAAGGCAGAAAATGTTATGTGGCTGTTGACTTTGGTTGTTGAGGTCAATTTCTAGTGAGTGTGCTTTCAGCACCTTAAGAAGATATTGCGGACACTTAGCTTCATTTTGGTTTAGCTGCTCGAACGAAGGTGGCCACAACTCATGAAGGGAGATTGGTTACGCGACAACCCAAAGAAATATCCTTTTCAGGACACTACTGTTATTCTGGTGTTACAAATATTTGTTCTCCATTTTGAGCCCCTGTAAGCTAGGCTATCGTCCGACTGGGGAAAAAGACGTTGGTCATGTCTGCCCGGCCCTGTCAGAGGCCCCCCCTCCTTTGTACTGGACCACTCCCTAGCCTACGAGGAGTGAATAGCCTGTCAAAAACTTGGAACCTGTTGTGGGGATTCCTTCTCCTGTTCATTTTCGTTTGAAGTAGATATTCAGTTGTGGGAATAATATGATTGTTTCACCTTCTTCACTTTATATAGGCAAGGGGACTCAATTCAACGAACACGTTAACATGTTTATACGAGTGATAGAGAACCACATATTTGGCAGCTTTAATCACGTGTAAAGCTGTTTACATATCACGAGGGGTTCAGAAGCATGTATACTTTTTGCTTTTTTACTTTCCTAGCAATCAAAAAGGTACAAAAAAGGTTCATATAATTTAGGTTTACTGCTTTTTCCTTCTCTTAAGATCCAGCCCGACTGAGCGCGTCAAAATGAAATGACAAGTGATTATAGGCGTTCAGGGTTTACAGTATCGGCTTTAGGTTAAAGGCCTACAAGTTTGGTATTCAGTGAATGTCAGAAGCCTACATTAAATCAATGTCAGTCTCCGGTCACATTATTTGGCATGTTCCGTAAATACAAGGTTCCGAGCAATTTACATGAAAACATCAAAATAATAATCATTTACATATGATTCACATTTTGGTTGTATAAAAATAGACACCAGTCTTATTTCTTACTTCATTATTTCATTTTGTAGATATAGCTACCATGAGGTATATAAAAAATATCCTATTGACCTGCAATTTTAAACTTGAAAAAATATATGAAAAATAATCAGCTGTTGGGATCATTTGCGCGGGGCCCAGAATTGGTCGGTATCCCGTCGGTACTTTCCCCGTCGGTCCTCCTAGCAAGGCTCATGCGCTTTCCTTATCTTTTGACGAGGATGAAGCTGTAGGAGTGTTGTTAGTGATGAGGTGCAGCTTTATTTGTTCTGTACCCAAAATCCTTATTGTTCCTCTTCAATGTAGTTTGTAATGTAAATTTATGATATCAGTCTCGTCCATGACTAGTCCTTTTAACTCAACTAAAAATATAGCATTTTTGGGTAGAACAGAAAAACATTAATGCAATTAAAAATGTTATTCTAGGCCGCCAAAACACAAATACATGAAATCTTGTGAATGCTAATATATGTTTATAATGCTTGGGAAAGACTTTCCATCCTTGCAATTTGACCTTCATTCACTCCACTATAGAAGCAAAGGTCTCTTTGTTAACTCTGGTTTTGATCAGTGGAGCTCCTAGAGACTTTTCTGAGCTGACCATATGAGGAACCTTTAGAGACCTTCCTAGAGCTATTTTCAGCCCCTACTCCTAAGCTAACCTGCAACGTATGACGTAAGTAAACTACTAATATTTTTGAATTTTTGAACTTAAGGTAACCAATAAGTCTAATATCTAAATTCATTTGGATTTGACTCGGTAATTATTTCGTATGCTCCATATGAGTTAGTTTAGATTTTTTCATAGTTGATGTGGCCTACAATCTAGCATTGAATAGTAGTTATTTTTCTAGTATTGAATGACTTGAATGTTATGCAGGCGATGATGCCTGTACGATTGGAGCCTGGCCCTATTGACCCTACGGTTTTGACACAACAGGCCTCACACCGGTCAGCAGTAGTGTGGGATTTAGAGGTTTGTGTTGCTGCAGATCATCATTATGGTTACCAATGAGTTTCTTACTGTTTAATTATTTATTGCCATATTAAAATGCAGGGGCCAGAAGACTCGGTGGCTCTTACTTGTCGACGCCGTGAAGCAAGTTTTAGACATGTTGAGATCGACGAGCGCCTCGTTCCTTTCTTTTATGCTGCAGGCTTTGGCGGGCTCTTGCAGCTTCCTTTTATACAGCTGGACTGGCACCTTATTACGGCATTGGTAGAGCGTTGGCGACCAGAGACGCATACGTTCCACATGCCAACGGGAGAAACGACG
The DNA here is from genome assembly GCA_020567845.1 of Rhododendron henanense subsp. lingbaoense. Taxonomy (NCBI): domain Eukaryota; kingdom Viridiplantae; phylum Streptophyta; class Magnoliopsida; order Ericales; family Ericaceae; genus Rhododendron; species Rhododendron henanense. The sequence goes on from CM036324.1 coordinate 31,376,426, forward strand.
ATTACCCTACAGGATGTTAGCATCCAGCTAGGGTTGAGAGTTGACGGTAGGCCGGTTGTGGGGAGGACGGACTATAACTGGCGAGATGAGTGTCAGAGGTTACTTGGGGCGACGCCTGAGGGTATGTACCTATTTTTGTTCACATTTAGACTTGTTTCTTCAATCCTTATAATGTTCATAAAGTCAAGCTATCTTCTGTAACAGGTAAAGACTTAGATGGCAGTAGAGTTAGTTTGCCATGGCTTGAGAGTGGTCTGGGAGCTATACCCGTGGATGCCAATGATGACACACTTAGGAGACATGCGAGAGCCCATATTTTGCGGCTTATTGGAGGGACTATTTTTTCGGACAAGTCGTCCCATTTCGTTAACCTAATGTTCTTGCCATTGTTAGAGGAGTTGGAGCAGGCGGCTGAGTACAGTTGGGGGAGTGCAGCACTGGGTTGGTTGTACAGGGATCTGTGTCGCGCCACCGTTCCGACTGCACACGAGATAGGAGGGTGCCTCATCCTCCTTCAGGTTTGGGCGTGGGACAGGTTTCCGTATATAGCTCCACTCCGACGTCATCTTCACCCAGTACAACTGGGTCCTCTCATTACACGGTGAGAACAAGAAATTGAAATTTTTTAAACTTGTTTAAGTCTAAGAAGTACTTCATAATGTAGTGTAGAAATATTCATTTATGTGTTGGTTAGTTTACCATGCACAAGCCTTAAAGGGCTTTGCCTGATGAACATCTATTTTTGCAGTTGGCACGACGTATTTTCCGTGGTGCAGGTTTCGACTCATGTGGTACGACAATACCGTTTCAGTCTTGACCGCATGACTAGTTCGCAGGTTAGTTATATGTTTTCATGTACAGATTGTTAAAAATAGTAACAATTGTGAATCTTGTTTGACATTAATTGTGAAGCTTGTTTGACGTTAATTTAAAACTATCTTTTTAGGTTGTTTGGCAGCCGTACTCGGCTGATGTCATAGCAGCTCTTCCTGTTTATTGTCGTGTTGGTAGTGAGGTATGGCAGGCAGTAGCCCCCTTGCTTTGCTTTCCCGTTGCTGAGTGGCATCAGCCAGACAGGGTACTTCGTCAGTTTGGGCAGCGGCAAGAAGTACCAGGCCCAAGTGAGAGCCTATCAGAGAACCACATCCGTGACCTTCGCACTACGGTCACTGACTGGTCCAATGAATATGCACAACTTGTTGCCTTGTGGGAGCAGCGGTTGGAACGAGTAGTTACAGGACCAACCTTGGAGGGTGACCTCAGTTACCACGACCCGTACTTCGTGTGGTATCGAAGCATTACACGTCGATACATTAGTCGTGTTGCTTGTACTTTCGACTTTGTGGTGAGGAAAATTTCAATTATTCACAAAGCATAGTTGTTAGAATCGTACGATTCACGATTCGTATCGTACGATTCGATACGATTCGGTGGGCGAATTGGCTGCCTGAAACGGAAATAACAGCGAATCGTAAGTGAATCTATGATCCGAATCGGTGAATCGGTGTATGGTGAATTGTTCGATTCACTTAAAATCCGAAATTCATTTTACTCTTGTTTTGCTTCTTTTGTTGTTTGAAAAGGGTTCGAGCTATTTTGTAAGGTCAATAGTATTGTTATATGTCATCTTTTGTATATGTTCCATGGATAGATAGTAAGAAAATGAGATTTATTACGAGAGTGAATCGAAAATGAGGAAGATAAAGGGAATATAATAACCCTATAGACTTTCTTAGGGTTTGTTTTTTTTACTTATCTATGTAGCACGGACACGCATACGGATACGGACACGGATACGGACACGGACACGGGACACGGGACACGGCAATTCCAAAAAAATGGGGATACGGATACGGCAGGGGACACGCCACGTGTATAAATAAATAAAAAATAAACATATGTACATATATATATAAAAAATTATGAACCATTATATATGAATAATTTCACAAATTGTATAAATTTTTTTCAAAGGAAAAATTACAGTTTAACCCAAATGTTTTGAATAATTTCATATTAACCCCCAAATTTTTTTAAAATATTACATTTTGACCCCTAGCCGTGTCCCCGGCGTGTCCCCAGCCGTGTCCCCGCCGTGTCCCCTATCAAAAAATAATAAAAACTATTGGACATGCCACGTGGCGTGTCCAATACGTATTTGGGCGTGTCCCCGCCGTGTCCCCGTGTCCAATACGTGGACACGGCGCCCTTTTGGAGTGTCGGTGCTACATAGTTACTTATAACTCTTTTGTACATAAAGAACCGTAAGTAGGATTTATGAATCATCTCTTGGTATTTGTAACTTGCAATAGAAGCAGCTTGCCTAATACTCCACGTTCTTATCAAATCATCATTTATAAGAATGTTTTTATTGATTTAGGTCTAAATCTTTCATTTGTAGTATATATTATTGTTATCCTAATCAATAAGCATAGGTTTCTATGCATTATAGAAGTCATGACTGAATCGGAGAGATTCACGATTCCATTTCAATTCTCGATTTGATTCACGATTTGACAACAATGTTTACAAGTAACTTCGCGTTATGTTTTTGTTTGAACTTGAACTGATAATCGTTAATTAATGCAGACGAAGTGTTTGGAAGAAATCTGTCATTCTTCAGACATTCAGTCAGATGCGTATACCCTAGCTGCAGAAGCATTGAGGGCACAGGACGAGCATCACCGTCTAGCGGGACTAGCGGTTTCCCGCCCCGCACCAGCACAGGATGTCCATCACAGCTGCGAAGAGCCAGAGGCAGCAACACAGGCGGAACCAGCAGGGGAGCATGTTCTAGAAGATGTGGACGAGGTCCAGATAGTGGAGGAGCAGGTAGAGGAGAGGTTGGTAGAGGAATTACTAGTAGAGGAGGAGTTACATGTAGAGAGGTTTATAGAGATGGAGGATGGGGGCCAATTAGGGGGGAGTGGGGAAGAGGGCACTCAGGGAGCAGAAGGGGTAGCTCAAGTTGGTCAACCAATCTCATGGCCCTGTGATTCCATTCTGACCCAAAGTTGGGTGGTTTCACTAATGGAGGCTTTTGATTGGGGATCTAGACATCTATCCCCTTCAAAATTCCCTTCATTATTACCCCTCCCAGTATTTAAAAATTTAGTACTTTCTGCCTCTAAGATCCTCCACAATGAGCCCAATATTGTTAGCATTGACGGGTTGGGTGCTTCCAGCGTTGTAGTGGTTGGGGATATACACGGTCAACTACATGACTTGATCTTTTTGCTACAAGATGCTGGTTTTCCTGCGGATGATAAGATATATGTTTTCAATGGCGATTATGTGGATAGGGGGGCATGGGGTCTTGAGACATTCCTTCTCTTATTGGCCTGGAAGGTATATAAGATTCACTTTTATACAGATTTTTAATTTCATAGTCAGCATGAAAATCAAAGCGTTTTTGTGAATTGGGTGGATTTTGATGGTCTCAAAAGTCCTTTGTATGTACTTCTTGTTATGATTATGTTTTTGATATGCATGGGAATGCATAATGCCCTTTGGTTTCCAGCTTGTGTTTGCCTTTGCGTAGGGCCTGTTTGTGGTACTAAATAGTAAATACCCTTCCTCCCGGATTGTATATCCAGTCCCACCCTTTATCCGGTGTTTGTTTGCTTCTGAAAAAATTTGGAAGCAATCATTTGTCTGAACGAGAGAAATCGAAAAATATAAAAGCATGAACCGATTAGAAAAAGTTCAAGTAGGGCGAGGGGAATCAAACTTTTTTCTTCTTTAGTGAACTTTTTTTTGTTTATGGCTGTAAGTTTGGACTTTCTAGACTCCTCTCGTCGAGACTAATAATTAATCTAAAAGAATTGATGTAATTCTAACAAAAATTCAGAAAGGACTAACAAATTACCAAAACAGTAGTTTATGAGGGGGACTTATTATTGATGCCCCCATCCCTAATTATCCCTTCTATATGCAGCATCTATCTATGTAAATGTCATGACTTGGACAGAGATGCCATCCACCTCCTCATAGCCACCTTCCTAAGAGATACCCAAACAAATCCTGTATATAACTAACCACCCCTATATACTAATCCCCCCTCCTACTATATTCCCCCATATCCCTCCAAAACTTATCCCGCTAAACACTAATTCATTGTATGTGGACATAAATTCAATTTATGCTTCAGCTTATTGTGCTTTGTTCATAGTTTTGTTGTTTCCATGTGTATTCCACACTTAACACTGCTGATAGGAACTGTAAATTGGCAAAATGACATGAAATACAAGGGATTAAGAATGTGAAGAACTGAATTAATTGAAATTTGAATGTGACCCAGCACATGGATTTGCTATAGGTGATCGGTGCTAAACGGTTAGGTTAATGGAACCTACAATTGATTGAGGATTGGTCGGTTGGACTCCATTTACTTTCTGAAATAATCAACCTTAAAGTTGCTCTGTGTTTTCTATAAGTGTTGGTAATGTCCCACGGATATACATTTTGTGACAGTTCTCCATTTTGGGAAAACTAAAGGCTTAATCACTTAGTCAACTGAAGAAAAGGGATGACATAGGAGATTAAGGCCAGAACTTCTCCTGTTTGGTCCTAGGAACATGAAGATGGAAACAGCATAGTGAGTGTATTAAGAGCTATTCTTAGGAATCTTGCAGCCATTACATTTTCAGGAATCTATCTTACACAATTGTGCGAGTTCATTTTATTCGGCTTCATAAGAACTGAAACAACTCAAAAAGAATTGTGCTTGTGAATTTTTGAAAGAAGAATAAAAGTGGAACCAAGACTAACGAAAACCATACAAGTCCCTTAATGCTTTCACACTATGCTAGTGGTCTCCGTACCTTGTTTGAGGCTTTTCATATATGCATATAAGAGGGTTGGATTCAATAAGTTGTTTTCTGTTGAGTTGACATTTTGGGGTGATTTTTTTTTTCCCCATACTCTTAAAGTTATCATGGTAATTGTGGTTTGCATTGCTACAAGTTATACAATTTTGATGTTCATTATTGACTGCTTTAGTTTTTTGATATATTCCACATAAGCACAAAGGTTCAAGCTTTCTTTTTATACTCACCCTGAATGTCTTATCTTGCTAGATGACAATTTATCTTCCTCCCTATTTAGCTCGATTATTATCCAGATATAATCCAGTTTTGTTCCATCCAATTATGGTTAAGTAATAAACATTAGCTGGACGATGCACGTTTTTGTAGGTATGTATGCCGCTCAAGGTATATCTCTTGCGCGGAAATCATGAATCAGATGAATGCGCTTCAAAATATGGGTTTAGAAAGGAAGTGTGCAGCAAGTACGAAAATGATGGAAAGGACGTCTACAACAAATGCCTAGGATGCTTTAAAGAGCTTCCATTAGCCTCCATCATTGCAGGGAGCGTATACACTGCCCATGGAGGGCTTTTCCGCGGCCAAGCCCCAGTGCCCGCCGAAAGATCTAAACGGAGGAAGACTCTTAAAGCAACTGTGGACTCTTCTCCAGCTCTAAGTCTAGGTTCTCTGGACGATTTGGTTAAAGCTAGGAGAACTGTTATGAACCCTCCGTGGAAAGGTCCAAACTTGGTTCCCGGAGATGTCCTGTGGTCTGACCCCTCAATGAGCCCCGGTCTTTCTCCTAATGTAGACCGAGGCATTGGCCTTTTGTGGGGCCCAGATTGCACGGAAGCGTTCTTGAAACAGTCAAAGCTGAAGGTGATTGATAAAACAATTGTCCCTTTGAATGCTCATATCATTATATTGTCATTTCATAACGTTGTTACATATTCTATATTGCTACATAAATGTAGAGTTTTCCAGTTGCACTTTATGTATATCTCTTATTTTATAGAGTAGACTTGAGTTTTGCATTGAAAAAATGTATTTGTTGGTCAACCTTGTGTTCCTGTTGCTTCGAGTGTAAGATCACCTATTTCTTTTCTTTGTCATCTTTGGATTTATTTTCTGTTCAATAGTATTTATTAGGTTTTTACTTGTCACAATAAAATTTATTAAGTTTTAGTGTTTTACAAGACTATATAGTCGAATCCGATGCTCCATCCTTATTAGTTCTTCAACATTGTTGTTTCTGCAGTTAATTATCAGAGCTCATGAAGGCCCAGATGCAAGGAAGAATCGGCCTGGTCTAGGAGGAATGGATGTAGGGTACACGATAGACCATGTGGTCGAGTCTGGGAAGCTTATTACCCTATTCAGTGCTCCTGACTATCCCCAATTCCAGGTAGTTCTTTTTGTAACGGCAGCTCTTTTTAACTATTTACGATTTTGCATTCATCCTCATTCTACTTGATATAATTTTGTATACGGGCCTTCTTATGTCGGTTCTATATGTAAAGACTGTGAGGATACTAGCAATGTGAAATTGCGTATTAAAGTAGTGAATCATCCCTGGAAAGTAAACTTCACAGAAGTTACGTAGCTGTGAGAACATTTTGATGATACTTGGAGACGTACCTCCTGTTTTAAAATTCCCTTTCAGTTTTGGGAGTTTCTTTCAAATGTTGTGACTTGAGAATAGAGGTTTCTCTTAATCTTCGGAAAAAAACTAGTCTTCCTTGTTCAAGACAAGAATCCCTTCTAAATTGGTATCGGTGGAAACCTTAGGGAAATTCTTCATGTCCTTTCTGTTTGTGATGGCATCTCATCATCAGAGAAGCTTGCATGAAGAAGGCATGGAAAAATGGAAAATGCCACAATTTATGGCCATAAAAGTTACCCCAAAAAAGAATTAAAAGAGAGCTTTTATTTGACTTGTTACTTTGTTGTGATGGTTAGTTTGTATAATTTTTCAAGACAACATATTTCCCTTTCAAATGCGATACTATTTGCAAATTCCCCGTATGAGATGTTATTACTAAACATTGTAGTTTTTTATTTCCTCGTTGCATTTTCATTTTGATAAATGAAAGCTTTGTTTGCTTGAAAATGGTGTCAGATGGACATGTCCAATGTGGATGTGGTGCTAGACCGAGGATATTTTTTTTCTTCGTTCCTCGTCCTGATAAATTAGGTGGGTAAGCTTTTTCATGAGTACTTGCAATATTTTTATAGAAAACATTAAAATGCCTAAAACTTGGTATATTGGTATGATGCACAGAAAGGACCCAAATCAATAAGGCTTTCAATTTGGAAGCATATATGATTTGCTTTTATCCTACGCCTTTCCATTTATTCTCAACGCAGATTCAGAAAGCCAAAGCTTCTTGCCGGAACCGTGACAGAGAGCTTTGTTTCATTTAGCTGATAATGTCCTTCAATGGACCTGAAATTTGCATTAACACAAACAATTCCAACTTGGACATGACATCAGAGGACTGACTTGTTAATATAACCTGTTAAACATGCTTGAGCTTTCTGTTTGGAATCTTTCACGCTTCACTGGGTTTTGGTTAGGTCAGAGGTCCGCGCTTAGGCTGTTTTTTTTATTTTTATTACATGCTTCTGGGTGGTCCAAACCACAAATCTTTTTGGTTGACGATAGGAGATTGAGTATTATCATACTCCCCTAGATTATCTCTCTACCCCAATTGACTATTTCTAAGAAATTCTTGGAGCTTAGGTGACACTGAAAGAGGCAATATAAGTGATTCGCTGAATTAGATTCTAGATAGTAAAGAGTGGAATGGCAGACCCATACTTCAACTGTACCCGTAACAAGAAAGGTTCCAGACGAGTATCGTAAGGCCAACGCCGGCCATGCCTCTCTCTCATCCGACACTATATTAGGAATAAGCAAATGTTTCTGTTTTATATGAAATGCCATTTTAAGGGCTACCTAGTGCATGAGGCTCTAGCTACTACTGGCTCTAGAGAAGGGTTGGATGTACATAGCCTTACCCCCGCAAGTGAAGAGGTCGGTTCCGCGACTCGAATGTGACTCAGACCCGTGACAACCAGGTAATTGGGGCAACCTTACCATTGTGCCAGGCCACCCCCTTTGTAACCAGGAAGTGCGATGTTCCTCTTTGTAAATAGCTATTGGTAATGGAAGATTGGAAATTGGGTAGTAAGGTTCATTTGAGTGTCAAAATTTTCATTGAGATAATAAGCTGCTTATCATAGAAGGAAATGGTGATTTTTTTGTTTATCATGGAAGACGATTCTTTCTCAATCCAAGTATTTTCTGAAAATACTAACCAAGTATGCAATAATACCTGAATATATCATAAGGAAATATACTGAACCATTAGTACCGCCTGTTTGTGAGGTCCTAAAAAGATATTGATAAATTTGATGGCTTGTTTGCATTTGCCATTGGACATGTTCAACTTATCCTAATGTATAGGCCTAAAGCTACTTATTTTATGTTTGCATGTTATGTATGCGTCTTCCTTGCAGGCAACCGAAGGACGGTACGATAATAAAGGCGCTTACATTGTTCTAGAACCCCCTCATTTTAACTCTCCAGTGTTTCACAGTTTTGAAGCAATTACTCCGAGACCTAATGTACGTACAGTTCTTTGCTAATCTCTACTCTACAGAAAAGTCATACTCCATTCGTCCCATTTTTTGTCCTTTTTTAAAGTTTAGAAAAATAAAGCAACTTCGTGTATAACTTTTGGAACAATTTCGCACCTATTTAAAGATCTCAATTGTTCTTCGATTTGTTGCAAAAACATTCGGAAAATTCTGCTGAGAAGTGCTTTATTAATAATTTGAAAAATGGCATGACTTTTTTCAAGAAAAGTAAAGATTATGGGGCGAAGGGAGTGGATTCTATATTGCTACTAGATAAATTGAACATAGTGAAGGAATTTGAGGAGAAGCTCATCAGGAAAAGAAAAGGTGAAGGCAAATATAAGAAGATAATGAAGTAAAGAAGCCGAAGTAAATATTTGTTAATTTGTGCATGATGATTATTGATAGGCTAACTTGGGGTATTTGGGTTAAAAAATGACGTCGTCGTTCACAATAGATCAAATATATATATATATATATACACACACACACACACATATACATGTAGGTACTTTCTGTATCTAATGAACATGATGTAATCTGCATGACAGGCAGAACCTTATTACGACTACGACGTTGTGACGGACTCCGATGAAGAACAGGACTATGCATGAACATTGTCATTGCAAATGGAGGCTTCAGGCTTGCAAGAAAGAGTCGTGGTTTTTTTGAAATCAGTAAATATGACCAACTAGATACAAAGTTAATTGGGCATTTCTTTGGTCTGGTTAGCAGCTGAAACATTCTGGTGCTAAGGTGGCCTGGCATGCGATGTTTTGGTCTTAGATTGCTTTAAACTTGGAACAAGGCCTCGATGATTATACATTTGTGGGCTGTTTGTCTAAAAGCTGATAATCTTTGGATCAAATGGGTACATACCTTTATCTTAAAAAGGCAAAGTATTTGGCAATTCAAGATTCCTAATGAGGCTTCTTGGAGTATCATGAAACTCTTCAAACTTAGAGTTGTGGTTCAGCCCTGGATTAAATATATAATAGGGAATGGCTTGTCTACTCAATTGTGGGTTGATAATTGGCATACTCTTGGGCCTCTCTTCCAAAGGTTTGGGGATTCTATGGGGTTCAATATTGGGAGATCCATGTCTGCTAAAGTTGCTTCTATCATTCACAATGGGATATGGAAATGGCCAAGGCCAAGAAGTTCCATTACCAGAGAAATTGTGGCTTATACTGACCCAAATTTGGTTCCTATTGTAGTTGTTCCTGATTCTATAAGATGGATTTTGGGAAATTCTGGGGCATATACTACAAAGTCTGCTTGGCAGGAACTTAGACAGTTCTTTCCCACTGTTCCATGGACAAAATGTGTTTGGTTTACGCATCATGTTCCCAGGTGGGCTTTCATAAAGTGGCTTGCATTCCTGGGAAGGCTGTCAATCAAGGATCGGTTGCATAGCTGGGGTTTGGTTGTGGACAAAAGTTGTTTGCTATGCCAGAGTGAAGATGAGACTCATGAACATTTATTCTTTGATTGTGCCTACTCTAAATCAGTTTGGAATATGCTTTTGCTGCAGAATAATGTTGATCGCCCCTGTCATTGTTTTGGCTAATGAGAATGATTGGATAATGGTGCATCGATCAGGTGATTCTTTCTCTAGTCGAGTGTATAAGTTGTCTATGGCTGCTGCCATCTATGGTGAAAGGAATAGAAAACAATTCCAATGGCTAAGTTCTCCTGCCTCCACTTTGTGTGCTCAGATTATAGGAGATGTCAGAGCTTGCTTAAGCTCGTGGCTAATGACTCTTAACAGATTGCTTGCCAGGAGGTGGAGTATTAACTCCCGGATATTTACCTCTGTATAGTTTTTTTTTTTGTTATGTTGAATGTCTTGTTGATTCCTAGTTGGCTGGGGATGTGGTAGCCCTGTTCTGATGTATGGGTTTTGGCACTTCATTTGTTCTCTATCCTTCTTCACAGCTCCATTGATTGCAAGCAGTTCTAAAGAAACAACATATTCTTCTTTTTGCTCTATTTCTTTTCCGTTTAGTTAAAGGGACGATTTGGAATTAGGTGTTAATATCTCCTATCTGTGCCTCAAACATGAGCTCTCATTAGTAAGTACTTACCCCATTGTTTGTGTTGTGACCCTTCCTTTTCAGTGAGCCATTGGTTTTCGCAATACGTATACTTGTCATTTTCCACCATCACTATCTATGATTATTGTGAAAGTGAAGGAATATAACTTCTTTGCGCGAAACCTAAGTCAAACTTGGGATCTTCGTGCCCTCATTCTTCCCATGGTGCTGATATCACATATCATGAATGGGTGGCCTATAACAAGCAATTTGAAATTTGTTAATATCTCCTAATGTGAAGTTTGGTTGATTAATTTGTGCATAGCTCAGATTTTTGTTTCTGTTTTTCATTTTGCACAGGGCAAGAAGTGTTGGTTGTAGTTAGTTTAATGCATGAGAGTGCATGTTGTTTACCAATTGGCTACCACTCCACTTCCGTGTAGGTTCAGATTTGGAATTCAATTTGACTATATTGTCTTACCACCTGAAAGGGGAGACGTCAAAATTTATATACTCCAGAAGGAGATACTGGAACCCACTGTCTCCCACTATGTCATGTGGCAACTGGCAAGACAGAGAGTTGAAAAACTGGTTGTGCTTTGTATGTTTGTTTGTTTGTGTGTGTATTTACTATAAACACGTCACAACAAACATGACCAAGCCACACACTTGATTGTAGGAGGAATCACCCACTTCACGCAAGACGCACTTGCACAATATTTCAATAATCAATTCAACTCTTCTTCTCATTTCATTAGACTGATAAATCTTCAACTTACCAGAGAGAAAAAAACTCAGCTGCATAGATTTTTGGAATGACGAGTATGAACGATAAGAAGCATCGGCATGACCTATGTGCTTTATGAAAACCTATTTCGATCAAGTATTTACCGATATTCTTTTGAGCAGATTTCTCACGAGGTACCCTTAAAAACATATTTTAAACAAGTTGAACAGTTTGGATCATCAAAACATGACCCGGAAATGGGAGGTCCTCATATAAGCAAAATGAGGGATCCTTCATAGGAAATAGACGGATATAAGTAACAAAAACACCAATGTCGGGCACTCAATGCTTTCACAAGGATATTGACTTTTTAGTTGAGCATCCATCTAGTAAGGATATTTTGTAATTCGGATTGACATGAACTCTACAGGAATCTCTTTTCTAATGCACGAAATGCCTCAAGGCATTTAGTAAACACTATTAACCGCAGAAAGCTAAAGTAATATACTGCCATATGCAAATTTTTGGGTGTATTCCTGTGTCCGTGAGATGGACACCGACACTTACACACATATTTGTGCTCGACACTTGAACTTGAGTCCATGTAACATAGGGCATGACAACAGAAAGTTATAAATTGGTACAAAATGACTAATCTTTCTACAAAAATATCCACGTCTAATGATGAATGCAGAGATTGCTAAAGATAATTATGACTATCCTCCCATGTCAACACCTTTGCTAAAACCTTGTACACACAACCCTTATGCAATCTTTACCATTTGCAAAAAAAAAAACCCACTAAAGAAACAACCCTTTTCATAAATTTCCAACCTTTCTTGATTTTTTTTGACCAGCAAACAAGTGACCATATTATTAATCCAACCAAAGAGACATTACAGTGATAGGAGTTACAACGATAATGGGGCATGAGCATACGGCATCACAACAATAAGTTAGCATCCTAACGAGGTTGACACCCTAACCTGCGATAATCATATGCTGCTCATGGCCCTTGCAACAAAGCAGGAAACTAACAAGAGGTTGATAGGCAATCAACCTGGCAACCCAAAGAAAAGGTACAAAGTAGTTATAAAGCAAAAGAAAAAAAAGAGGTAAAAACCAGCATCCAAACTTCTAGCCACTGATAAGTTGTATAATAGTTGGTCTTGGCTAGAAGATATGGTGGTGCCTGAAGTAGAATTAAGCACCCTTCAGGAATTGCAGCATCTTGATTCAAAGATTTCATCAACTGATCATACAAAACGTGTACCACGGATCCGAGCTAGCAATGAGTTCCCTCAATTCAGGCCTTCCATTGATGAAGTCCATGAGAGCTTATAGTCGTTCTTGTAGAAAACTCCACACATTTGACAGCCTGTGACAAAAGCTGTCAACAACATCTGTGACACATCCTCCCCAACAACTCACATAAACACCCCCAAGTGCCCCAACCCAAACACACACACACAAGTGTATCCCTGACCCCCACCACACCCCAGCCCCAAGAAAGCCCACATGACACCACCCCATCCACACACACACACACACACGCACACAAGTGTTTCCCTTACCCACGCACAAACCCTGCCACACACGCACACAGTCGCATATAAGTCCCAGCCGGAACCCCTACCAAAAGACCAATAGCATATACTCACTCATTGATTCACAGACACAACACACACAGCCACAACACGACACAGGCACACACCCAGTTTCAAATGGTTCCAACAATGCTCTTTAATCTGAACAGAAAATCATCCATTGAGTAGTCAGTACCACCTTCCTTTGATACCCAGAAAGCCAACCTTATCTTGATGAGCTCAGGTACTTCCATCCAGTCAATGCTCTTCTGTTCAAAAATAAGATTATTTCTTTTGATCCAAATACAGCGAAGGGGGTGCAGTTCCATATTGTTTTCTGTTCAGTTTTAAGATTCCACGCATTCCACCGGTGGAGAAGTGCAGCCATGGATGAAGGAGTCACCCATTTCGCACCCCACCAATCCAGTATATCAGACGAAGTATTCCAAGCAGGCTTACAATGAATGAACATATGATCCAGAGATTCCAATTCAGCTGAGCAGAATTTGCAATTGGCTTGATCGATATCATTAATCACCCCCATTTTGAGTAGGTATTCAGAGGTCCTTATCCTTCCCAAGTATGTTAGCCAACTAAAACATTAAACTCTAGGTGGTGACACATTGCTCCAAACAAGATCAAAGATTGGATCATTGGCAGCACTAGAGTTGTAGGCCATCTCATAAATGGATTTCACTGAGAATTTACCTGAGTTTGCAGCAGCCTTGCCAAATGAGATTATCCTGGTTGCCATTACCATTTGAATTCATTACTCCAGATTCATCCAGCAAAGTGAAAAATCTTTGAGTTTTTCCAGTTCCCAGTCATGCGGATTTCTTCTAAACTTGAAGTTCCACTGCTGCATCTCAATTTTCCTTGTTATCACCTCACTATATAAGCATTTCATCTTTGTTGCAAATCACTCTGAATAGGGTAGGATACAGGGTTTCTAAGCTTGTGTTCCCAACCCATGCATCTTTCTAAAACCTGATTGAATCACCACACCCCACCTTCAGTTTGATATTCTCCATGTAAGTGGAAAATAGTTGGGGCTGCCTAGTTTGGATTTGCATAATGACTCTCCATATATTAGAAACATTTCTGCGCAACTCCATTTTCGGTATCCAAGTCCCCCCCTTCCATGTTATATTTTGAAGTAATGACTTTTTTTTTTTCCAGAGAGCCTCCTTTTCCATTCCAAATCTCCACCACCATTTCATTAGCAAAGCTTCATTAATCTTTCTGACCTTTTTTATACCAAGTCCACCACACCCTTTGTTCTGACTTATCTTTGACCAAGCAACCATATGTATTTTCCTCTTCAAATCTGTGCCTCCCCTTAAGAATTTAGCTTGTATCGACTCGATGGTCTTGACCACACCTTCAGGCATTTTGTAGAGTGACATGTATAGAAGATAGGAAGGCTCATAAGAACTGATTTGATCAAGACCAATCTGCCCCCAAATGATAGGTATCTAAGTATATTAAATTTCCATCTGCTCATAAGAACCGACTCCAACCTTCCATGATAGCGCATGTTAAATTTCCAACTCTCTGAGTATATCTTAACCGAAAAAATCATTATCAAGTATAGGTCGTCTTCTACAACTCTCTGAGCATATCTTCTGATATTTTAATTGCTGTCTTTTGACCTCATTTGGCTCCACCGCAACCCGTCACTCAACAGGAACAATGATGCCGCTTCAAACTAGCGTTTTGAACACATGTGATTAAACCTCGCATCTCGAAGTAGGGTGGCAAACGAACCAGCTCGCAAGCAGCTCAGTTTGTAGCTCAACTCGACTTGTTTAGTAGTCAAGCTCAACACTCAAAAGCCGTTCAATAAAAAGCTCAACACTCAAAAGCTTGGCTCAATTCGCAAAAGCTCCGGTCCTTTGTATAGGCTTGTGTCTAAAAAACTCGGCTCAGTTCGCAAAAGCTCCGGTCCTTTGTATAGGCTTGGGTCGTAAGACTCTCGTTAGGTATATTATCCAGGCCCGCCTGTTAAGGGCTCGGCTTGTTTACAAACGCGGAGCTCGAGCGTAAATTTTAGGCTCATTTAGTAAATGAGCCGAGCTCAAACGCTACAAAGTTCGGCTGAGCTAATATTAAATGAGCCGAGCTCAAACGCTACAAAGTTCGGCTGAGCTAATATTAAATGAGCCGAGCTCAAATGCTACAAAGTTTGGCTAGGCTAATATGCACCCCGTCAAGTAAATTATTCAGATCCGCTTGTGCGCGGAGCTCGTGTGTAAATTTTAGGCTCATTCAATAAGCGAGCCGAGCTCAAATACTACAAAGTTTGGCTGGGCTAATTTTTTTTTTTTTGACAATAAAAAGGGCTGGAGGGGGCAACCAGCGTAGCAACTCCCCTTGGGCGTGACCATAGGGGCTCCAAACCCGCCTGTGGAATGTCCGGTTCGAGCCATAGCTACCGTCCGGGAGGACGGGCCGTCACCACGGCGCCACCTTAGTGCACAGTTGGCAAAGAAGCCCCCTCCCTGGTCCACAAAGCGGGTTCGAAATTAAGCCATGGGGCACCACCGGAAATTTGCACAAAGTGCCTCCGGGGCTTCGAACCTGGGCCTGTGCTGGGCTAATTTGTACCCTTATCTCGAAGTCACGAGGTTTGGTAGACCAAGACGACGACGAAGACAACACTTTGTCAATATTAAGTTTAGGGGCTTGCTATTTGCAGCCACTTATTTCCTGAACGTAGCCTGTATATATTATGGTACACATCTGTTTATAATATGGTACACAGGCTACATTCAGGAAATAAGTGGCTGCAAATAGCAAGAGTTTAACCAAGGCATCTTCAAGGCGAGGACGGGTTTGATTCACTGTGATAAAACCCATTTTAAGAAACACAAAAATGATTTTTTACAACAAGATTAGGTACAAATCTATATCCTATAAAGTTGATTTTGTACATGATTAATGAATCCTACTACTGAAATATGGTCGATAAAAGAAGAAAATTGCTGGGTAGTCTCCCAAGGTTCTCAGAACTAAAATGGCGTCTTCAAACGACGCTGTTTCATATAACTTCGCAAGTTAAAAATGCAGAGTACCTACCGCGACACCGTTTCGTCAAGTTTAATCTCGCGTCTTTAACGTACGATTTGTATTGTGTCGAAATGGTGTTCAGGTA
Organism: Rhododendron henanense subsp. lingbaoense; assembly: GCA_020567845.1. NCBI lineage: Eukaryota > Viridiplantae > Streptophyta > Magnoliopsida > Ericales > Ericaceae > Rhododendron > Rhododendron henanense. The sequence continues at coordinate 31,392,379 of CM036324.1, forward strand.
AAACGCTTTTTTAAGAATAAAGCACGTCCGAGAAACTAGAAACGCGGGCGTACGAAACGCGAGTTTGGTAGTGAATAGACTTCTCATCTTCACCCTGCGAAGTACTAAGAGAAGGCTTTCCCCCCTTTTTTGGCAATTTTCAAACTTATTTTGGAATTAATTTGATGATCTGATTTGTCCTTATTGTATAACTTGTCAATTTAAATGTTTCTTTAAAGTATGAAGTCAATTGAGTACCAAATGATTATTAATCGGTGAAGATATATTTCAAAAATAAATGAAAAAAAGTTAGCCGGTACACTGGATTACAACCCTTATAAAACTGGCTTCTCCTTCTCCTCCCTTTTTTGAAATTTTCGACCTTACTTTTGAATCATTTTCATGATCCGATTTGTCCACAAGGTAGAACTTGCCAATTAAAATGATTTCGTAAGATATCAAATCAATCGGATACTTTTTGGTATTTAATCGGAGAAGATTTTTGTCAAAAAAATTTGAAAAAAAGTGAGCCGGGAACACTTGATTACAACTTGAAAATACATATTTTTTTTCTCTTCAGTCGATCTTCACAGTCGCCGTTCCGAGTTCTGATCAGCCGGCAGAGGTGTGTTCGCGACTCGGGCAATCGGAGCTGTCCACGCGGCCACGCCCATCGTCTTTTTCTCTCTCTACAACAACATCAACGGGTTTGCTATTTGTGCCTCAGAAGTCTCAAGAAACAGAACCACATATGCAGCCAAGAATGTGAGGAGCAATCTAAGGTACAATGGGTGGTTGTTGCATTTAATTCAATATCTATTGACGCACATTCTAATAACTTTTCGGATTTTGATTTTGTATGGCTTACGGCATTAGAAATCGATGCAAGGTATATGCCTTCCACATGTTTGACATTTGGCTTCTGAAGGAGCTCTCGTTTCGGCCTATTGTTAGTTAGAAAAAGACTTGCATAAAATCTCAACTTCAGGAGCTCTCGTTTGCCAGTGCATTGAAAGATGTGTTGGACAGAGCACAAGATGCCTCTTATGAACTTGAACTACGTTACTGCAGTTTTTGTGCTTAAAGGTGTATATATTTTCTGATATAGGACAGTGGTATATTGTGACATAGCACGGCCGTTACATAATTTTCTTGTACCGAAATAAGGTGCATATTTTGTTCCATGCCAGTGTGACAGGAAGTGACTGGAAGTGACTGTTCAGGATTTTGATGTAGTTTTCCCCGTACGGGAAAACCACTCCAGTACCCATGGCTTTCGATGGGACTGAGCAGCCAGCAGCTTATGGCGAGTTGATCTCCATTGGGGGCCTCGCTCCATATGTGAACAAGAGGCTTAGTGCTGCGAATTTTCAGCAATACTTGAAACCAAGCCGCCTTTTCCCAGTCAACGATTCTTGCAGAAATTCTATGACACCAAGGCAAGCTATATCATCCGGCTTTCTAAATTATCCCTGAGAATGTGTTCACTGCCACGCACAGACGCACTCGTGTGTTCTCATTGCATTCTTCCTGCTTGTTTCGGCCCATCGAAGTCAAGAGTATGCACAGTGTCTACATGCTTTACACCAGTTCTAGATCATGTAATAAGCCCTTATTGTTCAGAACTATGGATGATGCTTTTGTTGGTATCTCTACTTAAGATTTCAGCATCTATGCTTTTTCTTTACCCTTAGAAATCCCATTTCTTATGCCCTCTATGTCAAACAACGTCCGGAGTTTTCGCGTTTCTATATTAACTTGGTTTTATGTTTGTGAACCAGCTCTCTAAAGGCCTATAGACATTGAATTTTCTTAGGCAAATTGTCGTGACATTCTGTTCCCCATCTTTACTTTGTGGCATAAGTGCACGTCAACGCTAGCATTGGTCTGGATAAAAATGTTATACACATTTGACTATAGGACTCATTTTGCATTCCTGAGGAGGCACCTTTCTCTTCACTGGCATATAGAGACAATGGTTTGATATTAGCTGCTGGAACAAGTGGTATTCTGTGATGTTTGTGGAAAATCACAGCGGCATAGCCCCTCACTGTTCTCCGTGCATTTGGCAATTCTGAGATGAACTTGCTTCCTTTGATACCAAAGTGATGTCAAAATGAATGGTTCTGATCTATATGCCTGTTTACGACAATATTAGAATATCAATATGAAATAAAAATGGAAAAGACTCATGCTTATTCATTATCTCGCATGTTTTAGTGGTTGCTTGTATACATATAGTTATGATGTGAAGAATGAAAATAGACCATTGTAGACCAAATGAAATTATTTTAGAGACTATAAGAGATGCAATTAAATCCTTAGAATCTAGACTCCATGATATTATGGCATCAGTAGGAGACTTGCGTATCTAATGTGAGCTTTAATATTTGATCCTCATTTGTAGCAATCTGTTGGAGGTATCAAGATGTAATTTTTTTTTATCAGCAAAGAATGTAACATTTCATTGTATCAAGATGTAATTACCATTGTTTTCATTTAGCAACGGTCCTGTCCTAGATTTTTTTTTTGTTATTCTTGAAGGATATTTCATCATAGATGACTAATAAAATTTGTTTATGTTTTGTGTGGTTAATTTGTGCATCTTTATAACTGCAGCCATTTAATCTTGATTATCAGTGAGGATGACTAGAGGTCACTTTGTGAAAAGCCCTGTTGCATTTGTTTGCATTGTTGTTTCTGTTTGTTGCCTCCTGGTGGTCGTAATTACAGTACTTAAGCTTCCAGAGGCATCAGTCGCAAATTGTATGATGTCTTCTTTTAGGCCTAGGCTAATGGTATGATGCAAAGATAGCTCAGTTTGGGCCTTTGGGGAGATGATAATCGAAATGCTACCAGAAGATCTTGCATTTACAGTCTTCATTCCATCAGAGAGAGCTTTTTAACGCGACTTGAGGTTTAATATGAGTGATGGTTTAAAGGGGGTGATAAGTTTAACAATACACATGCCATACTTACTCACATTTTTGGTTTCTATGTTGTTCATCGGACGATCTCTTTGGTTTCTGTACCATTTGGGGAAGAAATTAGTTATCATTCATTGTAGGGATTCAGTTTATACGTATCAAAGGATTTAGATGGAATGCTGGTGGTTAATGGAGTTAGGTCAGAGCATGTAGATCTCAGATCTCAGGAAAGGGAAGATTGTTGTTCATATCATGGCTGATGATCATGGATACTGAGTTTGAAGAATCAGTTCAGTTTAGATTGATGACAATAAAGACAACTGAATGGAAACCATAGCTAGTGCTGCTAACTTCAGACTTCATTCATCCCTGCGGCAAAGCTGAATTTTTTTCCATCATGGATCTAAAACAGAATGCTGCATCACAAAGAATTGGTTTTGGACCAAAAAGCTTTAAACCTCCCTCAATTAAGTGATGAGGTTGTGTGAGGGAGCCTGAAGTCATCGTCCATGATCCAATATAATAAGGGCGGAAGTTCAAATTGGAAGGTTTTCTCAGTGGATAGAGATCTTCAAGCTATACAGAGGAATCTATGTCGTCCAAAAGTGGAGATGTTTGCCTGGTTAGCTTCCCAAAATGCTATTGCTGCTAGATCAATGCTAGCTTCAAGAGGTATTATCAGTGTTTCTCAAGATGCTCTCATGCTGTGCCCTTTATGCACACAAGATATGGAACCTCCTCAACACTTGCTTTTACTATGTAATTTTGCATGGAGCATTTGGTGTGAGATTATGGCCTGGTGGAAAAGATCTTGGGTATGGCCTCCAGATATTGGGAGCCTTCCGAAGTTTTGGTTTTTTAACAAGGTTTCCAAGTTGGAAAAGATAATTTGGGAAGCATATGCTGTTATGCAGTACTGTGGTCTCTTTGGAAAATGAGAAATGAGGTTGTTTTTGAAAATGCAATCCCTGATAAAGAAAAGGTTGTTGTGCCTTGAGGATCAAAACCAAACACCCACGCACACACGCGAATTACAATATGAGAATCTATTCATGCACACAACCAAAATAGATTACAAAAAACTCTCCGAGGAGGAGCTCCAAACCGAGCTCGAACTCAACTCTCCGGTTCTCTCTCACTGCCTCACCACACTTAGCCCATACACACCTCACAGCTCTCACTCACTGTTTTTCTGCCTCACATTCAAACTAAGCCAACAAGCCTATTTATGGGCTGTCCAAGACTTAACATCCTTCTACCATTTACAACAGGTATGTGGTGGTTGGCAGGAGAGCAATTAAACTAGGTAGTTGGCTGGTGGAGGGAAAATCACAGCCAAAAAAACAACCAAGGTTTGTGAACTAATCAAGTTCAGGGTCGCATGTTGGATTAAAGCAAGATATGATGTAAAGGATAGCTCAATTGTAGAATTCATAAGATGCCTTGAATCTTGATGGTGTTAGGAAATAAAGATCTGACTCATCTGAGGGAGGAGTGCTGGTCCTTAGGTGCAGTCCACTACCGCGCGAGGTGATCTGATACAGGGGAGGCCTGGTTATGCTTGGAGTTGCTGGTATTGGAAAATGGCATACTCTACTGGGGAATTGGATATGAGGGTGCTGCTATTGGTTCTTATGGAATAGAATGAACAAACCTACTGTTGTTACTTAACAGTTGCTTTGTTTGGAACAAATCTGATAATGCCCCTTTAAGGATGGATGCATGCCAGAATTGGGGTGTTTATTGAGGCTATTAGGCTTTGTCTCTGTTTCTTTTTCATGTTTTCTATGGTTGGTTTCTCACAAACCTTGTTTCTCTTTGGACACGGGTGGCAAGTGATTTTCCGAGGTCTTGGTGCCAACCTAATTGGGATCATGATCTTTGGTTGTGATGCCATTGTATCCGCGTTCCTTCTAGTCTTTGTATTCACTTTCAAAGACTAATAAAATCGATAAAAAAACCATGGAAATACCTTCTCCGAAAAGGCTAGTTACTGATGCTGATAGTCGTCACTCTACTATGATTACAGGGAAAGGGCAGCAGTTAAAGCAGGGGCCTGCTATTTCGGGTCGGAGCTGAATATGCAACAGCAATCCAAGGTCCCTGGTGTGCTGGTATCAGCCGAGAAAGAAAATATTGCGCCTGAGAGCTCCCCTCCTGTCACAGAACCAGATCCCATCAGATTATCTTTTCAATCTGAGACGAATACAAACACAAGAGACGAGAAAAAAGGAAGAACCACCAAGAAGCTACTTTTTCTAGAAAAATACCAGTGTCCATCTTCTGCTGGGTTTTTGGAGCCTGAAACTGGTGCCTATAGGAAAAAGCCTAATACACGGCAACTTTAGCAACGAACGCACAATGAGGCGCACTATAGGCGGTGGAAATCATGGGTTTTCCACCTTTAAAGATTGTAATCTCTATTGGAAATCAACAAAAGAAAAGTCGATAAGCCCAAAACAAATCACCTACCACGTCCACTCATTCTGCTCAAATGTCCTCACCCTGGGGTTGTTTAGACAGCAAATCGAAATGAATGACATCAATCTCTTTTCCATTGCCGCTCCGTTTGTTTCGATGTAAAATATTTTATAATGTAAAATGTTATCCATGTAAAATATTTTTTTAAAAAATAAACTTTAAACTTATATTTTTCGGTATTTAGTTGGCACATAAAAAATATTTTCCAAAACAATAGCAGAATGCTGGTTTAAAAATATTTAATTGAGTAAGCTCTCTCTCTCCTCCTCCTTTCTCATTTTGGATCTAAAATTTGTTTACGTTTTGTGTGGTTAATTTGTGCATCATTATAACTGCAGCCATTTAATCTTGATTATCAGTGAGGATGACTAGAGGTAACTTTGTGAAAAGCCGTGTTGCATTTGTTTGCTTTGTTGTTTCTGTTTGTTGCCTCCTGGTGGTCGTAATTACAGTACTTAAGCTTCCAGAGGCATCAGTCGCAAATTGTATGATGTCTTCTTTTAGGCCTAGGGTAATAGTATGATGCAAAGACAGCTCAGTTTATTTCGATGTAAAATGTTTTTAAAAAAAATAAACTTTAAACTTATATTTTCCGGTATTTAGTTAGCACATGAAAAATATTTTCCAAAACAATGGCAGAATGCTGGTTTAAAAATATTTAATTAAGCTCTCTCTGTCTCTCCTCCTCCTTTCTCATTTTGGATCTAATATGATTTGAGAGAATAAGGGAATAGAATACTCCATGATTTTGGGAAATATCGGACCATCGGGGGGTGAAATGCAAAAATGACTTACGGCCACCCTACGGCCAAAATTAGAGGAAAACAATTTCACCCCATTAGTGCAAAATGTTTTACCTTGAAAATATTTTCCTCCTCTTTTTTCTAACCAAACAACGAGAAAAATGAGTAAATATTTTACGTCCAAACAAACAAAGCCTACATTTCAAAAGGTTTCTAAGTCAAAACGGAATGGTTTAGTACTACGACCTTCGAAAATCAAAATGTTCTTTAGAAATTCGAACAAAATGACTAAAGTACTACCCAAATGGGAAATTCACCAGAGCTAAATCCTGAAAGGCGCAAAGAACAAAGAGATATTTACGTTTGCCTGGGGTAGAAGAGATGGGTCGAGCTTTATGTTAATCAACTATTGCCCATTGTAGCTTCGCATACTTGATCTATTCCTCACCTCATCGCGACAAAGCTTGAAATATTCTCAATTATGTGGTTTGACTTAAAACTTTGATCATAGTACTCATTAAAATTTCGGAGCACGAGTATATTATTTTTTTTTGAATAAAGCATTCATCCCATAGAATTAATTAACAGTACATAAAAAAGTCTTTCTGGCCAAGTTATGAGCCAGATTAACATCAACCCTAGGTACTTAAACAACTTTTACATAGTTTTGAAATAACAGCATAAGTAACGGAAATCTAACAATACATTCCTAATAGTAGAGCAGGCTCTAGCTGGATCATGTAGCCCTTGCACAAAAGAGAGACGATCCGACTGGATGCAAACTGCCATAGCCTTTTCCTTCTTGGTGCACTCTAGCTAGCACATAAATCCCAATCCCAGATTGAACTTCCACTTCTGCTGCTGATGAAGCTTGCACCACATGAACTCCCTCAGCCATCTTCCTGCCAGTAACATCCCCTTCTAACCCAAGCCCAAGCTGCCGCTCCTATCAACAAATCCTTTTTCCATGCTCCATCAGTGACAAAAACCCAAGGATTGTCCATCCCTTCTTCATTCTCACAGTCTCCAAACGAAAAACATCTGGTCTCTTTAGATTTGCCAGCCATAGCAGCAACACTCCCAACTCTATCACTCCTGTTGACACGCAACAACTTGAAAGAACATGAGTTGAGAGAACTTCTAATGCCTGCAAAACAAGCTAGCACATCATCCACTTTACACTTGCAATCCCTGAAAAAAGCATCATTACGCATACTTCAAATAACCCACATGATACCCACAACCCCCCACAAAATCTCTAAACTAGGACTACCCAAAAGCCACTGAGCAAGCCACACCCCAACTGGTACTGGGCTGCCCCTTTCAAAATCTAGACCCAGACAAGACGCTCTCCACAACCGTTTAGAGAAAGAGCACTGGAAAAACATATGCTCCAAGGTCTCCAATTCGTTCCCACACATGGGACAATCTGGACTAACACTCCTCCTCCTCCTCCTCAACAAAGCACCCAAACTTCATAACGAGAATACCCCTCACTCATTTCACGAGTGTACTTTTCCTCAAACTTTGCAAGATACTCCGATTTAACAGAATAGAGTCCATTACGAGTACATCCCCACAAAATTTCAACCTGCACATCCCTAACTGAAATCAATATACAAAGAGAAAATTTTCTGAGCCACCTCCTGTGGGAAGAGAATGGAGATCAAAGGCCTTCTCCATTGCTTAGTATGTGCATCAAACAAATTTGCCACTTTAAAATCAGAAAAGCTGCCTTCCATACTCCTACATCCATACAGATTTTTGACCCCGGGGATCCACTCATCCTTAAAGACATCCACCCTTTTACCATCTCCAACATTTCATTTTAAACCCTTAAAGGAGCAACTCTTTGCCCCAAATAATACCTCTCCATCCCCAAGAAGAGTAAGAAACAGCGAAGGTATAAACAAATTCCCTATGCGCACAATATTTCCCTGAAAGAACTGAAGCAAGAAGGGAATCCAGGTTCTTAATAATGCGCCAAGCCACCTTAGCTAACAGAGCCTGATTGAAACAAAGGAGGTCTCTGAAACCCAAACCCCCTCTATTTTTTGGCAGACAACTGAAATGCCATTTCTTCCGAACCATTCCTTTCTCCCTGTCCCGAAGCTTTACTACTTGAAAAATCCATGTGAGACCCCAAGTAAATGCCAGGTTTATCTACGCACTGAACACAAAAAAATCTCCTTAAGGTTATTCGCCTCAGAAACCTTCATATTAGGACTCACAAACAATTCTGATTTATGAAAATTAATACGCTGCCCCGCTTGGAGACAATAAGCATCTAAAAGCCATTTCAAACACCACGCATGCTCAATATTACATTCCATAAAAAGAAAATAATCATCCACAAATAAAAGATGCGAAATGGGAGGAGAACGAGGACTCACCGCTATGCCTTTGCAGACATCATTCGCAGCAAACTCATCCAAACCATCTGACAACGCTTGCACCAGTGATGAACAAATATGGAGACAGCAGATCTGCTTGCCGTAGACCACAAGAAGGATGAAAAGTCCTCGACCTGTTACCACTTACCATTGACCATAACCGAGAACGAAACTGTAGTTATACACTGCTTGACCCAATCGACCCACATTTGACTGAACCCCATTGCCTTAAGCATCCGGACTAAAAAATCCCAACCCACCTTATCATCGGCTTTATTCATAATTTCAGATCAAGCTTGAGAGCAAAATATGACTTTTTCCCCTTAGTCTTCTTTCGAATTTGTCTCATGCGCAAGCAGAATGTTGTCCGAAATAAGCCTTGATGGAACGAATCCATTCTGAAATTTCGACACCAAATCCCCAATAACCAATCTCAACCTATTCACCATCATCTTGGTCACCACCTTATAAACTACATTACACAAACTGATTGGCCTGAAAACCGCACTTTTTGAGGATTTGGAACCTTTGGAATTAAAGTGATAACCGTCTGATTCCACTCCTTGAGCAAGAAACCTGATTGGAAAAAAGCCAAAACCGCATCACAAACATCCTTTCCAATCCACCTTATAAAGGATCCATTAAACTACATTTCAATTTGACAAGTTTAAAGTATTTCCATGTTGTTTGTTTTCACTCTCTTTGTGTGTTTTGCGGGTTTTTGGCCGAAATGGCCATAATTTTAAATCAAATTGGAGGAATACCCATCTTTTCAAACGTTTTGTAAAAATAGGCCATCGCGCCCTTTCAAAAGGCGTTATACCGGTTAGGTGCCATGTGGCCACGGTTTGGTTGCCACGTAGGATAGCTCCTTTTCAAAAGGAGCTATGGCCATCGCAATCGCGCTATTTGAAAAGGCGTTATATAGTTGCCACGTAGGATAGCTCCTTTTGAAAAGGAGCTATAATTCTAACAATAAAACCGCATTTTGAAAAGGAGCTTTCTGACCCTAATTGCATTATAATCCCAATTTTTTTTACACAGAGTGTGAGAATTTGTAATATCATATTTTCAAAGATATTAAAAGATTGGACACAAAAATATTAAAAATTCTGACAATTTGTGTTCAAAAAAATTAGAATTACTATTAACTTGGAAAAGATTGGATATAAAAGAGTTCATGAGTACATTGATTAACATAAAAGACTTCTTGAGTACAAAGATTGGATATAAAAGAGTTCACGAGTACATTGATTAACATAAAAGACTTCTTGAGTACAAACTTTTCAGATAAAAATATCATTTCACATGACATGTAATTTGAATTATGTGATTAAGATGACGATGGTTTTCATTTTCCGCATCTTCTCTTGTTGTGACCTTGTTGACCACACTTTGAGCACGTCTGTGGCGGTTGGTGCTCAATCAAATCATCCATCTCATTTCGGATTCGATTCACTTTCGGGCGGCCTCGGCCTCGGAGACGTTCTTTGTCTGGAAGAATCCTTGGCCCATCGTACGACGGCCAGTAGGCTTGGTTAGGCAGTGGCTTGAATGAGAGAGATCCATACATGGCAATTGTTGTGTCGACCATCCAATATTTGCCGAAGTAATCAAGAGGGTCAATATGCATTTTGTTGCAAACCGCAATAACGTGCGAACAGGGTATTTTCCACAACTGAATCTTGTTGCAAGTGCACGTCTTGTTAGTCAAGTCAACTGTGTGTTTGTTATTTCCTTTGTATAGAATGAGAGCGATGGCTTTGCTGAAAAGTTAACAAACTCCCGTCAATGGGCCCCTCCTGAAGAACCATATTTTACCTTGGGTACCTAAAACAAGTAGAGTTAAATTATCAACTCGACAATCTCAAAAGAGTAGGAACTTATCATCCAAAAGATTACAATTTTGTAAAAAATACAACAAAAAATTTACAGAATATATGGTTGCTGATGGATTCAAACAAAAAAGTTGTAAATCATTTACTTACCAATGATAAAATGCCACATATGCATATGGTACAAATGGTTGTATAAATGATTGTGTTAATAGACTTCCCCTAGGACACCAATGGTCTAAAACTGTTCGAACATGTGGGTTCCATACGATGCATCTAGGACTTACACACATCGAGTGGCTTTGGACACATCTTTGTTGAAACACACATCATAAAAGCATTTTCCGAAAACATAAGAGAGACAAGGTGCAAACGCAATGTAGCACATACGTGTTGGCTCGTTATGGCACTATTGGAGCTCGATACGAAATTGGGGATAAAGACGTGAGATGATGTGTTGAAGATGGGGATTGGAAATTACAATGAGGAGTGTAGGAGCATTGTGACGAGATATGTGGGGAGTTGGAGAAGGTTGTGGCGAGAACAGGTCCGTGGATTGATTTTAAGAATAATTACAAGACGATGGACTTGAAGTTTAGGGAGAGTATTTGGTGGGTTTTCTCTCATCTGTTTGAAAAGGGCTATGAAGCACAGATACGGATACAGAATATGGATACGGCAATACGGCAAAACCTAAAAAAATTATTGCGGTTGTTTGCAACTTATGAAGTGCCAGCAGTTTTTCACATGTTCTCATACGAGCATGTGAAAGTCTATGTATAGGTTTTGGGGATTCAGAACATAATTAACCCCTTCGTATGTTGTTCTAAGTTTTGGTATAACTGCATCCTAAATATTCTGTATCTTACGGTTTAGAACTACAATGGAGGTCCATGTTATCGATGTCTATTTCCCACCCCGCCGCCAACAACAATATTTTCTGTATCTTACGTGCTCAAAGATGCTCTCAAAACAACAAAAACCTCCTCCTTCTCGCCGAATTCACACCACGCTGGATATCCAATCAAGGGATTTCCTCAGCAATAAACGGTATAACTCTAAACGTATGTTATTAACCCCTAAAGTAAACTATTAGGAATAACATGGCTATACAATCCCTAATTAACTGCATCAAAATTGTACAAAATCGGCATTCGGAACTCAAGGAGTTTTATATTGCATTCAAGGTTTTGAACTATAGGAATTTTAGATTCAATACTCTTGATATATTCCATCGTGTCTTTAAAAAGTGTGTTTTGAGCCATGACGATTTCTTGAATGCCGATTTTCGAGCCGAACCCTAGTATATATATATATACACATACATATATACATACATATACACATACATGAGACAAGGAAGATGGAGAGAGAGAGAGAGACTTACTGTGAGTGTGAGTGACAACGGAGGGATGGACAGCACGACGGAGGTGGCTGGAGAGCACGGCGGAGGTGGCTGGAGGAGATCACGCAGGTTCAAAGGTTGCGATCAACGTGGAGAGAGAAAGGGAAATAGCAGATAGGAGGAGAAAAGGGGAGGGTTCGATCTATGTCTGGGTTTTGAACCTATAGCGCCTTTTGAAAGGGCGCGATAGCCATAGCTCCTTTTGAAAAGGAGCTATCCTACGTGGCAACCAAACCGTGGCCACATGGCACTTAACCGGTATAACGCCTTTTGAAAGGGCGCGATAGCCTATTTTTACAAAACGTTTGAAAAGATGGGTATTCCTCCAATTTGATTTAAAATTATGGCCACTTCGGCCAAAAACTCGTGTTTTGCAGTGCCAAAGTTTTACCACTTATAGGCTTAGGATAAGCATGGTTGGATCAACCAAAACTTTCTCATTCATCCATGAAGTTCCAAGTCATATGAACCTCAATTGCCCTGAAAACTTCAGATTGAAGAACCATAGACCGCATAACGACTTTCTTCAGAAGTCAAATGTCAAACACGTGGGAGGCATATGCCTTGCATCAAAATCTAATACCATAAGCCCTATAAATCAAAACCCGAAATGCTATTAGATTGCACGCCAATAGAAATTGAATTACATGCAAAAACCATCCATTGTACCTGAGATTGTTTCATACATTCCTGAGCTTCAATAGTGGGTCTCCTTGCAAAGACAATGGGTTTGGCCGTGTGGATGAATTCACCAGCTCCGATCCGCCGGAGTCGCGGATTAGCTTTGCTACGGTTGACTGACTCGGACCGGCGGCGGTGAAGGTCGACTCCAATTTGGACGAATTGGATCATCAAGTTGATTCCAAACTGAAGTCGAAAATTGCCAAAAACTGCGGGGAAGTCTCCTACCCGATTGTAATCATCAACTCACTTCTGTAAGGTTGTAATCAAGTGTGCCCAACACTATTTGTTTCATTTTTTTCTGAACTATATCTTTTCCGATAAAAGATGATTAGGTATCCAATCAACTATATATTTCGTAGAATTAATCAATTTGACAAGTTCTACGATCTGGAAAAATCAGATTATCAAAGTAATTCCAAAATAAGTATGAAAATTGCAAAAAGGAGAGAAACCTTCTTCTTCGTACTTCGCAGGTTGAAGATGCGAAGTGTGTTGAGTACCAAACGTTTTCTTGATCTTGCTTAAGGCGCTTTTCCGGACCACGATTTCGTTATAATACACATCTGTTCTAGTTGCGAACTCGCGATCATGGCACACGGTTTTCTTAGAACACACATATAACTCGATAGTTTTTTTTGGTATTCAAGATTTTCCCCACTCTACGTCAATCTCCTCTGTTTCGCCTATGCAAACAACCTCCTCCTCCTCCTCATGGCAGGTTCATGGCATTTCATCGATATCCAGGCTCGATTCAGACCCCTTTGTTCAGTTGTCCTTGGTTCTTATGTATGTCAAATCAAATGCAGTCAGTAAAGGATGCCCATAAACTGCTCGATGCAATGTCTGAACCAGACATGGTTTCTAGGAGTGATTTATTTTCGGGGTATGCTTGACTAGGACATGAAAATGAGGCACGAGAGGTCTTTCAGGACACGGAGAATAAGGGGATCGAACCAAATGTGGTATCTTGTAATGGGATGAGAGTGGATGTTAATCGGAATCAGTGTTGACATCTCGAAAGATGCATTTGCGAGGTTTAAAGCCTAATTGGACTGGTATATCAATTGTTCTTCCAGCAGTGGGGGATTTGTAGGATTTGATTTTGGGTAGTCAAATTCAATGGTAAGTGATCAAGATGGGAATGGAATCAGACAAATGCATATTTTTGGCAAAATGCAAATCGCATATTCAAGACCTGAGGTTGCACCAATATGACACTTGCTTTTATGGCACACGGTTCTCGATGTCAAAAAAATTGGCTGCTGAAATGGGCTCTAATTGTATACAGATACAAGTTAGATGCCTTAAAGCTGTTCAGCAAAAAAGTGGATCCAGCGATATGCACACTCCATCATTTGTTGCCCAAGATGGGTCAGACCCTAATTCTACGGGAATCACAGATTGTATGTTACTTGTTATCGATCTGTTATTGTTATCTATGAAGGGAGAGCGCCATTTTGTAGTATGATATGCTCAAACGTGCGAATTCACAATCTAGTCTCATGAAAGGGATTTCATTCAAGTACTTTGGCCAAGCTCTGCTTCTTGGAAGGAGTGTTTTATCAAGAGCAATACTGGTGTCATGTGGTGAACCTTAACGAAGAAAATCTGCATTTGTTGCTTGGGGGAACAGCTCCAATAATCTGCTACTGATGGTGAAGTTACTCGAGTCTTTCAAGATGCCCAGTATCCTTGGGAGTGGAGTTATGATGGTTCATTACCATTCCATTCAGTTTCTGTGTTGTTTTTGTTGCTGTTGTAATAATTTAGGCCTGGTTTTGCTGGGGTTGGTTACTTGCCAACTCTTCTCCTTTGGTGGTAGCGGGTGGCATATGATTGTCCTTAGCCTAGGTGCCAACATAGTTGGGGTAGGTTTTTGGTTGTGATGCCATTTTTCCCCGTTCCCCTTTAATCTTTGTAACTTTTGGTTAGAAGATTAATAAAATTCTTTTTGCCGATCAAAAAAGAAAAAGGGAGAGCACCATTTTTGTATGGACTCAAAATTGAGGCAGACCCAAAGACCCTTTTACCTGTCACAAAATTTCCGCAACCACACGTATTTTTCTTTAAAGCTTGGCTGACATTGCTAGGTTCAAGTAGACGCTGGAACGAATGATGTTGGTGGGATGTAAACTAGTTGAGCTGAGTAGTGTGTTTTGCAAGTTTGGCTTGAATTTTTAAACAGTTTTGAAAAGTATGTTCAACCTTGGTTTGAAAACTTAACAAGCTTTAAAAATGCGTACTTTATCGAGTCACCATTTTGTTGCCCAGGATACTTACACATACAGTGGACATGTGATTTTGAGCTGTTCATTTTTTATCCTTCAATGTGTAGTATCCATGGAAAAAATCATCTTGATCAATTGGTAAGTACTCGAAACTCGAGTACCTAGCTTGGTTCACATGACAGCTCTAGACATTGTATCACAACTTTAGGCGGCGGCAATGAATTTATCACCCTCTTATTCCCTAAATGTAGGTTTCTCGTTTTCTCGTTTTGGGCGTTGAATGTATCCCCACAATATCTAAAGAGTAAGAATATGAGGTCCTTACGGTAAAATCTTCTCTTAAATTTGATAGTACATTTGTGAAATGAGTTTAGTGCTAACTGCAAAGTATTTTAGACATGAACAACGTGGAGTAATGAAAAATAAATTTTCCCTTGATAAAAGCTGTTGTATCTGCAGAACAGCAGATAACCTTTTTGTGTAGAATTCATCCCATCGCCTTCTTTTACTGGGATTTTGTTTGCAATGTTAGGCTTTTGACTAAAAATTATACTAGTTTCTTCAGACTTTTACATGACTACGTCGTCAAATATAGATATATATTCCTCGTACACACTTGAGTCCAACTTTTTGTTTCAATTTTGTCTTTGTTACCTGTTTCTCATATGTGCGAAGGGTTAACGGCTCTTTTGCAAGCGACGGAGAGAGATGGAAAGATTCATGGCGTCCCTATTGGCAAATCGATCATGTCCTGGAATCTCTGTGTTTCACAGGTGACAACCTTCCTTTTTTCAATGCCTTTGAGGAGGAAGCACTAGCTCTGAGGGACTTACTTCAAATCAATGAACGCCTCTGGTCAGAAGATAAACCTGGACGAATTTGCTCTAGGTGTGAGCAAAAACACATGTCAAGAGCAAGCTCTGGTCTTATCAGGCCTTTTGGGGGTCACGGTAACGAAGCACCATGACAAATATTTGGGGTTACCTACTGTGGTGGGCATATCGAAAAAAGTGGTTTTTGGGAACATTACAGAGAGTTTGGAACAAGCTGCAAGGTTGGACGGATTGGCTTAAGCCCAAGCCTGAAAGGAGATACTTATAAAGGAAGTCGTCCAAGCCATTCCGTCATAGTCCATGGGTCGTTTCAAACTCCCAGTTTATCTCATCAAAGACTTCTCTTATCTCTATCTTTCGGCGGGGCCAAAAGAATGGGGAGCGAAAAACCCATTGGGCAGCAAGGTCAAAGCTTTGTCTCTGAAAGGAAAGTGGCGGCTTGGGATTCGTAAATTCAGAAGCTTTCAACCTTGCAATGCTAGGCAAGCAAGCTTGGAGAAATCTGCGAAGACCAAAATTCTCTCCTCTACAAGATCTTCAAAAGCAAGTACTTTCCAAACTCTTCACTTACGGAAGCAAGTTTAGTGGTCCAGACCATGCTACTCTTCACTTATGGAACCAGATGGCGCGTTGGAGATCGTACGGAAAAGATCGGTGGATCCCAGGAGATAGAACAGCAGGTAGAAGTATGACAAGACTATGTGCAGTAGCTACACACGATATTACCATAAAACCCAACCACTTTAGAAGGAGTTGGAGACTTCAAACCCTGAGTACTTCAGAAAGAGATGTTTGAAAGAGAAGCAATAGATTCAGTAGAAAATTATCTAGCAGCACAAAGGAATATCATTGCTTGTCATATGCGTCACAATGAAACGGCAAAAAACTGTTCTCATTGCACTTCATATTCTGATCAGAGAATACACACATGTTTGGCTCTAATGACAGATCTCTTTTTTTTGTTGTTGTTGAAAGGCTCTAATGACAGATCTAGTATTCACTTAATAGACCAACTGAGGCAAGTTCAAGTCATTTAAGTTCAGTTTCAGTGAGATAGCACTAACTAGATTTATTGAAGGTGATCAAAGTATGGTGCAGATCAGTAATTAGTGATAGCATACATCAAAGTAATCACAGATATTAAAGGTAATTGAATATGGAAAGTGTAGCTCAAAGTAATACGAATTTGATGTTGGATTCGGGATAAGGGGCTGGGCGAACTCATAAACAGATTCACAAAGTTAGGGGGAAATTGACAAGTGACCTTTTGCTTTGAGAACTGCAAGTGGCCCAAAATTTTCTAAATTGCTCACTTGCTTATAAATCCTTTTTCCAAATGACACGTGTATTATAACATCTCATATAGAACTTTTCAAGGTAGTGGTGAAATTTGAAAGTGGCCCAAAAGTTTATAAATTGCTCCCTTGCCCATTTTTATTCTTTTTCAAAGCGACAGAAGTATTGCATCTCATATGAGTCATATAGAACTTGAAAGTAGGTGCTTGGGAATTGGACTTAACTCCCCAGAACTTTGCTCCTTTGGTGAATAAAACCTTTGCTTGCCCACCATAAGAAAAGTAAACAAAGAAAGCTGCAATGAGTGTATGCAATATTTGCATTCTATATTTACAAGAACTGAATCTTCTTAAGCTGCTATTTGTTGCCCGTATCTCTTCCGACCAGACATAAAAGCAAGGATCAACATACGCTAAAGAATCATTTTCCAGGCAGTACCATGCAATTACCTACTGAAAAAGAAAAGGCAAAAGCATGGCAGAGATATCAATTACCTACTGAATGTCAAACACGTGGGAGGCCTATAAAATCAAAACCCGAAAAGCTAGATTGCACGCCAGCCTATAAAATCAAAACCCGAAAAGCTATTAGATTGCACGCCAACAAAAATTGAATTAGATGCAACAACCACCCATTGTACCTGAGATTCCATACATTCCTGAGCTTCAGATGTGGGTCTCCCTACCCAGACAATGGGTTTGTTCACCAGCTCCGATCCGCAAGAGTCGCGGATTAGCTTTGCAAGTGTGCCCACCTTTCTTTTTTTCATTTTTTTCCAAGATACATATTCTCGGATTAAATACCATAAGGTACTCGATCAACTTGATATTTAACAAAATCATTGTAATAGACAAACTCTACAACTTGGATGAATTGGATCATCAAATTGATTCCAAACTGAGGGACCAAAATTTTCTAAATTGCTCACTTGCTTATAAATTCTTTTTCCAAGTGACACGTGTATTATAACATCTCATATAGAACTTTTCAAGGTAGCAGCGAAAATTGAAAGTGGCCGATTGCTTGGAGAACTTCAAGTGGCCCAAAAGTTTCTAAATTGCTCCCTTGCCCATTTATTCTTTTTCAAAGCGACAGAAGTATTGCATCTCATATAGAACTTTTTAGGGTAGGTCGAATTCCAACTTGAAAGTAGGTGCTTGGGAAGCTAGGCCGTCTGGGGAATTGGATTTAACTCCCCAAAACTTTGCTCCTTTTGGTCAATAAAACCTTTGCTTGCCCACCACAAGAAAAGTAAACAAAGAAAGCTGCAATGAATGTATGCAATACTTGCACATTAGAGTTGACTATATTTACAAGAACTGAATCTACTTAAGCTGCTATTTTAATTTGTTGCCCGTATCTCTTTCGACCAGACAGAAAAGCAAGGATCAACATAACAGCATCGATTACCTTGCATCAATTTCTCCATATAAATCAAAACCGGAAAAGCTATTAGAAATTGAATTATATGCAACAACCCCCCATTGTACCTTAGATTGTTCCTTACATTCCTGAGCTTCAGTCTTCAGACAATGGGTTTGGTCGTGTGAATGAGTTCACCAGCTCCGATCCGCACGAGTCGTGGATTTGCTTTGCAACGGTTGACTGACTCAGTGATCGAAACTCAGATCGGCGGTCGGTGAAGGTCGACTTGGATTTGCAACGGTTAGGACGGACTACGACCAAAAAGCCCTCAAGGAAAGAGTCTTTCCGATTATAATCAAGTGTGCGCAGCTTTCTTTTTTTCATTTTTTTCCGATATATATCTAGTCCGATTAAATACCCATAGGTACTCGATTGACTTGATATTTAACATAATTATTCTCATAAACAAACTCTACAACTTGGACGAATTAGATCATCAAATTGATTCCAAAATGAGGTCGAAAATTGCCAAAAACGGCAGGGAAGTCTCCTACCCGATTGAAATTATCAACTCATGTTCTATAAGGGTGTAATCAAGTGTGCCCAGCACAATTTTTTTCATTTTTTTTTGAAGTAAATCTTTTCCGATGAAATATCATTAGGTATCCGATCGACTTTATCTTTCATAAAATTAGTCAAATTAACAAGTTCTACAATGTGGACCAATCAGATTATCAATGTAATTTCAAAATAAGATTGAAAATTACAAAAAAGGGAGAGAAGCCTTGTTCTTAGTACTTCGCAGGTTTAAGATGAGAAGTGTGTTCAATACCGAACTCGTGTTTTGCATACGCGGGTTACTTATTTTTGGGACGTTCCCCTGTTCTTGCTAAAGGCGCTTTTCCGGACCACGATTTCATTAACAATACACATCACCTGTTCGAGATGCGAGGTTTCTCGGATACGAAACCCGTTCTGCCGATGCAAACAACCTCCTCCTCCTCCTCCTCTATTCACTTCCTGATCTATGCCTTTTCATAACTCAAATCAATAATTTCATACAGTTCCTCAGTTTATTTTCACAGTGGTCAAGGCATGCACTGCTCTATCCAACTTCAAAGCTGGACGACAGCTTCATGGCATTGCGTCGGTATCATTGTAGACCCAGGTTCAATCAAATACATACAGTCAATAATGAAGGATGCCCATAAACTGCTCGATGGAATGTCTGAACTTGACGTGGTTTCTTGGAGTGCTTTATTTTCGGGGTATGCTCGACTAGGACATGGAAGTGAGTCAGGAGAGGTCTTTGAGGACATGGAGTTGGAAGATTTGCATAAACATGTATTCACTGTTATTCCTTTTTGTCTGAAATTCAAGTGTTTAGTATTGGGCAGTCGTTGAGTCAAGTATCACTTATTCTGGATTCATTTTAAGTGTTTTTCTATATGGTGGCTTTGTATACTCTACATGTAAGCAAAGAAGAAAAAACAATGTGCCAATGTCTAGTTATTATTTCTGTTTGAATTTTGCAAAAGCCAGAAGATTTCTTGTTTTACAACTTATCGTGTTAATGAATCCGATTGACAATATGCAGTCAGAGTGTCTCAAAACCAATAGTTGAAGCAGTGGTCTTTCTAACTGATAAATCCAATTCTTGCAGTTCCTTGATTTTTCTGTGAAGTAGGATTCTCTAATTTTCGGATTCACTCTCACTAGAACCTGATGGATCATTTTTTAGCAATTGCATTTCCTTAGACGGAAGGAGGAAGAACTACAAAACAAACTGTCACATAGTAAGTTTCTATTTGGAGACAATCAATAAGAGAAAAGGTGGCAGAAGGAAGAGATGATACCGGTCAGAAGTAGAATTTTAATTTTTATTGTTTCCTCCCATCAATTTCGATTCTGATGACACGTTTTCAATGTTTCCTAAAAACTCTTCGGGAGCCACACTGGCTCCCCACTCGACCTCACCAGTCTACATTCTGCTACCCTCTCGCTCCTCCTGATACCAATTGTTTTGCCTAGGGGTCACTCACGCACACAACACACACAAGAAATCAGAGAAAATTTCACTTTATATAAATCACATATACAAAGCTACCTAAAAACTCTCCGGGAACCACAACCGGCTCACCGCTGGGAGCCACACTGGCTCCCCACTCGACCTCACCCTCACCAGTCTACATTCTGCTACCCTCTACGAAACCACTATACAATGTTACATTATATAGAAAACAAGGGGAGCCTTATGCCAACATCATTGTGTTAAGGCACACAACCAAAAAAATCTGACTCCTGTTGCTACACCAGCAACTGCAGCTCTCAGCTTCCAGAAGGCTATTTAATTTGAGCCAATCCTCACAATCCTTTGCTTTTGGTAGATACCCAAATACGGGATCTTTTGAGAACATAAATTCTCTGCGGGAGCTAGCACAGATGTCTCAATGGACACCTGAGAAACCTCTAAGAGTTGCTACTGGTTTCACCTATGTACATTGTATTTCAAATTTGTCATGTCATATATCTGCTTCTGTTCAACTATTCCTTCTCTATATCAGTTTTCTTTGTGAGTTGTTGATAAGAAGTTTCAGTTACGATTTAGCTTCTATTCCATTTTTGTGCACAGCTGGCCCCTTAGTTTATGAAGGAAAACGGACTGAAGCTTTTCACTTTCTCGACTGCGGATGGAGCATTAGAGGTAGCTCTTGCGGTGAGAGTTACTTCTTTCTGCATCTTAATATATTTCATAATTTCGTACATCTATGCGATCCCTGCATCTTAAGTTCCTGATTTGGGTAGGGGGGCAGTCATGCTGATTTGGATCAGTTGAACAATTAGACAGTAGGGTAAGGGTATCAGATATGTAGACGTTTATAGTAGGATATTTTTCACCTAGTGTCAAGCAATAGAATTTTACATATAACATGCAATGGGCTACGTTGAGTCACTGACTACATTAAATGTACATAGTATAATATATGCTAAATCTAATAGTTCCTGATGTAATTGATGTTATCTGGCTTCTTCTTAATCTAGATAGGCATAGCTGATGCTATCGTGGACCTTGCAAGTAGCGGAACCACATTGCGAAAGAATAATTTAAAAGAAATCGAAGGTGGAATAATATTGGAAAGTCAGGTGAATTCTTTTTTGACTTAACCAAGCTTGTAAAACCAATCTTCTAGAATTTATTAAAAAGGAGGGTCTTTGTTCTATCAAGTTGAAGTTGTCTGTACATGTTCTAACCTTGTCTTCAGGCTGTTCTTGTTGCTAGCAGGAAGTCCTTGACCCATGTTTGAGAACATGGAGTTGGAAGATTTGCATAAACATGTATTCACTGTTACTCTTTTTTGTCTGAAATTCAAGTGTTTAGTATTGGGCAGTCGCTGAGTCAAGTATCACTTATTCTGGATTCATTTTAAGTGTTTTTCTATATGGTGGCTTCATATACTCTACATGTAAGCAAAGAAGAAAAAACAATGTGCCAATGTCTAGTTATTATTTCTGTTTGACTTTTGCAAATGCCAGAAGATTTCTTGTTTTACAACTTATCGTGTTAATGAATCCGATTGACAATATGCCAGAAGATTTCTAGTTTCATGGCAAAACTAAAGTCTCTAATCCCAAGATTAACCCACAAATCCAACCATCATATCAAGAAGATAGAAAAAAGAAGAAACAGGATGATGGAGCGTTTTAAAGGGTCCTATGCTGGGTATACTCTTCTGAAGTGCAACGGAATCAAGTGAACACTAGAAGAACCTAAGTTGAGAGAGGTAGGACGTCCGTAGGAGTCCATTTAAAAGGAACAATTACTCTATGGCCAAAAAAGAGTATTTAGACTATTTTTCAATTTGTCTTTTTTCCCCCCCAACAATTAACTTGTTAAATCTTTTTGAGAAGGAAGAAATCAGCCCATGATTTCCACATCAGAATTACAGAAGGCATGTAGCATAAAGCTGCTACAATACCACAAGGAGCATTCACTCTTGCATCTGAAGTTTCTATCCAAACAATGTGTGCATTTGGAGCTGCAAAGAAAATTGTAAGCTGGTTACATCGATTATGAGATTTACTGGAATTCAGTGATGACTATTGAGAAACAAACACTATTACAAGACATGAACCCATGATCTCTTAGCTCGGACACCTTATCTGAGATCATATGTTAGGTTACCAATTGCCGGAAAGACTTTAAGTTATTAGGAAGGGACCATCAATGTATATCAAACAAACAACTACAAACATCAATTAAATCAATCACCCCATTTCAGATTGGACGTTCTCTTGCCAATATTGTCCTCTAGTAATTGAATGTAGGGAAAAAAAAACCTTTTTGTATGAAACGACGATTTGCTGCAACGACAGAAACCAACCTAAATGTCTTTAGCAGCCTTGGTCAACTATCAAACAGTGTTAGATATAATTTCAGCTCCACAATTTAAATGACCTACAAAGGGCTAATCCTGCGTACTGTGTTCTCAAAAAGTGGCACTCTAGATGCCCATCTTTATTTGACATACAAACTGGATTTTACTTTGGAATTCATAGACACCTTTTCATTCCCTCTTATTGCTCAATCTGGTCTTGATTTAAGCACAAGTGAATCTACTGCACTTTTTTTTTTTTTTAATCTTAATAAGGCCAATGAGCCCCTACAACCTTCACTTCTATATGTGGAACAAAATTGAACATTTTGGCGAATAAATCCCATAAAATTAGAAGAACATTCATTTCACAACTCTACAGGAACTCCCCCAAAAGAATACTCTCTGACAACGTAAAACTAAAAGGGGAGTGAAACAGCACATATTGAGTCACATACCGAGTCTCTAAAATAGCACATACTGAGTCCATTAGGAGAAAGATAAAGCTTACGACAGTCATGATTATAGAATGAAGGAAGCATATAAACAGCATTTCCAACAGCTGCTTCAGCTTCTACCAATGCTGCCGCTGATGAAAGAAGATCTTCATACAACCCTCCAGCCAATTCAATCGGAAATGCATTAGTTTGAATCGTGCTACCACATCAATTAACCTACCATTGCTTGGTGAGAACTATTCAGTCAAAGATAAGTGATGTTTCAAACTCCAGAGTTCTAGGCATACAGAAGGTGAATATGAAATTTATAGATTCTTACCTTGGGAACTTGAGAAAGAGATGTTTGAAAGAGAGGCACAAAGATATTAAAGATTCGGTAGAAAATTATGTAGCAGCACAAAGGAATACCATGCATATCATATCTGTCACAACGAAACGGCGAAAAAACTTTCTCATTGCATTTTATATTCTGATCAGAGCATACACACATGTTTGAGTCCAAACTCCAATCTGCTATTCAGTCAATAGACCAACTGATGCAAGTTCAAGTCATTTAAGTTCAGTTTCAGTGAGATAACACTAACTTTGGCGAAAACTAGATTTATTGAAGGCAAATTTGATGGTGGATCCAGAATAAGGGGCTGGCCAAACTCATAAACAGATTCACAAAGTTTGGGAGAAATTGGAAAGTGACCTTTCACTTTGAGAACTTCAAGTGGCCCAAAAATTTCAGAATTGCTCACTTGCTTATAAATCCTTTTTCCAAGTGACACTTGTATTACAACATCTCATATACAACTTTTCAGCATAGCAGCAGAAATTGTAAGTGGCCAGTTGCTTGGAGAACTTCAGGTGGCCCAAAAGTTTCTAAAATGCTCCCTTGCTTATAATATGATATTTCCTAATTAAATTGTTTCCTTGCCCATTTATTCTTTTTCAAAGCATCTCATGCAGAACTTTTCATATTGATCGAATTCCTACTTTCCAACTTTGCTCCTTTTGGTGAATAAAGAAAGCTGCAATGAGTGTATGCAAAACTTGCATATTAGAGTTGACAATAGTTACAAGAACCGAATCTTCTTCTGCTGCTAAGTGTTGCCCGTAACTCTTCCAACCAGACAGAAAAGCAAGGCGATTAGAGTGTACGCCAAAAGAAATTGAATTAGATGTTACCTTAGATTGTTCCCCGCATTCAAACACTGAAGGGTCGATTTGGATGAGTTCACCGGCTCCGAGTCTTTCCGGTTGTAATCAAGTGTGCACAGCTTTCCGGTTGTAATCAAGTGTGCACAGCTTTCTTTTTTTCATTTTTTCCCGAGATATATCTTCTCCGATTAAGTACCAGTACCAGTATTAGGTACTCGATCGACTTGATATTGAACGTAATCATTCTAATAAAAACACTCTACAACTTGGATCATCAAATTGATTACAAACAAAGGTCGAAAATTGGCAAAAACCGCAGGGAAGCCTCCTACCCGATTGTAATCTTCAACTCAGGTTCTATGAGGTTGTAATCAAGTGTGCTCAGCACAAATTTTTTTATTTTTTTTTGAACTATATCTCTTCCGATGAAATATCATTAGGTATTTGATCGACTTTATATTTCATATAATAATTCAGGTTGACAATTTCTACAATGTGGACCAATTAGATTATCAATGTAATTCCAAAATAAGATTGAAAATTGCAAAAAAGGGGGAGAAGCCTTGTTCTTCGTACTTCGCAGGTTTAAGCTGAGAAGTGTATTCAATACCGAACTCGTGTTTTGCATACGCGGTTTACTTATTTTTTGGGACGTTTTCTTGTTCTGGCTAAAGGCGCTTTTCCGGACCACGATTTCGTTATAATACACATCCCTTGCGAGGTTATGCCAATACGAAACTCGCGTTCGTGGCACACGGTTTTCAAGATTTCCCTCACTCTACGCCAATCTCCTCTGTTTCGCCGATGCAAACAACCTCCTCCTCCTCCTCGATTCACTCCCTGATCTATGCTTTTTCAGAACTCAATAATTTTATACAATTCCTTAGTTTATTTTTAGGTGGTCAAGGCATGCACTGCTCTATCCAATGTCGAAGCCTGACGATGGGTTCAGGGCTTTGTGTCGGTATTTGGGCTCGATTCAGGCTCCTTTGTTCAGTCGTGCTTGGTTCTTATGTATGTCAAATCAAATGCAGTCAATAAAGGATGCCTATAAACTGCTCGATGCAATGTCTGAACCTGATGTGATTTCTTGGAGTACTTTATTTTTGGGTATACTTAGACTAGGACATGGAAGTAAGGCATGAGAGGTCTTTGAGGACATGGAGAATAAAGGGATCAAACAGGTTGTGGTATCTTGACGTCTTGAAAGATGCATTCGCGAGGTTTAAAGCCTAATTATATCAAGTGTTCTTCCAGCAGTGGGGGATTTGGAGGATTTGATTTTGGATAGTCAAATTCAATGGTATGTGATCAAGATGGGAATGGAATATGTATGAGAAGTGCGGTTGTAGTTCACACATGTCACGAGTGTTTGATGAAATGGATGCATTAGATAGAGGCGGTGCACTGGTTAGTGGGCTTTCGAGAGATGGTTTTGTGGATGATGCACTGATGGTATTTAGGCAATTCAAGGACAAAGGGATATACGTGAAGGTCATGTCTTGGACATCATCTTGGACATCATCGATACTTGTTCTCAAAAAGGCAAAGACATGGAGGCTTTGGACCTATTTGAAGAGATGCAGAATTTGGGGATGAAGCGAAATTCAACAACAATCCCTACCAGCTTGTGGAAACACTGGAGCATTGATGCATGGGAAGGCAGCTAATGGTTTTCCTATTAGAAGTGGGTTCTCTGGTGATGTGTACGTGGGCAGTGCATTGATAGAAATGTATGCTAATTGCAGAAGGATCGAAATGTCTCGTCTTTGTTTTGAGAGATGCCTACTAGAATTGGTTTAAGTGAGGGAATGCAATATTGGGCAAGTATGCAATGCATGGAAAAGATAAGGAAGCTATTGTCATCTTCGATTTGATGCAGAGGAGTGGGCCGAAGCCCGACTTGGTTACTTTCACTGGTATATTACCTGCCTATATATAGCCAAAGGGGCTTAACAGAAGAAGGGCAGTGCTACTTTAACAACATGTCCATTGAGCATGGAATTGAAGCAAGGTGGAACACTATGCTTGTATGGTGAGCCTTCTAGATTGTGCAGGGAAGTTAGAAGAGGCTTATTCTCCGATCAAGAGAATGCCAGTTAAGCCCGATGGTTGTGTTTTGGGGGCTTTATTGAGTTATTGTAGAGTTCACAATAACATGACATTGAGTGAGTCTGTGAGATTGCCACCAAACAGTTGTTCAAATCGGAACCTACAAACCCTGGGAACTACATTCTTCTGTCCAACATATATGCTTCTAAAGGTAAATGGCGTGAAGTTAATGGGGTGAGGGATATGGTGAAAAAGATAGGTTTCAGAAAGAACCCTGGTTGCAGTTGGATTGAGGTTGATGCCATGATGTTGTGTAATTGTGCTGAAATCTTAGGTTCAAACCCAAAGTACACATGCTTTTATCTCAAGACATGTTACATCCTCATATGACCCGCCGGTCTGAATAGAATCAAACTAAATTCCATCGATTGTAACATTGTGCTGCCAGTGTGTGATCCTTTGGTGAAACACCCCTTCCTATGCTCTCCGTGCCCATGTTGTGGCATTGAGTTTCTTGACCTTAGCAAACTCAGATTTGAGTTCGAGTAGAAAACCCTTAAAATGCAACTCCAATTCATTGGACTTGGTCTCACTGCCATTGTAACAGGTCTCTTCCAATCTTCCATTCTTTCAGGTTCAGCCCTAACTCAAAACCAGTCAGTCAGCTGATGTTGATTTTCTTTAGCTTTCATTGTTATTTGGATCATGAAATTCTGCTCTATTGCCTGTTTAAATTGAGTTAATTAAGCTTTGTCAAGTATTTGTCGACCACTGTACGAGCTGCTGCGAGCTTAGTGACATAATCCTTCGGTAAGACCCTTCGCACTCACTCTTGATCCTCACTTTATGCTCATGCTCTCGCGAATTTTTATAGTTTGGAATGTTTTTGAAAGACTCGGTCACTCTTGTGTTTCTGCTCACGCACGCACATGTTTTTCTTTGTTTTCTAATCTTCAATGGATAATGTACTGTACACTGAACCTTATGTTGGTTTCTTCTAATACCATGTTTATGGTTGCTTTACTCCGTAGTCCATACTCTTCTTTGGTAATTCTTTTTATTGGAAGGGCCTGATGTAACTTAGTTTGTTGATGATATCCATCAAACATGGATCTTAGTTTGCTGATGCTATTTCTAAGATCAATGGTTATTCTGAATAATTTTGTAGGTGATTTTAAATATTACTGGAAGTCCTGTCTTTCACTAATTTTTTTTTTTTTTTTGGCCTGTCTTTCACTATTGACGGTACTAGTCTCAAGGCTGCACTTGATTGGCTATGCTTGAATTTGCCTGGGAATGAGCTTCTGCTGAAGTTTTCTACTGGGACTTCTCTCTATACAAATGAAGGTATTGTAAAGCAATAGGAGTAACATATTTAGTGTTTCTTAGAAATGTAGCGTACTGCATAGGTTCATATATATCAGTGTGGGACGTGCAGAATTGTGCTTTAACATAAGTTCTTTAATATCGATCATGCTAGGAGGTGCTGTTGGGATCATATCAACTTCAAGAAAGGATGGGAGTCCTTTGGTGGATTCATCTACCAAGATTGAGGAGGAAACGCCTGAACTTAATGTTAGAATCAAGGGGCATTTAGATGATAATACTCTGGATTCCTGCCAACCGTCTCAAGCAGATTGGATACAGAGATATCTGGAACATCAGGAAGAGGTAAAGAAAATGCTTGGGCAAATTTTATCTCACTGTTTTTAGTTGTCAAAGTTAAAATAGAATTAGTACCTTCATCTGGATCTCCAAAAATAATCGAAATAAAGTTCAACACCTAAGCATGCAAGATTGTTTGTGTGTAGCACCATGATTTTAGTCAACCTAATTTTGATAGGTAATCACTAAAAACACTTCAGCCTTGCTAGAAATTCTTTTGACACCTCTTGCAATTCCTTGGTCACCAGCACTCTCTATGGAAAAACGACTGTTTGTGCTTCACAAGCCAAGCCCATGCACCTACTGCCTGTCTACTAACCACCATATATCTAGGTTGTTGTGCCTCTGGTCCTCTACCCTAGTTTTATTTTCAAAGACTCATTTCTATTGGCTTGAGAATTCTAAGTTCTACAATCTTGACGGAACTCATTAATTTTTTTTTATATAGAGGTAAAACTTTCATCGCTCACTCTCATCTACGATTCTATATATATGCATTGTACGATTCTTCTCTTCATGCTTTTTACTTGCCTCTGTTTGTTTGATAGGGTATTCCATATTTTTGTACGTTTTATTTTGTTCTTTTCCCTTATGCTTTGGTGGCAAGCCTATGAAAGTCCTTATGAATGACATTAGGGCACCCTTTCTCTGTGCTTTACAGTCGTCGATAAGAGCACAGTAATTTTAAGTAGCCAGGGTTGCAATTTTAATCCTTAGGCACTTCAGTACTCTTTCACATTTTCTATGTATCAGCGCGGGAAGTGCCAAAACTTCTGTTTTCTAATGCTTGAAATTTTACTACTTTTTCACAGCACAGAGAGCTTGTAGCGAGCATGATTAATGCTTTGAATGAATGAGTTATAGTCGTTTGTCGATTCCAGGATGAATCTGAAACTTGGGAAGCTGACTAAAATGCAAGCATTTGGTTGAGGAGGTAATTTCTGTTTGTATTGTTTCTAGTACTAAGAAGATATTAGGTGTTTTCAGTTTAGTTGACAGGTTGAGGAGGTAACTCCTCTGTCTTTTTATCAGTTTAATCTTGTCCGTTGCATGAAATAAAGAAAAAATGTTGGTTATCAAGAATCATGAATTCGGTCATGACTTTGTGCTGTGGGAAATGAAGTTTAAAGTACGCTCCAGGGTGACACTTCCACTACAGCTTCAACGGAGGCTTGAAAATTCTTTAGAAATAAAGAGTGAGTGAAGCCAAATCACATCTTGAAGACTCAAACCTATCATCTTGAATCATGAATACGGTCTCAGAACTTGCAGTTCAAGGTTGTTCAATTGCTTTCTGTTATTTACTTATGAAAACTTGAATTCATTCCTTCAATTAGAGAGGGGTCAAATGCTTTCATAGAGGCTAAGAGATGCCCGTAAAAATTCTAAAAAAAGTGCATTGTAGTTCATTCCATTTGATGACTAGTTCTGATTCTTGACTCTAAGGAAACACTGTTCCCTCCTTTTGAATCTAAGTGCACATTTCAGAACTGCAGCTTCATCTTCTTAACTTTTCCGTTTTTCCTTTATATTTGTTAAAATCAAGGGACTATCTATCATAATGGCTTTCTGAAACTCAATTCTTAACTATTTTGTAATGCAGATTGGAGGCAGTGGTGTTCTTGTTTCTCCTCTGACCTACATTTCTGATGAAGAACCCCCTTGATGGCATGAACTCCTTTCAAAACTCGGCATGTAGTAGTCTTTTGGGAATGCCTTGGGTGGTTTTTGCATTCTACACCATTAGCATGTCGAATAACTCTTGGAGCCTGTGTTAGAAGAGAATTCAGTTCAAGAAGTTGTACATTTACATGTATTCCGGCGCAGTGTATAAGTATTTTTATGTTCCAATTGCTCCAAGTTGTACACTTGCATCTATGAGCATTTTTCCCTCTCCCTCACGGGCACTAAAGAGCCACTTAGTCCCTCCTTGTCCAATGCTAGTATAATCGCCATTGGCATTATTTTTCTCTTTGTTCTATGGTCAAAAAATGATCCTCTATCGTTTTCTCTCATTCTTTGCTCTACCCAAATTGAACAAGTATAACTAATATCAAACTACACACAATCTCATTTATTATTTTGAGTCGCACAAGTCCCCTTTATTCTATTCTTTAAACCCACATTTTCTAGTTATTTCAAAAATTAATCAGACAATCAAAAATGCCCCCATTGCGATCGGACATTGAAGTGCCACACCATGTCAACACTTTAAGGGATAGAATGCGGCCTCTCTATATTAGATCGTGAAAGTACACATTTTGCTTCAAAAAAAATCCATAGATTCCTGAAAAGTGCAAATCACATACAAGCTTGCACAAAAGATGATTTCCAAGTCCTGGTTTTCCAGAAAGATAAAATAAAATTCTCCATATAAACACAGACAAATGCTTATAAAATCCTATACAACTAAATTGAATTGCTAAAAATGAACCGTCACACTTATATAACAAAAAAAACTATACTGAGTGCACAATTTGTCAGCTGTGGTCACTAATCATGGCCAACCCAGTCACATTCCAAACTGGGTCTTTGAAACATATGACCTAACACCCTTCTTTAAGCATGAAAGACCCGAAGTTCTTCAACATGAAAGTTTGTTAGTATTATAGAAGTTGAACTACTGCAATGGATAGTATTTTCTCTTGTAGTTTCTGTATGACAGGCAACCAAATCGTAATACCCCTGCATAGGCCTGTCAAAGGACTGGATCCAATTCGGGCCCTGCAGCTGGACCCGTTATTCGTATTTACACAATTGGCTCTTCAAATGCCACAAGTTCAACAGATCCTCCAACTTCTCCAAGTATGGCCGTATCTTTCAAGGACCTAAATGAAACAAATGAATTGTACATGAGTGATTTCGGCATAGATATTCAAGTACACAGCAAATTATATGAGCTTCTTTATGAACACAATAAAAACACTAAATCAAGTAGTGACTCAAGAATATGTTGTTGCTGCTGAGGAACAAACTTCCATGAAATATTACCAAACTATATCAGTTATCGGGGCAAACTTATCTTTTCTTCTATGTGAATGAATCTGATAAGATACTGAGGATGTTCAAAATCTAGTTAGGACATTCTGCTCTCAGTAAAGTTTGTCCACTACACTATGTCCTCTCATATCTCCAAATAACATAATAGAGTCCACCATAATTTGATCATCTACACCCCTGTAGCCTTGTGTGATTCAAAATTCAGGGTTCTAAGGATAGTAACGCATCGTTTGGGCTACCAACATATAATAATTTTCGGACCTCCAATACCAACATTTCCCGGACACCAACCGATACTCTGCTATACCACCCGACACATGGCCATATGAGCAATATAGATACGTATCCCCAATAACTTATTCAAAACAATGCTGAAACTCTTGCCCAACTAAACAATCAAGAGCTTGGCCCATACAAATATCTTTGTTTCTCCCAAGATTCATCACTTTCAACACATAATGAATCACTTTCAACACATAATGTTAACAGGGATGATGGGACATATCTAAGGAGAAATGCCACTCTTTTCGTCAAGGACTCAAGGCGTAGCATTTCTCATTTAATGCCCCCGTTCCTGCCAAACATTGTTGACTTATATTTGTCATCTATTTGCATCAAGGATGGTACTGCTCCTAAAAGATCCCGAATGAAAAGGCTCTCATACACGTTTTGAAATTCCTTTTCGAGCAAATAAAGTGAGTATGATCATACCCTAAGAACCAGTACAGTACTACAATTTCTAAAGTGGTGATGGCTCACCTCAATGCTGAAATTGATGAACTTGTTCACAAACATGTTAAAACCACACTTTAGTGCTTTAAAAGATAGCAGTTTGTACATAAAGAATGGAGATGCATCATTGTTAGCTTCTCAATGTTTTCTTAAATTCAGCTTGAGGCCAATCTCCCCCTCTACCATGGGTTCCACTGCAACTACTTCAGCAAAAAAATTCATCGAACAACACTTGATTCCCATCTTCACAATTCTTACTGAAATAGATAGGTTCGAGCTCCCCCCTCGGGGATCCCTCTACGAAACTTGAACAAGAGCAACACACTCCTTGTAAACCTCACAACATTGCCATCAATCTTGTTTAGTGTCACATTACCAAGAGATATTGTCGAACTTCATCCAACACACCCTACACATTTGCTGTAGTCAATGGCAGTTCCACTGCAGAATCTGGGCTAGCAATTGACTTTACAACAGCAAAATAGCAAAAAGAGTGAACTAGGAAATTTCAATAAAAATACCAATCTCAGTACCAAAAAAGCAAAGAATCAAAAACAC
Source organism: Rhododendron henanense subsp. lingbaoense (assembly GCA_020567845.1). NCBI lineage: Eukaryota > Viridiplantae > Streptophyta > Magnoliopsida > Ericales > Ericaceae > Rhododendron > Rhododendron henanense. The sequence continues at coordinate 31,424,532 of CM036324.1, forward strand.
AATTGTAGAAGTTTTCAAACAAATTAGATACTTCTTCCTAGCAAAACTAATACCCCTCGTATTTCTTCCCAAACTCCATTTTCTTCTCAAATTAGTTTTTTGAAAGCTTCTCAAATTAGTAGTAATTCCCATCATATACAGAGAGAGAGAGAGAGAGAGAGAGAGAGAGTAAACCTTGGGGGAAACGAGGCGTCGACCGGGTTCTCTTGATAAGTACCTCGCATCTTGAACAATGGAGGTTCACCAGAACGACGTCGGTTGATTAAATTAGGACTTCGCATCTTAAAACTGAGAAGTCAGTTAAACGACGTCGCAAAATTCGAAAGCTTCCATTACAGGAACTTTGACATGTAATTGGTAAATTGTGAACTCAATTTGGGTTTGTTTCTTGATCTAATATGTTCAAGTTGTAGATCTTGTTAATAAGTTATAAATTGTTGAATTTGACATGAATAATATTGATATTAGTATATAATCAAAGATGAAAAGTGTGAATTTTATTTTCTGAAAATAGAGCTGGCTGCACTTGATTAAAACTGCTCAACTAGTAGAACTTGTCTGGTAAATTGCGAACTCGTTCTGGATTTATTTCTTAATCGAAAATGTTCAACTGGTAGAACTTGTCAAGAAGATAATCAGTGTTGAAGATCATGTTAATCGAATGCCGAATAATACATAATCGGGCTGGATCAAAGTGAGTTTCATTTTAAGAAAATAGAGTTGGCTACACTGGATCAAGCTCATTAGTTTAGTACTGTATTAGTATTACGGAATAAATTCACTCAATCGTCGTCACGCTTTCTACAGCTGAGGAAGGAATTCATAGGACTTCGTCTCTTCCAATCTTTCAGGTTCATCCCTAACTCAAAACCAGTCACTCAGCTGATGTTGATTTTCTTTGGATCATGAAATTCTGCTCCATTGCCTGTTTAAATTTTATGTTTGGAATAATTTCCTGTTGATAGGCCATGCGATGAGTTCAATCAGTTAATACATGAAGAACCTCGGCTGTCTTCTATTTTAGTTTTCTTCACTTGAATTTAATTTGGGTTCGTTTTGGTTTCAGTTTCTGCAGTTTTGGAGCTGAAGATGATGGTGATGCTAACTGATGTTGCAGCTTGAGTTTGGAATGATGAAATCAGATTTTGGGGAAGTTTCTGAATTTTGGTCCTTGGAGTATGAGTTTCAGTTGAGGTAATGGTGCCTATGCTGGGGTGGTTCCTGTAACTGCTGTTGAAGTCGTGCTCTCTTCGAAACTTTTTGCTTCTGCTGCCTATAACTTTGCTGCTTGTTTTTCCACAACCTTGTATTTTTCTCCTTTCCGGTCTTAGGTCATTGGATGGCATATTATTGTCCAGGGCAAAGGTGCCAACCTAGTTGGGCTTTTTGTTCTTGGTTGTGATGCCGCTTTGTCCTTTATCCTTTTAATCCCTGTAATTCTTTGCTCATCAACTGATTAATAAAATCTCTTTCTTTGTTGATTCCTGCTTTCGTAGAAGTCATGGCAGGAGAGTTAATTAGTTCTAGCGAAGGGACTGGTGGTAATACTGATGACAATTGTCATTAAAATCCCAGGGAGTTGAAGAGAGTGATTCTTCCAATCTCCTTTTCCTTTTTTTCTCTCCCTTTTAGTTTCTTTTCACGTCGACTCCAACTCTACAATCAAAAGCCTAGACAAACTAAATTTGTTTTTTTTATATACATAGAAAAATGAGCTCAACTTATGTGCTATTTGAAAGATTAAACGAAACCAGGTGCTTTTAGTGATCTTTTAGATTTAGTATTGACTTTCTCTTGCCGAAGATAGGTTGCTCCTCCCAATATAGTCGGGAGAACAGGGGTACAAGGATGAGGAACATATTAGCCTATCATGCAAAAATGCTAGTGAGACACAGAAGTGCTCACGGACACTTGCTCTGGTACTCTATTGTCGTTTTGTGCTTGACATCCTTGGCCTTGAATATCAGCACAGTAAATGTGAGCGTGTGCACTTGTACGTGTGTGGACTAATTGTTGCACATGATATTACATGGAGGAAGATTAAGAAAAGGGAGAGAAGATAAACTGGAGAAAATGAAAAATGACTTTTGAGCTATGTGTGAGGAACTTCGTGTTTGTTTCCAAGTTATCTCGTTTCTTCTTAATCTAGATGGGCATTGCTGATGCTATCGTGGACCTTGTTAGTTGTGAAACCACATTGCGAGAGAACGATTTAAAAGAAATTGAATGTGGAGTAATATTGGAAAGTCAGGTGAACTCTCTTTTTACTAAACCAAGCATGTAAAACCAATCCTTGAGAATTTATACAAAAGAGGGTCTTTGTTCTATCAAGTTGAAATTGTCTGTACGTTTTCTTACCTTGTCTTCAGGTTGTCCTTGTTGCTAGCAGGAAGTCCTTGACCCAACGCAAAGGTGTATTAGAGATCACATCCCACATGAAATGCTTGAAAGATTGGAGGCACATTTGAGGGCAGCTGGCCAGTTTACGGTTTGCAGAATTTGATTCTTATGTTATGGTTGCAGCTTCCTTTCTTTATTGTCTCACTCTATTCATTTTAGGTTACTGCAAACATGTGGGGAACCGGGAACTAGTGCGGAGGAGGTGACCCAAGTGAGTACTGAGCCAAACATCATTGTCAGGCTTGCAGGTGAATATATCTCTCTCTCTTTAAGAGGTTTGGAGATTAGCTGGTGGATCTCTCTCCCTGTTTAAGCGGTTTGGAGATTAGCTGGTGGACCAACACTGCTTGTTGGATAACAAAGTTAAAAATTAGGAAGGGTGTTTGGATGACCCCTTGAATTGAATGGACCTATGCACTTTTGATGCATTTGAATGGGATGAAATGGGGTCCAAACCAAACCGAGCCTTATGTCCCAATCACTTGGGGTCACTGAAGGAAATTGGTGATTTCTATCGTGTTTATTACTTATTAGTACATGAGATTATTTTAAGCTCCATGTGTTAGAAACGCTGCCAGAAGAGACAGGCAAATGTTTTTCAAATGTAGGTTCTTGAACACTTCACTTGATGATCTCGTCAATCACATAAGAGGAAGAATTTTCAGCCCCATAACGTCATGTCAGGAACAAAACCCTGTACTTGGATGGAATTATTTTTGAGTTTCCCTTATGATTTTGGAGTGAGGTGAGGGAGGCTACAACTGAAGTGACGGATATTTCTTTGAGACTGGTTAGTTGGACTGAATTCCTAAGAAAATGAATTCAAGCAGCTAATAATAGGGACTTTAAGCCTTTTGGCTTTGTCAGCCAAGCTATATACGTTATTGTTAAGTGTTGATGTAGGTCTTCTCCTTTTTAACCCTTTCATGTTTATACATGCTGGGACCCACTGTAAGTCAGGTTTCTTGCAAACGTGATGGGAAATTAGCAGCAGATTACTATGCAATGCATACCAAAAATCTGCTTTACAAGTCTGTCAAACAACTGTGAGCGGTAAGATAATTTTCTCTCTTTACTATGCAATAGTCATGTGTCTAGCTCAGACTTGTGGGATCAAATCCTGGTTTCAAGCGATGTAGTATTACGTGAAGTCCCCTAGGGCCCATCCCCGCAGCTTCAATAACATTTTACACAAAAATGCAAGTTTGAGTCTCCTCAACCCTTGTAAAATGAAGGGCATCAGATTTTTCTGGGTCGATGAAGACTCAAAAATGTGATTTTAAAATCACTAAAGATACTTTGGCTCAGTGGGCCTACTGTTTTGCTGATTCTCAGCTTGTCGCTGCTTTTCCAACAAAAAACATGAATCAGGCAAAAAATGCCTGGAAAGTGGAAAATGATTAGTTTTGGCTGAACTGATTGTTATTAGTTCTATGTCGTTTTTCAATGACTATTTCTGATTCTTGATTCTAAGAAATTACTGCTCCCTCCTTTCGGATCTAAGTGTACATTTTGATGACTGCTGCTTCATCTTCTAAACTTTGTCATTTTTCCTTGATCTTTGTTAAAATCTGGGAATTTCATAATGGCTTTCTGGAACTCATTGCTCAACTATTTTGTAATGCAGATTGGAGGCAGTGAAGTTCTTTTTTCTCCTCTGACCTACAGTTTTTATGAAGAACCCCCTCGGTGGCATGAACTCCTTTCAAAACTTGTCATGTAGTAGTTTTTTGGGAATGCATTGGGCGGTTTTTGCATTCTATCGCATTAGCGTGTCGAAGAACTCCTGGTGCTTCTGTTAGAAGAGAATTCAGCTCAAGAAGTTGTGCCTTAAATCTATTTAGCGTATTGTTATATTCTAAATTGACCTCCATAGTACTTGCTTTCAATTTTTCCTGGTTCAAATCTCAGAGCATTGTCCCTGTCCCTCACGGGGCTTCTCCTGTTGTAATCTTATCACTTTATTCTGAGATAATTTTTCGTAAATTGGACTCTGTGTGTGTGTGTGTGTGTGTGAAACTGTGCAAGTATAACACCACTACCTCTCTTCATGTTTCTCCTTTTTCCTCCTCCTCCATCAAACCCTCTTCCCTCCTCAGTCCTTCCGGCTATCCCCTCCATGGTGGTGGATGGGATAGAAAGGAAGGATAGAAGAAGAGGGTGGGAGGGAAGGATGGAGAGCACATAGGGGTGTAGTGAGAAGGTGGTGACCGAGTTGGGGATTAACTCACTACCATTGTAAAATTCACTATACACGGTAATGTTTTCTGTTCTATTTTTATGTCTCATTAATTCCTTACAGGTTAGTGTCAAGTCGTAAGAGGCCAGTTGCCCTATGTACTCGTACTGCATATCTATTAACCTTGTTTGTAAGTTCTATAACAAATTCTTAGGAGTTACTATATCTCATTAGCTTGTTTCTCAACTGCAGTATGCATGAATTGTCTACGTATTTAACATCATTGCTTAGCATTTTGAGCACAACTGTTTTGCTCTGGTCTTCATCTTGTTATTCATGTATATATCCATGTGAATACACTCAAATCGACAAGTGATGCCCTTATTGAGAAACTACCGTCGACTCTGCAGGGAATTAGGTAACAAAGTGGTACTGATGGCATGAGTCAAAGTGACACCGATGCTGAGTATCTTATTGGCCCAGATCATATAGAATCTCATATTCCCCCTACATCAAATGACTTAAAAACGGCACCTCTGGCAGTCTCTGAAAGTGCATATAAATGTCCTGTTTCTCTTTTGCTAAGCTAAAAAATAAAAAATGTCCTGGTTCTTGACTTAAAAATGTCCTGTTTCTCAATGTTTATTATAGTGGTTTATGATGGCTTTTTAGTTTGCCATGTCTACTGTGAAATAAGTAATAAACATCAAAATACTGGTCTTGCAGTTTGCCACTCCTACAGATTTCACATTAATGGGCACATTGTGCCCGCTTTCTTTTGGAACCATGCTTCAATTTCTCTTAATAGCATGTGTCACCAGATTAAGTTGTTTTCGAAAGGGGTAAGTGGTGAAGGTTAATTATCTGATTTTCTTTGATTGCGCAGATATATTTTCAAAAAGACTTCAATTTGAAGATCTATTGGACTCTAGATATCACCACCGAACTCTTGTCAAGTGTGGGTGATATTGACATCTTTTAAGAGATTTGTCGCAAGAACTCAGAGTTTGATGTTATCATAAATTAGTTTGGGCATGTTGAAATTAATAGGGAAATGATTTTGGGCTTCTTTTTCTCTTGGGTGCTCTTGAAATTAATAGGGAAATGTTATCAAAATGTTTTGGGCTTCTTTTTCTCTTGGGTGCTCTTGACATGCTAAGACCTCGAAGACACTAAGGCAATGCTATCACTCCTCAAAGCAATGGTTCTTTGGAAAGGAAAGTTGTCCGTAGTTGTTGAAATTACCAAAAGTACTACCAAGTCCCGGAGGGGGGTGACTGGGACTACAATTTAAAAAATTAAATCTATTTGTGATTTAGCAATTAATCAGGCTCCATTTCACTCAACACAATAAGATGAACTAAACAAAGGCAATTAATCAAGAGAGACCGGATAAAGCAATATACGTGGAAACTACTAAAGGTAAACTCAAGGCAAGGCCCAATAGGTCGCGGCGTGTGGCCTCTAAATTTTGTGTCATGACAAGGATGATCAAACACTTGGTTTAAATTGTTTCTAATGCACCAAATTTCATAAAAATGAAGGAGGAATGGTTTTGCTCTCTCTAGAAAAAGACTTGGTGCAAAGTTGTATCTTAATAGGGAGAAGAAGATGTATTCATATGTGCAATGACATAAGCCTAGCCAATAAGGACAGCTGGAAAAGCAAGTGCTTGCAAGTGCTCGCTCCATCTGCAGGCGCGTGTTGGGGCCCGCTCCCCTTGCGAGCGCCATTCAACCAATTAATAAAAATTAATTCTAAATTCAAAAACGCTTTGGAGAGTGCTTGTTCCTATTCTGAGCGTGTGTCCAAGCACTGGCTCCTCTTGCAAGCGCCTTCCTAATGTTGAGCCATATCTAATTAACACGAATATGAATTTTTACATGGTCTATTTCTTTAACAAGTAACAATGTATACAAAATGAATGTCTTGGATTAGGGGCTTGCTATTTGCAACCACTTATTTCCTGAACGTAACCTGTATATATTATGGTACACACCTGTTTATAATATGGTACATAAACTACGTTCAGAAAATTTATGGCTGCAAATAGCAAGCCCGCTTGGATTATTGCCTTACTGGAATATATGATGACATACAGAGGTAGAAAACGGCGTCGCAATGGGTCTTTAGAGACAATGGTATTTAGAAGGCGTGGTATCGAGGCGCCTCGCACGTTGAAGGTACGAGGAACGTTTAATTTTATTTGGACATCTGTTTTTTCCCACCAACACCCTCTCACAACGCCCTCTTACCAAAAGCAGACAGGACAATGTGTACTTCCTAAAACCAAACAGCAGACAATGGCGAATTTCTAAAACCCTTCCTCAATCGCCAATCTACTTCAAAATCAATCTCTCTCTCTCTCTCTCTCTCTCTCTCTCTCTCAACAGGTCCGCATCTCTCTCTCTCTCTCTCTCACACATTTCAACTTTAATATCGGTGGAAATAATGGCGCCCTCGGTGGGTTTAGCCTTTTCTTTTTGCATGGGCAACGAATGAATCTTTTAGGGTTACTCACTGGGGCTTCAACATTTGGTGGTTTTTGATACATGTACCAAATGCCCTTTGAAGTCAGTAGTTTGGAAATTGATTTACGTAGACTGAGATCGAGTAGGTAATTTTTTATTTTTCCTTCTATAACCTAGGGAGTTTAACTTTGTTAGTGTATTTTGTTGATAGTGGCCAATAGGCATTGTTAAGATGGAAAGAACGAATGACCTCCTATGGGACATTGTTTTGTTGTAGCCGTGTATACTACTCCTAAATTTTGGTGTGATAGAAATGATATTTAGGGTACTATAATAAGCAATTGATATTATGACAGGACTCTTACCCAAATCTTTTTGCATGGAGGGAGGCAAATCAAGTACTTGACCAATAAGTCTCGTAGTACTATTTGTCCAATCACGTCTACATGTGTTTTTGGTAATCAAGTTATTCTCCGGTGCAACCTATTCCATCTTTGCTGGTTTTCTTACTGGTAGCCCCACATTGCAATGCATTCTGTCTACTCTTGTGGTGGTTCATTCTAGCTTAGTTTGCCTTCTAGATCTTATGATGAGGGAATGAAAGGGCAAGGTTTGGTCAACGCAACTGTCTAGTTGTTGTGTCCGTAGATACTGGAAAGAAGATGTAAAGAGCCTAAGATGAGAGTAGAAATGGTAAACTTGCACTTGAATCTCCTATAAACAGAGAATAGGGAATCTGAATATCTGTAGGTGGAACATTGATGGTTACTAATTGCACGTGATTAGTGATGTGGAAGTCCTGATTTGATGCATTATGAATTCAAATGCCAACTTAGATGCTAATATGGCAAAGTCTTGTAGTCGTTGTCATTTTGGACGTTCGTGCATTCTATTGTGAGTTTACGCCATTTTTTAGACCTCCAATCCATTCTTTTATGGGTGAGTCAAGATCCTCTTTCATATCTCTGTTGCTAGGCAAATTAGGTGGTTTTATACATCCAACCTTTTTTGTACTTTTACCAAATCTTGCGAGAATTTCAAGAGGATAGAACAAATATATATTTTTTGAATTGTAACAAAATTGTGACAAGTCCCCTTCGATTGCTAGATAGATTTGTTGGAACATATAGTCTCCAGATGTTGACATGAAAAAAACCTATAAGAATGTTTAATTTTATTAACTTTGTAAGAATCAATTTGTTATAAACTTCGATAAGTTAGTTTCGAAAGATAGGTATGATAGAAGTAGATGCACCAAAATGTAGATAGGCAAAACAAGGAATGCCTCTTTTTTTTTTTTCTCTCTTCTGTAATTTTGGCTAGATATAATATCTAGTAGGCGTAGCACTGGAGATGTTGTTAATTCGTGCTACTGCGCCCTCAGTCTTCCTTGTTTCTTCTGGCCTTGCCGAGTGAACGACAACTTGGGATTCAGCCGCCGAGGTTGTTAAGATTTCATCCAACCCCACTCTCTCTTTAGCACTTCATGCAAATCAACTCTTTTAGATTAGTAATTTCTTATTTCTACTTCGTTGCGGAACATCAGTAGTATCCACACCCAAGAATGTATACCCCTGGCATGAAGACTTGAACCTTTGTTTGAATGGATCAGTTTATCCACGTATTTTGAATAGATGTGGCATCTACATTGTTGTAATCTACGTTTGCGAAAAATTGAGTGTCACTTTTTTGTACCATACGATGTGTCCTTTACATGAAGTAATTATTAGGCCTAAGCATGAATAAGGTATTACGTTTTGTTACGGCATTCTTAACCCACGTTTTGTGAAAAATCACCACTATAGTACTTAAATGAATGTCGCGTGATCAAACTTGGTAATACCGTAATACAACCCGATTGTAGCGCATTGCATGATTGGAAATAGACATGGCAATACATTACTTAAAGACTGTTAATACTCCATTAGAACACAAAATGGACAAAAAATCTTAGCATAATAAGTCTTGTCATTCCTCATCCGGTAGAGAGTATTCGGGTTTATAGTACTCACTACTCATTGTTTAGGACGTTGGTGCATTCGGTTGTTGTGAATTCACGCCAGTTGGCCTCTGCTATCTCAGTAGCTAGTTTAGCAAGAAGTATTGACCTCTTTGCATCAACATTCAGTTGTTTCTTAGAGCATCTCCAACCCACCAAGCATGTCATGCTTGTAATACAAACTAGCTATCCAAACTGTTAATTTGTAGCTTTACAACAGTTGATATTGTCAAGTATTGATATTTTTAAGCCTTCTGATAGAAAACTTTTGATACAGGACTTCCCAAATATTAATATTTCATTTTTTTTTTCAATCAGTCGTTTTTGTAACATAGCATGGATCTACCTTGTTTTTCAAACTATTTATGAAAATGCCTTTGTTTTGGTGTTCACGTGTCCAGACTGAGAACTCTATTGACTTGTCATTCTCAACTTGAGAAGCCCTATGGGATTCCGTCCACTGTGGCGGTGATGTCAGCATGTCTAAGCAGACTTCTTGTGTTTGACAAATTGACATGAGAGCTCTCTCATCTCTGACCTGCGAAGTCCCTTTAACTTTGCGGTCACTTACTGTGATAGTCTCCTACTCTCCTTCATTCTTTTCCCCTAACTTTGTTCCCACAGAGCTGGGGCACGAAAGAGGAGAAGCCTGATTTGATAGCTTTTCTGGTCCGATAGCTGCTTTTGTCCGACGCCTGTGACTCTTGTTCCGACACCAGTTATTGCTGGTATATCTCTCTCTCTCTCTCTCTGGGTTTATGTGAAAAATCTGTTATACACATTTTGTGGGGATGAATACAACATATATGGGGTTCAAATCAATGTGTAGACTGAAATTCAATAGAGGAGAAAGAGTGAGAAATAGGAATAGTTTTTCATGATTTTGGCTAGTTCTTTAATTACCGATTGATCCTTTTGACTTGGGATTCCTATATAGGTTTGAAAAGTGAATTCTAATAGTAATAGATGTGTGAGACTTGAAACCCTTGGGTAGATAATTACTGCATTGCAATTATTTTCATACAATTATACACATATTTTATGACTGTCTACACAGATATCAAGGCTAACCACCTCCACAATTTTGCATAATAGAAGCAAACAGGATAAAATTAATATACCGGTCAGGTTATTTCGACGATTCTCAGGGATTAAGAAATGATCTTATTGAGAAACAAAATACTTATTTCTTTGCCTGTAGAACATGAAACTGATATTGGGGTGCATGTTAAAAAGGCTAATTTATACTTCACTCGCACAAAATTTGCTGTTTGCAGTTGTATTTGAAGATAACCTAGATGTTATGTTTTCTTGTGCATCGGTATTTGAAATGTCTATTGGTTCATAGTTACATTTGTCTCGTTGCAGCATAGGTTTAAAGTTCATCTTTCCTTCTTTTTAAAGACACTTGTAGAACAATAAGTATTGTTTACATACATTTAATTTGACTAGACATGAATAGAACCTTAATGACGAAGCCCTAATTGTCATAACAGAAGAACACTATAACATAAAAATAACCTGGCTGCTGCCATATTATCGGAAGCCTTCACCATCGCCCTAGCCCCTAGGTACCCTAGTGACCACTATGAGAAACAAACTATTACACGACAACTTGATAGGAGCATTACATGATAACGACTATAGGAATACATAAAAAAGACGAATAAACATTACAAATAGAGGTGAGCCAATTTATGCCCCCCCATAATTTAGCTCCCTAGCAGAAGAGAGATACTCTTAGCTCGAATTAGAAAGTCTAGAGACATCATCATTGGAAGTGAATTCAGAATCCTCCTTAATAGATCTGATTGCCTCTCTTGCATCCGAAGCATTCCTTTTGGCATCCCTCGTAGCTCAGATGCACCTTTCATGGCAAGGTATACGCCTTGTAATGTTGGCATTCTCGAGTCCAAGTCCGTTGCAAAGGCAGAAAATGTTATGTGGCTGTTGACTTTGGTTGTTGAGGTCAATTTCTAGTGAGTGTGCTTTCAGCACCTTAAGAAGATATTGCGGACACTTAGCTTCATTTTGGTTTAGCTGCTCGAACGAAGGTGGCCACAACTCATGAAGGGAGATTGGTTACACGACAACCCAAAGAAAATATCCTTTTCAGGACACTACTGTTATTCTGGTGTTACAAATATTTGTTCTCCATTTTGAGCCCCTGTAAGCTAGGCTATCGTCCGACTGGGGAAAAAGACGTTGGTCATGTCTGCCCGGCCCTGTCAGAGGCTCCCCCTCCTTTGTACTGGACCACTCCCTAGCCTACGAGGAGTGAATAGCCTGTCAAAAACTTGGAACCTGTTGTGGGGATTCCTTCTCCTGTTCATTTTCGTTTGAAGTAGATATTCAGTTGTGGGAATAATATGATTGTTTCACCTTCTTCACTTTATATAGGCAAGGGGACTCAATTCAACGAACACGTTAACATGTTTATACGAGTGATAGAGAACCACATATTTGGCAGCTTTAATCACGTGTAAAGCTGTTTACATATCACAAGGGGTTCAGAAGCATGTATACTTTTTGCTTTTTTACTTTCCTAGCAATCAAAAAGGTACAAAAAAGGTTCATATAATTTAGGTTTACTGCTTTTTCCTTCTCTTAAGATCCTGCCCGACTGAGCACGTCAAAATGAAATGACAAGTGATTATAGGCGTTCAGGGTTTACAGTATCGGCTTTAGGTTAAAGGCCTACAAGTTTGGTATTTAGTGAATGTCAGAAGCCTACATTAAATCAATGTCAGTCTCCGGTCACATTATTTGGCATGTTCCGTAAATACAAGGTTCCGAGCAATTTACATGAAAACATCAAAATAATAATCATTTACATATTATTCACATTTTGGTTGTATAAAAATAGACACCAGTCTTATTTCTTACTTCATTGTTTCATTTTGTAGATATAGCTACCATGAGTTATATAAAAAATATCCGATTGACCTGCAATTTTAAACTTGAAAAAATATATGAAAAATAATCAGCTGTTGGGATCATTTGCGCGGGGCCCAGAATTGGTCGGTATCCCGTCAGTACTTTCCCCGTCGGTCCTCCTAGCAAGGCTCATGCGCTTTCCTTATCTTTTGTTGAGGATGAAGCTGTAGGAGTGTTCTTAGTGATGAGGTGCAGCTTTATTTGTTCTGTACCCAAAATCCTTATTGTTCCTCTTCAATGTAGTTTGTAATGTAAATTTATGATATCAGTCTCGTCCATGACTAGTCCTTTTAACTCAACTAAAAATATAGCATTTTTGGGTAGAACAGAAAAACATTAATGCAATTAAAAATGTTATTCTAGGCCGCCAAAACACAAATACATGAAATCTTGTGAATGCTAATATATGTTTATAATGCTTGGGAAAGACTTTCCATCCTTGCAATTTGACCTTCATTCACTCCACTATAGAAGCAAAGGTCTCTTTGTTAACTCTGGTTTTGATCAGTGGAGCTCCTAGAGACTTTTCTGAGCTGACCATATGAGGAACCTTTAGAGACCTTCCTAGAGCTATTTTCAGCCCCTACTCCTAAGCTAACCTGCAACGTATGACGGAAGTAAACTACTAATATTTTTGAATTTTTGAACTTAAGGTAACCAATAAGTCTAATATCTAAATTCATTTGGATTTGACTCGGTAATTATTTCGTATGCTCCATATGAGTTAGTTTAGATTTTTTCATAGTTGATGTGGCCTACAATCTAGCATTGAATAGTAGTTATTTTTCTAGTATTGAATGACTTGAATGTTATGCAGGCGATGATGCCTGTACGATTGGAGCCTGGCCCTATTGACCCTACGGTTTTGACACAACAGGCCTCACACCGGTCAGCAGTAGTGTGGGATTTAGAGGTTTGTGTTGCTGCAGATCATCATTATGGTTACCAATGAGTTTCTTACTGTTTAATTATTTATTGCCATATTAAAATGCAGGGGCCAGAAGACTCGGTGGCTCTTACTTGTCGACGCCGTGAAGCAAGTTTTAGACGTGTTGAGATCGACGAGCGCCTCGTTCCTTTCTTTTATGCTGCAGGCTTTGGCGGGCTCTTGCAGCTTCCTTTTATACAGCTGGACTGGCACCTTATTACGGCATTGGTAGAGCGTTGGCGACCAGAGACGCATACGTTCCACATGCCAACGGGAGAAACGACGATTACCCTACAGGATGTTAGCATCCAGCTAGGGTTGAGAGTTGACGGTAGGCCGGTTGTGGGGAGGACGGACTATAACTGGCGAGATGAGTGTCAGAGGTTACTTGGGGCGACGCCTGAGGGTATGTACCTATTTTTGTTCACATTTAGACTTGTTTCTTCAATCCTTATAATGTTCATAAAGTCAAGCTATCTTCTATAACAGGTAAAGACTTAGATGGCAGTAGAGTTAGTTTGCCATGGCTTGAGAGTGGTCTGGGAGCTATACCCGTGGATGCCAACGAAGACACACTTAGGAGACATGCGAGGGCCCATATTTTGCGGCTTATTGGAGGGACTATTTTTTCGGACAAGTCGTCCCATTTCGTTAACCTAATGTTCTTGCCATTGTTAGAGGAGTTGGAGCAGGCGGCTGAGTACAGTTGGGGGAGTGCAGCACTGGGTTGGTTGTACAGGGATCTGTGTCGCGCCACCGTTCCGACTGCACACGAGATAGGAGGGTGCCTCATCCTCCTTCAGGTTTGGGCGTGGGACAGGTTTCCGTTTATAGCTCCACTCCGACGTCATCTTCACCCAGTACAACCGGGTCCTCTCATTACACGGTGTGAACAAGAAATTGAAATTTTTTAAACTTGTTTAAGTCTAAGAAGTACTTCATAATGTAGTGTAGAAATATTCATTTATGTGTTGGTTAGTTTACCATGAACAAGCCTTATAGGGCTTTGCCTGATGAACATCAATTTTTGCAGTTGGCACGACGTATTTTCCGTGGTGCAGGTTTCGACTCATGTGGTACGACAATACCGTTTCAGTCTTGACCGCATGACTAGTTCGCAGGTTAGTTATATGTTTTCATGTACAGATTGTTAAAAATAGTAACAATTGTGAATCTTGTTTGACATTAATTGTGAAGCTTGTTTGACGTTAATTTAAAACTATCTTCTTAGGTTGTTTGGCAGCCGTACTCGGCTGACGTCATAGCAGCTCTTCCTGCTTATTGTCGTGTTGGTAGTGAGGTATGGCAGGCAGTAGCCCCCTTGCTTTGCTTTCCCGTTGCTGAGTGGCACCAGCCAGACAGGGTACTTCGTCAGTTTGGGCAGCGGCAAGAAGTACCAGGCCCAAGTGAGAGCCTATCAGAGAACCACATCCGTGACCTTCGCACTACGGTCACTGACTGGTCCAATGAATATGCACAACTTGTTGCCTTGTGGGAGCAGCGGTTGGAACGAGTAGTTGCAGGACCAACCTTGGAGGGTGACCTCAGTTACCACGACCCGTACTTCGTGTGGTATCGAAGCATTACACGTCGATACATTAGTCGTGTTGCTTGTACTTTCGACTTTGTGGTGAGGAAAATTTCAATTATTCACAAAGCATAGTTGTCAGAATCGTACGATTCACGATTCGTATCGTACGATTCGATTCAATTCGGTGGGCGAATAGGCTGCCTGAAACGGAAATAACAGCGAATCGTAAGTGAATCTGTGATCCGAATCGGTGAATCGGTGTATGGTGAATTGTTCGATTCACTTAAAATTTCCGAAATTCATTTTACTCTTGTTTTGCTTCTTTTGTTGTTTGAAAAGGGTTCGAGCTATTTTGTAAGGTCAATAGTATTGTTATATGTCATCTTTTGTATATGTTCCATGGATAGATAGTAAGAAAATGAGATTTATTACGAGAGTGAATCGAAAATGAGGAAGATAAAGGGAATATAACAACCCTATAGACCTTCTAAGGGTTTGTTTTTTTTTACTTATAACTCTTTTGTACATAAAGAACCGTAAGTAGGATTTATGAATCATCTCTTGGTATTTGCTACTTGCAATAGAAGCAGCTTACCTAATACTCCACGTTCCTATCGAATCATCATTTATAAGAATGTTTTTATTGATTTAGGTCTAAATCTTTCATTTGTAGTATATATTATTGTTATCCTAATCAATAAGAATAGGTTTCTATGCATTATAGAAGTCATGACCGAATCGGAGAGATTCACAATTCCATTTCAATTCTCGATTTGATTCACGATTTGACAACTATGTTCACAAGTAACTTCGCGTTATGTTTTTGTTTGAACTTGAACTGATAATCGTTAATTAATGCAGACGAAGTGTTTGGAAGAAATCTGTCATTCTTCAGACATTCAGTCAGATGCGTATACTCTAGCTGTAGAAGCATTGAGGGCACAGGACGAGCATCACCGTCTAGCGGGACTAGGGGTTTCCCGCCCCCCACCAGCACAGGATGTCCATCACAGCTGCGAAGAGCCAGAGGCAGCAACACAGGCAGAACCAGCAGGGGAGCATGTTCTAGAAGATGTGGACGAGGTCCAAGTAATGGAGGAGCAGGTAGAGGGGAGGTTGGTGGAGGAATTACTGGTAGAGGAGGAGTTACATGTAGAGAGGTTTATAGAGATGGAGGATGGGGGTCAATTAGGGGGGAGTGGGGAAGAGGGCACTCAGGGAGCAGAAGGGGTAGCTCAAGTTGGTCAACCAATCTCATGGCCCTGTGATTCCATTCTGACCCAAAGTTGGGTGGTTTCACTAATGGAGGCTTTTGATTGGGGATCTAGACATCTATCCCCTTCAAAATTCCCTTCATTATTACCCCTCCCAGTATTTAAAAATTTAGTACTTTCTGCCTCTAAGATCCTCCACAATGAGCCCAATATTGTTAGCATTGACGGGTTGGGTGCTTCCAGCGTTGTAGTGGTTGGGGATATACATGGTCAACTACATGACTTGATCTTTTTGCTACAAGATGCTGGTTTTCCTGCGGATGATAAGATATATGTTTTCAACGGCGATTATGTGGATAGGGGGGCATGGGGTCTTGAGACATTCCTTCTCTTATTGGCCTGGAAGGTATATAAGATTCACTTTTATACAGATTTTTAATTTCATAGTCAGCATGAAAATCAAAGCGTTTTTGTGAATTGGGTGGATTTTGATGGTCTCAAAAGTCCTTTGTATGTACTTCTTGTTATGATTATCTTTTTGATATGCATGGGAATGCATAACACCCTTTGGTTTCCAGCTTGTGTTTGCCTTTGCGTAGGGCTTGTTTGTGGTACTGAATAGTAAATACCCTTCCTCCCGGATTGTATATCCAGTCCCACCCTTTATCCGGTGTTTGTTTGCTTCTGAAAAAATTTGGAAGCAATCATTTGTCTGAACGAGAGAAATCGAAAAATATAAAAGCATGAACCGATTAGAAAAAGTTCCAAGTAGGGCGAGGGGAATCAAACTTTTTTCTTCTTTAGTGAACTTTTTTTTGTTTATGGCCGTAAGTTTGGACTTTCTAGACTCCTCTCGTCGAGACTAATAATTAATCTAAAAGAATTGATGTAATTCTAACAAAAATTCTGAAAGGACTAACAAATTACCAAAACAGTAGTTTATGAGGGGGACTTATTATTGATGCCCCCATCCCCATCCCTAATTAGCCCTTCTATATGCAGCATCTATCTATGTAAATGTCATGACTTGGACAGAGATGCCATCCACCTCCTCATAGCCACCTTCCTAAGAGATACCCAAACAAATCCTGTATATAACTAACCACACCCCTATATACTAATCCCCCCTCCTACTATATTCCCCCATATCCCTCCAAAACTTATCCCGCTAAACACTAATTCATTGTATGTGGACATAAATTCAATTTATGCTTCAGCTTATTGTGCTTTGTTCGTAGTTTTGTTGTTTCCATGTGTGTTCCACACTTTACACGGCTGATAGGAACCGTAAATTGGCAAAATGACATGAAATACAAGGGATTAAGAATGTGAAGAACTGAATTAATTGAAATTTGAATGTGACCTAGCACATGGATTTGCTATAGGTGATCGGTGCTAAACGGTTAGGTTAATGGAACCTACAATTGATTGAGGATTGGTCGGTTGGACTCCATTTACTTTCTGAAATAATCAACCTTAAAGTTGCTCTGTGTTTTCTATAAGTGTTGGTAATGTCCCACGGATATACATTTTGTTACAGTTCTCCATTTTGGGAAAACTAAAGGCTTAATCACTTAGTCAACTGAAGAAAAGGGATGACATAGGAGATTAAGGCCAGAACTTCTCCTATTTGGTCCTAGGAACATGAAGATGGAAACAGCATAGTGAGTGTATTAAGAGCTATTCTTAGGAATCTTGCAGCCATTACATTTTCAGGAATCTATCTTACACAATTGTGCGAGTTCATTTTGTTCGGCTTCATAAGAACTGAAACAACTCAAACAGAATTGTGCTTGTGAATTTTTGAAAGAAGAATAAAAGTGGAACCAAGACTAACGAAAACCATACAAGTCCCTTAATGCTTTCACACTATGCTAGTGGTCTCCGTACCTTGTTTGAGGCTTTTCATATATGCATATAAGAGGGTTGGATTCAATAAGTTGTTTTCTGTTGAGTTGACATTTTGGGGTGATTTTTTTTTTCCCATACTCTTAAAGTTATCATGGTAATTGTGGTTTGCATTGCTACAAGTTATTCAATTTTGATGTTCATTATTGACTGCTTTAGTTTTTTGATATATTCCACATAAGCACAAAGGTTCAAGCTTTCTTTTTATACTCACCCTGAATGTCTTATCTTGTTAGATGACAATTTATGTTCCTCCCTATTTAGCTCGATTATTATCCAAATATAATCCAGTTTTGTTCCATCCAATTATGGTTAAGTAATAAACATTATCTGGACAATGCATGTTTTTAGGTTTGTATGCCGCTCAATGTATATCTTTTGCGCGGAAATCATGAATCAGATGAATGCGCTTCAAAATACGGGTTTAAAAAGGAAGTGTGCAGCAAGTACGAAAAGGATGGAAAGGACGTCTACAACAAATGCCTAGGATGCTTTAAAGAGCTTCCATTAGCCTCTATCATTGCAGGGAGCGTATACACTGCCCATGGAGGGCTTTTCCGCGGCCAAGCCCCAGTGCCCGCCGAAAGATCTAAACGGAGGAAGACTCTTAAAGCAACTGTGGACTCTTCTCCAGCTCTAAGTCTAGGTTCTCTAGACGATTTGGTTAAAGCTAGGAGAACTGTTATGAACCCTCCATGGAAAGGTCCAAACTTGGTTCCCGGAGATGTCCTGTGGTCTGACCCCTCAATGAGCCCCGGCCTTTCTCCTAATGTAGACCGAGGCGCTGGCCTTTTGTGGGGCCCAGATTGCACGGAAGCGTTCTTGAAACAGTCAAAGCTGAAGGTGATTGATAAAACAATTGTCCCTTTGAATGCTCATATCATTATATTGTCATTTCATAACGTTGTTACATATTCTATATTGCTACATAAATGTAGAGTTTTCTGGTTGCACTTTACGTATATCTCTTATTTTATAGAGTAGACTCGAGTTTTGCATTGAAAAAATGTATTTGTTGGTCAACCTTGTGTTCTTGTTGCTTCGGGTGTAAGATCACCTATTTCTTTTCTTTGTCATCTTTGGATTTATTTTCTGTTCAATAGTATTTATTAGGTTTTTACTTATCACAATAAAATTTATTAAGTTTTAGTGTTTTACAAGACTATATAGTCGAATCCGATGCTCCATCCTTATTAGTTCTTCAACATTGTTGTTTCTGCAGTTAATTATCAGAGCTCATGAAGGCCCAGATGCAAGGAAGAATCGGCCTGGTCTAGGAGGAATGGATGCAGGGTACACGATAGACCATGTGGTCGAGTCTGGGACGCTTATTACCCTATTCAGTGCTCCTGACTATCCCCAATTCCAGGTAGTTCTTTTTGTAACGGCAGCTCTTTTTAACTATTTACGATTTTGCATTCATCCTCATTCTACTTGATATAATTTTGTATACGGGCCTTCTTATGTCGGTTCTATATGTAAAGATTGTGAGGATACTAGCAATGTGAAATTGCGTATTAAAGTAGTGAATCGTCCCTGGAAAGTAAACTTCACAGAAGTTGCGTAGCTGTGAGAACATTTTGATGATACTTGGAGACGTACCCCCTGTTTTAAAATTCCTTTTCAGTTTTGGGAGTTTCTTTCAAATGTTGTGACGTGAGAATAGAGGTTTCTCTTAATCTTCAGAAAAAAACTAGTGTTCCTTGTTCAAGACAAGAATCCCTTCTAAATTGGTATCGGTGGAAACCTTAGGGAAATTCTTCATGTCCTTTCTGTTTGTGATGGCATCTCATCATCAGAGAAGCTTGCATGAAGAAGGCATGGAAAAATGGAAAATGCCACAATTTATGGCCATAAAAGTTACCCCAAAAAAGAATTAAAAGAGAGCTTTTATTTGACTTGTTACTTTGTTGTGATGGTTAGTTTGTATAATTTCTCAAGACAACATATTTCCCTTTCAAATGCGATACTATTTGCAAATTCCCCGTATGAGATGTTATTACTAAACATTGTAGTTTTTTTTTTTCCTTGTTGCATTTTCATTTTGATAAATAAAAGCTTTGTTTGCTTGAAAATGGTGTCAGATGGACATGTCCAATGTGGATGTGGTGCTAGACCGAGGATATTTTTTTTCTTCGTTCCTCGTCCTGATAAATTAGGTGGGTAAGCTTTTTCATGAGTACTTGCAATATTTTTATAGAAAACATTAAAATGCCTAAAACTTGGTATATTGGTATGATGCACATAAAGGACCCAAATCAATAAGGCTTTCAATTTGGAAGCATATATGATTTGCTTTTATCCTACGCCTTTCCATTTATCCTCAACGCAGATTCAGAAAGCCAAAGCTTCTTGCTGGAACTGTGACAGAGAGGAGTTATAGTTCACATTTGGTTCTTTGTTTCATTAAGCTGATAATGTCCTTCAATGGACCTGAAATTTGCATTAACACAAACAATTCCAACTTGGACATGACATCAGAGGACTGACTTGTTAATATAACCTGTTAAACATGCTTGAGCTTTCTGTTTGGAATCTTTCACACTTCACTGGGTTTTGGTTAGGTCAGAGGTCCGCGCTTAGGCTGTTTTTTTTTTTTTATTACATGCTTCTGGGTGGTCCAAACCACAAATCTTTTTGGTTGACGATAGGAGATTGAGTATTATCATACTCCCCTAGATTATCTCTCTACCCCAATTGACTTTTTCTAAGAAATTCTTGGAGCTTAGGTGACACTGAAAGAGGCAATATAAGTGATTCGCTGAAATAGATTCTAGATAGTAAAGAGTGGAATGGCAGACCCATACTTCAACTGTACCCGTAACAAGAAAGGTTCCAGACGAGTATCGTAAAGGCCAACGCCGGCCATGCCTCTCTCTCATCCAACACTATATTAGGAAAAAGCAAATGTTTCTGTTTTATATGAAATGCCATTTTAAGGGCTACCTAGTGCATGAGGCTCTAGCTACTACTGGCTCTAGAGAAGGGTTGGATGTACATAGCCTTACCCCCGCAAGTGAAGAGGTCGTTTCCGCGACTCGAATGTGACTCAGACCCGTGACAACCAGGTAATTGGGGCAACCTTACCATTGTGCCAGGCCACCCCCTTTGTAACTAGGAAGTGCGATGTTCCTCTTTGTAAATAGCTATTGGTAATGGAAGATTGGAAATTGGGTAGTAAGATTCATTTGAGTGTCAAAATTTTCATTGAGAGAATAAGCTGCTTATCCTAGAAGGAAATGGTGATTTTTTTGTTTATCATGGAAGACGATTCTTTCTCAATCCAAGTATTTTCTGAAAATACTAACCAAGTATGCAATAATACCTGAATATATCATAAGGAAATATACTGTACCATTAGTACCGCCTGTTTGTGAGGTCTCAAAAAGATATTGATAAATTTGATGGCTTGTATGCATTTGGCATTGGACATGTTCAACTTATCCTAATGTATATGCCTAAAGCTACTTATTTTATGTTTGCATGTTATGTATGCGTCTTCCTTGCAGGCAGCCGAAGAACGGTCCAAGAATAAAGGCGCTTACATTGTTCTAGAACCCCCTCATTTTAACTCTCCAGTGTTTCACAGTTTTGAAGCAATTACTCCGAGACCTAATGTACGTACAGTTCTTTGCTAATCTCTACTCTACAGAAAAGTCATACTCCATTCGTCCCATTTTTTGTCCTTTTTTAAAGTTTAGAAAAATAAAGCAGCTTCGTGTATAACTTTTGGAACAATTTCGCACTAATTTAAAGATCTCAATTGTTCTTCGATTAGTTGCAAAAACATTCAGAAATATCTGCTGAGAAGTGCTTTATTAATAATTTGAAAAATGGCATGACTTTTTTCAAGAAAAGTAACGATTATGGGGCGAAGGGAGTGGATTCTATATTGCTACTAGATAAATCGAACATAGCAAAGGAATTTGAGGAGAAGCTCATCAAGAAATGAAAAGGTGAAGGCAAATATAAGAAGATAATGAAGTAAAGAAGCCGAAGTAAATATTTGTTAATTTGTGCATGTTGATTATTGATAGGCTGACTTGGGGTATTTGGGTTAAAAAATGACGCCGTTGTTCACAATAGATCATATATATATATATGTGTGTGTGTGTGTGTACTTTTTGTATCTAATGAACATGATGTAATCTGCATGACAGGCAGAACCTTATTACGACTACGACGTTGTGACGGACTCCGATGAAGAACAGGACTATGCATGAACATTGTCATTGCAAATGGAGGCTTCAGGCTTGCAAGAAAGAGTCGTGGTTTTTTTGAAATCAGTAAATATGACCAACTAGATACAAAGTTAATTGGGCATTTCTTTGGTCTGGTTAGCAGCTGAAACATTCTGGTGCTAAGGTGGCCTGGCATGCGATGTTTTGGTCTTAGATTGCTTTAAACTTGGAACAAGGCCTCGATGATTATACATTTGTGGGCTGTTTGTCTAAAAGCTGATAATCTTTGGATCAAATGGGTACATACCTTTATCTTAAAAAGGCAAAGTATTTGGCAATTCAAGATTCCTAATGAGGCTTCTTGGAAACTTAGAGTTGTGGTTCAGCCCTGGATTAAATATATAATAGGGAATGGCTTGTCTACTCAATTGTGGGTTGATTATTGGCATACTCTTGGGCCTCTCTTCCAGAGGTTTGGGGATTCTATGGGGTTCAATATTGGGAGATCCATGTCTGCTAAAGTTGCTTCTATCATTCACAATGGGACATGGAAATGGCCAAGGCCAAGAAGTGTCATTACCAGAGAAATTGTGGCTAAAATTTGGCATTTCATTTGTTCTCTATCCTTCTTCACAGCTCCATTGATTGCAAGCAATTCTAAAGAAACAACATATTCGTTTTTCTCTGATTTCTTTTCTGTTTTGTTAAAGGGACGATTTGGAATTAGGTGTTAATATCTCCTATTTGTGCCTCAAACATAAGCTCTCATTAGTTACTAGTAATTACCCCACTGTTTGTGTTATGACCCTTCCTTTTCAGTGAGCCATTGGTTTTCCCAATCCATGTACTATCATTTTCCATCATCACTATCTATGATTATTGTGAAAGTGAAGGAATATGACTTCTTTGCGCAAAACCTAACTCAAACTTGGAATCTTCGTGCCCTCATTCTCCCATGGTGCTGACTGCTAATATCACATATCATGACGAGGTGGCCTATTGCAAACAATTTGACAATTTTTTTTTATATTTTTTTGGTAAATAGCAATTTGAAATTTGTTAATATCTCCTAAAGTGAAGTTTGGTTGATTAATTTGAGCATAACTCAGATTTTTGTTTCTGTTTTTCATTTTGCAAGGGCAAGAAGTGTTGGTTGTAGTTATTGAAAGTTGAACCCAAGTTTAATGCATAAGAGTGCATGGTGTCTACCAATGGGCTACCGCTCCACTTACACAATTTTTAGCTTCTTAGGTTCTACGACAATAATATCATGTCCAAATGAGATAACACAATATACTGTTATGTCCACGTATTGAATACCTTTTTTTCCAAAGTATAAGCGGTTTGAAATCACGACGCCGTCTCTTCTAAGCAAGCATATGTGAATCAAATGCAGAGTGCACTCTTGGTGTTGATACAGTGCAATATTATCTTCCAAGCAAAAACTGATGCCAATCAAAGCGATGAACCTTAAAAACATAGTCTAGTGTTCCAACTGCATAACAGAGAACTAGGGACGTGATGTCGGGAGGAAATCAAAGAGATAAAGTTGTCAAAATGACTTGAAACCCTACTCTAGCATAAGGTGATATAAATTAAATGGTACCAACTGAGACAACTCATTCATGCTAAGGTTTGCTTCAAAAAATCAACAGAAATGTAAATAAGGTCTTTGGAATTACATTATTGTAAATTATTTTCTTTTGCATATCTCAAATGTTGAAGATTTGCACATTGTCAAAACATATCAGGTTAGTTGGACCAGGTAATTGCAGGTTTGAGAATACAATCCAAAGTGCAGACGGTCTCCCAGAACAAGAGGTTCCTCATCAACTGATATCAACATACCCATAAGGGTTGATCGATCGGCTCAAATCAGATGTGGTTGGCAAGACCATCTGGATAAATTTTCCAACTTACCAGAGAGAAAAAAAGACTCAGTTGCATAGATTTCTGGAATGACGAGTATGATCAGTTCTGTATTCAGCAACGATAGGAAGCATCAGTAACAAAAACACCAATGTCAGGCACTCAATACTTTCGCAAGGATATTGACTCGGTGTCCGACATTTTTAGTTGAGCATCCATCTAGTAAGGATATTTTGTAATTCGGATTGAATATGAACTCTACAGGAATCTCTTTTCTAATGCTCTCGACTCCTTTAGTAGTCAAGCTCAACACTCAAAAACTCGGCTCAGCTCGCAAAAGCTCCCATCCTTTGTATAGGCTTGGGTCATTGAAAGACTCTCGTTAGGTATATTATCCAGGCCTGCTTGTAAGGGCTCGGCTTGTTTATGAACGCACGGAGCTCGAGCGTAAATTTTAGGCTCATTTAAAAAACGAGAGCCGAGCTCAAACACTACAAAGTTCGGCTAGGCTAATATGCACCCCATTAAGTAAATTATCCAGGCTTGTTAAGAGCTCAGCATGTTTACAAACGCACGGAGCTCAAGCGTAAATTTTAGGTTCCTTTAGTAAATGAGCCAAGCTCAAACACTATAAAGTTTGGCTAGGCTAATTTGCACACCTATTTCGAAGTCACGAGGTTTGGTAGACCAAGACACCGCCGCCGCCGCTTTGTCAATATTAGGCATCTTCAAGGCGAGGTTGGGGGACGACGGGTATGATTCACTGTGACAAAACCCATTTTAAGAAACACAAAAATGATTTTTTACAACAAGATTAGGTACAAATCTATATCCTATAAAGTTGATTTTGTACATGATTAATGAATCCTACTACATCTACAAGGTGAATGCCTCAAATTATTGAAATATGATCAATAAAAGAAGAAAACTGTTGCGTAGTCTCCCAAGGTTCTTAGAACTAGGGGCTTGATATTTGCAACCACAAATTTTCTAAACGTAGCCTGTTTTATACTGCATGTGCACTGTTCACCATGTATAAAACAGGCTACGTTCAGGAAATTTGTGGTTGCAAATAGCTCGCCCCTAGAACTAAGATGATGTCTTGAAATGACGCCACCATGAAGTTTAGCCTCGCTTCTTGAAAATACGATGTGTATATGTGTACTGTGACGAAATCGTGTTCAGGTAAAACGTTTTTTTTTTTAAAGAATAAAACACGCCCGAGAAACTAGTAACGCGGGCTTACGAAACGCGAGTTTGGTAGGAATAGAATTCGCATCTTCAACCTTACTTTTGAACCATTTTCATGATCCAATTTGTCCACATGGTAGAACTTGCCAATTAAAATGATTTCTTAAGATATCAAGTCAATCGGATACTTTTTTCGTAAGTTAATCGGAGAAGATTTTTGTCGAAATTTTTTGAAGAAAAGTGAGCCGGGAACACTTGATTACAACTTGAAAGGACTTTTTTCTCTCCTTCAGTCGACCTTCACCATCGCCGTTCCGATCATTGAGTCAGCCGGTGGAGGAGTGTTCACGACTCGGGCGATCGGAGCTGTCCACGCGGCCACACTCATCGTCTCTTTCTCTCTTTACAACAATGTCAAGGGGTGTTTGCTATTTGTCCCTCAGAAGTCTCAAGAAACAGAACCACATCTGCAGCTAAGAATGTGAGGAACAATCTAAGGTATAATGGGTGGTTGTTGCATGATCGAATTCAATTTCTATTGGTGCACATTCTAATAGCTTTTCGGGTTTTGATTTTATATGGCTTACGGCATTAGAAATCGATACAAAGTATATGCCTCCCACGTGTTTGACATTTGGCTTCTGAAGGAGCTCTCGTTTCGACCTATGGTTTTTGTGAAGTCTTTTGATTCAATTTTGTTACTTAGAAAAAGACTTGCATAAAATCTCAACTCCAGGAGCTCTCGTTTTCCAGTGCATTGAAAGATGTGTTGGACAGAGCACAAGATGCCTCTTATAAACTTGAACTCCGTTACTGCAGATTATAGAGGTTTTTGTGCTTAAAGGTGTATATATTTTTCTGATATAGGACAGTGGTATATTGTGATATAGTACGGCCATTACATAATTTTCTTGTGCTGAAATAAGGTGCATATTTTGTTCCATGCCAGTGTGACAGGAAGTGACTGTTCAGGATTTTGATGTAGTTTTCCCCGTACGGGAAAACCACTCCGGTACCCATGGCTTTCGGTGGGACTGAGCAGCCAGCAGCTTATGGCGAGTTGGTCTCCGTTGGGGGCCTCTCTCCATATGTGAACAAGAGGCTTAGTGCTGCGAATTTTCAGCAATACTTGAAACCAAGCCGCCTGTTCCCAGTCAGCGATTCTTGCAGAAATTCTATGACACCAAGGCAAGTTATATCATCCGGCTTTCTAACTTATCCCTGAGAATGTGTTCACTGCCACGCACAGACGCACTCGTGTGTTCTCATTGCATTCTTCCTGCTTGTTTCGGCCCATCAAAGTCAAGAGTATGCACAGTGTCTACATGCTTTACACCAGTCCTAGATCACGTAATAAGCCCTTATTGTTCAGAACTATGGATGATGCTTTTGTTGGTATCTCTACTTAAGATTTCAGCATCTATGCTTTTTCTTTACCCATAGAAATCCCATTTCTTATGCCCTCTATGTCAAACAATGTCCGGAGTTTTTCGAGTTTCTATATTAACTTGGTTTTTATGTTTGTGAACCAGCTCTCTAAAGGCCTATAGACATTGAAATTTCTTAGGCAAATTGTCGTGACATTCTGTTCCCCATCTTTACTCTATGGCATAAGTGCACGTCATCGCTGGCGTTGGTCTGGATAAAAATGTGATACTCCCTCCGTCCCTTTTTAAGTGTCCCGCTTCGTAATTCCAACTTATTAAGAAAACATCATTATTACACCTTTCACATCAATTTTTACCTCTACTTTTCCTACTTACCCTCCATAGAGACATCATCATTACACTTTTACTCACTAACTTTTCAAAATGAAATCTACTTTTAAGGGCAAAATGGAAAATGTACCAACTTTTACCCACTAACTTTACAAAATGGACACTTATTAAGGGACAGCCCAAAATGGAATACTGGACTTTAAAAAGGGGACGGAGGGAGTACACATTTGACTACGGGAGTAGGAGACACTCGTTTTGCATTCTTGAGGAGGCAACTTTCTCTTCACCTTCCATCATGCTCAGACCTCGCATCTTGAACATACGAATATTTCTTCTGTATTGAACATACTTCGCATCTTCAACCTGCGAAGTACTAAGAAGAAGGCTTCTCCCTTTTCTTTTTTTTTTGCAATTTTCAAACTTATTTTGGAGTTACTTTGATGATCCGATTTGTCCTCGTTGTATAACTTGTCGATGAAAATGTTCATGTCAAGTATGATACCAAATGCTTATTAATCGGAGAAGAAAGATCCCCAAAAAAATGAAAAAAAGTTAGCTGGGTACACTTGATTACAACCCTTATGAAACTCGAGAAGAAGGCTTCTCCTTCTCCTCCGTTTTTTGAAATTTTCGAGCTTACTTTGGAATCATTTTTATGATCCGATTTGTCCACATTGTAGAACTTGTTAATTGAAATGATTTTGTTAGATATCAAGTCAATTGGATACTTCTTGGTATCTAAATCAGAGAAGATGTATGTCGAAAAAAATAGGAAGAAAGTGAGCCGGGAACACTTGATTACAACTTGAAAAGACTTTTTTCTTGCCACCTTCTGGTCATAGTTGTTATAACAACGTCGCCGATCCAAGTCAACCTTCACGTCGCTGATCCGAGTTTCAATCACTGAACTCGGGTCGGCGACGGTGAAGTTGGTATGTTTGGGTGAACTCCATCCATAGTAGATATGCACTAACAAGAACGTAGATGAGCAAAAACTCTCATCCTTCTGTTGTGATTATGAGGGTAGCATATTGATATGATTATGAGATCTACGACCAAGAGGAGCAAAATCACATGTACACACACGAAAAAGTTGTTTGTAGAAAGGTTGGTGCTCTAGATTGAACTTTATGACCGGTGATCTTTAATGTGCTTGTTTTTCTTTTCTTTCCCTATCCTATATGGTCTGTATATATTTCAGGTGCCTACCAAAAGATACTATACGAGTACTAGTGTGGTCTTTCATCGTACTTATCTTCTATTTGCATCATGCTCTGATGGTATGGTTTATCCCTATTTGAACCGGAATCCTCTATTGTTCCATTGGAAATTCTCCCAGGAAATACAAGTTCAAATGGAAAAGATTTGTACCTTGATTCTCCATCTTTTTCTTCTTGATGTGGTTGAAATGGAAGCAGTGATTATCCTAGTGAATATACTGAAATATCTCAATACTGGTGGTGACACACTTTCTATTGAATATCCGCTGACTTCTTTTTGTCAATTTTCCTTAATTTTAGGAGTAATGAACTGTAAGTTCCATTCTCAGCAACCCTGGTTGTTCATGGCAGTGCTGATTCAATGATCAGCTTCAGTGTCACTAAATATCAGGAAGTGACCTGTTTAAGATCAAGTGTGGAAGAAAAGCATTTCAGAATGGTGACAGGACAATCTCACGGGGGATGGAGGGCAGCTGAAGTATGTATCAATTGATATATTCAAATTTTCTACTATGGGGAGACAAATGGTAAGTCATCTAAAACGGCAACAAACACCATCTTTCTCAGAGGCTTTCTAGGAATTGCGTTATGTAGCAAGAAAGTCATGCCCAATAACACTTAAATAATTCCATTCTCCAATGAGCGTGCTTGATCACTATCTATGTTCGTATTAATAATTGAATTTGCAGAATTGTATGGTCCCGTATAGAATGTTCTTTTTTAGCTGTCTTGTTCATGTTTAATTTTGGGGACAATACATTTCAACTTGTAAAGCTGGAACTATTTGGCAAAGGCCTTCATAGCAGATAGTATCATCCCTGGATCAATAAAATTGCTTTCTATGGCGTGGATCTCGGAATTAGGGAAGGAAAAAAAAAACACATTGCAATATTAGTCATGGCCAAGCACAGATTTTGTTTCGAAAATATCCATCCATCCAAAGAGTGCCAATAACACATCCAAGCTTTGTTTACCCGGTTTTGAATTAGCCCCCTCTGGTTGTATTTCTCCTGAGGTGAAAGAAAAAATAGGCAATTTGTCTTTACAAAGTAGTGAAATGGGGCCTTCCAATATTTAGACGGTGAAAGCACACATTTTGCTTCAAAAATTCCATCAATTCCAGACTCTGCAAAAATTCCATCCATTCCATTCCACTGCAAAACCAAGTCTAAGTTTTCCAGAAAGATAAAATGTTGTTGTCCATTTAAATATTGATGTTCCGCTTATAAAATCCTATACAATCAATTGTATTGCTATAAATAAACCATCGCACTGTTATAGTAACAACAAAACTATACAAATTGCAATATTTGTCAACTGAAGTTCACTAATCATGGCTAACCTAGTCCCATTCTGGGTCTTCAACATTTATGACAAAATGTCTCCCTAACACCCTTCTTTAATCATGAAAGACCCAAAGTTAGTAAACATGAAAGTCCGAGTATTATAGAACTTGAACTGCTGCAATGGATAGTATTTTCTCCCGTAGTTTCCGTGTGACAGACAACTCAACAGTAGTTACACTTGCAGCTGGCCCAGTGAATCGAATTTTCCCGATTGCCTCTTTGATTGCTATTTGCTACTAGTTCAAGAGATTCACTTGGTTCTCCGACTATGTATGCCGATATTTCTTGAAGGACCTAAATGAATGAAAAGAAGTGAACTTCGGTGATTCAAGTATAGATGAAATACACTACAAACTATAAAAGCTTATTTAAGTACTAAATCAAAAGTAGCAACTCAGAACATGGCGTTGCTGCCAAGGAATGAAAATTCATGAACTATGAACAAGGTATATCCATTAAACAATGAACTATGCAGCACCAGTGTAGAAAAGGATCAACTGGGTCAAAAACATATTAAAACCACACTTAAGTGCTTAAAAAGCTATAACAGTTGTAACAAAAGGAGATGCATTATTACCTTCTCTATATTTTCTTCATTCAGCTCAAAGCCAGTCTCCTCGTCTACTTTAGGTTCCACTGCAACTACTTCAGGAGAAATTTCCATTAAACAATGCTTGATTCCCATCTTCATACTCGTTACCTATCTTGGACAGGAGCCTCATGCTCCTTGCAGCTTCAACCTCACAACATTGCCATTGATCTCGTGAAGTGCCCACATTAACACCATCAGCAATTGAGATATGGTCGAATTTCATCCAACACAACCTCCACATATTCTGCTGTCAATGGCAACTCCACAACAGAATCTGGGGCAGCAACTGCCCTTACAACAGCAAAATAGCAAACAGAGTGAGCTAAGAAATTCCAATAAAGATACTAATCTTAGTACCAAAAAGCTAAGGCATTGAAAAGACGATGTAAAATTTTCCTCAAAAAAATCAGATTCTTCTACTGTCTAAATCACAAACAACAATGATATACTTACGCAAGTTTTCTATACGTTTGCGAGTAGAAGGGACTGCAATAGGAGCATAGGACAAGGCCTGTGAGAGGCTTACAAAGACCAGCCTGACGTGGGGCAACAATTGTTGGGAAAAATACGGCATATACAGAAATTCCAGAGAACAGTTTCATTGACAATGTAACAATTACATAATCGAAGTGAAATATGAGTACAAAACAGATTGAAATAATCGAGATACAAACTGATTTTTATAGAACATCGAACCGAGGCCTGTTTAATACCACAGTCACCTTAAGAAATATTCGCCGCCTACCGTGGGTGTTGTAGGTTGCGTCGGCGACTTTCTCCCAGGGTTGGCTCGGCTAAACCGCAAGCCGTCGGAACACCACCGTCGACTGCCTTGGCGAACTGACTACCGCCTGCCTCTCTCTCTCAAGAACGAATTTCAGAGTATGCTAGAAAGTTGTGAGTTTGCTTGTGATTTCTCCAAAACGTGAAGCACCAATTTATAGAGTGAAGGAGGCTGAAGAGGAGTAATGCTGCCTTCAATTCTGATTTGAATTCAGCCAATGAATGAGGGAGGTTACCAGAATCAATACACCATCATGGTGAGGGTTACAAGAGTTACGAAATCCACACATCAATACGTCTATTGATTGTGGTGCATCAGGATTCCACGAGCTCGGAACACGCACGGTTGCCTCGAGAGACCCTCCGGTTTGTCCCGATTTCATTCATCTGAAATTCCGTAAAATTTCCAACAACAATAACCAAGGCTTAATCATCCAATTCACTGAAAGAACCAAATCTCAAGTCTCAACACAACTGTTGGGATGAGTTGTTTGAGGAAACTCAGTTACACCAGACTTCTTATGCTTTCCTGGCCAAACCAGTCCCTCTTCCAAGTCACCATGATTTCCAATATGAGAGTCCTACCATGGAAGTCATGAGTTCATGAGTAATCATACAAATATATATCTAGCCAACTAAATTTAAACTGTCTACATACTAACTAATAGACAAGTTTTCAAGCATTCCTCATTTCAGCCAAAAATATAAGCAACAATAGAGTTTCGGCAAAGCTTTATCTTACTGATGGCAATAGAAAAGAAGCTGAGAACTAAAGATAAGCTTAGTACATTGTGAGTTATTCCATCTTCATTAGCTGTTTGCTCCTTCTGCCATCAACAACCAAAATATATAATCTCGTAGCTCAATCGAAAATCTAGAGGTAAATTGATAGGTGCGTAAATATGCCTCCTAATTCAGGCTTGTTATATCCATTCTATTATCAAGCCCATATGACATCTACAGCTGTAAAAGAAACTTATCTGAACACACGATATACTCCATAGAAGTACATCTAAAAGAACTGAAAAATGATACTCCCACAAAGATGAGCTTTTGCATACCTGAAATGTAATTAGTTTCAGAGAATTGAATTGAACGAAGATGTAGTGTGATATATATATATATATTATAAAGAGGAGAGAGAGAGAGAGAGAACCATGGGGGAAACGAGAGGACGACGACGACTGCTGTTGACCTTCCCCACCATGGGGGAAACGCGAGGGCGACTGAAACGACGTCTACCGGGTTCTCTTGATAAGTACCTCGCATCTTGAACGATGGAGGTTCACCAGAACGACGTTGGTTGATTAAATTAGGACTTCGCAACTTGAAACTGAGAAGTCAATTAAAACGACGTCGTAAAACTCGAAAGCTTCCATTCCAGGAACCTCGACATCTAATAGGTAAATTGTGAACTTATTCTGGGTTCGTTTCTTGATCTATTCTGTTCAAGTTGTAGATCTTGTTAGTAAGTTAGAAATCATTGAGTATAACTTGAATCAAATTCATAATGATATATAATCTAAGATGAAAAGTGAGAATTTAATTTTCTGAAAATGGAACTGGCCGCACTTGATCAAACGACAAGTTTAAAACACCTCGCATCTTAAACGCACGATTTTATTGAAACGACGTCGCACATCCTTTGTAGCACCCACCATAGGGCTTGCGACGTGCAATCTGTAAAGGGGCTTGCTATTTGCAGCCACTTATTTCCTGAACGTAGCCTGTGTACCATATTATAAATAGGTGTGTACCATAGTATATACAGGCTACGTTCAGGAAATAAGTGGCTGCAAATAGCAAGCCCCTCTGTAAATTGCGAACTCGTTCTGGATCTATTTGTTGATCGAAACTGTTCAACTATTAGTATTTGTCAAGAAGATAATCCCTGTTGAAGATCATGTTAATTGAATCCTGATAAATACATAATCGGACTGGATCGAAG
This sequence comes from Rhododendron henanense subsp. lingbaoense, assembly GCA_020567845.1. Lineage (NCBI taxonomy): Eukaryota > Viridiplantae > Streptophyta > Magnoliopsida > Ericales > Ericaceae > Rhododendron > Rhododendron henanense. Next base: position 31,456,947 of record CM036324.1, read on the forward strand.
TGAGTTTCATTTTAAGAAAATAGGGTTGGCTACACTGGATCAAGCTCATTACTGTATTTAATTCACTCAATACAAAGGGCCTTCGTCATCACGCTCTCTACAGCTGAGGAAGGAATTCCTTCATGGGATTTGCTCTTCCAATCTTCCATTGTAACTAACAGCTCTCTTCCATTCTTTCAGCTCTCTTCATCCCTAACTCAAAACCAGTCACTCTCTCAGCTGTTGTTGATTTTCTTTAGCTTTCATTGTTTCTTTCTTTTGATCATGAAATTCTGCTACATTGCCTGTTTAAATTGAGTTAATTAATTAAGCTTTGTCAAGTATTTGTCGACCACTGTATGAGCTGCTGTGAGCTTTAGTGACATAATCCTTCCGTAGGACCCTTCGCACTCGCTCTCGATCCTCACTCTTTGCTCGCGCTAGAAGCTTTGTGTCTGAAAGGAAAGTGGCGGCTTGGGATTCAGAAATTTAGAAGCATTCAATGCAAGGCAAGCAAGCTTGGAGAAGTCTGCGAAGACCAAAATTCTCTCCTCTACAAGATCTTCAAAAGCAAGTATTTTCCAAACTCTTCATTTATGGAAGCAAGTTTAGGGTCCAGGCCACATCCTATTCTTGGAGTGGGATTATGGAAGCCCAAACAGTTTTTGTGACAGGAACCAGATGGCGCATTGGAGATGGCATGAAGGTGAGGCTATGGAAAGATAGGTGGATCCTACTCCTAAGTCGTAACAACCATAGATGGAACATTTGACGAACTCTAGGAGGTTTTTTGGCATTCCCTTTATGCCTTCATTGTGTTTAGTATCAATTTAGTGATAGGGAAACAATTTCCATGAAAGTCAAACAATCAAGATAGGTTCACAGTTTCATATTTCAAATTCAGAAAAGGGAACTGTAAATCAAGCTACAAATAGCTGTAGCAACAATTCCTTGCAATATCTTGTTGGCCATGCTCTTTGTGAACATTTTTTTGTAAGTAAGAAAGAACGAATTGTGGAAGAAGTCCAGCGAATCTTCTATATCACCTTGTTTTGTCCACTGGCTGCTGAGTTGGTGATCCTTTTATGTTCGATCTCTGGCTGTGGTGTGGGTCATCCCTCAATCAATGTGAAATCTTTTTGGTTTTTTGGAGACATAGCTGGCCAAGGAGGTGTTTGAGGACGGCTTGGCAGGCAAATGTGTTATGCCAACTTTGGACTGTGTGGATGGGCATAATAGCAGATCCTTTGAAGGTGTTACTCACCCTAAGAGGATCAATGCATATTTTTTTGGTTGAGGGAGTGAACTTTTCTATTGACCATCGTGTGCATTCCATTGGTCATCTATTCATTCCTCCTCATGTATTGTATGCACCTTTTGTCTTATACTAATTTGTGCAGGGCTCGCTCCTTGAAGGAGTTCCTTTTGATGAGTCTGATTTATCATGTGAAATATGAAGCTTGATTTGCTGAGCAAAATATATATATATATATATATATATATATATAGCAGTCAGATCACATGCATTTCATACTTATTCAGGTAGGATAAAATCTTGACTTTGAAAAGTTGGTAGGAGCATTTCTAAGATGTATTCTACTGTCGTTTTGTTGGATTATGGTGGACTCTGAAATAGGGAAAGGAAAGTTTAGTTTTCAGAATATAAAATTGAAAAGGTGGGTTTGGTCCAACTGATTTTTTTCAAAGACGGTTCTTTGTTTAGTTGGGCAGGCCAATTCGAAGAAACGTTGAATGAGGTTTACATCGCGCAGGTGGATGAAGTTTCATCCACCTTTGGGGTGTCAAAATTCCGAGACTTGAGCTATAACAATTTGCACCTTGTACAGCATTCAGCAAATGTATTGCACATTTCTGTCGTTATTGAGCCTACTATCTGATTTGGGCCATTTTGGCATCTCTTGGGCATGCTGTACAGCTGTAGTTTTTTTTTTTTTTTGGGAAATACTGTACAGCTGTAGTTATTTCTCTCCTCAATATGCAATTTGCATTCCATTAAGTTCCTTGGGAAGATCATTTATGAGTTTTTATCTAACCTTTATTTTGTTGGATTATGGTGAATTCTGAAGAAGGAATGGTAAATTTAGGTTTAAGAAGATACATGCAGATCGAAGAAGGTTGGTTTCATACAGACAATTTATTTCAGTTGGAAACTTATATGGTTGACAGTTGTTTGTGTTTAGTTGGCATAACAAGCTGAAAACATAATAAACAAGGTCTTACGTCTCGCTGCTGGATAAAGTCTACCCTTTTCTCTGTAAACTTTTTTTGAGACTTAAGCTCACTAATGTTTTGTACGTATAGTTATTAAACCGTTCTGTAGTTACTGAGCACCTATGTGATTTGGCATCCCATCCCATCCCATCCCATACAAAAAATGTTTGAGGTTTTGTTGCTGTAATTATTTCTGTTCTATTTGTATGCCTCATTAATTCCTTACAGGATCGTAGGAAAGCCAGTTGCCCCATGTACTCGTACTGCATATCTATTAACCTTGTGTGTGAGTCTATATCTCAGTAACTTGTTTCTCATTTGAAAGTATGCATAAATTGTCTACGTATTTAACATCATTGCTTAGCATTTTGAACACAACTGTTTTGCTCTGGTCGTCATCTTGTTTATTCATGTATTCGTGTAAATACACTCAAATCGACAAGGGATGCCGTTATTGAGAAACTACCGTCGACTTTGCAGGGAATTAGGTTACAAAGTGACACCGATGCTGGGTATCTTATTGGCCCAGATCATATAGAATCTCATATTCTCCCTACATCACCGGACTTAAAAACGGCACCTCCGGCAGTCTCTGAAAGTGCATTGAAAGATACCACATGTAAGATAAATAATACCATTACCGGTATACCCAGCGGAAATAGGATCGAACTATCCTCTAGCCATTTTTGTTCGAGTTGAACACCGAACACACCCGTACTAGATTTAGATATCTTCTAACCTATGCTTGACTTGAGTGCCTTGAGTGATGGATGTCAAAGGCTTAAATAGATGCTAGGTTAGGGACCCTTTATCTTCTTTAGAAAACCTTATAGTTTCCCTCCATGATTGATCCATTTGTCTTTCTATTTGTATTCTGACTTATTTCAATCTCGATTCATACTTTCATACTTTTTGTATTTCTAGCCGATATAAATACTTAAAAGAAAAGAACAATGCATATAGTATAAGGGAACTGATACAGTAACCGAAGAGATTAGAGATCTCTTATATCCTACCACAATTACATGAGCTTGTTGCACTACAACGCGATTAACCTTACAAAAAGAAATAAGCATCAAACAAACAACATAATTTCTCTTGCTATTCCATAACCTTCCTAGTTCTTTTCATCTCCGGAGCTGCCATCATCCATTATAGGAACCAATCCAAAAATAAACAATGCCGAGAAAAGAAGCGGGAGAAATCCACTTTGGTTTGCTGCCAAATCCTGGTTGAAAACATATGTGTTCCATGGTGCCTCCTCTTGTTTACATCGTGGACAAATCACATCCACTTGAATCCGTCTTTGTTGAAGAGTGGTCATGACAGGGAGAATCCTGTGAATCAATTTCCAAACAAAAAACAAATATTTTGCCGCAATACTTAAAGCCCATAATTTCAGCCAAACTTTTTTCCGCGAAATTGAATAATTCTTAACGGGCTTATGAGTAAATGCAGCCATGGAATGCTACAAGTTCAAAGGGGGGAAATATATAGGGGGGAAAAACCTGCCAAAAAAAGAGAATAAAAAGCTTGGGTGAAAACAGAAGAAAAATTTTGAATGGGAGGATTCAAGAATGAAATGAACTTCCAATTTTCTAAGATATGACCTCTTTTGTAAGGGGTATGGTCCGCAGCTCTACAGTGGTGAGGAGTTCTCTCAACAGTGATTCTGTGCCCCGGAAAAACGCAATAGGTGTGAAACATGCCGATGATGCACCTTGGGGTCCTCAAAATCTTGGGCCTGCCATGAAAAAAGGAAAAACAATGTTTTAATTATCAGCAGAGACTGAAACAAACAGTTTTGGTTCTACATCGCAAATAGTAATGTAAATTTACTAAACCAAGCATGTAAAACCAATCCTTGAGAATTTATACAAAAGAGGGTCTTTGTTCTATCAAGTTGAAATTGTCTGTACGTTTTCTTACCTTGTCTTCAGGTTGTCCTTGTTGCTAGCAGGAAGTCCTTGACCCAACGCAAAGGTGTATTAGAGATCACATCCCACATGAAATGCTTGAAAGATTGGAGGCACATTTGAGGGCAGCTGGCCAGTTTACGGTTTGCAGAATTTGATTCTTATGTTATGGTTGCAGCTTCCTTTCTTTATTGTCTCACTCTATTCATTTTAGGTTACTGCAAACATGTGGGGAACCGGGAACTAGTGCGGAGGAGGTGACCCAAGTGAGTACTGAGCCAAACATCATTGTCAGGCTTGCAGGTGAATATATCTCTCTCTCTTTAAGAGGTTTGGAGATTAGCTGGTGGATCTCTCTCCCTGTTTAAGCGGTTTGGAGATTAGCTGGTGGACCAACACTGCTTGTTGGATAACAAAGTTAAAAATTAGGAAGGGTGTTTGGATGACCCCTTGAATTGAATGGACCTATGCACTTTTGATGCATTTGAATGGGATGAAATGGGGTCCAAACCAAACCGAGCCTTATGTCCCAATCACTTGGGGTCACTGAAGGAAATTGGTGATTTCTATCGTGTTTATTACTTATTAGTACATGAGATTATTTTAAGCTCCATGTGTTAGAAACGCTGCCAGAAGAGACAGGCAAATGTTTTTCAAATGTAGGTTCTTGAACACTTCACTTGATGATCTCGTCAATCACATAAGAGGAAGAATTTTCAGCCCCATAACGTCATGTCAGGAACAAAACCCTGTACTTGGATGGAATTATTTTTGAGTTTCCCTTATGATTTTGGAGTGAGGTGAGGGAGGCTACAACTGAAGTGACGGATATTTCTTTGAGACTGGTTAGTTGGACTGAATTCCTAAGAAAATGAATTCAAGCAGCTAATAATAGGGACTTTAAGCCTTTTGGCTTTGTCAGCCAAGCTATATACGTTATTGTTAAGTGTTGATGTAGGTCTTCTCCTTTTTAACCCTTTCATGTTTATACATGCTGGGACCCACTGTAAGTCAGGTTTCTTGCAAACGTGATGGGAAATTAGCAGCAGATTACTATGCAATGCATACCAAAAATCTGCTTTACAAGTCTGTCAAACAACTGTGAGCGGTAAGATAATTTTCTCTCTTTACTATGCAATAGTCATGTGTCTAGCTCAGACTTGTGGGATCAAATCCTGGTTTCAAGCGATGTAGTATTACGTGAAGTCCCCTAGGGCCCATCCCCGCAGCTTCAATAACATTTTACACAAAAATGCAAGTTTGAGTCTCCTCAACCCTTGTAAAATGAAGGGCATCAGATTTTTCTGGGTCGATGAAGACTCAAAAATGTGATTTTAAAATCACTAAAGATACTTTGGCTCAGTGGGCCTACTGTTTTGCTGATTCTCAGCTTGTCGCTGCTTTTCCAACAAAAAACATGAATCAGGCAAAAAATGCCTGGAAAGTGGAAAATGATTAGTTTTGGCTGAACTGATTGTTATTAGTTCTATGTCGTTTTTCAATGACTATTTCTGATTCTTGATTCTAAGAAATTACTGCTCCCTCCTTTCGGATCTAAGTGTACATTTTGATGACTGCTGCTTCATCTTCTAAACTTTGTCATTTTTCCTTGATCTTTGTTAAAATCTGGGAATTTCATAATGGCTTTCTGGAACTCATTGCTCAACTATTTTGTAATGCAGATTGGAGGCAGTGAAGTTCTTTTTTCTCCTCTGACCTACAGTTTTTATGAAGAACCCCCTCGGTGGCATGAACTCCTTTCAAAACTTGTCATGTACTCCCTCCGTCCCTTTTTTAGAGTCTGGTATTCCATTTTGGGCTGTCCCTTAATAAGTGTCTATTTTGTAAAGTTAGTGGGTAAATGTTGGTGAATTTTCCATTTTGCCCCTAAAAGTAGATTCCATTTTAAAAAGTTAGTGAGTAAAAGTGTAATGATGATGGGTAAGTAGGGAAAGTGAAGGAAAAAGTTGATGTGAAAGGTATAATGATGATGTCTTTTTAATAAGTTGGAATTACGAAGCAGGACACTTAAAAAGGGACGGAGGGAGTAGTAGTTTTTTGGGAATGCATTGGGCGGTTTTTGCATTCTATCGCATTAGCGTGTCGAAGAACTCCTGGTGCTTCTGTTAGAAGAGAATTCAGCTCAAGAAGTTGTGCCTTAAATCTATTTAGCGTATTGTTATATTCTAAATTGACCTCCATAGTACTTGCTTTCAATTTTTCCTGGTTCAAATCTCAGAGCATTGTCCCTGTCCCTCACGGGGCTTCTCCTGTTGTAATCTTATCACTTTATTCTGAGATAATTTTTCGTAAATTGGACTCTGTGTGTGTGTGTGTGTGTGAAACTGTGCAAGTATAACACCACTACCTCTCTTCATGTTTCTCCTTTTTCCTCCTCCTCCATCAAACCCTCTTCCCTCCTCAGTCCTTCCGGCTATCCCCTCCATGGTGGTTGGGATAGAAAGGAAGGATAGAAGAAGAGGGTGGGAGGGAAGGATGGAGAGCACATAGGGGTGTAGTGAGAAGGTGGTGACCGAGTTGGGGATTAACTCACTACCATTGTAAAATTCACTATACACGGCAATGTTTGACATTGGAACTAAAAGTTGAATCCTGGTATGGGCAGAATATCATGTAACCTTACCATGTGAGCAGGGGAAACTCTAGCAAAGAATATGGTACTCTTGCCCTAATTAGGCTCGAGACCAGAATACTCATAGAACTAAGCTGAGGCATCATTGAGTTCTTACTATCATTTTTCAGTTCTTACTTCTATGGAGTATATCGAGTGTTCGGATAAGTTTATGTATATGCAAATTTCAAAGTGTAAAAGCCCTAATTTGGCCGTGTGAATGGAGATAGTTTTAATAGCTATATCTTTTAAAGCACTTAAGTGTGGTTTTAACATGTTTGTGAACCAGTTGATATTTTTCTGTATTGTGGTGCTGCATTACCACGTTAGAAATTGTATTTCTCTGCTGGTTGTATGTGCTTGAAAAGGAATTTCAAAATGTGTATGAGAGCCTTTACATCATTTGGGATCTTTTAGGAGGAGCAGCACCATCATTCGGGATCTTTCTCTACTGGTTGTATGTGCGAAGTTGAGCAGGAACAGAGAAATCCAATGAGAAATGCTACGCCTAGACAAAAAGAGTGGCATTTCTCCTTAGATATGCTTCATCGTCCCTGTTAAACATCGTGTGTCGAAAGTGATGAAACTTTGGATATGAGCCATTCTCTTGTTTTTGTACTACGGCAAGAGCTTCAGCATCTTTTTTGCATGAGGTATTGAGGATCCGTATCTATATTGCTCATACGGCCATGCGTCAGCCGGTATAGCACAGTATCGGCCGGTGTCCTATAAATTTCGGTATTGGAGGTCCAAAATTGTTTTATGGCGGTGTATCGGCCGATACTCTTCAATACTTGGAACACTGATTTTGAGTCACACAAGGCTTCAGGCGTGTAGAAGATCAAATTCAGGTGACTCTATTTTGTTATTTGGAGATATGAGCGGACGTAGTGTAGCTGGAGAGAAGCGATGAGCTGACACTTTACTGATAGCAGAATGTCCTGACTGGATTTTGAACCTCTCTTTTCAGTGTCTAGAAGAAAAGTTTGTCCTTGAAACAGATAGTTCGGTTATATTTCATGAAAGTTTGTTCCTCGGAAGCAACAATATATTCTTGAGTCGCTACTCGATTTACTGTTTTTATTGTGTTCATAAAGAAGCTCGTGTAGTTTGCAGTGTACTTGATTATCTATGCCCAAATCACTCAACTACACTTCATTTGTTCCATTCAGGTCCTTGCAAAATACCACCGTACCTAGTCGGAGAAGCTGGTGGATCTTTTGATATTGTAGCAATTGAAGACCCAGTTGTAAAAATTTGAATCACGGTCCAACATTTTGAAGAACTTCGCCTCTTTTATGGTTAAATAAAGAAGGGTGATAGCGAAACATTTTTTCATATGTATTTCGAAGACCCAGTTTAGAATAGGACTGGGTTGGCTTTGATTAGTGTGGGCTACCAGAGCCCGAGAGGCCTTTTCGGAGGCCTCCCCATGTGCTCGTTTTTTAAAATTGAAGAGTCCCACCTTGGTTTTTGTAAAATGGTTTGCCACTCGAGAAACCTAGAACTTGAAAATGACATTTGAATTTGAAAATGACACTCGGAGAAGAAAGATCCCCAAAAAAATGAAAAAAAGTTAGCTGGGTACACTTGATTACAACCCTTATGAAACTCGAGAAGAAGGCTTCTCCTTCTCCGTTTTTTGAAATTTTCGAGCTTACTTTGGAATCATTTTTATGATCCGATTTGTCCACATTGTAGAACTTGTTAATTGAAATGATTTTATTAGATATCAAGTCAATTGGATACTTCTTGGTATCTAATCAGAGAAGATGTATGTCAAAAAAAATAGGAAGAAAGTGAGCCGGAAACACTTGATTACAACTTGAAAAGACTTTTTTCCTGCCACCTTCTGGTCGTAGTCGTTATAACAACGTCGCCGATCCAAGTCAACCTTCACGTCGCCGATCCAAGTCAACCTTCACGTCGCTGATCCGAGTTCCAATCACTGAACTCGGGTCGGCGACGGTGAAGTTGGTATGTTTGGGTGAATTCTATCCATAGTAGATATGCACTAACAAGAACGTAGATGAGCAAAAACTCTCATCCTTCTGTTGTGATTATGAGGGTAGCATATTGATATGATTATGAGATCTACGACCAAGAGGAGCAAAATCGCATGTACATTCGCGAAAAAGTTGTTTGTAGAAAGGTTGGTGCTCTAGATTGAACTTTATGACCGGTGATCTTTAATGTGCTTGTTTTTCTTTTCTTTCCCTATCCTATATGGTCTGTATATATTTCAGGTGCCTACCAAAAGATACTATACGAGTACTAGTGTGGTCTTTCATCGTTCTTATCTTCTATTTGCATCATGCTCTGATGGTATGGTTTATCCCTATTTGAACCGGAATCCTCTATTGTTCCAATGGAAATTCTCCCAGGAAATACAAGTTCAAATGGAAAAGATTTGTACCTTGATTCTCCATCTTTTTCTTCTTGATGTGGTTGAAATGGAAGCAGTGATTATTGTCACTCCCTCGATTTTCAACATAAATATATTTAACTTTCCATAAATAAACCTTACCATAATCCGTACGGTTCCCAAAATAATTTCCCAAGTTCACAATTACGCATCAAACGCCCAACAATTTTCAAATACTACAACTTTGGCTCCAAGGCCCAAATAGAACATAAGTACTGTGTATCGAATGTTCCATGCCATAGAATGTTCTTTTTTAGCTGTCCTGTTCATGTTTAATTTTGGGGACAATACATTTCGACTTGTAAAGCTGGAACTATTTGGCAAAGGCCTTCATAGCAGATAGTATCATCCCTGGATCAATAAAATTGCTTTCTATGGCGTGGATCTCAGAATTAGGGGAGGAAAAAAAAAACACATTGCAATATTAGTCATGGCCAAGCACAGATTTTGTTTCGAAAATATCCATCCATCCAAAGAGTCTCAACACAACTGTTGGGATGAGTTGTTTGAGGAAACTCAGTTACACCAGACTTCTTATGCTTTCCTGGCCAAACCAGTCCCTCTTCCAAGTCACCATGATTTCCAATATGAGAATCCTACCATGGAAGTCATGAGTTCATGAGTAATCATACAAATATATATCTAGCCAACTAAATTTAAACTGTCTACATACTAACTAATAGACAAGTTTTCAAGCATTCCTCATTTCAGCCAAAAATATAAGCAACAATAGAGTTTCGGCAAAGCTTTATCTTACTGATGGCAATAGAAAAGAAGCTGAGAACTAAAGATAAGCTTAGTACATTGTGAGTTATTCCATCTTCATTAGCTGTTTGCTCCTTCTGCCATCAACAACCAAAATATATAATCTCGTAGCTCAATCGAAAATCTAGAGGTAAATTGATAGGTGCGTAAATATGCCCCCTAATTCAGGTTTGTTATATCCATTCTATTATCAAGCCCATATGACATCTACAGCTGTAAAAGAAACTTATCTGAACACACGATATACTCCATAGAAGTACATCTAAAAGAACTGAAAAATGATACTCCCACAAAGATGAGTTTTTGCATACCTGAAATGTAATCAGTTTCAGAGAATTGAATTGAACGAAGATGTAGTGTGATATATATATATATATATATATATTATAAAGAGGAGAGAGAGAGAGAGAGAACCATGGGGGAAACGAGAGGACGACGACGACGACTGCTGTTGATCTCCCCCACCACGGGGGAAACGCGAGGGCGACTGAAACGACGTCTACCGGGTTCTCTTGATAAGTACCTCGCATCTTGAACGATGGAGGTTCACCAGAACGACGTTGGTTGATTAAAGGGGCTTGCTATTTGCAGCCACTTATTTCCTAAGCCTAGCCTGTGCTAAATGTAACCCACGCATCTTATAACAATTTGCCATATGCAGCCTAACAAATATCCCAAAGCTTCCAAAAATACCCTTCTATACCCTATTCTCCAAAACGACGATGCACACCCCCACCGGCCATTGAAAATCCCCCATTCCCTTCCCCAACTGGCCCGTCCACCACCACGGTCTTCTTCTTCTTCCCTTTCCACTCTCAAAACTCTCTCGCCAGTCCATCTTTGTTCGTAGTTCGTACCACCAGCACCACCAGCACGAGCAGCCTCGTCCACCACCACGCCTCACCACCACCATCGTCTACCACCACCATTGGTTGCAGCAGCACACCACCGTTCGTGGTCCACCGCGCTGTACACTACAGGTATGTTTTTTATTCAACTGTGCATTTGCATGCAAATATGTGATTCTTACAAACGATATGAGATAGTAGAACTCGATTTATTGGTTTTAAATTTGGGTATTTGAATCGGAATCTAATGCCCTAGAAATCTTGCCCTCGAAAAATGTGCAATGGTCAGCCACCTTTTTCCACTTGGTTGAACTCGGCCTGTTCTTAAGCGAAACCCAGGAATCTAACCCAGAAATGTTATAAACCTAATTTGAGAAACCCTTGCCAAAAAACAATTGATCGTTCGTAAGAAACAAATTGTTACTGTCCGGTACCACCTATGTGCTGTTGGTCTGAATTTTTGGAATGTATAAGCCAAACAGTTTATGTTGAAGTAATTTAGAGATGGACAAATTAAAGGGAGAATTTTTCCCAAGTCCACTATACCACTTTCCAAACCCACTAGGTCCACTTCTAAATTCTATAACCCCATAAGTCCACTCCTAAATTCTATAACCCTGGGTAGTCTAATATACCCCTTCAAAAAATTCTTTGCCCCATAATTTCCTCCATTTCCGTTTTCAAACAAATCCAAACCCACTAATTCCTCCATTTCCGTTTTCAAACAAATCCAAACCCACTAATTCCTCCATTTCAAACAAATCCATTTCACCTGCTTATAAAACCCCTCCCCACTCCCCCCCTCCCCCCCCTACTCCCCCCCTCCCCCCCCATTTTCCAGACGGAGAGATTTTCGTGAGAAACCAGAAGATTTCCCCTTACGAACGAGACTCGTCGGCTTTCTTCGACCGAGAACAAGACTCGTCGGGCTACTTATCTCCCCTTTCAAAACCCCTCACCCCCTCCCTCACCCCATCCCCACTCGTCGGCGTTCTTCGACCGAAAACGAACCAGACAGTTTGCTAGGTCAACGTTCTTTGTCGTCTTCGTCAGACGATCTCCGTCGTCCACCAACAGTCGCGCTAGTCGCCGTCGTTCTGAATCCTCGTTGCCGTCGAAACCATTCGGTCCAATCCCATTGCCGTCAATCTTGGGTTATATGTTGCAAATACGAGGGTTTTGTACATAGCATCCTCCTGGGGAAATTTTATGATTGGTATATATGGTTATAAATCTAAGTTATTTGCCCTGTGATTGGTATATATAGGGTTCTGTATGATCTGAATATATAACCATATAACCATATTGTTCCTTACTCGTTATAACCATATAACCCTATAAAAGAATAATAAACCATAACCATATATAACCTTATATGAATTGGTCCGCGCAGCGGCCTAATAGACCTGAACATATAATGTTATGGTATGGTTGAATTAAGTTAGGGATTCGATTGATAGTATATATGGTTATATCAATGTTGGTTATATACTAATTTTGTTAACGGCTGTTATTTGTGCAGTTGTTCAAGGGGTGAAGAGTATTTAGTTACCTGTGAAGTCGACTGTGAAGAAGGCGACGGCGACGAAGGGAAAGAAGTTACGAGATCTCTTCTTTTTATTTTTTTAGAGTTAGAAATGACAAAATCTCATGTATAACGTTATAAGGTTATATGATTATTTTTTGTCACATGTATTACGTTTTTTTTGTGTGTATTATTGTTAGTAGAAACAAGTCATTGAGGCTGCTGCGCGGACCAATTCAATAAAGTAAAAATATAATGTTATATGAGAGTTTTTGTGCAGCGAAACTCAAAAAAAATTCAACAAAGCAGTTGAGATCAAGATGTAACTCTATAAAGCAGAATATACAATGTTATACAACGTTATATCAGTACAATAACGTTAGATACAAAACTGATCCAACATAATACTTGTTAAAACTTGATCATATATATGCATAAACATATAATCATAATCATATATAACCATAGACAACCTTATATTTATTGGTCCGCGCAGCGGCTTAACTCTTAAAAAAGAGAATATATAACGTTATATATGTACAATAACGTTATATATAGTGTATCAGAAAAGGAGAATCTTCGACTGTTATATAACGTTATATAAGTACAACAACGTGATTGACGTGATTTCAAATAGAGAGAGACGAGAGAGAGAGAGATACCCGTGATTGAATGGATAAGTACAAAATTAGAAGGGATAATGGAGAGATAATGAGCTAAATGGATGGGATTTGAATGGAAGGGTAAATCTGTCAGGGATTATTTATCTTTTAAATGAAGTGGACTTCATGCCTTACCAAATACCTATTAGTGGACTTAGTGGGTTAGAGATTTGATTAGTGGACTTAGTGGGTTACAAACATGCTACAGTGGACCTCCCACCAATTTTTTACAAATTAAATTGGTTGTTTAAATTGTTCTTTATGTGCTAATGTTTGATTGTTGGATACAGGAAATGAAGAGGAAGAGGAAGACTAAGCATATGTCAACATTGGAAGTTGGAGGTAGAGGACGAGGAGGGAGAGTGGTAACAAATAAAAAGAGTCCGGAGGATGTTGTGGTAGAGGCCCGGGAGGAAGTTGTAGTTGTAGGTGTAGGTGGAGGAGGAGGAGGGAGAGTGCTAAGAAATAGGAAGAGGCAGGAGGAGGTTGTGACGGTTGCATGGGAGGACACACAACAAGTTGGTGGTGAAGGACGAGGAGGGAGAGTGCGAAGGAATGGAAAGAGGCAGGAGGAGGTTGTGATAGAGGCCCGTGAGGAAGTTGGAGGAGGAGGAGGAGGGAGAGTGCTAAGAAAGAGAAAGAGGCCGGAGGAGGATGTGATCCAGGCTCGGGAGGAAGATGGAGAAGTTGGAAGTGGACGACGAGGAAGGGGAGTGGTAAGAAAGAGTCCGGAGGAGGTTGTGGTAGAGGCCTGGGAGGAAGTTGTAGGTATAGGTGGAGGAGGAGGAGGGAGAGTGCTAAGAAATAGGAAGAGGCAGGAGGAGGTTGTGACGGTTGCATGGGAGGACACACAACAAGTTGGTGGTGAAGGACGAGGAGGGAGAGTGCGAAGGAATGGAAAGAGGCAGGAGGAGGTTGTGATAGAGGCCCGTGAGGAAGTTGGAGGTGGAGGAGGAGGAGGGAGAGTGCTAAGAAAGAGAAAGAGGCCGGAGGAGGATGTGATCCAGGCTCGGGAGGAAGTTGGAGAAGTTGGAAGTGGACGACGAGGAAGGGGATTGGTAAGAAAGAGTCCGGAGGAGGTTGAGGTAGAGGCCCGGGAGGATGTTCGACATGTTGGAGAAGTTGGAGGTGGAGGAGTAGGAGGGAGAGTGGTACGAAAGAGGAATAGGGAGGACGAGGTTGTCATAGCTGCCCAAGAGGAGGGCAGTCTCCGGGCACAGCTTAGGGGGGACGAGGCACAGTCAGAGGCTTTGGAGGAGCCTCCGGCTGTATGTAGAGGGCAAGGGAGAGGGCAACGACAGAGGGAGGTTGTGGTTGATAGAGAGGATGAGGTAGAGGATGATGACTTACAGTCGGAGGTAGAAGAGGATGATGACATACAGTCGGAGGCAGCAGAGGAGGATGACATACAGTCGGAGGCAGCAGAGGATGATGACTTACAGTCCGAGGATGAGGCAGAGGATGATGAATTACAGGCAGAGTCAGAGGAGGATGAGGAAGAGTCAGATGTAGGGGATGACGAGGTTGATGATGGGCCTCCGGTTGGTCCACAAGACCGGAGCTTGTTAAAGGATTTTAGGAATCATGTTGCAGCAGCTATTTGGGGAGGTACGGAGCGGAAATTGTTGAAGATATATAACCACTCGCGTCTTTTGAGGAAGTGGGAGTTGCCGAAAACTAATCGCAGGTTCATGGAGAAGGTTACAGCTTCAGGCTTGCTTCCACTTGTTGGGATTACTTACAAGTATTCGAACTATGTGTTAGTGTCTGCGTTTGTTGAGAGGTGGCATCCAGAGACGAACAGCTTCCACTTTCGGTTTGGGGAGATGACCATTACACTTGACGACGTGCCGTACCTCATTGGGGTCCCAGTCGAGGGGTTAGCTGTGCATGCAGAGGTTCATGGGAAAGAGGATTGTGTTGCTCTTCTGCGGAGATGGCTTGGAGTGACAAAAAGGAACGCGAAAGCTGCTCTTTGTTGTGGGGGTGTTACGTTTGACTGGTTGTGGAATACCTTCCATGAAGTGGAAGATGATGCCACGGATGATAGGGTAGATTACTGTGTACGGGCTTACTTATTGTACCTCCTTGGGACCACGCTCTTTGTGGACAAGACTGGAGTTAGGGTGAATGTTTCCTACCTCGCTCTTCTGTCAGACTTGACACTAGTTAGCACGTATGCTTGGGGTGTAGGAGCATTGGGATTTTTGTATAGGCAACTTGGACAAGCAAGTAGGTGTCATGTCAAGGGAATGGGTGGCTACACGACCTTGTTGGAGGTACTTGTAATAAACTATGATTTACATATGTGTTGCACATAAATTGCATGCGACATCATTTGTCAGGACATACGTAAAAAAATTGTAGATGATGACATATACATGGACACAGGGACTTATAGACTTATACAGAACATAGAGGGAAAATATAAATGTTAAATGCTTATTCGATGTGGACACAAACTCCGACACAGACATGTTCATATGGATTATGGATTACTAAATATATGTATTCTGTGTAATTACATGCAGGCATGGATTCAAGAACATTTTCCTATGTTCCGACATGCTATGAATCCGAACTACATGGACGACCTACCACGAGCAGCACGCTGGCATAGCCGTCGGGAGGCTACATCGGCCACCACAGTCCGCTACCGTGAGATGTTGGATGATGTGCAAGCTACACAGGTACTTGAGAAACGTAATACCTTAATACGTAAATTACTGCATTGTACATTCACATCTATATTATCAAATAGAGTGGTCTTTTGTGTACTCATACAAACATGAGCACCCCTCCATCCGTTGGATTGCTATTTCAATAGGTTACGATTGTTGGATTGAAAATCCTATTACGATCGTTGTATTTTTCTTCATCGTGCTTCCTCTCTCCACCGTGTTTCTTGTCTTTCCTCCAAAGTTACTCTCTCGCTCTCTCCCTCCCTCCCTCTCCCCTTCGTTTCTTTCTCTCTCTTGTTCGCTCCTGTTCCCACACCACCACCCAACCCAGCGACCACCCTCCAGCCGTTGTTAACACCATTTCGAAACAGGTAAACCATCTTCCCTAATATTTGATGTTACTTTGATCCTAAAGGAGACTGCCCTGTGTTTGCACTGAACCTCTCTCCACCGTGTTTCCTGTGTTTGCACTAATTTCCGAAAACCCCAGCGACTAAAGGAGACTGCCCATGATCGAAACAGGTAAACCATTCATTCTTGGCCTAATAATCTTCCCTATTATTTGACGTTACCGAAGACATAGTCAAAATCTGTTTACCCTCTTTACTGCTTTTAATTTTCTTATTCTTCCCTCAATTGCATTTACAATCTCCAACTGCAATTGGAAATTTTTGGCTTAAAATACATAATGCTTCAGTGCCTTCCACGTGTTCGGTAGAATGCTTCAAGGGGATGCTTCAATTCAATTAGGATCCTAGTATAGTTTAACAGAAGGGATTGAGTTTAACATAACTGGCCGTACCTTTATACTACTGCAATTGTCTGGAATGCCACGAAGATGAAGATAGTTAACGATTTTCCTCACTACATCCACTTGTTGTGTTAATTTTCTACAAAATTGACCCTTAGAAGTTATTTGTTGAAGATCAATTTCTACCATTAGCTGATGTGCTGAATTTTATACTTGTGTTGTTAAATGCAGAGCACTGGCGGGTGTGCTTAGATTTTCTCTGATGTTGTTAAATGTAGTGCACTGGCTGGTGTGCTTAGATTTTTACTGATTTAGTTAATGGTGTGCTTAAATTTTCAAATGTTGATTCTTGCAAATTTGTTCTTGCTTTTGCTTCCATATAATTGCGTGACTGCACTGTACGTCAACATGCTTGAGTGACATGTGACACATAAATTCAAAACATTTCAGTGAATATGCTTGCGTTATTATTTGTCGCATAGTTGTATTTGTTGGGCGGAGGTTGATATATAGCACGCGTGTCAAGTTTTTATTTGTGTGTGCTGATCGTTCGATCCGTGCCTTCAGGCACGGGCATGCACTAGTTCTTGTATAACACACAACCAATATTATGATGTTTGCAAAATTATCAACTGGTTATGGTTGTGTTTGTCCCGTACCGAGAGTGTAGGCCAGTGCTGGTCTTATATGTGCTACCTAAATGTCTTTTATGTTATTTTTTGCACAAGTAGTATTGCTTCCCACACTTTCCTTTAACTTGAAGGAGCTACTGAAAGTCCACATTCATTTGCTATATTAGTTTCGCTACGTTACGCCTTTAGGGAAGCGTAAGAATGTAATAGGTTACATATGTTTTCCAGACAGAAGAAGTTAATTATGTTTCCTAGACAGAACAAGCTATTGCATTGGAATCTGAAGAAAGTAGGCACTATGATGGGGGAGGTACCATGAATGCACTGTGTAAGACCAGAAGGTATTGTGTGGCTGAAACGAAAGAGAATAACAGGGGAAAAGTTAAGAACATGAAGAGATGGACAATTGCTTACATACAGCAGAAAATGAGTAAAACAATTATGCCGAAAAAGTCTATCCGATGTGCTAATCCATAGCCAAATAGTCTACTACCTGAGGGGGGTAACCAGACATGGGGAATAGTACTCTAACTCCATTGACTACCTTTGTTTGTTAGTTGTTTAATGCCTGGTGCTGCTGGTCTTGTAGTTCCATTAATCCTCGTATGGATCAACTCTTCATTTTCAAATTTGTAACACTACATGAAGTTGTTACAAAATACATAACATGCATGTATTGATATGACAACAAACGCTATGTTAGACAACAATGGCCATGGATTATCATACAACTGTTGTTTGGTTTGGTTTACAGTGAAGATTTTTATCATAACTAACTAATTTTGCTTTGTGGTGCACAGCCTTAATCCTCTTGCATAGGGTTTCAATTTATTCGATCACCATCTGATAGCAATGTTGACTTTATTTCAGGTTGTGTTTGACCCGTACCGAGTGTTAAGGCCAGTGGTGGCGGATTTAGTTTTCTACACTGGTTGCATTTGTTGCATGACTGTTGTGGAGCCGTATCTACCGGACAGAGTTTTGAGGCAGTTCGGCCTTGTGCAGTTTGTTCCTGGGCCTCCGTTAGCCCCGTTGCGGGGTAGTAGAGGATCTACTGCTGCTACATACAGTGTGGTCTACCAGTATACTGATGCTCTTTGGCAGAATTGGCGTGACCATTTGCTGCATAAGGACAAGCGAGTTCCGGTTAGGGGTGGAGTCCCTTGGGAGTCACACCATGACTACCTTCCATGGTTTACGACAGTATCACACTTGAGGGTGTCACCCAATTGCGGAGAGGGGCAGTTCATTCTGAGTGTGGAGGAGCGGAATGCAGCGGCTTTGGCCCTCTTGGACGGTTTTTTGGGTGGCCGAACAATTTCAACGGCCCCGTGTGACATGTGGAATACCATTCTTCAAGTGTGGAGGATTTTGAGTGGCGCGGAGGCTGGAGACCCAACCACTCCAGCCCCTACATCGAGGTCTTAGAGTAGTAGGCAGTACGCACTCTTTGCATATAGCAAATACTTGAGACTTCACCCTTGCGTTGCATGATGGTATTTGTATATAGTTTGGACTATAGTTGGTCATAGTAGTTCCCCCTATTATTATTTTTGTACATGGCTATGATGATGTGGTACGATATGGCTGAAAAATAGTAAATTGAACTTGTTTGGGGGGTGGCACATATTTTTGGCAAGGAAAATCGTATGTTGATAACAGTATGTTGATTTTATCATTGTATTTATTTGCGTATAGTTTGTGACAATGATTCTGTTGTGGCAAACATATTGATCGACTGAATGAACAGAAGGAAAACATTTTATTTTCAACATTCAGATTTGGGAAATATGCTAACACAACTTGACACTACTTCAGTTTTTAGAAATTGAAATGTTATATGAATCTCATATATTAGAATCTGAAATATCATATACATTTCACTCTGTCAGAATAAATTTGTAATTAATACAAAAATTTGGTTTGAAAATATTTCCATTAGTCCAAGCCTCTTCAATAGATGTTGGGATCTCATCCAATGGCTGTTGTGGGTAAGTAATGATGTGGGTCGGGTAAATGTTCATTGTATGTAATGTACTTATAGTATTCTTCTTATGTGGGATGATGGGACGAAATTATATCAATTAAAACATTTTTTTGTCATTCAGATTTTAGAATATGATGATTCAAGTAAGTTAAGTTTCAAACACAACAACTTGAAACTATGTAAATAATTCATTTTGTAGAAATTGAGTTATGTAATATATCTCATATATTAGAATCTGAAATTTGGTTTGAAAATTTTCTTCTTTTTTGATTGCTCTTTTGAAGGGGCCCCCTTTTGAATTGGGGGTGAGTATTTTGAGTACTCCTCTCCTCTCCAGCCCTTACATAGCCGATCGATGATCTCATCCAACGGCTCAGATTAAAGGGGGACTTCCAGTTCAAAGAAACAGAGGGCGCAAAACCGAAGCCTACTCTCATTCAGACGCAGACGGAGAGAGAGAGAGAGAGAGAGAGAGAGAGAGAGAGAGAGAGAGAGAGACAGAGAGAGACGAATAGAGAGACAAAGCGAAGAAGATAGCCGACACGATCGACGACCCACGAACGACAAGGACTCGTTCAAGCAAGGTATGTCACACACACACACTCTATCTCTCTCTATATTTCCCCCTATGTTTTTTCGCTGGCAAGCCGAAACCAGAAATCCTAAGTACAAAATATTCGTGTTCGTGTTCTGTAATACCAAATACACGAAGCTTCCTCCTATAATCAATCTTGTCAAGAACAACAAGGAGAACAACGACGACCAGCAGATTAGGGCTCCATTTGATGGTATCTTTGTCACTCTCTTCGAATCTGTTTTTTTTAATATTTTTGGTGGAGTTAGGGTTTGTTTGATTTACCAGAAAATGGCACCCTCCATTCGAGGCTCTAGCTCTCTATTTCACCTTAATCTATTTCACCTTAGGCAGCCCAATACCGATGCTGCTGTACATGTTCTTAGCTGTATTAGCTCTGTCAGTGCGCTACCGATGAGGGATCAGCACTCAAGCCTGAGTCGATCACTTTACAAGTTCGTTGCTATCTGTATGAATTCAGTAATCGAGTACAGAATGTGTTTCGGTTCTCTTATCGTCTGCTAGCTGCTATCTCTGTATGACTTGACTAGAATCCCTCATGTGCTAATGTGGTTTTAGGGGTAATGGAACTTTTTCGATTTGTTTCTTTTTAAGTTCACTCTCTTCTCTTTTTCTGAAAAAGCCATTGTGGCTTATTCAGACTAGTGGTGATTGTCCACATACTAACGTACTTGTTTGTTGGAGATTAATTACATTCAAGTAAGAGCAAGATTTTAATAATTTTTCAGAAAGCATATCCATGAATGAATCTGAAAAACCTCATATATTAGTATTTGAAATGTGCAGTAGCCTTACATTGGTGAATAATAAGCTTTGTACTTACTTTTATGGTGTCAGAGAATATATTTTTTTCCTGACTGTAATGAGATCTTCATTGTGAGTTATTTGTACTTACTTTTCGGGTTTTAGACCCTTTCCCAGTTCGGTGGTTCCTGTTAACAGTATTTCGATTCCCGAAGGTCCAAGACGGCCTGCTTTGCTGACTAATTGGGCCTATGGGTTGAATTACTGTCATTATTTTCTGTTGTCAAGAGTTGATTACTGCATTTTGGATGGTTTTAGTTTAGTGTATGTTAAGACATGGCTTCCGCTTCTTCAAATGCCACATCTGGTTGGGAAAGGAGGCCTTGTGCTTGCGGCAGTGGTGAATGGATCCCCACCAGAGCTGGCCCCAAATCCAAATACCCCGGCCGGTACTACTATAGATGCTCTCGTGGGAATGTAAGTCTTCTCCACTCGCCGTTTCTCCTTTTAAGCTTTTGCAAATGTTAAATTAACTATGTTAAGTATGTAAGAAAATCTCATTTCTTATGTTCTGAATACCTCAGCTCTGCCCGGTATGGAAAGGTTGGTGTGACGAGGAGTGTGACAATGTCGCACGTTCGGTAGATGATAGGTCCTGCCAGTTTACTGGCCCAATCGATGCTTTCAAAGAGGACCTGCACACCTTCAAAGATTCCATGTTAGTTATACAAAAGGCAGTCTGTGTTCTAGTTGTTGTTGGGATTGTAATTTGTGTGCTCAAACTAATAGAGCTAGTCTTTTAAGGTTGCCCCTAAGGTTATTGTGTTGAATCTATGTAGGGCTGTCTATGTAATGAAGTAGGTTTTAGTATCAGGTACTTTGTAGATTCTTCTAGTTGAAGTATGTTACTCTATTTTGTGTGTATTTAATTTGGTTATGCTATACTACGTATGTAAATCAAGGCTCGGTACGGATGAAACAGTTTCACTTTCTACATTATGAATTTAGAATATCACCCAATTCATGTAAGTTGAAGGCAAAATAAGTTAAAATGATGAGTGTGTACATCTCCAAATTTAAACATGATATCTAACATGATATCTGTCTATCTGATAGGGGCCTATCTGATATATTTCAATCTGAAACATCGTAAACATTTCAATTCCAAACAACACAGTACAGAACATGCTGTACACATAAGTTTGTATTTGCGTATACGATTTGGATAAATCAAGATTCCAACTTTACAACGTCGCATAAGTGCATGATAAATACTGCCAATGCCTAATATTGTATACACCAGATAAAGTTCGAAACATTGAACTTTAAGTGAGTTCAGAAAATTTGTCAACAAATCAGGAGGATTAGGCAACACGGTTATTGACTTGTCTTTTTTAACAAGAGAAAATAAAAATAACAACGAGGGTTTGACAGTACTTCTGAATTATTATGTATACATATATGTATATATAACGGGGATGGGGCGGGGCGGGGACGACCTCGTACACGACAAACAACAAAATGCCCCAAATTCAATCCCCATGCGTGTTGCGGAGCAAAAAAATTACATACATAAATTCCCATGGTGTCTCTTAACTGCCATTATCTCTTTTTCCGCGCATTCACTGCATGCGTACTGACAAAATGTGGCGCATATTACTTATGCGTCTTCATTTGTTCTATAAATACCACGCCTAACACGCCACCTTACCCTCCGTCCAATATTCTCTATCGGAATTCTACAAATACTAGTCCATATGGAGTAATACGGAGGTAAGTGTGTCACAAATGATGAAAAAATATATTCAGTGGAACTGGTTTACAGAGCCGAGATACATATTGTGAGGGGAATTGTGGTGAGGATCAAAGCAACTAACTTGTCCTTCCAAAGCCTCATACACACAGGTGATTAAACGGGACATATGGAATTGTAATTTATATTACAATATGTAAATGCAAAATATCGTTTCAAAATAATGTGACGATTATCGTTTCCTTTCTTTTTTGTATGGCATGCGTGGGTTGACTGGTTCCCTCGCACGGCCATTTACTCTGCCATTATCGTTGGGAGGGAAATTTTTTCTTTTCTTTACATTCTATATACTTCCCTCAAATTGTAATATGCATTCCATTGCAGTTGGGAGGGAAATTCATCACTTTTTCATCAGGATGATGATGTAATCGAATCCGTTTATGTAAACACCAAAAACAGGGAAACCGCCTGACAAAAAAAAAAAAAAACAAATTGTTTAGATAGCGCATGTCCATTACACGCCATTGACTCTGCCACCCTCGCACGGCCTGACTCTATGGCATGCACAAAATTGCACACCTGGTATCCGCTACAGGTGGAATGTTTTATAGCGCATCCACGTTATACGTGGTTTATAACCCACACATGGTATAAATAGCAACTACTTTCCACTGCCCTTTTATGGTTCACAACCTTCCGTTTTCCATGACGCTCTGTGTTATCCAATCATCATATTGGGTAAAGAAAATGATACTTCGTCGTATGTTTTAAGTGTTGTTAGATCTGGTTTATAGAGCCGAGATGTAAGGGTTCGTATGAGAATTTTATTGTTACGAAAAACAGTAAAATTCTCGCTTGCCGAAAGGACAATTCCTGCCAATTGCACATTCAAACCGGATACTCTTATGTAAATCTGGCTTATTGGTTGATCGGTACAGGAATTTGTTCATGTAGATGCACATAAATAAACTAGAAAGCCTATGGGTACAGTTTTGTTCTACATCTTTTTGGTGGGGAGGACGGAGATTGTAAATTCAAAACAATGAAAACCAAGAAATGAAAAAAAAAAAAAAAAAACAATCAAATCAGTTATAGCGCATTACGAATGTACGCTGTATATACTGCGCCATTCCAGAATGCGCTTTCAGTTAATATGGCGCATACGTAACATGCGCGTTGACAGCGTATCGTACTACGCTCCATCGAAAAGACACCCTCTGGCACACACCTATTATGACCTACAGCGCATTACGCATATACGCTGTACATACTGCGCCATTCCAGAATGCGCTTTAAGTTAATATGGCGCACACGTAACATGCGCGTTGACAGCGTACTACGCTTCATCGAAATGACACCCTCTGGCACACTTACACACGTACTACAGCATCCTATAAGTAGAAAACTGCTATCTACAAGCCTTTTATGGTTTACAACCTTCCGTTTTCCACACTCCTCTGTGTTATCTAGTCATAAAGTTGGGTATTCAAAATGATACTTCGTTGTATGTTTAATTGAATATGTTCGATCTGGTTTATAGTGCCGAGATGTAGGGTTCATGTGAGAATTTATTCGGGGTACGCGTTCCTCTTTTTGCATGATCTGGTTTATAGAGCCGAGACGAACACTATAACCCATCATGTTTTCGAGGAGCGAGGCAGTTACAACGGACGACAAATTTCTCGCATGCCCAACTCCTGAAAGATTAGAGCGTATGTTAATGGGTTTGCGTTGCATGATGCAAATTCCACTATGTACATTCCATATCTGTCAACAAGAATTTCGACTCCCTACCAATCTGATAGTCAATCTGCGGATTTGCAAATCAATACGGGAGTTTGTGCGAGTACATGTAACGTCATCAATATCCTTTATCATGTAATCACATTGCAATGAAATGGAAAAAAGTTACTCCCTCAATCCCAATTTTAATGGTTCATATGCTTTTCGTATCTGTGCATTTTTAAATTTGTCCAGAATGGTCCATGACTAAATGCTAAATGTTTGTAATGTTTGTAGTGCATTAATCGCAACCGAAACATTTGCTTGTTAAAAAAACAAAAACAAAAAAAAAAAAACAAATTCCTGTTAAAGCGCATTACCGAAATGCGGTTTAATGGAACAGGCCATAGAGCTGACGTTTGCAGCCTTCAGCTGCACATTACAGCATTTATGGCAGCCTTTTGGACAATCCAGTCTGTCACAAACAAGGTCATCATACGCGCATTTGTTACATGCGCTTTGGTGTTAGCAGATGTTATATAGGGCCAATCGGACCATTTCTCTCCGCACACCTTTCTTCTTCTCTCCGCACGCCTTTCTTCCACAACAATCGTCTTCGCTTATTGTAATGTGTAATGTACGGGTTTCTATATCAATTGTTGTAATGAAATGGGTTATAGTCACGGAAGTTTCACATTCCGTTGTCAGAACAAGCTCTTATGGAAACTTATATTCGATGAACATATTTCTATATCCATGATTACCGTTACACTAGTCAAAATCCCACCGCCCACTTCATAAAGTGGAGGATAAAATGTATTCAACTATTAAATTTATATTAGACTACATGTGTGGATAACGGAAGGTTGTAAACCATATCAAATAAGAGAAAGGCTACGAATGGAGTTTCGTTCGTGTATGAAAACGGCTCGTTTGGATAAAATGTGAACAAATGGAAGTTTGTAAGTGTTGTTCGTTTGCTATTGTTCAGATTGGTTTTCTTATTTGAAAAAAAAAAAAAAAAGTTAATCGTATAGCGCATTATTGAAATGCGCGTTGAAATCAGATACAAAATTTATTTCTGTGTCGTATAGCGCGTATCCGAAATGCGGTTTATTTGCTGTATGTACAACTAGTGTACCAAAGGGGTCGGTAATGTTGAGAGGGAAATGGATCCAAACTGGCCATTTCGAAGAAGAGAACAAGGACAGAGTTCTCGTCGAAGTGGTGGTGACGATGATGACACGGACATCCCACGTTTTGGACCACACAGAATGGAGAGAGTTCTAAGCGGAGGCCGTGTTGTGAATATGCCCCCGTCCCACGATCCAAGATGGACATCTCTTCCGAATGCGTACGACACCCAATTGACAAGGCCACCGGCACCTCGACCATTCTACCGTTTCTGACTACCAAGCCAGATGGATGAAGCGGATGAAGCCAATCGTCCACCTCCGCAGCTTTCCCCAATAGATGCTTGGTTGGCCGACCACAGAGCAAGGAGTCGTGATGATTTACCCGTATACCACATGCGTGGATATCGTGGGGTGATGTCGCGAAACTCAATTCGAAAATGGACGAGGACTGGTATTGAACCACCACTGCATGGGGTACGTCCACATGAAGATCAACGTCTCCTTCCTAGATTGGACTACACTCTTTCCATGTATGACAGGCATGGGAAACGAACATTTATCGAGCCAATATTGCAATACGATGCAAGTGAAGAAGCGTATTTCATACTCGACTGGAACCAAACTTCGTTTGAGGGTGCAGCCGCTGATTTACTGAAATGGCCTAAACTGTTTGAAAAGCGGAACAGGTTTGAAGCCAAATGTCGTAAATACCTATTGAAGGTGCCTAAAGCACGATCAACGCAAATGATGGACGGGAGAAGGCCGAACCGTATCCACAACGACATTTGCGAAAGGATCGAGCTGGAGATTAATGCAATGTTCAAGCGACTGAGCCGTCAAAGTATGATAGTGAAGAAAGTGAGGGAAGCTGAAAGGGACGGCTCCAACCCCAGAGAGTCGATTAGAGCGATTTGTAGGGATCCGCAGTACGCATCTGATCCAGAACTATCTGATTATTCCGATGACGAATAGGTTCCATTTAATGCAATGTTATGAGTTAATTATTATTATATGCAATGCTAAGGTTATGATTTGGTTCTCAAATTTACGTAATGCAAGGTTTATGTTGGTAAACCTAATTGAATGCCATGTGTTATTTGTTTGAAAGAAATAAGAAAACGTGGAACATAAACTTCTTGTTTGAAAAATTAGGACAACTTTTTTGCACAACAAATAATGGAAATAATAAGTCAGTGAAAGGATCTCGTAGACACAGCAAAACATGCACAAAATACAGATCATAAAAAGAATGCCTAAGATAATAAGCACATGGATAAGGCCACACAAATACGTCAAACTTGGATCCAATTCGAGATAGTGTGTACTAATTTCTCCATAAAAGAGGCAGCGGTTTATATTTTCCGACTAATGTACCACATGTACCATGTTGTAGTGCATACGCAGTGTGTGTGTTGCCGAGAGGGAGGGGTAAAGAATTTGTTCAATATGTACGGAAAACATATTCAACAAACCACAGTAAAACCCTACCATAAAATGAATGACCGGAAAACCCAACGTTAAACCCTACAACTAAATAACTAAACACATTAACAGCGATCCAGATTACTGTAAACCGTTAGAACCGTAAAACCCCGAAACCCTAAACCTGCAGACCCTGAAACCTATAACCGTAATCCCGTATACTCTAAAACTCGAAACCCTAAACCTTAAGACCATGAAACCTATAACCCTAATCCCTTGTACCCTAAAACCTGAAACCCTTAAACTTAAGACACTCAAACCTATAACCCTAATCCCTTATACCGTAGAACTGTAATCCGTAAAACCTTAACATTAAACCCTAAACCCCTGAACCGTTCGCCAATATTGTCAGTACATTTTGTTGCATTTGACGTTCGAACACCCCCACATCACCACCTTTACTCCAGTTTCCCATGTTAGCCAATCAAAAGTTGCATTCAACTCTTTATTTACGAATACGAACTTATTGGGAAAATTAGGGTGGTGAGAGAGAGCCATGTTTGTTACCACAGCGGGGGATTTTTTATTCATTTCAATGGTCATTATATATGGCCATTTTATTGTCATTGTTTTGGACCGGCGAAATTTCACATCACATACAATTTACGCGCAACCACGATAAAGAAGCACGTTTAATAACCACCACTACGTATATAGAATAAGAGGTTAATAACATATACATATTGAAAATGAGAAGAACGTGTCCACATACGCATAATAACTAACATGTCCTTAACCGATGATCCCAGTAGTACGTACGAAAAAAGAAGGGAAACATACTACTTTAAATGGCCATAATGTTCAACACATATGTGACTTCCAGTACCACATTGTTTCGGATGTCTTACACGCTCACTCCTCCGTGGATGTTGTACAAGCGGTGTTGGGTCAGGTTCCTGAATCTCATCTTCTTCCTCCTCTACCACACTTGCCTCTACCCGTTCATGCTCAGCCAAAGTCTGGCTATGTCCCTGCATGAGTACTCCGCATCCCTCTCCCGCCAACACACCCTCCAGCACTGGCTCAGCCTCTCCCTCAATCTGCACGTGGACTGAGTTATTACCGTCAAACCGACCTTCCTCATCTCCCAACTGAGTTACGTCCCCTCCAACCGGACACCCATGATCCCCATCGAATATCTTCCTCCTCTTATCCGTTGGCCTGTGAACCAAAGTTGTATCTGCACTTCCTAAATCAGCCATATCAAACCATGTTTGGGACACAGGCGAATGACTAACATGCATAGACGACGGAGAATCCTCCAACATCGGGGTCAATGGATATCCCTCCGCGCTCCGTAAAAGTGTTAGCAAGGAACAACTACCAGTTCCCCCTCCCTCATGCAATGAACCACTACCATCCTGCACTGAACCAGTTCCAGTAGGCTCTGTACGTGTCACTGGTGTCGCATCAGGTTGTCCCTGCTCAGTACCCGATGCCACAGTTTGTGGCTCGACCAGATCGGCATGTTGGTCCTCGTCATTCCCACCATTTTGTTGTTCTGCGACTGGCTTTATTGGAGGCCTCTTCCGCAACCACTTCTCCAAGTTACCCAAACAAGCAACTCCCTTGTCGCCAATGTTCCGGACAACGTCCAAGTCAATAGGATCCATCGTCCTCAGCCTCTCAAACAAACCATACTGCAAATTAAACATTCAGATAATGTACTCTAAAAAGTACTCTAAAAAGAGAACAAATAATGTATAAAAACATTCCAAGAAACTAAGGAAGATTGGTACCGCAATGTCTGTAGCTGCACCAAGTCGACTAACATATCGGATTGTAATCCTATTGTACCACAGTACATACGGATCATTGTCAGGGTATGCAACCGAGTCAGGAAGGTCTACATCAGCGTGAGGTACAACATGGTGAAGCCTATTATTCCACATGCTTACTTGAGCACGGTATTTAACACTGTAGTTCTTTGCTCCTGACTTGAAATCCTTTCCGTGCGGCGGTTGTGTACAATCACAAGCATCCGGGATTGTCTGTCGAAAACCAAATTGTCTCATGACTCTGTGAGGCATGTGGTTTTGAACGAAGGGAAAACAGATTAACGGGACCTTGGCCATCCAAATAGCCCTTCCAGCACGACAAATAGGAGGAAGGCTATCAATCAACTCGTCAGTATACGGCCTCCATATCACCTAGAACAGAATTTGTAACCAATAACGTGCATCAATGAATACAGTACATACAATTACAGTCAGTGGTACGTCGTCACTGAAATAATGGAATTGTTGTATGTAGGTTCATAACTTCGAAGGGAAAAAAACGTTGAGTACAAAAAAAAAACAGAGCTATACAGAGAGCACATGAATCTTGCAAGTAAACGAACATTTATCGAGCATGACTTCACTCACAAAACAATTGGAATACGATGCCTAAACAGTTGGTGCACAACTATCTAAATTTGGGAGTAATAGAGATGAAATCTCAAATTTACGATTGTGAAAATGTCCCGAAGTACAATAAGGGGTAATGGTTTGCTCAATGTTTTCATATAAAGTAAAAACAAATCCGTACAAAAATAATTTCGTATGAAGACATCATATAGGGCTGTATATGAGGTGTGAAAGTAGAAATTTGTATTTCCAATATATTTTTGCCAAACTAGATGTGTGCTTCTACATTTCAAATGAGACATGTACCAAACACATATACTATGAAGGGGCTCACATGTTTAATTCCTAAACCACCTCTTTGAACTGCCCAAAAAAACTGCATACGGACAAAAAATTAAACTGCTTTATTCTCCCCTCTTATGTACTTCCTCAAATCAAATTTTGGAAGAGATTATTCTCAATTGCAGACTTTCCTCTTTTACTCTTTTGTGTAATAAGTTCTTGCAGATTCATTGCAGACCCCCGGGAATCTAGCAATTAAGTATTTGAATCGGTCTCACCCTTTGAGGAGAATCCGGTTAGTCATAACTTGTAACTTCCCACATGTACGAGTATTATCAAGTCTCTTCAGATACTATTAGCTACCCACATACCAAATTTACAACCATATAAACCTAAACCAAGAACAAAAATATTTCGAACTTGACACGTTCGTTACCAACCAACAATTGTCGACGACATTTTGTAGGAGGACGAAGAAGGTGTTTATATCATATTACTCCGTTGTGTTCTTTCCGGTCCGCAAAACATGTATGTTAAAACTTCATACACTTCCTCAAGTCAACTTCATATAAGAAATGCTAACATCCACTTCGTTTACAGTTTCGTTATTTGTAATATGCTAACAATTGAGGGGTTGCATTGAACAATTACTATTTGCACAAGTATATGCATACCTCATCTGGTTTCTGCAGGTCAAAAAAATGTCTATATGCTCCAAGCACGTGGGCAGCCAAATCAGGATTGTGAAAGTTATCATGCCACCTACACATTTCATAAATGTGTACACATTTATGTCACATATGAAAATGTAATCTTTCAGAACAAGATAAATGAGAAATGTAATTAATTATTGGAATTATGTTACCGTACCGTGCACCAAGGGGAGAACCTGTCGGACGAAACCGCTTCCCAACTAGTCCGGGAGCAAGGTAGGGAAACCTTTCCCATGCCCAAAGCTGTAGAAGAATGAAGGGCCCGCCCACATTATCCGAGCCATGTTTACAACCGTGACATAGGTAGTGGTATAGATTTCCCAAACAAGCACTACCCCAACTCCGCACAACTGAAAGATCGTCCAGGAGAGTCAAGTAACACAGGTGGACGTAGGAGCCCGAGTAGTCAGGCATAAGAATTCCACCAATCAACTGTAGAATGTATCCACGAGCCTGCTGCCGAATATTTTCATCCGTATAGCCTGGTTTCAAGTGACCTCTAAACCTTGCCCGCAACCATGTCAATGATATCTTACCACCCTTTATTTCTTTTCTTGTTTCGTCCGGAACATCCCCCAACAGACGCTCACACAAACCATTCCATTCTTTCTTTTTAAGAATCGTCCCGACAACCGGTTCTCCATCAACAGGTACCCCGAGCAACACCTCGACATCTTGCAAAGTAACAGTCCACTCACCTGTCAAGAAGTGGAACGTGTGAGTCTCCGGCCGCCAACGCTCAAGTAATGCAGTGACTAAGGCTAGGTCGATGGAGATAAAAGGCATGTCAAGAAGACCACCAAAACCAGCCTGCCGAATACATTGAGCAACTAGTTCCTCCGGGGGTTTCAACTTCTTCAGATTTGCTTCACTCCGTCGAACAACAACCGGCTTACAATCAAGTGGCCGGTCACCCTGCAAAAATTTGTCATATAATTGACAATGCAGCCGAGTTTGACAGATACTTACGATTATAACATCACGACATGGGTGTTTAAATTTTGTTGAATACATACAAGTGTTAACTTACATTGTTTTTCCATATAGCATGGGAGCGATGGAATTCCTGAAACCGCAATAAACTACGGTCACCAGGTCCCTCCGTAATAATTTCCTCATGCTCCTCCATATCCTTTGATTACAAAATAACACATAAAAAACAAGAAGTCAATATATATGTCATATTGAATGATAAAACTCGTAATTATTCAATACGCTTTCCCCATTCGCCACAAATCGCTTATGCTATAGCAATACCAATAGATGAAATTGGTATGAAGGACACGTACACAAGGGAAAACACTTATCAATAAGTAACTGAACAGAACAGTGCAAAACATGTAATTAATTTTAAGAATCTAAAGTCAACGGCCAATGGAAATATAACACGCAGTTCAACTTCTTATCAAAACAGATGGTTGAGATTTGTTATATCCCATACGCATAACCCTCAACAAATACCTGTTGAACTACAGATTTCGAACTTTCACAACCTACCGAAGACAACAGTAAATACATAGTTTCAAGCCCTAAACGCACTATACGATCCAATGCGTAACTGGTTTTATGTCGGCACTTTGTACAAAACGCATATAGAAAAGCTAATTTACGTATGGGTATATACGTATGAAATTGTACATATATGTACCATATATACAAGACAGAGAGAGAGAGAGAGAGAGAGGCAGACAGAGAGACTTACAGTGAGAGAGAGAGAGAGAGGGAGGTCGATGGTGGGAGATGATAATGGAATTGGTGGTGGTCGGTGGTGGGGTCAGTCAGATCGCCGATGATCGACGGGAGGAAACAACAGAAATCGACAGGAGAGGAGGGCGAATAGGGGCCCCCGGTGAGTATTCGCGCAGTCCAAATATGCGCTAAATTGGAATTGGGAATATAGGAGTTGAGGATTTTAGGGTTTCAAATGTTGGGTTGAAATTTGTTTTTTTTTGTTTTTTTTTAAAGATGGACATTATTGATTATTACGTTTCATTTCATTTACAATTCGTACTTACAAAAAAAAATTAAGGGATGGGCATTTCATAAACGAGCTAAAAAGAATGGCACCATCACCACAAAAAGGGGATCGATTTTGCCATTTTGTTTGTCTATATTTTGCTTGTGTACATTGTCCACTCCACTAGTAGCGCACTTGATTATGTATTGGCCTTATTTATTTTCAACAACTCGAAGCTTCCTTTTTAAATTACCTATATATTTATTTTTTTACTTTCGCAATTTCTTTTTGTAAGACAGCCAACTACAAAGCTTACCACTCTGAAATTCCCCATATTTTCAACTTAACCGTAAACGTAACGGGCTTTTCATAACAAATACAGCAAGATTTTAAGGAATTATGTAACGAGAGGTACAAGGTTGGCGAGCATTCAACCTAACAAGCTTAAAGAAAAAACAACAAAGTGTAACAAAACTTCGATTCCCATTCTGCAAACACAAACATGCCCAAATCCTCGTCGAAATAGTAGACCAAGGCCGTTGTCCCAATTGCAGAATTGATATCTTCATTCATCCACAACTCCAAAAGATTAAAATAGCATTT
Source organism: Rhododendron henanense subsp. lingbaoense (assembly GCA_020567845.1). Taxonomy (NCBI): domain Eukaryota; kingdom Viridiplantae; phylum Streptophyta; class Magnoliopsida; order Ericales; family Ericaceae; genus Rhododendron; species Rhododendron henanense. Next base: position 31,489,317 of record CM036324.1, read on the forward strand.
GGTAGTATATAGGATATTGGTCCATAAATTATTCAAGCTGAATATCTGTGGCCTATCACTCTTTCATTTGATGTGTCCGTGGAGTCGTGGGACTCGAGATCATATAAAACAAAGCAGCAGCTTGTTTGAGTTACCTGCACAGCAGCAGAAACAAAACTGGAGAGCAAGGCAAAAAAAGGACATTCCACCAACAAAATGCCCTTGCAACAAAATTGAGACACCCATGGTCGAGCAACAAAATGGTCTACCTAATAGAGCCAAACCTGGACAACAAAACAATGATATTGACAACAATGAAACTTGGAAGAACATTCCAAATCATAGAAATGGCCAACAGTATTAACGAAAGTGAACCCACCATTGTAAATGAAAGAATGAAAGTACACGCACTTAAAAGATACAAGTTCAGTTTAGAATCTGCAATGTTGTGACCATATCAGATACATGAAGCTGAAGTATTACAGACATTTCAGATATGAATATATGAAAGTCCATCCACCACCAGTTTGGCTTACTCCTTGTCACAGAAACCACTGAAAGCTAACATTTCCTTGTCTATGGAATGAACACTAATAACCAAAGTGCAACCATCATTGTAAAAGCAGATACAGACAAGAATACGAAGATACAAGTTCACCAAATATTGTCTATTCCACATCAATTACTTCCTTCGTTGCTACATCATTGCCGATGATCTTGTTGAACTTCTTAATGGCCGCGGCATATGGTACACCCCAATTTTTGGCTACTTCATCGCAGAAGATTGTCCAATTGCAAGCAATTGGCGGCATGGGGGAACCGTTCTTAAGAAACACCTGCCGTTGTAGATTTTTTCAAAAAAATAAAACAAAAACAGAATTTCACTTCAACACCATTGACCATGTACAAATGTTAAGACACAAAATCCAATAAACATACCTATACAAAGTGCCCACCATCAACAAATCCAATAGCAATAACCTTTCGCCTCATGGAGGGTAAGGGCTTCGATTGAAGGGGAAGGAATGTAAGGCATTGGTTTTTTGATAAGTGGACGAGGACACAATTATAAGTAGACGCTATCAAGTGACCCATGTCCGGCATTGTCATCCACTTACCCATTGGTGCGGGACTTTCGGAGCAATTTAATATGAAATGTAATTCCCAAGCCCTCCGAGTCGTAGCTGCCACTTTTTCATACATCGAAAAATTGTTATCCAACTCTTGTAGCAAATCTTTCCTTACCTCTTTCCACCCATGCTCACCACCACAATCCTCCTTCATGAAAGCCGATATCGCCCGGAACCCACAATTCCCATCAGACTCAACATCCTTAACCGATTCAATATACGGTCGTATCGGTTCCGGGAACTGATTGATGAAGTCAGACGTAGAAGCATGTGCAACTTTTGCTTTGGCTCTCGAATTGCGCCGCGATTTCTGGTTCACATCGTCCACGGTTTGAAGGGAGGCTTGTGGTGCAATGGGTTGGGCTCTTGGATTGCACCGTCGTTTCCCTTTTACACCCTCCGAGGATTGAAGCGAGGCAGCTGGTTGAACAGGTTGGGCTATTGGATTGCACTGCAGTTTCCCTTTGACACCCTCCACGGATTGAAGCGAGGCTTGTGGTGCAACAACTTGGACTTTGGGATTGCACGGCGGTTTGTCATTCACATCCTCCACAGATTGAAAGGACGCTTGTGGTGCAACAAGTTGGTCTTTTGGATTGCGCCGTGGTGTATGTTTCACTGCATTCGGATTTCCAATTTTTTCCAAGGAGGCCAGCACGTGCTCAAACTCCGAAGGATCCCTACGCGTTGAATTTCGTACCTTGGTTGCGATTTTCACTTTCTTTGCATTCTTCTCTTTTGTTGATGTTGACGGGCGACCTCGCGTCTTTACCTTTTGTTTGGGTTCCAGGAGAGTAGTGCATTCCGGATGGAAAACCTCTTTCAACTTACTTGCCAAATGAATCTGACCTGCATGACTTTCATTCATAAACCTATTGTAGAATATCTCAAAGTCAGCCTTAACCGTCTCCCCCAACGAACCATCAACCTGGGGAGGAAGCAAAGACAACCTCTTCCAATGGTCGTGGATTAAGTCAAGCGGAATGGAGATATTTCCCGTTTTGTAAGGCGCTATCTCATGAGCACAAGGTAAACCATGGGTTTTCCTCAAAGCACACCCGCACCCAATGTTGGATTCCACTAACCATTGCACTTGACGGGATGCAACTAGAACAAGTGTCATGCCATTCTTCGAAACAACTCCCCTCAACGAGTCAAATAGAGGATTCCTAAAATCATGCTGCATACAAGTAAGACTCTTCTCAAAGGAACCTCTGACTTCAGTTTCTTGTAACAAAATCAATCGGTGAATCTTCTCCCATATACCATCAAAGTTGCATTGGGAGTGCTCATGTTGATGTTTTAGCTTCGCATGTGCACTCTCCGCCCTACAAATAGATATGGCAAGACATTAGGCAGACGTTACCCATAGCACAATGGCATAAATATATTTTCAATGGAGAAGTAGTCAAGTGCTTAAGTTTAATGTTAGCCATATCACAGCGCAGCGACATAAATACATGAAAAAATAACATATATATAATGCAAAAGTAAAGTCATTAAGTTGCAAATGAAACATTTACCTATTGCTTGTTAGGTTCCCAAAATGCATGATGTTATCCGTCCACGCTCCAACAAACCTCTCCTTATAGGGCTCCAACCAATTTTTCTCCAAATACTCAAGTGCTGCAGGAACCATTTTAAAATCACGCTTCAAAGCACGAAGGCGCTCCTCGTACTGTTCCGCACTAGCTGAAAGGACAACTAGGCCCCAACTACAACTAAACTCCTCCCACATCTTGTCATCAAACATCTTCCTACACTTCGCTAAGACATTCTTTCCAATATGAAACCTACATAGCAAATTTGTAGCATCGGGAAAAACACTTCTTATGGCATTCATAAGCGCCAACTCCCTATCCGTGACAATAACATTTGGAAGCGCATGACCATCCATAATGCCCTTTAACTTATCCAACACCCAAGTATAGTTATCCTCATTTTCAGACTCAATGAATGCAAAGGCTGCATTAAAAGTCAACTCTGTAGATGTTACTCCAACAATTTCCAACAACGGAAACCTGTACCTATTTGTCTTGTACGTGCAATCCATCAATAACACTCGAGGAAAAGCACGTAACAAGTCCGCAGCATGAGGGGGAGCCCAAAACAAAGCCGTGACATTCCCATGCTCATTCGAACGCTCCCAATTGACATAGTGATATTTTTTTAGCTGAGCCTTTAGATGTTGCATCTGACTTCTACCAGCTTTCTCTATCACTCGGTGCTTCTGCCGAGCATTATACACATGTTTGATTGTCGTAACATTGGAAGGATCATTGAGCTTCAACTGACTTGGGATTTGTTTGGGTTTAACCATAGACACTGACAAATCCACCAATGTCGAAATCTCATCAGACGTCAACCTCCCAGCATACGAATGCCCCTCCAAGTATTCCGCTGGAGGATGGTTGTGAGCGCCATTCTGGACAGAGAGAGTCCAACCATCATCGCCCTTAACAGCTTTCAATTCAAACGGGCATTCGCATTTCTTAGTGCCCGTGGAACGCTCCCTCTTCTTCACAACCACCTCCTCCCCCAAACACTTCTTCACATACTTCCTATACTTACCACTCCTCTCACATGCAAACCGCATCCTCGGTTTGCGATTCTTCATCAATTTCTCCGAGCCCGTTATGATAATGACAAACCCAAGTCTTTTACCCATACCTCTTGTCCACTCCACCAAGTGTTCATCAGACGAAAACACCTAAACATATCAATAAATAATCATATACTGTAGCATAAAGGTTGCACATGATAAATTTTACTCCATGGTTTCAGAAAAACACTCACCTGGCTCGTTGTGAACTGCTTCGTAACATCATATTCCATAGGAACGGGAGTGGGAGTGGGAGTGGGAGTGGGAGTGGTATTGGTATTGGTATTGGTATTGGTATTGGTATTGGTATTGGTAATGGTTGATGGCCCTACATGACTACCGTGCGTTGAAGTGTCACCCTATAACCAATGGAAAACCAATTTCACCAGTCAGCAGTTTCATAACACATATCAATATCAAAACTGTCTAAAATCGCATAACCCTACAATAACCCTGCAATCCGAACCAAATTTTGAGTTTTACAGTCCAAAATTTTCTACTATCATATAGGGCTTCAAAGTGTCAGACAGCAAAAAAAAAACTTCCTGAAATGATGATAGAGGAAAATGGAGGGAATGGGGTTACCTCTTGCACCGATTTTGACTGCCCATCTACAACATCCGTGCCTAAATCTTCCTTGTCAACGTCCATTTCTTCGATTGCACCATCCAAACCCCAATGATAATACATACTGCTCTCTGGGTCCAACACTTCTTCTTTACCAATGGAGGGAGATGAAGCAATAGAGGTTTCCATTTACAGTTACAAGGTTTACAAGGTAGGAGGTGAGAGAGGCAGGGGTCGACTGGGTTTATGGAGGTGATAGAGGCAGGGGACTGGACGTGGTGGCTGCTAGGTTGTGGAGCCTGAAGAGGACGAACAAAATGGAGATGGGAGGGAGAAATGGAGGGAAATCGATTTCGGCTAGGTCGCAGTAGATGCGGCTGTATGTTTGTGGCTATGTTTGTGGCTACGTATAGTATTTGTGAGGGTATTTTCGTCCATTTTTAATAAGGCTAGGGTTCTTTTTGTCCATTTTTAAAAAGGGCATTTTTGTCCGAAAACCGTTAATTTTTTGCGGGCTAGGCTTAGGAAATAAGTGGCTGCAAATAGCTCCCCCCTTGATTAAATTAGGACTTCGCAACTTGAAACTGAGAAGTCAATTAAAACGACGTCGTAAAACTTGAAAGCTTCCATTCCAGGAACCTCGACATCTAATAGGTAAATTGTGAACTTATTCTGGGTTCGTTTCTTGATCTCTTCTGTTCAAGTTGTAGATCTTGTTAGTAAGTTAGAAATCATTGAGTTTAACTTGAATCAAATTTATAATGATATATAATCTAAGATGAAAAGTGAGAATTTAATTTTCTGAAAATAGAACTGGCCGCACTTGATCAAACGACAAGTTTAAAACACCTCGCATCTTAAACGCGCGATTTTATTGAAACGACGTCGCACCTCCTTTGTAGCACCCCCCATAGGGTCCTGCGACGTGTAATCTGTAAATTGCGAACTCGTTCTGGATTTATTTGTTGATCGAAACTGTTCAACTATTAGTATTTGTCAAGAAGATAATCCATGTTGAAGATCATGTTAATCGAATTCCGATTACTACATAATCGGACTGGAACGAAGTGAGTTTCATTTTAAGAAAATAGGGTTGGCTACACTGGATCAAGCTCATTACCGTATTAATTCACTCAATACAAAGGGCCTTCGTCATCACGCTCTCTACAGCTGAGGAAGGAATTCCTTCATGGGATTTGCTCTTCCAATCTTCCGTTGTAACTAACAGCTCTCTTCCATTCTTTCAGCTCTCTTCATCCCTAACTCAAAACCAGTCACTCTCTCAGCTGTTGTTGATTTTCTTTAGCTTTCATTGTTTCTTTCTTTTGATCATGAAATTATGCTCCATTCCCTGTTTAAATTGAGTTAATTAATTAAACTTTGTCAAGTATTTGTCGACCACTGTACGAGCTGCTGTGAGCTTTAGTGACATAATGAACGAATTTAGAGAGAGAGAGAATTGAGCGTGAAAATTCCTCTTCTGATTTCATTAACAGAGAAAAGGGGAATATATACAACCCTACAATACAAATGACTAAAGTACCCTTTTGTACAAAGAATCTAACAAATAGCACCCTAGCTGATACAAACTAATCTACTGAGACATGTCTCATTATATGTTAGCCACTACAATCTAACACTCCCCCTCAAGTTGGTGCATAGATATTGATCATGCCCAACTTGAAGAGGATACGATGAAACACCTTACTACTAAGACCTTTAGTAAACACATCAGCTAATTGGTCCTCGGATTTCACATAAGGCATGCATATTACACCACTGCTCAGCTTCTCTTTGATAAAGTGTCTATCAATCTCTATATGCTTTGTCCGATCATGTTGAATAGGGTTATGAGCGATATTGATAGCAGCCTTGTTATCACAGTACAGTTTCATAGAACTGTGATCAGCAATTCCCAAATCATGCAGAAAAGTTTGAAGCCATAAAAGCTCACAAACACCATGTGCCATGGCTCTGTACTCAGCTTCTGCACTTGACCTCGCTACCACAGATTGCTTTTTGCTTCTCCACGTAACTAAATTCCCACCAAGGAAAGTGCAATAGCCAGAGGTAGAACGTCTATCATCAATAGATCCTGCCCAGTCTGCATCAGTGAAGGATTCCAACCTCAAATGACCATGGTTTGAAAACAAAATACCTTTGCCTGGAGAGGATTTTAGGTACCTCAAGATACGATAAACAGCATCAAGGTGAGAAGAACGAGGGTCATGCATAAATTGACTGACAACTCCCACCGCATAAGAAATATCTGGACGTGTGTGGGATAAGTATATCAGACGACCCACAAGTCTCTGATATCTTTCCTTATCCGCATGCTCTCCCACGCTGCCAAGATGATGATTGACCTCAATAGGAGTGTCAGCGGGCTTGCACCCCAGCATCCATGTCTCCTCCAAGAGGTCAAGAATATATTTCCTTTGGGAAATGAAGATCCCTTTCTCAGATCTAGCCACCTCCATGCCAAGAAAGTATTGCATCGCCCCCAGCTCCTTAATTTCAAATTCCTTGGCAAGAAGAACTTTAAGCATCTGAAGCTCATTCACATCATCACCTGTCATAATTATGTCATCCACATAAACTATAAGGATGGCAATCTTACCATCACTCCTCTTGGTGAACATAGTATGATCAGCATGACTCTGCGTGTATCCAAGTTTCAACATGGCCTTGAGAAATCTGTCAAACCACGCTCTTGGTGATTGTTTCAAGCCATAGAGAGCCTTCTTCAACCTACACACCTTGCCCTCAGTGGTGGAGGAAGAAAAATCAGGTGGTATATCCATATACACCTCTTCTTCCAAATCACCATGAAGAAAAGCATTCTTCACATCAAACTGTTGAAGTGGCCAGTTTAGATTAGCAGCACAGGACAACAAGGTGCGAATAGAGTTCATCTTGGCCACTGGAGCAAAGGTTTCTTCATAGTCAATGCCATATGTCTGAGTATAGCCTTTGGCAACCAATCTTGCCTTGTACCTCTCAACAGTGCCATCAGCTTTATGCTTAACCGTGAACACCCATTTACATCCCACTGCATTCTTTCCCCGAGGAAGAGACACTAACTCCCAGGTGCCATTTTTCTTCAAGGCCTTCATCTCCTCTACCATAGCTTCATTCCACTTAGGAATTGCAAAAGCTTCCTTCCAACCCTGTGGAATAGGTATAGAAGAAAGAGAAGAAAGAAAGGTAGAGTACGAAGGAGACAGACGAGAATATGAAACAAATTGCGAAATGGAATGTTGGGTACATAATCGAGCCGGCACTTTATGTGTACGAATTGACTTTCTATGAGCAATAGGCACATCAAGATCATCAAAAGGAAGGGATATAGAGGAAGGAGATTTACCAGAAGACTCAGCTGAAGCGTCAGGAACTAGAACTGGTGATGATGATTGGTACTGTGGTAATGCACCAGGTTGGCCCTTTTTCTTGCGAGTGAAAGTTTTTAACTCAGGTCTGTCCAATCTTTCTCTTCCATCTGGTATTACTCTTTCTCCAGATTCAGGTTCCTCTCTCTCCCCTTCAGGATTACTAAGGCTGGGAGATGCCTCCCTCCCCCTCACCAATGTTCTCCCCCGTAACAACATTCTCCCTCTCACCAACAGTTGGGGGAGAGTACCACAAATCAAAATCACAAGGTGTCAACATCTCTTCCCCTCTAGTCAACATCTCTTCCCCTCTAGAACTCTCCCCCTGAAGAGATGGGGGCGAGAGAGGGTAGAAGGGTTGGTGTTCCCAAAAAGTGACATCCATTGAAACAAATTTCTTTCGAGAAAGAGGGTCATAGCAATGATACCCCTTTTGAGTGGGAGAGTAGCCAGGGAAAATGCATTTACGAGCTTTAGGATCTAACTTTCCACCGGGGTGGTGAGGAGCATGCACATAACAAACACAACCAAAAACCTTAGGAGGAAGAATAGAGACCCGAAAGTTACCAGGAAGGAAATCCAAGGGAGTCCGGAATTGAAGAACACTGGAGGGCATTCGATTAATAAGATAAGAAGCTGTAAGGATGGCCTCGCCCCAAAAATATTTAGGAATATTCATAGTAAACATAAGAGAACGAGCCACCTCAGCAAGATGCCGGTTCTTCCTTTCCGCAACTCCATTTTGTTGCGGTGTACCCACACAAGTAGTTTGGAAAAGAATGCCATTGCCATCAAGATATGACTTGAAGGGACCGTTCATATATTCAGTCCCATTGTCACAACGAAGTATCTTGATGTTGGTATCAAATTGTGTGTGCACCATCTTATGAAAGGATTGAAAGTATGAGAAAACTTTATTTTTTGCTCGGAGTAGATACACCCAAGTTATACGAGAATGACAATCAATAAAGGTAACAAAATAGCGATAACCAGAAATAGAGGTAATGGGGGAAGGGCCCCAGACATCAGTGTAGACAACCATAAAAGGAGAAGCACTCCTCTGATGAACAGGAGCATAAAAGGAACGTCTATGTTTTGCAAGTTCACAAGCTTCACAAAAGAACCTACTTCTAGAACATCGTTTAGTTAAAGTAGGAAAAAGTTTCTCTAAAATACCAAAAGAAGGATGGCCAAGTCTACGGTGCCACTGATGCAATAGAGGAAGAGCTGAACCCGTATCCGCCTCAAGGGCATGACCCAAGGGTGAGGGTGTAAGAGATGAACAAGGCGCAGACTCCAAAAAATACAGGCCATCCTGAGCTCTACCAGTACCAATCGTCTTTCCTGTTCCCAGTTCCTGAAAGACACAATGAGTGGGGAAAAATGTTACCGAACAATTCAAGGATTGTGTGAGACTACTAACAGATATAAGATTAGTAGTAAAATTTGGAACATGGAGAACGGAAGAAAGAGGTAAGGTAGGTGAGTAGTGAATGGAACCTTTCCCTGAAATAGCAGACAGGGATCCATCAGCTACTCGAACTTTGTCCTTACCAGAGCATGTAGAGTAGGAGTCAAAGAAGGATGAACAACCTGTCATATGATCCGTAGCACCGGAATCTATTATCCAAGGAAGAGAAGAAGTGGCAGCGGTATATGCACTAGGTTGGATACCTGTGTGAGCAAAGGAGGTAGTGGAAATAGAAGCTATGGAAGACAGAGTATCAAGTTTAGCCAGTAGGCGCCTGAGAGTTTGTAACTCCCCCTGAGAAAGAGTACCACCAACAGGAATATTCTTGTGATCCTCCGACATACTGTCAATTGCCAAATAGCTCGAAACAATCCCGTACGTATAGTGCAGAACGGTACCCAACAGTGGCAAATACAATCCAAACAGCTCCCAAACAGGGACTACGAAACTGTCCTAACAATAAACTGCAAACTCCGAATAATAGAGGCACACACCCTTCAAACTGTAGTGCAAGTTACAGATGAAGTCCAAAAAATCCTCTTTGACGCTAAAAAAAGTGTCGACGTACGTGCAATCAAACGGAACCCAGCTAACTATAACTCAAACAGCTCAGCAAAAGCAACACCAAACTGATCGAAAAAGCAATAGTTGCCGAAAAAGGAAGGTTACCCAGATCAAAACCGAATCTGACTCAGTTGATCGACGAGGCTGAGCTTGGTCCGGTGAAAAAGTCAGCAAGATCCGACGAGGCTGGGATCACTGTTCAAGTGCAGCAAACGCCCCCTAAATAGTGGGTTACGAGTAAACTAACCACAGGCTTCGTCACTTTCAGAAGCAAAGAGGCGGTAGCGGAAGCTTACAGAGATGATCAACAGCAACAAACATAAAAAACGAGCACATACCAGATCTTGGAAGCAATAGGCAGCAGAAAAAATACCCAATCGGCACCAGAAAACACTCAAAACGAGTCCAACCGGAGGTAGAAAGACCTCAAACGGGAACAACCTGGGTTCGCCGAAGTTCGCCGGAGGTCGCTGGTAGTCGGCAAGAGTCCAGGTGGGAAAAAATCTGGTGCCCTAGATCGTGATGCTCTGATACCATGAACGAATTTAGAGAGAGAGAGAATTGAGCGTGAAAATTCCTCTTCTGATTTCATTAACAGAGAAAAGGGGAATATATACAACCCTACAATACAAATGACTAAAGTACCCTTTTGTACAAAGAATCTAACAAATAGCACCCTAGCTGATACAAACTAATCTACTGAGACATGTCTCATTATATGTTAGCCACTACAATCTAACACATAATCCTTCCGTAGGACCCTTCGCACTCGCTCTCGATCCTCACTCTTTGCTCGCGCTAGAAGCTTTGTGTCTGAAAGGAAAGTGGCGGCTTGGGATTCAGAAATTTAGAAGCTTTCAATGCAAGGCAAGCAAGCTTGGAGAAATCTGCGAAGACCAAAATTCTCTCCTCTACAAGATCTTCAAAAGCAAGTATTTTCCAAACTCTTCATTTATGGAAGCAAGTTTAGGGTCCAGGCCACATCCTATTCTTGGAGTGGGATTATGGAAGCCCAAAAAGTTTTTGTGACAGGAACCAGATGGCGCATTGGAGATGGCATGAAGGTGAGGATATGGAAAGATAGGTGGATCCTACTCCTAAGTCCTGACAGCTTTCAAGCCCAACACCCCTGAGAACTCTTTGGTTCACAGTTTCATATTTCAAATTCAGAAAAGGGAACTGTAAATCAAGCTACAAATAGCAGTAGCAACAATTCCTTGCAATATCTTGTTGGCCATGCTCTTTGTGAACATTTTTTTGTGAGTAAGAAAGAACGAATTGTGTAAGAAGTCCGGCGAATCTTCTATATCACCTTGTTTGTCCACTGGCTGCTGAGTTGGTGATCCTTTTATGTTCGATCTCTGGCTGTGGTGTGGGTCATCCCTCAATCAATGTGAAATCTTTTTGGTTTTTTGGAGACATAGCTGGCCAAGGAGGTGTTTGAGGACGGCTTGGCAGGCAAATGTGTTATGCCAACTTTGGACTGTGCGGAGGGACATAATAGCAGATCCTTTGAAGGTGTTACTCACCCTAAGAGGATCAATGCATATTTTTTTGGTTGAGGGAGTGAACTTTTCTATTGACCATCGTGTGCATTCCATTGGTCATCTATTCATTCCTCCTCATGTATTGTATGCACCTTTTGTCTTATACTAATTTGTGCAGGGCTCGCTCCTTGAAGGAGTTCCTTTTGATGAGTCTGATTTATCATGTGAAATATGAAGCTTGATTTGCTGAGCAAAATATATATATATATATAGCAGTCAGATCACATGCATTTCATACTTATTCAGGTAGGATAAAATCTTGACTTTGAAAAGTTGGTAGGAGCATTTCTAAGATGTATTCTACCGTCGTTTTGTTGGATTATGGTGGACTCTGAAATAGGGAAAGGAAAGTTTAGTTTTCAGAATATATAAAATTGAAAAGGTGGGTTTGGTCCAACTGATTTTTTTCAAAGACGGTTCTTTGTTTAGTTGGGCAGGCCAATTCGAAGAAACGTTGAATGAGGTTTACATCGCGCAGGTGGATGAAGTCCACCTTTGGGGTGTCAACATTCCGAGACTTGAGGCAGCTATAACAATTTGCACCTTGTACAGCATTCAGCAAATGTATTGCACATTTCTGTCGTTATTGAGCCTACTATCTGATTTGGGCCATTTTGGCATCTCTTGGGCATGCTGTACAGCTGTAGTTTTTTTTTTTTTTTGTGGGAATTACTGTACAGCTGTAGTTATTTCTATTCTCAATATGCAATTTGCATTCCATTAAGTTCCTTGGGAAGATCAATTACGAGTTTTTATCTAACCTTTGTTTTGTTGGATTATGGTGAATTCTGAAGAAGGAATGGTAAATTTAGGTTTAAGAAGATACATGCAGATCGAAGAAGGTTGGTTTCATACAGACAATTTATTTCAGTTGGAAACTTATATGGTTGACAGTTGTTTGTGTTTAGTTGGCATAACAAGCTGAAAACATAATAAACAAGGTCTTACATCTCGCTGCTGGATAAAGTCTACCCTTTTCTCTGTCAACTTTTTTTGAGACTTAAGCTCACTAACGTTTTGTACGTATAGTTATTAAACCGTTCTGTAGTTACTGAGCACCTATGTGATTTGGCATCCCATCCCATACAAAAAATGTTTGAGGTTTTGTTGCTGTAATTATTTCTGTTCTATTTTTATGCCTCATTATTTCCTTACAGGTTAGTGTCAAGTCGTAGGAAAGCCAGTTGCCCTATGTAGTACTCGTACTTCATATCTATTAACCTTGTTTGTGAGTTCTATAACAAATTCTTAGGAGTTACTATATCTCAGTAACTTGTTTCTCATTTGCAGTATGCATAAAATGTCTACTTATTTAACATCATTGCTTAGCATTTTGAGCACAACTGTTTTGCTCTGGTCGTCATCTTGTTTATTCATGTATTCGTGTAAATACACTCAAATCGACAAGGGATGCCGTTATTGAGAAACTATTGTCGACTCTGCAGGGAATTAGGTTACAAAGTGACACCGATGCTGAGTATCTTATTGGCCCAGATCATATAGAATCTCATATTCTCCCTACATCACCGGACTTAAAAACGGCACCTCTAGCAGTCTCTGAAAGTGCATAAAAATGTCATGTTTCTAAATGTTTATTATAGTGGTTTATGATGGCTTTTTAGTTTTGCCATGTCAACGGTGAAATAATAAACAGCAAAACAAAAATCAATTTAAATAGCTCAATTATAAAATCCAATTGCGTATGTGGATGAAAACTATGTTGTGTTTAATCAAACGGTAACTTATTAGCATTCCCGATGTCCCAAATTGAATTAAAATTAGTCTAATCACATCATAACCAGATAAATTCAATTGTTGTGATTTAGAGAGGCCGGGTGGATCCATGATTGATTCATTTGTCTTTCTATTTGTATTCTAACTTTTTTCAATCTCGATTCATACTTTCATACTTCTTGTATTGCTAGCCGATATAAATACTTTAAAGAAAAGAACAATGCATATAGTATAAGGGAACTGATACAGTAACCGAAAAGATTAGAGATCTCCTGTATCCTACCGCTATTACATGAGCTTATTGCACTACAATGCGATTTTTTTTTTTTTTAGGGCATCAAAGAAGAACATCATATATTCATAATAAAAAGCAAGAGAAATACAACTGTGTTATCGCCACAAGATAAAGAACGCTGGCGAAGAGTGAAGACCAAAAGGTCTAAGGAACATAACACAGAAAAACAACCTTACCAGGCATAATCTAAGCTTACAACAGAAACAAATTAAAAAACTACAACTAAGCTTAGTGCATCGAGGACCGAACCACAACCGTTGAAACCGAAACGCGCCCATAAGAAGCGACCAAACCGCTGGCCAGATCACGCCCATTTTAACGGCGGCCAACGCAGATCGGTTAGCCTTTGCGCCCCCCAAAAAAAGCGACCAAACTGCTGGCCGGATCGCGCCCATTATAACGGCGGCCAACGCAGATCGGTTAGCCTTTGCGAGAAACCCAAGCCGTGTGGATCAAACACCTCACAGAACCCTTAAGCCGTCGTCATCGTAACCTGCAACAAACGATCAAACAAACCCAAAAGAAAGCCAGACATGCATGCACAAAGCCGATCGGATCAGATGGGGAAGGGGATAACGAAGAGGGAAAACCAGATCCGATCGGAGAGGGGAGATGAAAGAGGAACAGCCGATCGGACGGGGGAAGGGGAGACCGGAGGGGGGAGCCGATCGGCTATGAAAAAAAGAAAGAGGGGGAACTCCCTGATGCTCATTGGGGAGGGGCGATCGGAGACGGGGAGACGAGCAAATGGGGAGAAGAAGAGACATGCATGCATATCCGGCTACAGGGGTGACCGCAACGGCGGCAACAACGGACACACACAACTCCAGAGCATGCTTGAAACCCCAAAACAGCCACGTTGAGGAGACGGAGCACAGATCGATGGCGACAGAGCTTAGCTAGAACAACTAGCTACATGCTGAGAGAGAGAGAGAGAGAGAGAGAGAGAGAGAGAGGGGGGGGGGCAGGCGCGCTGCTGCCGCCCCAAACCGGATCCAACGCAATTAATCTTACAAAAAGAAATAAGCATCAAACAAACAACATAATTAACAAGTACTGTATCTACTATCTCCAATTGCACTTGCTATTCCATAACCTTCCTAGTTCTTTTCATCTCCGGAGCTGCCATCATCCATTATAGGAACCAATCCAAAAATAAACAATGCCGAGAAAAGAAGCGGGAGAAATACACTCTGGTTTGCTGCCAAATCCTGGTTGGAAACATATGTGTTCCATGGTGCCTCCTCTTGTTTACATCGTGGACAAATCATATCCACTTGAATCCGTCTTTGTTGAAGAGTGGTCATGACAGGGAGAATCCTGTGAATCAATTTCCAAACAAAAAACAAATATTTTGCCGCAATACTTGAAGCCCATAATTTCAGCCAAACTTTTTCCGCGAAATTCTATCGTTTTGGTAGAACAAATCTGGATGTTTCAGTTGTAAGGCCAAAAAATATGTAAATTGGACCGATGTTCTATGATCTCATCCCCCTGTGTTGATCCCTGTTATGAGGTAAGTTGATGGCCAAGATCTGAACAATATCAGCAGGAAAAAATGAAGCCCTTACCCAAGGAACTCAACCACAATTTTGTTCCAGCATCAATAAGACTAGACACCGAAACATCACCTTGAAACATCGACTGAACACCCGGAGAAGCAACAAAGGGATTAGGCATCTTAGGTATCCATTGATCTTTAAAAGTTCTAATCACCTTCATGATCAGGATCCACCAAGTTAAGCAAATGCTTCACCATCATGTATGCATGTTCACTGTTCCGAAGATTTGCCCACAAAGCAGTTTTCCATGTTGTTGACCATCCTGGACCCTCATCTCCGGTTGACATATATTCAACATAAGAATGATGCTAATTGACGATTGCCGAATATCAATTGCGCTCAGAATTATGAGTAAGGAAACAAAAGACAAAAATAAAGCAACCAAATGGTTTTAGTCCTTAAAACAAACTAATAGAATGCAGTAATTGCCTGGGAAAAATACCACAATGGATAATTATGACTCTTAGTAATGGAATGTTTTTTGCAAAGAACGGAACTCCCAATGGAATGGCTATTCACCTAAATTAATGAATGATGACTCTATTTGTAATGTACAAAGTGAATGAAATGCTAGAATGAGCTTTTCAAGAGAATGACAATTGATTCCAGCCTTCCTATCAATAAACCAAAATTACCTAAGTGTTTCAGAAAGTTGAATAATTCTTAACGGGCTTATGAGTAAATGCAGCCATGGAATGCTACAAGTTCAAAGGGGGGAAATATATAGGGAAAAAAACCCGCCAAAAAAAGAGAATAAAAAGCTTGGGTGAAAACAGAAGAAAAAATTTGAATGGGAGGATTCAAGAATGAAATGAACTTCCAATTTTCTAAGATATGACCTCTTTTGTAAGGGGTATAGTCTGCAGCTCTACAGGGGTGAGGAGTTCTCTCAACACTTCCAATTTTCCATAATGGAACCATCCCGAGCAATCTTTGTTGGATAAAGTCCAGGTTGAGCTTTACGGACTCTTTCAACCAGATCATCACCACTTCTACCCAATGCCTGTTTGCAAGTAATTTCAATTATGAAGCATTTCATCTCGAAAGCTAAAAAAGAGCTGGTAACCAAAAAACACACACAGAAACTTGAGATTATTTTTTCGATTCAAGATAGGAGCTTTACCTCAGCCGCAAAAACAACTTTGGAGAAAACTTCTATGATGATTGACATGTCCATGGTCGACGAGTAACTCACACTAGCAGGCTTTCCATCAGGTGCAATAAAAGTGTGATCTGGAGAGGTTGATGGGTTAGTTTCAAGGAATCCTACTTTGCCTTCTATCAACCAGTCCATTAGAAATGAAGCACATCCTTCCAGCAGAAAATAATATTACCATAAAACCTGCTATTACCATAAAACTCAATCGCCTTAGAAGGAGTTGGAGACTTCAAACCCTGAGTACTTCAGAAAGATATGTTTGGAAGAGAAGCATAAAGATATACATAGATTCAGTAGAAAATTATCTAGCAGCACAAAGGAATAACATTGCATATCATATGCGTCACAATGAAACGGGAAAAAACTGTTCTCATTGCGCTTCATATTATGATCAGAGAATACACACATGGTTGGCTTTAATCACCGATCTAGTATTCACGTAGTGGACCAACTGAGGCAAGTTCAAGTCATTAAAGTTCAGTTTCAGTGAGATAGCACCAACTTTGGCAAAAACTAGATTTATTGAAGGTGATCAAAGTAAGGTGCAGATCAGTAATTAGTGATAGCATAGATCAAAGTAATCATAGATATTAAAGGTAATTGAGTATGGAAGGTGCAGCTCAAAGTAATACGAATTTGACGTTGGATTCAGAATAAGGGGCTGGGCAAACTGATAAACAGATTCACAAAGTTAGGGGGTAATTGACAAGTGACCTTTTGCTTTGAGAACTGCAAGTGGCCCAAAATTTTCGAAATTGCTCACTTGCTTATGAATCCTTTTTCCAAGTGACACGTGTATTACAACATCTCATATAGAACTTTTTTGGGTAGCAGCGAAAATTGAAAGTGGCCGATTGCTTGGAGAACTTCAAGTGGCCCAAAAGTTTCTAAATTGCTCCCTTGCCCATTTATTCTTTTTCAAAGCAACAGAAGTATTGCATCTCATATAGAACTTTTCAGGGTAGGTCGAATTCCAACTTGAAAGTAGGCGCTTGGGAAGCTAGGCCGCCTGGGGAGTTGGATTTAACTCCCCATTGGCATTGTACCTGAGATTGCTCCATACATTCCTTCCTGAGCTTCAAAGACAATGGGGTTTGGCCAAATAAAATCATTTGCTAATAGAAATTGAATTAGTCGCGAACACACTGTACCTTAGACGATGGGTTTGGCATCGTGAGTTAGTCGCGAACACACCTCTATCGCTGACTCAGTGATCGGCGGCGGTGAAGGTCGACTTCGTTTGGTTACGACGGACTCCGACCAAAAGCCCTCGAGGAACAAAGTCTTTCAGGTTGTAATAATCAAGTGTGCGCAGCTTTCTTTTTTTCATTTTTTTTCCAGATACATCTTCTCCGATTAAATACCAATAGACACTCGATCGACTTGATATTTAACAAAACTATGCTAATCAACAAACTCTACAATTTGGGCGAATTGGATCATCAAATTGATTCCAAACTGAGGTTGAAAATTGCCAAAAACTGTGGAGAAACCTCTCACCCGATTGTAATCATCAACTCACCCTCTATAAAGTTGTAATCAAGTGTGGCCAGGACAATTTTTTTCATTTTTTTTGGAGATATATCTTTTGCGATAAAATATAATTATGTATCTGATCGACTTTTTATTTCTCGAGATTAATCAAATTGACAAGTTATAAAATGTGGACGTATCGGATCATCAAAGTAATTCCAAAATAAGATTGAAAATTGCATAAAAGGGAGAGAAGCCTTGTTCTTCATACTTCGCAGGTTTAAGTTGGGAAGTATGTTCAATACCGAACTCGTGTTTTGCATACGCGGGTTACTTCTTTTTGGGACGTTTTCTTGTTCTTGCTAAAGGCGCTTTTGCGGACCACGATTTTGTTTAAAAATACACATCACCTGATCGAGATGCGAGGTTTTGCTGATACGAAACTTGCGTTCATGGCACACGGTTTTCTTAGAACACATATAAAATTATAAATACAATTTTTTTATTTCGTATTTCAAGATTTTCACCTCTGTTTCGCGGATGCAAAAGCCAAACCACCTCCTCCTCCTCAAATTATTTTCACAGTGTTCAAGGCAGCATGCACTGCTCTATCCAACTTCAAAGCTGGACCAGACGACAGGTTCATGGCATTGCGTCGGTATCCTGGCTCGATTCTGACCCCTTTGTTCAGTCGTCCTTGGTTCTTATGTATGTCAAATCAAATGCAGTCAATAAAGGATGCCCATAAACTGCTCGATGCAATGTCTGAACGAGACGTGGTTTCTTGGAGTGCTTTATTTTCGGGGTATGCTCGACTTGGACATGGAAGTGAGGCACGAGAGGTCTTTGAGGACATGGAGTTGGAAGATTTGCATAAACATGTATTGTTATTCCTTTTTGTCTGAAATTGAAGTGTTTAGTATTGGGCAGTCGTTGAGTCAAGTATCACTTATTCTGGATTCATTTTAAGTGTTTTTCTTTATGGTGGCTTTGTATACTCTACATGTAAGCAAAGAAGAAAAAACAATGTGCCAATGTCTAGTTATTATTTCTGCCTGTCTTTTGCAAATGCCATAAGATTTCTTGTTTTACTGCTTATTGTGTTAATGAATCCGATTTCTCAAAACCAATAGTTGAAGCGGTGGCCTTTCTAACTGATAAATCCAATTCTTGCAGGTCCTTGATTTTTTTGTGAAGTTGGATTCTCTAATTTTCGGATTCACTCTCACTAGAACCTGATGGATCATTTTTTAGCGATTGCATTTCCTTAGCCAGAAGGAGGAAGAACTGCAAAACAAACCGTCACATAGTAGGTTTCCATTTGGAGACAATCAATAAGAGAAAAAGTGGCAGAAGGAAGAGATGATACCGGTTAGAAGTAGAATATTTATTTTTATTGTTTCCTCCCATCAATTTCAATTCTGATAACTTATAGGCACGTTTTCAATGTTTCCTTTTGGAGATGATCAATAAGAGAAAAGGTAGGCGTTTATTCCTGTTGTATTCTATTTGTGTGAAAACGAAGTGAAGGGATGTAATTAAGGGTTTATTTTAGATTTATACTATATAGGAAAGGGATGACTTCCACCATTCAATCGACCTCCATTTTTTTAATCTTGATTGGTAGTGTTTTTTGCCAGTTCTGCATTTTGATTGATAGCAATTCGAGGACAACTCAGTTCTCTTAAGTATGCTTATGTTCTTGCTGTACAGAAATGTAGTTCAAATCTCCCATTGAATTTCTGTTAGTGTTATTGGCTATTTCCGAGTGTTGACAAACCATTTTGGAGTCTGTATTTCGTTTTGCCTTTGGATTTTGATGGGTTAGATTAGATTTGATCATGTCTAGATACTGTACTTGTGTGTTGAAGTGTTCAAAGTCATGGTTGCCTCAAGCTTCAGCTCGCTCTGAATTGTGGGTGCCGATTGAAAGGTATAAATCATGCATTTATATTTAGAGATAAGTGTCATGTTTTCACTCGTTGCTTTAAAAGAAGTTTTATGATGTCTTTGCATGTTCTTATTGCTTCTTGCTTTAGACCTTTTAGGATGCTTTTCATGCTGTTTTTGGACCCCTTGTTGATAGCTAATTTTTTTGTAAGGCATGGGTGTTTTTTATTTCTTGATCAGAGAGTGGCGCTCACGTGATGCTTGTGAGCCCTTGGCACTCAGCATTGCTCGTGGCTCTTGGGAGCCCTTACCACTCCCGCAACACTCGTGGCTCTTGTGAGCCCTTGGCGCTCATGCAGCGCGTGCGTAGGGCTTAATGGCGCTTTGCTTTGTTTTGGGCTTCTTTTTGAAGGGTGCTCACCCAGCGCTAACACTAGCTCTGAGCACCGCGATAAAAGCTCCTATGACTTCAATTTTGCTTATGTGTCACATTTTCACTGGCCCATTTTAGGGCAATGACACTGTATAAACATTTTTTTCTCCCATTTTGGGCAAGCTTTTGCATTAGCCCACTTCTCGTGTCTTGTCTCTCTCTTCTTCTTTTTTTTTTTTTTTGCATTGTTCCTTGATCATTGAATTGTTTTAATTAGTATGGAGCTTGGGTGATCATATTGGTGCTTTCGGTGTGATACAGCCAATCTGAACTCTGGGCACCTGAATATTCATGACTCTGTCTATTCCGAAGGACAAAGCCAGACCAACCAACACTGTTATGTTGCATTATTTCTTAAACATCTTCTTGTTGCATGCCATGTGAATGAGGAGATGGAAGCAAACTATTATAACAAGGAACTTTAGGTTACATAGTGGTGGATGATGGCAAAGACGGCGGGTATGGAGGACCACCACACCGACAGCGGGTATCACTCTCTCCCTCTCTTCTTGGTTTGATTTTAGAGTTGGGTCTCGACAAATTTTATTGTAAGAGTACAACATTCATTCGTTTTATTTTAGAGGTTGACGTTTAGTTCTAAATCAGAAGTGCAAAGCATTTCTTACAAAGCCTTGGCGATGGACTTGATGAACAATTGTGGTCATCTAGGCGGAAGGGGACTGATTGTGGGTGATTGAAAACGGTCCCATTAGCATGCAAAAGGTTTTGTAACAGTTTGGTTGTGTTGAGGGTATCTGGAAGAATTTTTCTGCATAATGGTTGTTCTTCGGAGCACGTCCTTGGAGATTCCATTTTCCATGTTTGGAAGTGTTGGATAGTAATGGCTTCGGTGCTTTTATGAGGAATGCTACCCTCAACTATGTGCTCGCGGATTTTTTCTGTAGATTATACAAAATAGCGTTGCAAGCTTTTACATAATTGTTTCTACTGTCATGCATTACAGGATAAAAATGATTGTTCTGTATTGTCATCTACAAGGGCAAACGTCCAATGCAGTTACTACAATTTCCTAGAGGAAATCAAAAGATGTACCTAGAGGAATCTAACGAGGATATGACCTCCACAATTCATTCTAATTCCTAGCCTAATAATCTGCGGAATAGAGGAATCAGACGATTTAAAGAGCGTCTATGCAGAGATGGAAGATGATGTTATTGAGCTTAGAAGAAGGGTCCACGGGGTAGAACGGTTGGAAAAGAATTTTAAGTTGGGTTGTAAAACTTTTTTTGTTTTGTTTCTCTTCTGCCTCATTTGATGCTCCATGGCGTGAACTAATGTTTTTCTACTCACATGAATGTAGCTTGTTGGCTTTTGATACTTGTGGAATTGCGAGAGTAAAAGTAGATGAATTTGATGCAAATTTTGATGACTTATTTTTATGGCTAGCAGTTAATGCTTTTGGTGTTTTCGAGATCAGTTGATTGTTTCTCGATGGATTTTTTTCCGGTTTCATTGCATTGCGAGGCATAAACTGTATAATGTTGGAGCAAGGAGCGCTGCCGCCTCATTACGGACACCATCTATGCCCACCACCACCTCAAACCCAAGTGCTGATACAGAAATTGTGCATATATTCAAGCTCTAACTACCTAATTTCAAGTACTTTAAAAGAAATCTTGACTTCATAAATGCACCAAAACCCAAATAGTAATGCAAAAAGAATCATATTCCACTCTTACTGAAATGAAAGGGGACAAAATAAGTACAAACAAAGTCTGTCCTAGAATGAAATTTAAGAAAACAATCGCAATGAAAATGAAAAACCAAGATGTCGATACATGAATTAGGCATACATTCAATCTCTAACCTCTATTTCTACTAAACAAAATTTCGCAAAACATAAAGACATTATATATTGAAAGACACAAGTAATTTATAAATGACACGCATACCGAAAATTGACAAGAAATTTGCGATGGAGGTAGTACAATTGATGGAGAAAAAGAGTCTCCAGATACAGAAGGCCGAGTATTAATAGTATAGCTTAAAAGGCAGATAGAAAATTCCACCAAATTTGACAAGTATCTGAAGCTAACTAGCTACATTTGTCGGAGTGAAAAACATCAGTTTACATCGTGGTGCATCAAATGCAACAAAAGCAAATAAAAATCTTTTCCATCCCATGGGGGACCTTCGCCTAAGCTCTGTAACTTCATCTTCCATCTTGGCATACACCCTCTTTAGATCATCTGATTCCTTTATTCAAACAGCATTATTAACCTGGGAAACCTTACAAGTTGCAGCAGACATTTGCCCTTATAGACTGCAATGCATAACAAGTTTTACCCTGCAATGCATGACAATTAGACAAAATCAAATGAAAATTTGGGATACTGTTCCATAATCTGCAAAAAGAATCGACTGCTGGTTGAGGATAGCATTATTTATGGATTCTCCAAGGATGTGCTCAATTCCTAAATGAGGACCCATACTGCAGAAAAAATTTCTTCCAAATGTTCCAAATGTTTCCACCGTAATCAAACTAGTCTGATCCACAGTTACAAAACCTTTTGCATGACATTACATAGCAACTTGGGAACCATTCTCAATCACCCACAATCGGTTGCATTTTCGGATTGATAGCCACTTTTTCGCTAAGTCCATTAACAAGGCCTTCTAAGAAGTCCCGATTTGCACTTCTAAATCAGAAGAAAGCTAATCAACCTCCACTCTAAAATGGAAAGCACCCTCTCTTAGCATATTGAAGGGACCAAAACTCAAAAAACCAATTGGTACCTGCCATCTTTGTCATCAACTCCTGCCAGAGTTCGAACAAAAAAGTAACAAACGAGAATTTGCTCATCTTCCATGTTTTATTTTCTAAACTCCACATGACTAAAATATTTATAGCTCTATTGAACATTACAGAATACCAAAACTGTTTTCTAGAAACCACAAAACGAAATGCACCAAAAATTCTGTGTTTTAAAAAAATATTGAACTATCCATCCCCGTTCAGGTTCACTTGGCATGCCAAATGAATACAACCAATGAAGTGATGAGAAAGAGAAATGGAAATTATATCATTGGCGGACTGGAACTAAAATAGCGTACAGAAAGAATGCTTCAATTCTTTCAAGAATGAGTTTTGACTTTTGATTGAACTGGGAGACATCAGAAGGCAAAAACAGCAAAAGGACTAACAAAATATGCTAAAACTGTAAGAACATACGGAATCAGGAAGTCAACCCTTTCCTATTGCTTAAATGAGTTAAATCTAAGATAAAGCCTGAAGCCTCAGCTTTGTTTCCAGGCAAAGAATGAAAATAAATTGTATCACCCCTATGTTTTAGAGAATCACTAAAACAGTGAAAAGGAAAGTCAAGTGGAGGGATCCTTCTATCTGAATTCGCGAGATTTACAAAGAGACTAGTGGTATATGAGACATGCATACTGATAAAATGTTTTAAGAAAAAACTCTCTAGTTTCTGAATTAACGCAGAGAGTGAACTATTCTAAACTGGAAATCAACTATTGCCCATTGTAGCTTCGCCATGATTTACGTTTGGCTGGGGTAGAAGAGATGGGTCAAGCTTTATGTTACTCAATCAACTATTGCCCATTGTAGCTTCGCATACTTGATATATTCCTCACCTCATAGCGGCAAAGCTTGAAATATTCTCAATAATGTGGTTTGACTTAAAACTTTGATTGTAGTACTCATCAAAAATTCAAAATGTCGGAATACAACACAGAAACATGGCAAACCCTCTGGATCATCAATTCCAACTCTTGTTCAAACCCCATAGAAGACCCTGTACCTTGTGCCCTCTGGATTGCTCGAACCCCTAAGTTCCAGGCCAAGACCAATCGGCCAACCCCTTGGGGTTCAAGTACAAACTTTCCACGAGCGAGCAACACAACTAAAAGCAAAATTGCTCAGTTTCAAATGTAGATAGGAGAAAATTCAGGCTAAGAAAAAGACTGGAACTGCATAAATTGACATCCACAGTACCTGTATAGTCAAACCCGGTCGACGAAACCGGCGGCGTGGAGGTGACGGCAGCAGGAGGATGGCCGGTCGTCGAAGTCTTTGTAGCGCCAGTGGAAGGTTTCGGGGTCGTGAGAAGGCTTATAATAATAGTTTACCAATAATGGGTATGATCTAGTGTGGCCATCAATATTTTCTTCTGAAAAAACTCACACAAATCATCTTCGATTATGAACTAATCCAAATTCGATTAACAAATTCTTTATCATGGCATATAGTCTTGGCAATATCTACAACTTGAACAATTTAGATCATCAAAAACAACCGTATTGAGTTCACAATTTACCAATTACAAAATTTCAATAGACCTCCATCTATTGGATTTGATCCAGTGTGGGCATCAATATTTTCTTCTGAATAAATTCACAAAATTTATATCCGATCATAAATGAATCAGCACTTGATTAATATGATATTCGACATGGTATATATTCTTGACAATATCTACAACTTTAACAATTTCGATCATAAAAATAAACCGCATTCAGTTCAGAATTTAGCAATAACGTAGTTTCAACGGACTTCTCACGTGAAACCTGCGAAGTCTTCAGAAACCAGGGCGACGGCGTCAAATGCAACTTTGTATGGAATTCAACTGAAAATTGTCCCGACACACTCTCTCTCTCTCTCTCTCTCTCTGCACTTTGTTTTCCCTTTCTAAAATTTCCTACTCAACCAAAATTTCTTCGATTGAGATTGATTGAAGCGACGAGTTGTTGGCACAAATTCGTCGTAGCTGATGAAGGATAAAGAGAGATGCTTTATGAATGTTAGCATTCGCACCCTTTGTTACATAGTCCCACCCTCTGCGCCCACTCTCAAATCTCACTCTGCACTCCCGCTCTTAATCTTCACTTTCACGAATTTTGTAGTTTGCAATATTTTTAAAGGACAGCGTTCGTGCACATGCATGCATTATGTATCGCACCATTAATTCTTTTGAGTGTTAAATGGCAGTTCCACTGTTGCAAGTATGGTTGTGGTGAGTGCCGTTGTGGGGAAGAATGGGGAGAGTGTGGGGGCCATTCCAATGGCCGGCGCCAACGCTATCCAAAAACATTGAGGTGCATTTGATTTGGGTGAGATTTATTCAAAATTGTTTCAATTTCATTTTGGCATTCAACGATACTAGAAGCTGTGGGCACACTCCAGTTTGATCTGACAATTAATTCAAAATTCAGTTTAGCTGGGGTGATTTCGTAACACTTTGATCTGACAATTAATTCATGTTATCATATAAACACTTTGCAAAATTTTATTTTTATTAGGACGATATTGGAAATCACTCGATCTTGTGATGCAAATTCAAAATGCAGTCAATCGTTTCCTCATTGAGTTTTATGTCAAGGAGGCAATAGCTGCATTTATTCTACAGTATGTAATAAGGATGAAGAAATCTTGAGTATGAGATGAGGATCAGTGCCCCGTTTGAGCTTAATTAATTCCTATGAATCCATGTGTCGAAATAAATTAGGGTCCCCCTCTTTCACATCTTATGTCTGCAGATGAGTGCTCCTTATTTTTACTAGAGCAAATGAAGCTGAGGCCAGGCCAATGCAATCAAGAACTGTCTAGCTAGAGCTCTATGCTGAATGGTCAGGACAAGAGATTAGTAATTAATAAGGACAAATCTTCTGATTTCTTTATTGCTAATGACTCTCATTCTACTCAAGCTCCAGTTAAACAAGCTCTACGCTTGAGGAAAGGAATTTTATCCACAAGAGATCTTGTCCTTGGTGGTGCTTGCAAAATGGTTGGAGATGGCCCATCTATAGACATATGGTTGGATCCTTTGCTCCTAATCTTGAGTCACACAAAGTTCCTCATCCACAAATTAACCCAACCTCTATTCATAATTTTTGTGAGCTATTTAGTAGAGAGTCTCTCACATGGCATGTCTGTCTCATTCAACAGATTTTTTAGCCCCATGTGGTTCAATCGAATGATACCTATTCCTACTGCTAATTCTGAAGATGAATGGTTGTGGTTGCCAGAGCAACATGGAAATTTCTCACCAAGATCTGCATAATCTCTCCAAACTTGTCATTCGATTCTTCAAGCTATTGGGCTCACTTCTCAAGAATGGCTGAAGCTTTGGAAGGCTAGGATGCATGAACGGTTCAAGGTTGGTCCTATAGTGCAAAATAGAATGAATAAATGGCTTGGGCAGCATCACTTGGTCGGCCTTTCGCTCCTTATCTCTCTCAATCTGAACTGCTAGATTCCAGATAAATGAGGTTAGCTGCCCTTTTTGGAATCAGGTGCCTGAGACAACAACCCATTTTTTCTTCACATGCCATCTTGCAAAAATGGTATGGTTTGATGCATGGAATTTTAATACGGATCAGTTCAACTCTTTATCAGGTAGTGAGATTATGTCCAAAATCTTAAATCATCACATCTTCCTACCCCAGCCTTGCCTAAATGGGACAACTTTGTTCTTTTTACGGGTATTGTTGTTGGTAGACTATGAAACTCTGTAATGATCATATCTTTAGTGGCAAGGTGATTGACCATGAAGTGCTGCGTAAAGAAATCCATGGCTTATGGTCTGAACATATCCACAGCAGAGAAGATACTTTCCATCGCATGGAGCATGACACGGTTATGTCGTCTCTTAATTGCTGGCTTCCCCCCTTGCAAGGCTACATAAAAATTAACTTTGATGGTATAAGAAAGACAAAATGCTTCTTGCTGCCATAGCTCGCGATAGCTTCGGAAATGGGTGTAGCATACTCTGCTGCCTCAGCTGAGGCGGAAGCTGCTCGGATGGCAGTTTTTGGGCACTTGAAGATCAATGGTCAAGTGCTATTTTTGAAGGAGATGCCCTCGAAGTAGTTAAAGCATGCCAAAATGCAAAAGAGGAAATCTAGCGGCAGATAGCCCCTTTGGTTAAGGATATTCGGCTGCTTGTGATGGAAAAGCTTTTTTGGTGTTTCTCTTATATGCCGAGAGAAACAAATCAAAGTGCTCATGAATTGGCTGCTTGGGCTTTTTCTATGGACTTCAAAGGATTGCTAAGTGATGAAGAACTTCCAGAGTTGGCGGCTAAAGCTATAAGCAAGGAGTTGGCCGATCTTCTTGACTCTCTCTTTTTTTTTCTTGTTTCTTTTTTTCTCTTCCTCCCCTTCTCTTATGCTGTCCTTAAAACAAATGAAGTCATTTCTTGGGTCGAAGATGCTGTTCACTGACAGCTGTATTAGTTTGTCAAAAGATTTCTTTTATCAGGAAACATATTTATGGTTTTTTTATTTTTTGAAAGGCGAAGCAAAATTTATTAAGGGGGAGGGGGAAAGTTTCCAACCAAAAGTTGGAAACAAAACTTTTTTTTTTTTAATTGGCTATCTTTTGCATTCTGCAGGTTTCTTGGTTGAAGCACCTAGCAATCCGCGCCAACTGCTGGTGTCAGTTTCTCACCTTTCAAACGATAAGGTCTCGCATTTCTATATTCACTTGGTTTTTATGTTCATGAACCAGCCCTCTAAAGGCCTACAGACATTGAAATTTCTTAGGACAAATGGTTGTGGCATTCTGTTCCCCATCTTTACTCTGTGCCTGTGGCATAAGTGCAGGTCATTGCTAGTGTTGTTCTGGATAAAAAAAGCTATACACATTGACTGCGGGAGTAGGAGACACATTTTGCGTTCCTTACGAGCCACCTTTCTCTTCACTAGCCTATTATAGAGACGATGGTTTGATATTAGCGGCTGGAACAAGCAGTGGGCAAGTGGTATTCTATGATGTTCGTGGAAAACCACAGCCCCTCACTGTTCTCTATGCATTTGGCAATTCTGAGGTGAACTTGCTTCCTTCGATACCAAAGTGATGTCAAAATGAACGGTTCTCTGCATGCATGTTTACGAAACAATGTTAGAACATCAATATGAATCAGGAAAATAAAAATGAAAAAGACTCATGCTTATTCATTATACTGCATGTTTTAGTGGTTACGTTTATACATATAGTTGTGATGTGAAGAAGTAAAATAGACCATTGCGGACCACATGAAATCATTTTAGAGACTATAGGAGATGCTATTAAATCTTTAGATTCTAGACTCCATGATAGTATGGCATCTGTAGAAGACTTGCATATCGAATTTAGACTGTTATATTTGATCCTCATTTGCAGCAATCTGTCGGAGGTATCAAGATGCAATTACCATTGTTTTCATTTAGGAATGGTCCTGTTGTAGATTTTTTTTTGGTTATTGTTTAAGGATATTTCATCATAGATGACTAATAAAGGGAGTGATTTTGGCACTCCCCTTTTTACTAACCACACTCCCTTTTTTTGTTTTTAGTGTGTGAAATTACCAAAATATCCTTCAACTTTGTGCAAAAACCATTTCATTTTGATAACAAGTAAAAGGAAATATTGAAAAGTGGAAGGGTGTAAAGGTAACTTCACACACTAAAAACAAAAAGGGGAATGTGGTTAGTAAAAAGGGGAGTGCCAAAATCACTCCTCCTAATAAAACTTGTTTATGTTTTGTGGTTAATTTTATAATTGCAGGAATTGGTAATGAATCTTGATTATCAGTGATGATGACGAGAGGTCGCTTTGTGAAAAGCCCCGTTGCATTTGTATGTGTAGTTTCTGTTTGTTGCCTCCTGGTGGTCGTAATTACAGTAATCGCAAATAGCATGATGCCTTCTTTTAGATTTAAAACTATTTTGGGTGATGCAAAGATAGGTCAATTTTTGGGGAGATGATAATTGAAATGCTACCAGAAGATCCTGCATTTACGGTCTTCATTCCATCAGAGAGAGCTTTCGAAAGCAACTTGAGGTTGATAGTCTAACGGGTGATAAGTTTAACAATACGCATGCAATACTTACTCACATTTTTTGTTTCTATGTTGTTCCTTGACCAATCTCTTCGGTTTCTGTACCATTTGTGGAAGAAATTAGTTATGATTCATTGTCGCAACTCAGTTATACATATCGAAGGATTCAGATGAAATGTTGTTAGTTAACAGAGTAATTAGGTCAGAGCATGTAGACCTCTGGAAAGGGAAGTTTGTTGTTTATATCATGGATGCTGAGTTTGGAGAATCAGTTCAGACTGATGACAATGAAGAAGATTGAATGAAAAATACCATATCTAGCCCTGATGACTTCAGACTTCATTCATCACTGCGACAAAGCTGTGATTTTTGTTCATGTGCTTAACCAGTTGTAACTAGTGAATTTTTTTCCATCATGGATCTCAAACAGAATGATGTATCACAGAACATTTGGTTTTGGACCAACAAGATTCAAGGGATGAGGTTGTGTGACTGAGCCAGAAGTCATCATAATTTGTAAAGCGGTTCATAAATTGTGCAAGGAAATAACAATATAATAGAACATTAGAACATTTTGCATTGACTATATTTAGTCTTATTTGTAAGTAGTCACGGTTATAATTTCTCAAGACGAAGTATAGCACTTATCTACCAGTTTAGAAATGTGTAGACACCTTATTTTGGGACCCCCTGATAAAATCTCTAAACTGGTGTTTTGGATGTCTCCCCGATGATGAAAGCAAGCCTCAAGCGAGCAAAACGAAGTACTTGTAATCCTTCCGGAGCCTGAAACAACCAAATGCACTAGGTCTAGAGACAAGTGAGCAGAGTTAGCCGAATTCAGGATTTGGGAGAGAGTGACGTGCGCCACATCGGAAGGTGATGTGCGCTACTTTTGGTTTCCTTAGGGATGTACGTTGATTTGACAGGGCCTGTCATGTCGTGGCGGGTAGCGCAGGCAAAGCTGTGTGCACTAGTTTGAAGTACCGCATGCTAGTTAGAAAGTGGTGCACGCCATTTATAGGTAGGACCTGATGGTTTGCGTAGAGCCTGTTCGCCTATAAAACACAAAAAAAAAAAACGGGGAAGGATCCGGTCAATTTGGCTTCGGACCAATTTGGTCCATTTAGTACATTCGAGCCATCCAGCTTAGATTTAAAGGGGTGTTTTTTAAAAAAAAACAAAACAAAAACACCCTCGGATACACTAAATGGACCAAACTGGTCCGAAGCAAATTGAGGGGATCCGGTCACCTGAAAACAGGTTGGTCAGTTGGAAATACTGAGCAAGTCAGAGAAAACCTACCTTTGCAAAGGGGGTTGGTAGAAAGGAAAGAGGTGTACACGTGAATAGTACCTTTAGTGTGCTAAGTAGTGTTTATGGAGATAAAACCTCTATTAATGGTGAGGTTTGGGTAGGTAGTGAGTGAGTGAAGCGCGCACACACACCTCTACACATATTCCTACACACACTTCCACGTACAAGGAGGTTGTTCTTGAAGGCGCAAGGAAGGAAAACAAGGCTTTGCGTAGCCCGTCAAGAGGTATGTTCTACCTCATATTCTCGATGTAGCCCCGTGGGGAGCCGTTTGGGCCAGGACAGCAACCAAAACCTTTGATAACCAGTCCGACTGATAGTTGAAGCTGTAACCCAGTAGGATGTGGCGTGCGCCAGTTTGTTTGTGGTGCACCCAGATCTACTGCAAATGCAGAATATGTGTTTATTATGTGTTTTGTGCCCCTTTTGCGGCTTCCAGTAAGCTGACTGGTCTCAAACCAAGTTGTATCCCGAGTTGAAAGGGATTCCAGCGCCAATCTGTTAAACATGGCGCACGCTACCTTCTGTTAGGCGCACGCCATTTCGTATGACCGCGGCCATTTTGTTTCCAGAAGACAGAAAACCTCCCCGGCGCAGCTTATGGGAAGTCACGTTGTTTAGCACACCTACATGCTATACTGATCGTTTTATCACGAAAATGGCCAACATATAATCATCCCCGAACGTTCTAAAGTAGCCATCAAGCTTTCGTCTTATTATTAGTACTATTATCCACACAAAAAAATGCTTATGTCTTTATTACTATTGTACGATTGAAACATAGAAATCATCTAACCATTACAGATCTTCCCCCACTATCATAACATTACAACCAAGTCAGCATAAGGTTTTACCCCCATTACATGTTTCCTACTAAAGAATACCCATTTCAAAACCCAGAAAAAACTTGAGCTCGGTTTGGATGGACGCCTCCTTTAGAGTTTTCTTCACTGGTAATTTCGTTTTAGGATAAAATACGTCATTTTGGGGGCACAACCTTCACGTCAGTTAGACCAAAGTGATCTGCTATATCCCTGAAATCACAGCACAACCATACTTAGTGCAAAGTTATGGCATCTTAGCAATGTAAAAAGCAAAAAAAAAAAAAAAACCATCACATGCAATTCCAAAATATATTTACAGCATGTAACTTCGTTTTTCCTATAACAATTTCTTCAGGCATATGCGTACAATTTAAAGAATTCATGACGATTTTGTTTACCGCATGGGTCATGTTTAGAACATGGTTACAGGAAGTTTAAGGTGATCATCATCACCAAAGTGTGAATGTCAAGTCCAATTCCCTTCTGTTTACGACTACTTTCGAAGTATGGCGAAAGTTGTACATCTTCGAAAATGAAAGGATGTAAAATACAGAAGCATTGAGATAGGGAACTACATGTTAAATGCGTCCATCTGAGCTCCTTGCATCTCCACCTAGTTAATGGAATATAAATCGATATAAGTACCCAAACGCTAACCCTTATGTTCATTCAAAACTCTCTCTCTGTGGTTTACACAAATTAGGGTTTTAACTTGTGGAGGTGTGCAGCCATGGCTACGGGAGATCCTAGCTCCATCATTGGTGGATGAGAGAAAGGAGATGATGAGGTCCCAACGGTTGCTGCTTTGGAGGAGCTCCCTCAGTTGCCGGACCGAGTAGACTACTTCACTAGTGCGGGACAGAGGTCCGTTGACATTCCTATTCCAGAGCACGCTCTTCCTTCTAGTGTCCAACATGTCGGGTTTCTACTTTCCTTTATTTGATTTCAGTCTTCATTTCATTTGTCATTTTTTGTGGAATATTTTATGGGTCTCATCAGCATCTATCTTTAGGTGTCCCAGGAGTACATGGAGGAGTGCTTTCGTTGTTTAGCCGGCCACAGAGTCCTTATCAGACAGCTGAGGTTTTTTGCCCAATGACCATTTTGATTCTGCTTTCTAATTCAACTTATTTTTTTTGTATTTCTAATGTGCAGCGTCCTTTCTTGCAATGGGAAGCAGGAGGGTAGCATTGGCCCCTGCCCCTACAGGCGTTAGAGCGTCTGCAACGGGGCGTGGTGCCCGTGTTAGTTTTGCTCCGGCTCCGTCTGGTGGAGGTAGTGGCAACAATGGCAAAGACTAGGGGAAGTCAGAATTAGCTAGTATAGAGGCTTTGCCTTCGGGGCCTTCAGCCAAGAAGCCCCCGTCATGAGATTTAGTGTTTCTCCTTTTCTTCAAATGTATGACAGAGTTCTCCTTTTCTATTAACACTAAATCTCACGATGAGGGCTTCTTGGCTAAAGGCCCCGAAGGCAAAGCCTCTATACTAGCTAATTCTGACTTCTCCTAATCTCTGCCATTGTTGCCACTACCTCCACCAGACGAAGCCGGAGCAAAACTACCACGGGCACCATGCCCCGTTGCAGACGCTCTAACGCTTGTAGGGGCAGGGGCCGACACTACCCTCCTGCTTCTCATCTACAAGAGAGGACGCTACACATTAGAAATACAAAAAAGGTAATTGAATTAGAAAATAGAATCAAAAACCATCAGCTGTCTGGCCGGCTAAACAACGAAAGCACTCATCAATGTACTCTTGGGACACCTAAAGATAGAAGCTGATGAGACCCATAAAATATTCCACAAAAAATGGCAAATGAAATGAAGACTAAAATCAAATAAAGTAAAGTAAAAACCCGACGTGCTGGACACCAGGAGGAAGAGCGTGCTCCACGTGCTTTGGAATAGGAATGTCAACGGACCGCCTTTATCCTGCACTAATGAAGTAGTCCACTCGATCCGGCAACTGAGGGAGCTCCTCCAAAGCAGCAACCGCTGGGACCTCATCTCCTCCCTCTCCTCCACCAATGGTAGAGCTAGGACCGCCCGTAGCCATGGCTGCACACCTCCACAAATCAAAACCCTAATTTGTGTAAACCAGAGAGAGAGTTTCGAATGAACAAAAGAGTTAACGTTTGGATACTTATATGCCAGTTTACTCTCAATATATTTCTCTGCATAAAAACAGAGAGAAATCAGATTAACCAAAATAAAAAGAACACTAAGAAGCTGTAAGTGCCCATATTTATCAAGATTATCAACTCCTAAACAAACAAGTACTGACCACAATAAGGAAGTTCATGGTGTAACTCTCACAAAATTATGTCAGTGCTTGGCAAAATTTTGCCTTCTATGAAAGCATATTAAGATTAGTTGGCTGGAGCAGTAAAAGAGTTTCTCCTTCCGTGCGTAGATTAACCAAATAAAAGCAACACAAATAAGATGTATCGAGCGTAGATTAACCAAAATAAAAGGAACGCAATAAGATGTAATCAGTGGCCAAGATACTCAAATCCTAAACAAACTGTACTTAATGTGAGAGGGTTAGCTATAAGCCTACAAGCCTATACGTTCCTTACATACCAAAATCCAAAACGCCGCCTATTTCAAATCACGCCTAGCAAATAGTAGTAATTCCAAATCCATGATAATAAAAGCTCATGAACTCAGTCTCGAAATCCAAGTTATCAAATCCAAATTTGAGCTACTCGCGTTGAATTATATGTCAAACCTCTTGATCTGAAATCTACATGACTACATCCATCCAGACAGATCCTTATTTTCCTATCTTCCATTGATTGAACAAACCAACACACCTTTCAATATCAAAGAAAGAAAGAACAGAAATAAAGAAACTTTTCCCATGATAAAAAACTTTTACTTTCACACAAATCCTTGGCTAGAAGTATGAAGAATACTAGAATAGTCATCCTGAGAACATGAGGATCCCAACCATTAATGATCCTAGCGGACCTAGCCACATCCACTGAAGCCAAATTGTCAACAGCTACCCAACCCTGTGTAAACGAACCGAATCGAGCCGAACCTTGTGATATTCGGGATTGGTCAGGCTCGAGTTCAGCTCGGGTTCGATTCGAGCTTGGACAATGGAGTTCAAGTTCGGCTCGTTAAAAGTTTTCGGGAAAATTTCTTTTATATCCCTTTGACTTTGACCAAAAATTCATTTTGGTCCTTCACCTTTCAATTTCGGCATAAAAATACTTCAACTTACCAATTTTTTTCAATGTCGTCCTTTAGAAGGAATCCGTTTTCTTTGAGTCCTGCTCCGGGCCGTCTCCGGCCACCGGACGGCTGATCCGAGCCGTCCAAAAATTCTAAAAAAAAAACAAGAGGGCTGCGCGGGAATCAACAGCATCCGATGTGTGTAGGGTGCTTGATCCAAACACCCTATTTTTCGTGTATATATGTATATATCCCTAAATGATAACATTGAAAAAAATTGGAAAGTCGAAGTATTTTTATGCCGAAATTGAAAGGTGAATGACCAAAATGAATTTTTGGTCAAAGTCAAAGGGTTATAAAAGAAATTTTCTCTTTTAAAAGCTCGAGCTCGGCTCGTTAGCCTTAAACGAGCCGAATTCAGGCTCGAATACAGTTCATTTTCGAATACAGCTCGGGCTCGAATTCGGACTCGAATACAGTTCATCTCCCGATCCCCTTCACTAGAATGGACCCTGTTTAGAATGTCATGAATTACTTCCAATATTGGTACAAATCCAAATCAAGATAACCTTACAAACTAGAATAAAAAGAGTACAAAAATGCACATACAGCATCAAATAACCACCAATGAATAGAAATCAAGACCCCCTAAAAATACAGATACAAGCCCTTCTTAAATTCTCATTAAAAAAAAAAAAAAACATATCTTAAATATTAGAGGAGGGGATTTCGTTCCCTTCATCTCAAAGTTTTTGGAAATCAATTTCGCACCTAAATGAAGTCTTGCAATATTAGAGGAGGGGATTTTGTAGGAAAAAAAAAACCCAATCTGGAAACAAACAATAAGAGAGAGGCGGTGGAGGAACCTAAATTTGAAGTCGTCGTTTGTAGTAACTTTGTATCGACTATCGACAATATTCTGGAGTAGAGAAACTTTGTAGAGAAACTTTTTTATATCCGGTATACAAGGGCACTTTGTATCCCTTTTCGGTTTGTCTTCAATTTTTAGGTCCCGAGCACACCTTGATAATCGGCTTCGTTCATTTCGTAGAGCTCGACGAGAACATTAATCTTCAAAAAAATTATGATCATCGGACTTTAGTAAATATATGATCGACACATGTGAAAAATGCAAAAACACAAAAGTTGGGTCCTGATCCAGTGTGTTTTTGGATCCAATTTTTGTTTTTTTGCATTTTTCACATGTGCTGATCATATATTTACTAAAATCAAATGATCATAATTTTTGGCAGGATTAATGTTCTCGTCGATCTCTACAAAATGAACGAAACCGATTATCAATGTGTGCTCGAGAAGTGACCTAAAAATTGAAAACAAAACGGAAAGGGATACAAAGTGCCCTTTATACCTGGGATATAAAAAAGTTTCTCTGGAGTAAAGGAGTAGTAAAAGTAATATTTAAATTATACATATACCCCTAAAATATATAATATTAATGAATATATCCCCAACGTATTAATAATTATATTTTGACCCCAAGTTCGTGAGCCTAACCGAGCCGAATATTATTAATTAGGCTCAAATTCGGCTCATTTATGGAACGAGCATAAAATTGAAGTTTAAGTTCAGTTCGTTTAGAGCATCTCCAACGCATCTCCATTTGGGCACCAAAACTCTATTTTGGAGAATTCATGCCCTCCAACTCATCTCCAAGACTCAATTCTCATTCTTCATATTTGGAGGATCACCTCCCAAATGGAGACTCATCTCCATTTCTCTCCCTCACTAATATTCTATTTATTTTTTTGCTAGAATTTCATCTATTACATATAACTTTTACATTACGCATTCTTTTTCTACAAAATTGGCATTATTGGAAAGACAATGATAATACCTTTAAAATGAGTCTAATATTAAGCATATATAAATGCATTTTTAAATAAAATCAAATGTAAATTCAAACCATTTGAACTCATAATATTATTTTTTTCTCATTACACTATCCTATCATTGTATTGGTTTGAATAATGAGAAAAAAAAAATGCTAATGAAAGGAGGGAAAAAAAATATCGAACAATAAATGGAGGAAGAATTGGGGGGAGTTTTGAAGGTGAAAATGGAGAATTGGGTTGGAGTTGTTGATTCTCCAAAATTACATTTTAAATAGAATATATTTGTTTGAGTCTCCAAAATGGAGAAAGAGTGAGAGATGGGCTGGAGATGCTCTTAGTAGATAAGTCAAACTCGAACGAGCCCTTATCAAGCCGAGGCTCGAACAATTCGCAAACGGCTCAGTTCATTTACAGCCCTAACCCCGTAGAAAGCAATGACCAGTGTTTTAAAACAAGGAATTAATCGGCGATTAATGGCCGATTAATCGCTGGCGGGGCCTATCCGATTAGGTCCGACTAACGATTAATCGCTGCTTACTAATTAATATGCACTGATTAATCGCCGATTAGTTTGATTAATCACTCGAAGGTGGCCGACCCGACTAGCGAATTTTAGAACATTGGCAATGACTAGTGATATCACCCATATCTTCCCTAAGCACTTAAGCACCTTAGCTTCAAGAACTCCACAAAACCAAAGCCTATTTTCCATAAACAAAGCTTTAACATCCTTCTGCTCCAAGGGGTCATTCAAACCCTAATATTCCACTTACCGATCCTGAATTTAAAGAGGCAGTTACTTCCTTCCAGAGGGACCCTTACCTTTACCTCTCCCCCTCCCTTTCTTTCCCGGAGGAAAGCCCATTCCCACACTAGCAGAAGGATATGCAATACCCTCCAAGCTATGAGATTGACACTGATCCTGCAATCCAATTAACCAAACTATCCCTTTTACTGGAGGGACACATTTCTATTATTTGTCTGTACTTATCCCCTTCAAATAATAAGAAGAAGAAACCAGGATCATTCGGAAGAACTGCCTTGATACCAAATCTAGCCCATATTTTCAGCGCAATACTCCTTACCGCAGCAAAAGCCGATTTCTTATCACCTGTCGATGAAGTAGACAACAATACAATTTTACCATTTAGAGCATCCCCATTCCTCCACCTCTGGAGGAGGAGAGACAAGAATTCTGTCATGAGTAAAGATAGGGGTTATAAAACCCAGCTTCATTCTCTGAGACTTATTCCCACCCTCACCCTGTGTCAGAATATCCTTCCAAGAAGTAGGTTTACCAGCAACATCATCAGCAGAAACTAGGGTTTTGTTAGCATCGCCAAGAATTATCCGAAACCTCTGATTTTCAGCATTCAACTGCTTAATCTGCCTTACAGTAGGAGTATCATCTACAGCAATTTGTAAATGGTCCCTATTCTCAACAGTCGCTTATTCAAGAATATCGAAGAAGTTAATACATGAGACTCCTTCGAAATCAGTTGAGTATGAGAAATAACAGCATTATTAGCCCAATTGCCCACAATACCCAAATTACCCTAAGAATTAACGGCACTATTTGAAAGAGCATCAATACAACTACTCAGATTGGCCCTAATATCATTCGTAGCCATATTTAATCGCGTGAGCTTTCTCAGAAGAACTACTAGCCAGAATATCGATCGCACTAGAACCAACAGTCATCCAACAGTCAAAGAGCAAGAGAGGAAACAAATCACTTACCAGAATGAGCAAATAATGGTCGCGAAATAGTTAAGACAGCAAATGGCAGCCTAAGAATGATTTGATACCAGTATGCTGCCAAGAGTGCTGACAGTGGATGAACAGCTCATTTTCCTAGTGCTTCGCATAAAAGATAGCACGAGGAAATAGTACCCTTCCTGGACTCATTCCTTTTGCACTCCAGCTCCATGATCTCCATGCTCATGATCTTAGAGCCATTCCTACCCTCCATCCAACACTCTTAAGAAGCAGATCACACCTCTGAAGGATACTCCTCCAGCCCCAAGAGCAACCAGATGAAGGTCTGCATTTCAGAAACTATTGCCTCCAACAATATCTACCAAATAAAACTTTTTTGATCAAAGAATCTGGGTAATAAACCAACCTCCAAGCTTGCTGGCAAGCAAAGCTTGTTTAAAACAACTAAAATCTCTTAGTCCAAGATCACATAGTCCCATCGGCTTATGCAAATCCCTCCACTTCTTCCAGCAAACACCATTGTCTTCACCCTTACCCCATTAGAACTTTATGATAATACTTCGAACCTCTCGCACCAAGTACTCCAGAACCTGAAAGACTTAGAACAAATAAGTGGGAATGGCCGAAAGAGTATGCTTGACTAAAATCAATCTCCCTGGAAATGATAAAAAAGACAACTTCCAACTAGCCAAACGGCTTCTAGATCGATCAACAGTATGATAGAATAAAACACCTTTCCCACATGAGAAATCCGAAGTGGAACCCAGATATAACCCAAGGCTTGAACACAATTCCAATCCCCAAAACCAGCCTCAAAAGAGCTTTATGACCCTTCCTCATATTAGGACTCACAAACATCTCTGATTTATGCACATTACCACTTTTCCTGACAGTGGACTGACCCCTCATTTTCATAATTTTTTCCATAAAGAAAGACAAGGAAATAATACCTTTTTTCCCTGAAACTCATTGCTTTCAAAGCTCCATGCTCTCCACAAGCAACGTTCAACTGAGAAATCAAAATATAAAAAAAAAATTGGCAGAGCACACAAGCAAAAAAAAAAAAAAAATACGCACGGCACTTTCAGGATCAGTGAGCATGGAAAATGTGACATGACAGGATCCAGCTACTTCTTTGGGAGATGATTTATACATGGAAACAATCAATCAAAGATTCCAGCAGCATAAAAGCATTAAAAACAATCACATGATAAGGGTTCGACTGGAGGTAAAACCTAAGTATGAGGCATTATTGGGAAGGGCACGAAGAAGATTCTAGCAGTATTGGTCCAGTTATACATGGTTCACTCTATTCACGTGGGCACATGCCACAACCGATCAGCATTTTTTAGAAAGTAATTTAGTTCTCTCGGAACAACCATCTTTAAACTAAATTTCTTTAACGATGGGGGAATTGTAAAATGATTAGCTGGATGTGATATTGGATTATGCAACAAAGGCCCTAACCAAATACACCATAATGCAAAGACAAGTAAATTTAGCAAGTATACCAACAACTTTCTGCTTTACTTTGCACCCAGTGAGATAAGGGGACCACATTTGCTCTCTGTCCTATTCCAAACAGTTACATCACATCTACAAACATGCCAATCCATAATTCCCAGACCTAGAAATCCAACATGTGCTGGCATTTCGAAGAAGATGACAGGCGGTGAGTGAAGTTGGGCTTGAGGAACCTTATCACCATGGAAGGAGCTCCTGAAGTTGAGATTTGAAAGTGTCAGTCTGTGTTGAAGAGATGTGGGAGTTGTTTTGCTGCTAGTATCTTAGAGATATCAAAGTTATTACTTTGGTGCTGCCTGCTTGGAGTAGATTCAGAATCAAGATGGATGCTGGAACTAGTTCAGAGTACAGTTAGCTGCAATAGAGATAAAGAGTTTGTACTATATTTGTGGCTGTGTGAGTAAGATGGATGCATGTGGAAGTGGGACTGCTGAAACCAATTGTCACCTGCAACATCTTACGAGGTTCACTACTGCTTCTAGTGGAATCTATGTTCAAGAGTTTGGAGCTGCTGCGAATGTTTCACCTTGGTACCTTTTCTATTGGTTCCATTGCTTAATAAAATCTTTCTTTGCTTAGCCAAAAAAAAAAAAAACTCTCGCGAAATTTCTTCTTATCAAACAAGCGCACAAAAGAAAATACATGTTATAAAAGAAAGGCCACAGGTATATAATATTACAACACATGTTACATGAGATATTCGCTTTGCAAGGGAAAATCTTACAAAATTGTGACTCTATTTGATCTTTAAAGAATAACAAATAAGTTAAAAGGAAACAGAAATAGCCAATTCACCTACATCCCAAACCTTGAAAGAAGTAGAACTGTGCTTTATAGCCAGGTTCTTATGTAATTGTGCTTCATTGGGAATTTTCGCTTCAGGTTGTGAATATAGGTACTCCCACTATATAGAATTTCTGGGTCCGTCATTGCCTCATTTATATGGCTTTTCACATAACCTTAATTCTGGGGGCCGGCCACAGCAGAGCAGCAGAATGATTAGCGTCCTTGCTAGTTAGTGCCCCTGAAATTATTTGTCAGCACTGATATGTTCCTTACCTGTCTACATTTGGAGGGATGTACAATCATTTAAAGGCTTCTTAATCACTACAAAGGGACACTAACATTTTTGCCTTTTCGTAACACATGTAATAGCAGAGAAGTAGAAGAAATGAAACACGCAAATTAAAATATGAAATACTCACACACACACAAAAAGGGACAGGCAAGGGGATGGCCTTGAACCCCAAAGAATACATGAACTCCAACCAAAGAAAAAACACATGCTATACACCACTACTACATGTACAGAGTCTACAGATAGCAAAAAAAAAAAAAAATTTCCAAAACATGATGATATCTCTTCTGATACAATTTATTACAGCAGCTCTTAAAAAATAAAAAAGTACAGCAGCTCTATCTTGCCTCCTATCCTGAGTAGGTGTGGGCTCTTCCTTTTTATTTAATGTGTTCGAAGCCTCCCTATGAGTGAATTGCTTCCCGGCCGCCTTCTTTTGACCTCCTACCCGCAGCCATGCACTTCAGAATTCAATATCTAGGAGTAGAAGTGCTAATCGAAGCATCAAAGCAGAAGGAGCTTGACACCATTGATTCGCTTGAAAAATTCTGGCATTTCTTTTCCACCCAACTGTAGTAAACAGTTGCAGAAAAGGCCGACTTAATGAAAGAATACAACACAGAAACATGGCAAACCCTCTGGATCATCAATTCCAACTCTTGTTCAAACCCCATAGAAGAGCCTATACCATGTACCCTCTGGATTGCTCGAACCTTCTTCTCTCTCTTTTTTATCCTGATTGCTTCTAACTGCTTGTACCTTGTACATGTCCTTGTTACAAACATGGGAACAAGAGGAGGAGCCTATACCTTTAAGAGGAACATGCAAAGTAAAAGCCCAACCCAAAATACTAATGAAAATACCTTGCAATATTCAAAGGGCAAAGTACGCAAAACCTCCCTGAGGTTTGGCCATTTGGCAGATAACCTCCCTGAGTTTAACTAATGAGCACATGACCCCCCTATGGTTTTGGAGTAAATTGCTACCGTGACGTTTTCCATCCCATTTGACGGCTTGTGTGTTGCACGCGCCTGGATGGCGAGTTTAGACCTAAAAAACGTGTTTCCCTCCAAAAATGATCTTTTTTCTTCCTTTAATGCCCTTAGCCATCTCTATAAAAGAGCAACAACCCTAGTTTACTCCTCCACTCCTCCCATTTTCATACACCAGGTTTCCACCAACTTCCAAGGTAAAATATTTTACTTTTTCTATTTAAATTCATGTATAATTTTTATAATTTCTTCATTGTTTACCTTTTTTTTTTTGTAATTAAGGAATGTCTTCTTCAAGCAACAACAACAGTGGTGGGTTTGCCAGGCAAACCCTTGATTTGAGATATGTGGCCAGCTATTGTTACTGTGGGAGGAAGGCAGTATTGAGGTTGGTGGAGTCTGAAAAACCTACAAAGGGGATGCTGTACCATGCGTGTGAACAAAAACCAAGCTGCGGTTTCTGGGAATGGTGCAACCCTGTTTCAGCAACATGGCAACCAAGTGGGTTTGCAGTCACTGCAAGAGGAGCACCTGTAAATCAACCAAGTTTGGTGATGGCTGGACCAGATGAAGATCAAAAATGGTTGTATTTGGTTGCCTCATTGTGTGTGGTTTGTGTTTGTTTGTGACACTAGTGTCCCTTGTAATGAAATGAAATGCAAGCACCAAATTGTAACTCCTTCTGATGCAATGAAATGAAAGCACCAGTTGCTACTTAGCAGTGCACAACATATCACAACAGTTTATACATATTCCATGCATAAAAAAACAAAAGTTCATAACATAACTTCATACTACCATATCACCAAAAAACTGGATCACCAATGCAGCAAAATAACATAAGTTCATACTACCATAATCCCAGTCATTACCACCACCAGTCAAAAGGATTAGGAGTTACTTCAACCAATACAGTTACCAATACAGATTACAACCATTTCCAACAGTCAAAAGGATTACAAAAGTTTCTTAATTTTTGAAAGTCAAAACAACAATACTGGGCAAACAGTATAACTACTGTGTTGCACCCCTCCCTGAAGTTGGTCTTCCTACTTGTCTGGCCTTCAGCCTCTCTAGAATGATAGTCAAGTTTGCTCCCTTGTTCTTTCTTGTTTGTCCATCCACAGTTGCATCCTTCCATGCATCACCACCTCTCCCACTGCCACCATTTGCAGCACCACCTCTCCCACTTCCACCATTTGCACCACCTCTCCCACTACCACCATTTGCACCACGACCCCTCCCATTTCCAGCATTTCCAGTGCCACCTCTCCCACTTCCACCATTTGCACCACGACCCCTCCCATTTCCAGTGCCACCTCCCCCACTTCCACCATTTGTAGCACCACCTCTCCCACTTCTACCATTTGCAGCACCTCTCCCAATTCCAACATTTGCAGCACCTCTCCCACATTCAAACCAACTTGCAATGCCAACACCTCTCCCTCTTCCACTACCCCTGCCAACACCTCTCCCAGTTTGAGAACCTCTTCCACCATTAATATCACTTGTTGCACCACCACCACCAGATCCAGCTGCAGTACCCCTTCCAATTCCAGTCTCCCTACCAACACCCCTACCCCTTCCAACACCCCTTCCACTTGGCTGTAGGAAATTAAGGATGATTTGAAAACATTTAGCTAACTAAAATTATATAGGAAAAAACAAGAGTTCTGAATTTCCTACAGACTGATAATTATATGGCAATTATTACCTGTGTGCTTGACTGAGGTCCATTTGGTGTAGCACCAACAGACTGATCTCCATTTGGTACTGGCTGACTGGCTGCCCTTGAAGATTGACCTCCACCAGTATTTCCTCTTTTCTGCATTTACAATAAGTGATGAATGCAGACATTAGTAATGAAAATCATAATGGTAAATTAAAAGTGGTAATGAAATGCAGACAAAGTAAATGGGAAAATAATGTACCTTTAACATAGTTGAATTGGGACGAATCCTATTCTTACAAGTCCTCTTATTATGTCCACTTCCCAAACACTTACCACATGTGACATTTATGTTCTTCCTTGATGCCTTGTGAGGATCTCTTGGCTCATCTGCTTGTCTTCTCCTTAACTTCTTGGGCCTACCAGTTAGCTTCCTTGACAATGGGGGCTGTAATGGTTGAATTCCAGTCACCACATAGTCATGCATATCAGGAACTGCATGAATCATGTGGGCGTATGTCTTCAAATGGTTTCCTTGGAATAGTATGGATCCACATAGTTCTCTGCAAGCTCATGGTTCTCTCCTATGGCAGCAATGGCATGGCAGCATGGTATCCCAGTGACATCCCATCTCCTACAGGTACAAGTTCTGGCCCTAAGATCCACAAGATATACCCTGTCATAATGGTCCACCTCAAATTCAAGTTGTCCACACCAATGAGCAAAGCAGTCCCTTGAGTCCTTCTTGAAACCTTCCAGCTTTGTTTGGATATTTGGACATATTGCACCAGTATAGTTCTCCATACCCTTTCTCTTCACTTGTATCCTTTTCATAATCTTCCTCCTTATCCATTCAAACATGTTAATGATGGGTTTATCTCTAGCCTCCAGAATGTATGAGTTAAAGGATTCAGATATGTTGTTAACCAATGTATCACATTTGGTCCTAATGGGGAAATGTGACCTACTCCACAGTGAAGGATTCACTTTCCTCAACCATTCAACTGCAGTCTCCCTATCTCCAATCTTAGGATCTGCCTTATCTATCTTATCCATCCAGTAGTTGAACTCACTAATGCTGAATACTGATGCAGCCTTCCAAAACAGTTCTTTTAGATCCCCCCTATCTTTGAACTTGTTCTTGAAATTGCTGTACATATGCCTTAGACAGTACCTATGGTCTGCTGTAGGAAATGACTCCTCAAAAGTCTCCACAAGCCCTTTCTGTCTGTCTGAGATGAAAGTCCAACCCATGTCCTCAACCCTCCCAATGTCATTGCACAATTCAGTCATGAACCACCCCCATGTGTCCTTGTTCTCAATCTCAACAACTGCCATTGCTATGGGGTAAATATTGTCATTTCCATCCCTACCTACTGCAGTAAGTAACTGTCCACCATATACACCCTTCAAATGACACCCATCAAGACCTATGATAGGTCTGCAACCAGCTAAAAACCCTTCTTTCAATGCTCCTAACCTGTAGTACATCCTTTGAAAAGTTGGCACAGGAGCATCAAACTCCCCCCTAAGTAGAAGCTGACTCCCAGGATTGTATTTCTTCACAGTCTCACAATAATCCCATAATCTGTGGTACTGCTCAACCAGATCTCCATCAATCAGTTCTCTAGCTTTTCTCTTTGCTCTATAGGCTTGCCACACACTCACATTTACCATGACCTTCCTCTTGATTTTTTTCTTCAAGGTTTCTGGGTTTATGTCTGGATTATCCCTCACTTCATCAGCCATTTTCTGACCCAAATAAGTTGAAGTAACTTGGCTGTTTTCATAGTGTCTGCCACATGTATGTGTATCTGTC
Source organism: Rhododendron henanense subsp. lingbaoense (assembly GCA_020567845.1). Classification (NCBI taxonomy): domain Eukaryota; kingdom Viridiplantae; phylum Streptophyta; class Magnoliopsida; order Ericales; family Ericaceae; genus Rhododendron; species Rhododendron henanense. The sequence goes on from CM036324.1 coordinate 31,533,889, forward strand.
AATGTTTTGAGTTGGAAATATAACCCAAGTCTGCCTACTGGTGATCCATGAATCCTCCACTGACACCCCCCATCTTTGTCTTCCCAATACTTGCACTTGGCTGTGATCCTCTTGTTCTCATTTCTTATGTATGTAATATCATATCCATTCCTGACATTGTACTCTCTTACATAAGCTCTAAACACTTGGGCAGAGGGAAACTTCATACCAGCAACCAACTTAGGTTTACGCATCATGCTCTCATTGAACTCTATGTTCTTGTCTCTCACTGGCTCATCTTCATCTGAACCTATTACACTTCCCAGTACCTCATCATCTTCTGGATCAGAATACCATGGCCCATCTGCAACCTCAACCTCTTCTTCAGTTACCATTGGTTCCTTATCTTTAGTCTTACTATTTGTCCCCTCATTATTTGTCTCCTCATTTTGCTGACCTTCTTGTAAGTCCTCACCACTTCTACCATTATTTGCAAATATGTCATCATCATCTGGACCCTCTAGGTCTTCAAACATCCAGCTAGGGTCACTACTATGGGTACTGTCACCACTTTCACTGGAACTTCCTCTAACATAGTCACTGTCATCAGACTCATCACTATCATCCTCCCCTGAGTTGGCATTACAGCCATTATGATCCTCCTCTAGGTCTTCTCCAGTCACAACTTCATCCTCCATCACCCTTTCTTCAGTCCACTCATCACCCTTTCTTCATTGTTTTCTTCCATGTGTGGGGTATCATTAATAAATTTATGAGGGGGTGTGGGTGGACATACAACTTTATCATAGAAATAACAATCATCATCAAATAAGATGTCAAAGTCATCTATGTTAACTCCTTCAAATGGTAAAGCCTTTTGAGCTGTAGGAGTTGTGTTCTTAGATACCTTTGGATAATTCAAAACTTTTCCACATGGTGATATAGCAATAAGAGGGTCACCCACCTTTTCTGCATAAACAACCACCACAGGGAGGCCTGTGTACATTTCAAGCATTCTACTGACATCCTTGTCTGAATTCAATCTCATAGTACCAATGTCTAAGGGATAACCAGGAACCCTAAAGTAAAAATCCACAACTGTGCCCTCCCCTCCTGCTTCTTTGTATAGGTCTCTAATCTCAAATAAAGACATTCTATCAGGGTCACAATCGTCAATAAGGGCCACAGAACCCCCATTGTACACAACATGTGGCTCCCACTCAAATTTACCCCCAAAGTGCAATTCTAGAGTAAAACAAATAGTAGACATCCTGCACAGATGCAAACATGTCTTCAATATAGGGTCATATGCAACTATTTGAAAAAGATGGAAACTTTGGGACCACACATCACCCACTATCCACGGTTTTTTATTCCAGAAATGGACCATTCACCCACAAAAGTGATGACTACCTACCATTCCCAGATGCAACTACCACTACAGAACACAAGGCAAAACTCCAACAATTTTTGTCGGTTTCAATTAAATAAGAACATCTGGTAATCAAAAAAAAAGAAGAAAAAGAACCAACCCCTTTATCTATCTTTTTCGAATAAAGTAACTGACTTTTGATGACTCCCAACAAAACCCTAAAAAACCCATGGAAACTTCCAAAAATCATTGTCGGAGTCATTAAATAAGAACAAAAACCCTAGATCTTTTCGATCAAAGCCAAATAGTGCAATAAACAAAAGGGCAAAACCATAACTGTAAAGAAAGGTACCTGGAAAGATGTCGGTCACTGCACAGTTTCGATGTGGTCCCAAAAGTGTAGATCTGTTGCTTTCCAACCTTCAATCCTTAGATTTTGTGCCTTCGATTCCTAGGGTTTGCCCCAAAATCTCAGATCGCCATTTTTTGGCTCTCAAAGTCACTGTTGTTGTAGGGTTAGATTTGAGCGTACGAATAAGTGAAATGGCTTTATTTATCACAAGGGCAACGAGGTCTTTTCGCTCTCTGCCGTTAACAGAGTCACGGTAGCAATTTACTCCAAAACCATAGGGGGGTCATGTGCTCATTAGTTAAACTCAGGGAGGTTATCTGCCAAATGGCCAAACCTCAGGGAGGTTTTGCGTACTTTGGCCCATATTCAAATTAACAGAGAGAGAGAGAGATCTGCAGAACCTTCCCCTGATCATGTTCACAACAAGTGTCATTGCAACACCATTCCCCACATCTCCAAGGAAACATTTTGACTGGATATGTTATAACTTGAAAGAAGATGTAGGTGCGGTCAAAATTATCAATCCCAGACCAGAGGAGACTGTTTGACCCCCCCAATTGGCAGCGGACACGTGGCAATGGGACCCGCGCGGAGAAGAAGCCTTGGTCAAAACTACATTTGAAGAAGAACAGTTGACTATCCAGTGGAAAGAGAACACGTGTGCAGAGGAAGAGAGATATGCCCGCGGGAGGAGTAACTACCGCGGGATCCCGCCCGTCCCGCGGAAAGTCAAAACGTACCCCCCAGGATGGTTTCAGTAGCAAAAAACTATAAGTAAGGTCCCTCGAGTTATTGAATTCTCAAGATTGCAAGAAAGCTACATTAAAGAATTCCCGGAGTTCCATCCCGACCTAGAGGTAGGGTCCGGAAGGGACTCCGCGGAGAAAACACGATCGCCACGGGTCGCGACCTTGCTCCAGTGGGAATTGGGGAATTTCTTGTGGCTTGGTGGCTTGGGATGGAGGACGCGCCGCGGAGGTTCGAGCTCTCCCGCGAAAAAGTTTCCGCGAGAGGACGAATTTCTCCAAGGCCTGGAGGTACAGTAGGGACATGTGTTGGGGTTTCATAGGAGCGCCGTCCTGGGCCTGACCTAGGCCCAGGTGCCCTATAAATACCCCTGGCATTCCCAATGATTGGACAGTGCTGACTTTTCTGGAGAGAGAGTGTGTGAGCACTGAATTTGAGGAAGGAGAACATTCTTCCCCAGAGAAAGGGTGACCTCACCCATTCCATCCACGAAAAGTCGGACGTAACCCCCGCGGAGGAAACAAGGGACACGCTGCCTTTGTCTCTCATGTACCTCTTGCTCCTTTCCTCACCCCACAAGATTGCTTCCCCTTCTCTCCTCGCTAACTATCGACCAATCGCACCTCTCCAGCTCACACGAATTCATACGTAAGCGGCCCCCGCGGAACCCCCTACCTACAGAAGACAAGAAGTAAATTACAAAGTAAAAGAAGCCAGATAAAGAGGAAGCATGAGTTATGATGCTCATGGTGTATATCCTCTTTGTGCACTAGAAAAGGTACAAAAGTATAGAGGTCTTGGAAGAGGATTAGAGAGGAGCTTATGGATGCAAGGAGCCAATAACCCATATTATGAAGCCCAATTTATAGGATGAAAAGGAGGAGAAAGGGAAGGCAGTAGAAAACACAGGAAAATAACACCTTCCCAGTAATATCTAAGAGTGGAGCCAACGTCTCAAACAGAGATCTATCACCTTAAGAAAAACAAAACAGCTGCAGTTTCAGTTTCTGGAGGGCTCTTCCTATGTATAAGACTTGAATACATAAGATAAAAAAACAAAAACATCTCTCTTTGATTTCCGAATCAATGGTAGAGAGTGAACTCTTTGAAAATCAGGATAATTTAAAAACCATGTACAAAGGTTGGTAGTTGCTGTGAGAAATATCAGCTGTCCATCTTCTGCCAGCTTTTTAGGGCCTGAAACTGGTGCCTACAGGAAATGCCATGTATAAAGCAACTTCAGCGCTATATAAGGTTAATGGGGGTAGCTAGAAAGAGAATTGCACTAATTCACCTCCAGAAAAAGTGCCCCTGTTGCTTTGATCGATGTACCTATCAAATTAGAAGTGGCACCATCAACTATGAAAACGTCTACGCCCCTTTCAAATACCCATCCGAAGCAACAGTTAGATAACAAGCCCCACATCACAATAAAATGTTACAAGCATTTTAGGGTGAGAAGTTTTTACTGGATGACATAAATAAAAGGTATCATACAAGATATTAACTATAAAGCCTTTACTTAGAGTGTCTCCAATGGCATAACAAAAACTACGAGATATCTAAAGTTAGCAATGTTGGTCCAAAATATGGCTCACGATGATATAACCAAATTCAACAACCCCTTAACCAATAATCAAATTTTGGCCTATCTGCCTCTGTATAACCGAAACTAGCAACCTTTGCTCTTTGGATAACCAAATTTAATGGGGACCCCTCTCTCTCTCACAAAACTCTATTTCAACTCACATAACTTACACACAACAAGCTAGTGCTCCTATTTTACAAGAGGAAGATGCAATGAAATCTTGAAAGAAGAAAGAATGAGAAATGATGACCATTGCAATATATTCAGAAAACTGTTGGTTGAAAGCATAATCAAAATCAAGCATGCTTCCCATGTTGGGGGAAAAATTGTACCATGAAAGGAAGGAAGCTTAAATACTCAATGGTTCATATCAACAGCAGTTCCTTTTAGGATACGAAACATCCCAGCTCTTGACATCATGGTTCCTTGGCCAATGTTCAAGTCTTGACATTTCAATTTTCCACATATATTTGTTCGGAAACAAAAAGATGAAGAGAATAAATAATGCTGAGCATTTCTTAGGCATACAAAGAGAAAAAGTCTTAAGCTTTGCTGAGCATTTAAAGCAAACAAGTGCAGCAAAAAGGGTTTTATGAGAGAGAGAGAGAGAGAGAGAGAGAGAGAGAGAGAGAAATTAGATGAAAGGAGGAGATGAGATGACAAGAAGGTAGAGAGGGAGAGTGGGCGGCGGCGGTATGGTCAGTAGTTGTTCGAATCGTAGAGCGGGCAATGGAATGTTGAGAGAGAATTACAGCCCCTTTGGAAGGTGAGAAAGGGCGTGATAAGAAAGGGCAGCCCTTTCTCACAAAATCTCACCATTTTTGGTGAGATTGGGTGAGAAAGGGGTGAAGTCAATCAAAACAATTCATTTTTGTACTTTTCTCTCCATTTCTCACCAAAATAGTCAACCCAAACGAGTGATTTGGCTAAAAACCAAATCCTTTCTTTTCTTTTCTTTTCTTTTCTTTTCTCTTGAAATCACTCCATCCAAAGGGGTTGTTAGTAGAAGAGTTGCTGGTGCTATTCGGTCCTTGCACTTTCTTCATAAAGGGATATAACTTTTTGAATCTAATTTCTGTTGATGAAGCTCATCATTTCCTATCATTTGACTCAAAATTGATTGCAAAGGCCACACAATTGTAAATCTCAAGGGACAGTGTAACTATACCAAAGTGAGAGGACTTACTATAATCACCCAAAAACATTACTATTTATAAGAAAAAGGAAAAAAGGAAGAAGACCGGGATTGAATTCACTCCAGACGTATCAAAACCTTCATTTTTTTTTTTTTGGAAGCAACCTCCATTTTTATTCACAGACAACATACTGCATTGAAATCTAGTGCTAATATCCGATTCCGACCACTTCCATCAAGTGGCATGTCACAAGTTTTGTAATCATTTTATGGTTAGAAACTTAGAACCTCAGTCCCCAAGAATCAGGGTTGGAAGAACAAACGACTAAAACATTTCCCAATATGATGCTAGTAATATAAAAGGGAATACAAAAAAACAAATTGAAGAAGAACAATAGCATAACAATCGAATTGAGGCACGTGCCTTAAGTAAAATAGAATACAACTGAGGTTCTTCATGTACTCACTGATTGAACTCATTGCATGGCCTATCAACTGGAATTTATTCCAAACAAAAATTTGTGGTTGTCAAGAAAAGTTACAAAATGGAATGAGGGTGAGCTCAGCATGGAAAAGTAGTTTTCATACATTAAATTTGTATTGGTCGCCTAAATTGATTATCAAATTCCACCAGACTGCAAATAAGATTCGAAACTTCAATTCTCCCTAATAAATTGGTTGAAAATTTTACTCCTTTTTTCCCCCCTGCCTGGGTTTTAGGATTATGTCACTAAGCTCGCAGCCAGGACCGGCCCTGATGATTGGGTTGCCCAAGCCCGACTCCAAACTTGGTTGCCCATGTACTTTTAAGTCATACTCCCTCCGTCCCGAAATAAATATTCGGCGCGCAACTTTAAGCCTTTTAAAAGATGCAATTTTTTCTAAAAAGAATTATTATTTTTTTTACAAATCTATAGATATGAACTGGTTCTTTTAAGTTGCGAAATTTTTGATTTTTTTAATGAAAAAATGCATATTTTTAAAGGCTTAGGTTTGCGCAGAAAATATTTATTTAGGGATGGATGAGGTAATAAATAGAAAGATATACCTAAATCATCATAGTATTGTGCTTTTAGCTTGAATTATATCAAAAAATCAAAATCTTAATCATAATGTAACCTCAGTTATATTGCTTTATGATCACTCCTCTCCGCCGAAGCAACTGTAACATGTATATTCAACTAAATCGATAAACAATCACATACCATTTGGTAACCGCCATCTTACTGATAAGACTTTATAATCATACAATTGAGAAATAATTTGAAGGGATATGAACTAGAAACTTAATGAAACTAACTCTCAAAAAATTTAAGAAGTACAAATCTTTTTTTAGCAAAAAAGCCTACTAAGGTTAAAATTAAGTGAGGTTTTTTTTTTTTTTTTTTTGAAGAGAGTGAGTATATTTTTCAATGTAGACATTGTAACGTTTGTATCAGTTATTGTAATCAAAAGGAATATGATTATAAAATAGTTTGACCAAATAAAAAGAAACAAAATAAAAGTAGGAGCCTTAAGCAAACTAAAACAGAAAGTGAAAAAGGAAAGATGTTCTATGGAGGGAAAGATGAAGCAGGCCAGCAGGGCTCCCTTGGGGCAACAAAATAACGTAAGAGGGGTGGGGGGCTTGGGACTCGAACCTGGCTCTATTCTAGAGGAGAGGCATGACCGTTCCGCTGGGGCAAAGAGCCGACATTGCTTTTCATGCGCTAACTTATATATTTATAACATACTTTTTTAATTTTTTTAATTTTTTTTTGTTACCCTGCGGTGGAGGGTTGCCCAAGCCAGAGGGCTTGTGGGGCTTACCCCGGGGCCGGCCCTGCTCGCAGCAGCTCATACAGTGGTCGACAAATACTTGACAAAGCTTAATTAATTAACTCAATTTAAACAGGCAATGTAGCAGAATTTCATGATCAAAAGAAAGAAACAATGAAAGCTAAAGAAAATCAACGACAGCTGAGAGAGTGACTGGTTTTGAGTTAGGGATGAAGAGAGCTGAAAGAATGGAAGAGAGCTGTTAGTTACAACGGAAGATTGGAAGAGCAAATCCCATGAAGGAATTCCTTCCTCAGCTGTAGAGAGCGTGATGACGAAGGCCCTTTGTATTGAGTGAATTAAATACAGTGATGAGCTTGATCCAGTGTAGCCAACCCTATTTTCTTAAAATGAAACTCACTTCGTTCCAGTCCGATTATGTATTTATCAGGATTCGATTAACATGATCTTCAACATGGATTATCTTCTTGACAAATACTAATAGTTGAACAGTTTCGATCAACAAATAGATCCAGAACGAGTTCGCAATTTACAGATTACACGTCGCAGGCCCTATGATGGGTGCTACAAAGGGTGTGCGGGGTTGTTTCAATATGAATGTGATTGATCAAGTGTGGCCAGTTCTATTTTCAGAAAATTAAATTTTCACTTTTCGTCTTCGATTATATATCAATATGAATTCTATTCACGTCATACTCAACAATTTCTAACTTAATAACAAGATCTACAACTTGAACAGATTAGATCAAGAAAAAAACCCAAAATGAGCTCACAATTTACCAATTAGACGTCAAAGTTCCTGCAATGAAAGCTTTAGAGTTTTACGACGTCGTTTAATGTACTTCGCAGGTTCAAGTAGAGAAGTCATAATTCAATAAACCGACGTCGTTTTAGTGAACCTCCATCGTTCAAGATGCGAGGTATCAAGAGAACCCGGTCCATATCGACCCGCCCAAAGAGGAGGATCAAGGTTTACTCAACTCCTGTGGGGAAGATAAAGAGCAGTCGTCGTCCCGTTTCTCCCAAGGTTTACTCTCTCTCTCTCTCTCTCTCTCTATATATATATATATATCACATTACATCTTCGTTCAATTCTCTGGGAACTGATTACATTTCAGGTATGCAAAAGCTCATCTTTGTCGGAGTATCATTTTATGTTTTCATGATTACTCACGCAGTCATAAATCTCATGGTAAGACACTCATGGTTTCAGTTCTTTAGATGTACTTCTTTGTCATATGGGCTTGATAGAATGAATAAAAAAAAACTAGTTTCAAAACTGTGAATTTTGCTATCAAGTGTGTTATTCTTGATAGTTTGGGGGTGGTAAGTGCATACGACCATTGCAAAATACTAGGTACATGGTTAGGGCATAAAGATAGAGGATTATTCGGTGCTCCAGGGGCAAGTAATAGTTTTTCCTAGGGATGGTTATTAGTTTTGCGAGAAGACCTTAGTGGTGAACCTATATAACTCAAAGTATGCACACCTAATTCTAGCTTAATAAGGAGTTTTGTTGTTTACTTGTTGCATGTTAGAAGTTCAAATGCTTACTCTTCAGGAAATGGGAGAATTGTTTACTTACCAGTTACCACTGATGTTGCAAGTTTTAATTCAATCTATTGTGATAATAATGATAGCAATAACAGTGTCCATGTAATTCCCAATCGAATGATTGGGTATGAGCAAGGAGACTGGAGATAGACCTACGCGGTATATGCACCAAATGAGTACTCTTAGAAAGCTATGACTTTATTGTGATATGCAATTAATTTGCTATGAGTTGAAAGTTGTGACGTGTGATTGTTTGGGTAGTAGCCTTTGTTTCTTAATTTACTTCCACTGCAGGAATCATATCCATTAATGACCCGCCCTTCGATCTGTGTTGTAGATATCGTGTGACTTCTGGTGAGCATGTTATGCAGTACTCATGAAAAAACACTTGCATGTTTGTAGTGTAAATCCATGTTTGTGGTTGTGATTCTTGTGTATGTTTGGCTGAAATGAGGAATGCTTGAACATGTAGAGATTAGTTACCACATAGTTTAAATTTAGTTTGCCAGTTGTATGTTTTTATGGTTACTCATGCAGCCATGAATCTCATGGTAAGACACTCTGTCGCCCCCAAATATCAACCCGCCCAAGGTGGGAAAGATCAACAGCAGTTGTCCCGTTTCCCCCAAGGTTTACTCACTCTCTCTCTCTCTCTCTCTCTCTCTCTCTGTGTGCGTGCGTGCGCATATAATATCTCACTACATCTTTACTCACAAACGACCATCAATTCTTTGCAAATTGATTCTCTCCTCATATTTTAGGTATGCAAAAGCTCAATTTATTCCGAATTGTACACGATTCAAATTAGGCTATCGATTTCATCATTTCATTTTACCTAATTTAATTCAAGTCGATCTTCTTTATCACCAAAACTAGCAAAATTTTTATTTCTTTGCATGTACTTCTATGGATTCTCTTAGAACAGAGCTTGATGAGATCGAGCGCTTTGGTTTTTCTTATCAGGAAAAACTACTTGCCAATTTGAGCTGCGTCAATTGAGATGGTTTTAACTGTTTGGCTAAAAATTGTATGCCTGGTGTACACTGTAGTTTGTTAGAGTTAATGTAATATTGATTAGACGTCCTGTATAAATCTCTCTGTTTAGCAAATGATGACTTTGGGCTTATTTTTGTCTTCATTAAAAAAAATTAGATTTCGATAATGATCTTTTACTTTTTCGATTTCACTCGTCAAGAACCAACAAGCTGTAAAAGAAATTGACGCGAAACCAACAGAATTGAAAGAAAATTGAATTTAAAAAAGAAAAAAGAAAAAAGCCAAGGGGCTTATTTAAGCCAAACGAGGCCTTATTGGTACACCGTCGTTTTAAATGATTCTGACCTCGCGCCTTGACGTTGTGGAGTACGAGGACTATTAGTAAAATATAGTGATACGGTGCCTCTTTTTTTTGGAACAGGATACTTTATTAAAGGGACCAAGCCCAAAACTTCAAGGGGAAAACCTTGGAAGAAAGACACCTCACTACACTAGGACAATCCCTAGCTGTAGAAGAAAACAAAACATAAGGAAAAGAAAACTATGCAGAACATAGAAAGCAACCTAGGCTTTACATGTGAGATCAACACTTAAACCCCACTCTAGAATCAAGTTAAGGTTAGCAGCAGATCTGCTTACATGCCTCCAGGAGCTCATACTTGCCTTAACCTCCTCCAGAATCAACCTTAGCACTGAAATAGAGTCATGCCCAACCTGTTGAAATATCCTTCCATTGCGCTCTTTCCAATTATAGTACACTGAAGCAGCAAGACACAGCTTGTAAATTCTGGATTGCATAGAGCAATCCTTACAATGATTTAAACCCCAGTGAATCTCATCCATAAGGTCACAAGCAAGAAGAACAAAACCAGACTTAGCTTTAACAGTTTCCCAGATAACAAAAGTAAAAGAGCATTCAAAAAAATAAATGCGAGTGAGACTCAAGACCACCATGACAAAGGATACAAAATTGATCATTTATCAGACCCCAAGCCCTTAACCTGTCCTTTGTGGCCAACCTGCCAAGGAGAGCCAGCCATTGAATGAGTGACCATCTTGGAATATGTCATCTGTGCCATTTTGAACCAAACCACCTCAGGTCCTTTGGATCTTAGGGCTTGCCACGCTGAACTGACAGTGAAAGAACCATTTGCAAGAAAAGACTAGATGAGATAGGTTTATAGCCTCACATTTGGGGTGGAAAGAGAAACCCCCAATACTGATTCTGAATTTCAAAAGAGTAGAGAAGGCTTCCATAATTAGCAAGAAAAGATAAGAGGAAATAGGATCCCCTGTCTCAGACCTCTTTTACCAGAAAATAACCTTTCAGCTCTCCATTTGTAAGCACGGAAAACTTAGGGGTAGTCACACAAGCTTTAACCCAACTGATATAAAGGCTAGGGAACTCCATACTCTGCATAATCCCAAAAACAAAATCCCAATTGACACTGTCATAAGCCTTCTTCAAGTCAAGCTTAATTGCTTATCTAGGAGAACCTTGATCCCTATGGTATCCCCTTACTAGCTCTTGCATCAAGAGAGTATTGTCCATTATTGAACTTCCTTTTATAAAGGCAGACTGAGATGGACCAATCACCAAAGGTAAAACAGACTGAATACGATTAGCCAAGATCTTAGTTATGCATTTAGAGATTGTATTGCAGGTCTATAATCCTTTATACGGTGCCTTTTTGTAACATCTAAAATTTTGGAGACATGAGATTATGTTTAGCAATGATGACGAGACGATGCAGTTTTAGATAATTTGATTCCTTGAACACTTTCTCTTCATGAAATATTATCAGGCTTGGAATGTCTTGATGGGAGAAATGTTTTCTTACCAAACGTTGCAAGTTTGTTATTTTTCAATTCTCTCTATGGTGATAATAACAATAACGATAACAGTGTGCTTGCAGAAATCGCCTGGGCATGTTACATGTACTCATGGACAAAATTGCATGTTTGTGGTGTAAATCCATGTTTGTGGTTGTGAATATGTTTAGCTGAAACGAGGAATGCTTGAAAATGCATAGATTAGTTGCTCTGTAGTTAGTTTAAATTTAGTTGGCTAGTTTTTTATTTTTATGATTACTCACGCAGTCATGAATCTCATGGTAAGACACTCATGGCAAGGCAATAGTCCATTAGTCCAGGACTGTACCCTACTCAAAATCTTGTCCACAAGAACCTCGCAATCAGAGGTATGCAGCCTAGTAGTTATCAGGGGCGCACCCAGATATTTAACAGGTAAGGTCCACTTGATATGGGCAGAATATCATGTAACCTTACCATGTGAGCAGGGGAAACTCCAGCAAAGAATATGGTACTCTTGTCCTAATTAGGCTTGAGACCAGAATACTCATAGAAATAAGCTGAGGCATCATTGAGTTCTTACTATCATTTTTCAGTTCTTACTTCTATGGAGTATATCGAGTGTTCGGATAAGTTTATGTATACGCAAATTTAGAAGTGTAAAAGCCCTAATTTGGCCGTGTGAATGGAGATGGTTTTAATTGCTATATCTTTTAAAGCACTTAAGTGTGGTTTTAACATGTTTGTGAACCAGTTGATCCTTTTCTGCATTGTGGTGCTGCATTACCACGTTAGAAATTGTATTTCTCTAGTGGTTGTATGTGCTTGAAAAGGAATTTCAAAATGTGTATGAGAGCCTTTACATCATTCGAGATCTTTTAGGAGGAGCAGTACCATCCTTGATGCAAATAGAAGACAAATATAATCTGCGAAGTTGAGCTGGAATGGAGAAATCCAATGAGAAGTGCTACGCCTAGAGGCTAGACGAAAAGAGTGGCATTTCTCCTTAGATATGCTTCATTGTCCCTGCTAAACATCGTGTGTCGAAAGTGATGTAACTTTGGATATGGGCCTTTCTCTTGTTTTTGTAGTACGGGAAGAGTTTCAGCATCTTTTTTGCACGAGGTATTGAGGATACGTATCTATATTGCTCATACGGCCATGCGTCGGCCGGTATAGCACAGTATTGGCTGGTGTCCTATAAATTTTGGTATTGGAGGTCCAAAATTGTTATATGGCGGTGTATTAGCCGATACACTTCAATACTTGGAACCCTTATTTTGAGTCACACAGGGCTTCAGGCGTGTAGAAGATCAAATTTTGGTGACTCTGTTTTGTTATTTGGAGATATGAGCGGACGTAGTGTAGCTGGAGAGAAGCGATGAGCCGACACTTTACTGATAGCAGAATGTCCTGACTGGATTTTGAACCTCTCTTTTCAGCATCTAGCAAAAAAGTTTGTCCTTGAAACAGATATAGTTTGGTTATATTTCATGAAAGCTTGTTCCTCGGAAGCAACAACATATTCTTCTTGAGTGGCTACTTGATTTACTGTTTTTATTGTGTTCATAAAGAAACTCATGTAGTTTGCAGTGTACTTGATTATCTATGCCCAAATCACTCAACTACGCTTCATTTGTTCCATTCAGGTCTTGCAAAATACCGCCATTCCTAGTCAGAGAAGCTGGTGGATCTGTTGAACTTGTAGCAATTGAAGACCCAGTTGTAAAAATTTGAATCACGGTCCAGCTGCAGGGGTACTGTACGGGTGTCTGTCACTCAGAAACTACAGGAGAAAATACTAATCCATTGCAGCAGTTCAACTTGTATAATACTCGCGGACTTTGATTTTGAAGAACTTCGCGTCTTTTATGGTTAAAGAAGGGTGATAGCGAAACATTTTTTCATATATTTCGAAGACCCAGTTTATAATAGGACTGGGTTGGCCTTGATTAGTGAACCACAGTTGACAACTTGTTTGCTTGGTATGGTTTCGTTGTTATAAACGTATTACGGTTCATTCGTAGCAATTCAATTGTATAGGATTTTATATCGGAATGTCTATATTTATGTGGAGAACTTTATTTTACGAAAATAATATTGGTACCGACCAATATCATACCGACGGCCTCGCCGGGCCATCTCCGGCCACCAGATGACACGTGGGAATCAACAGCATCCGACGTGCGTAGGTGCTCGATCCAAACACCCCAATTTTTCGTATATATATATACGAAAATTGTATACGAAAAATTGGGGTGTTTGGATCGAGCACCTACGCACGTCAGATGCCATTGATTCCCGCGTGGGCCCACTCGGTTTTTTTTATAGAATTTTTGGACAGCTCGGATCGGCCGTCCAGTGGCCAGAGACGGCCCGACAAGGCCGTCAGTATGCTATCCATCGGTACGGATAGCAGTACTCTTTATTTTATCTTGCTGGAAAACCAGGACTTGCTGATACTGGAATGGGTGGATTTTTTTGAAGCAAAATGTGTACTTTTGCCATTTAATATTGAAAGGCATCATCTTATTTTTTGAAGTGTTGTCTTGGCGTGACACTTAAATGTCTAAATGCAGTGGGAGCACTTTTGACTGTCCGATTAAATCTTTCACCTGTGGGATCTTGAAATACTAGATAAGATTGTGTGTAGAATTAGATTAGTTATACTTGGTTCAATTGGGTAGATAAAGAATGAGATAGAATGATAGAGGGTCATTCTTAACTATAGAATTATGAAGAGGAAAACAATCTCAACGGCGATTATCCTATACCACCCCTTGTGGTATTAAATAGCCTCATATATGAGGCACTAAAACGCCACTTAATCATTTCTTGTCCAATCCAAGTATCACCCCTAAATACAACATTGGACTAGATACAAATGAAACATATAGAACCACATGTTCTCTTATACCATGGATTCAACTTTTAATTCCGGTTTCCAACATGGCTTTGTATAATGACTTTTACAATGACAGTTAGTTAATCCCTAACTTGGTCACCACCTTCTCACTTCACATGCTACTCTGTGCTTTCTATCCCTTCCTCCTTCCCTCATATCCCATCCACCGCCATGGAGGGGATAGCCGAGAGGACTGAGGAGGAGAAGGATAAATGAGAAACAAAAAGAGGGGTAGGCGTGTGATACTTGCGAAGTTGCACTGCGAGAGAGCGCGCGCCCGGGGGGGGGGGGGGGGGGGGGGGGGGGGGGTGGGTGGGTGGGTTGGTTGGTGTTCCAATATGTGGGGGTTGGTGTTCCAATATGTGACAACTTATTTCAGAATAATTTGGTAAGATTACAACAGGAGAGAGCTGGTGAAGGAGAGAGGAAAATGCTCAGAGATTTAAACTAGAAAACATTCAAAGCAAGTATTATGGAGGTCAATTTAGAACATAAGAACACACTACGCCGATACATGCAAGTGTACAACTTCTTGAGGTGAATTCTCTTCTAAGACAAGCTCCAGGAGTTCTTCGACACGCTAATGCTACAAAAACCACCCCCGGCATTCCCAAAATACTACTACATGCCAAGTTTTGAAAGGAGTTCACGCCATCCAAGGGGTTCTTCATAAAAAAAAAATTGTAGGTCAGAGGAGGATCAAGAACTACACTGCCTACGGCACTACGCATCCCGGTTGGAAGGGGATGACAGTTGTGTGATTGAGGTGAAAACCATGGGCACTTAACCGGAAGTGAGAGGATGCACTACAGCCTTTAGATCAAATGAATCTAAGCCGTTCCAACTTGTCCCCACACCCTTCTGTTTTATAATAGAGATAGTCAAGCAATGAGTTCCAGAACAAATTTTCACAACGATAAAGGAAAAACGGAAAAGCTAAGAAGATGAAGGCATAAAGCTGCAATCCTGAAATCTACCCTTACATCTAAATGAATGGAACGGTGTTTTCTTAAGAGTCAAGAATCAGAACTAGTCATCAAAAGATCACATAACTATTAAACTATTAGTTCAACCAAAACTAATAATTTTCTAGGCATTTTTGACCGAATCATGTTTTTTGTTGGAAAATCATCTGACAAGCTTGGAATCAAATTTTAACCAAAAAAGAAATCTCGGAATCAGTGAAACTGCAGGCCTACTGAGCCAGAAATTCTACAAGTAGTTCCAAAATCATACTTTTTGAGTCTTCATCGATCCAGAAAACTTTTATGTCACTCATTCTACAAGGGGTTGAGGAGACTCAAACTTGCATTTGTGTGGAAAGTTATCGAAGCTGCTGGGAGGTGCCCTAGGAAACTTCATGTAATAAATCACTGAAGACGGAAAGTCGTAACCCAGAGTTGGTCCCACAAGTTTGGGATAGACATACGGCCATGGCATAGTAAAGAAAGAATATTATAGTACCACTATCAGTTGTTGTACCGACTGGGTATACATGACTATCGCATAGTAATCGGCTGCTACTCTCCCATCACGTTTGCAAAAAACCGGACTTACAGTGGGTCCCTGCATGTACAAACATGAAAAGAGTTAAGGCAATTCTTAACATGGAGTTGACCAACATTAACACTTAACAATAACATACATAGCTTGGTTGACAAGGTGGCGAGGTCAATAGGTGGAAAGTCACTGAAATTAGCTGATTGAATTAATTTTCTTAAGAATTCAATCCAAACAACTAGTAAACACCTACCATGCATAACATATAAACAAGTCGTGTGCTAGTGGTCTAGCCTGTATCATTCCAAATAACTCCAAAGCTGGCCTCTGCGGTCAACGAATGTAGAGGAAATAAATCACCACCCAGGAAAATATGTTTGCACACTGCTAATGCTAATTGATTTGATGTATCAATGTATGTCGAAACATAAACATTTCTTTAAAAAAATCAAGTGATACCTTCTGCCATATATGAAACAGAACAAGATAAACAAAGGTCAGTGTCACCACTTTCAATTGCTTTGTCAGAGCATTATCTTCTTCTCCAATGCTCAACAGTAGAGGAACCTGGAGACAAGGATCAAAATCAAGACTGTAACTAACTTCTCTGGAAAACGACTGCAGTTATAAGTTAATCTACCAACAGGAAATGGAAACCAAATATAGAAAGAGAAGGTAAAAGAGAAAATTAGAAAGCAAGAATGAAGAACCTGCTTGGAAGAACGTGGTTCATGTTTAATGAAATGAACATAGCAGCCAATTTCCGTCTGCCACTCTTATCTGCATGAGCAACAACTGCTGCATAAGATATGCCTTTGCATATTCTCAGCTGAAATGCCAGGGAAAAATCATTTCCTGCCTTTAAAACCAAATGAAATGGAATAAACAGAAAACATGAACCAAATTTGTGAAAGTATATTAATATTCGTGAGATATTTATCGATATCCAAATTTGTTTGGAATTATTGGTAGGAGGAGGTTTGCAACCGATATTCTATTAGCATGGTTTTTGGTACGGTTATTGTTTATAATGATATCTATCTATAATGTAAACGATGCAGATTATAAAATAAATTCAATAATAGCCAATTAATCGTCGAGAAGAGATGTCTGTTTTGTGCGGACAAGACATCGCACCTTGAACATGCAATGTCAGTTCCAAAACAAAAATACAACCTCGCGAGGTCTGAGGTATGTAAGACAACGTCATTCCATGAAGCCAATCGCATCTTGAAGGCACAGAGAAGTTTAAACCTCTCATCTTGAAGACATGAGGCTCGAGACTGAGAGCACCTCAACGCCGCTTGTCGACCTGAAGAACCTAACCCCACCTTTCTCTCTCCTCTTCCTCCCGCCACCGTCCCTCAACGCCCACTTCTCTCACTCTCAACAAGTACATCTCTCTCCTTTCCTAGTAATAATTAGATTTGTGATCAATTGCGATTAATAATACTACTCAGTCATTATGTAGGGATTTCAGCATACAATTGATGTTTAAGTGGTATAGAATTCATGGCTCCTGTAATAAAAGTTAATCATTATGTTATGCAATTTTGCAACGTTGTTTTTCTAGGTGTCCCTGTTGTGGAGAAGGGAAATTATGTAACTGACATCACAGACCTCGCGAGGTTGTTTTTTTTTAACTGACATCACATGTTCACACTACATAAACTCATTCAACCATTATAACGAAGACCAGCCACTCCCATATGCAACCACTGTTGATTGTATAGAGTGCTAATTGTGGCCATTCCAGAAGTTTATCATACCATTTGCTCATTTGCATGTAAGTCATATGTATGGAAAAACCTCCTGAAACCTATATCAGTAAGTAACTCGAGCAAGAGAAAGGATTCACCTACTAGTAGTTTAGGGTGGGAAGAAATAAAAATCCCGTATCCCAATTATTGAAGATGGGCTTTAACACTAATGGAAGAGTCATTGCATCTAGAAGGGTAGCAACTACCAAACAATACGAAGTTCCAGAAAAGCTCCAGTAAAATGTTTAAATTATCCTCCTATTGGTTTAAACAGAAAGCTGAAGCACCAATTTAGCAACTATTTCGGTTTTTGTTATCCCATATGTATGTTGCATACCAATTTCCTCAATTTCTGTAACAAAACCCAACAATTAGAACACCATTCTAGCAGACATGGGGAGCCTTTCTATTCTACTAACAATGACTTGGAGAACACCATTCAGCCCTTTGTTCGTTTCATACACTTACGCATGGGAATTGAACTAGTTGAGACCGTAGGAGAGAGCAAGCAAACCCCTAAGTTTTCTAGGCCAAGACCAATTGGCCAACCCTTGGGGTTCAAGTACAAACTTTCCACGAGCGAGCAACACAACTAAAAGCAAGAAAATTCAGGCAAAGACAAAAGACTGGAACTGCATAATTTGACATCCACAGTACCTGTATAGTCAAAGGCGGCGTGGAGGTGACGGTAGCGGCGGCAGCAGGAGGATGGCCGGTCGTCGAAGTCTTTGTAGCAGTGGAAGGTTTCGGGGTCGTGAGGGTTATAATAATAGTAGTAATGGGTATGATCTAGTGTGGCCATCAATATTTTCTTCTGAAAAAACTCAAACAAATCATCTCCGATCATAAACTAATCCAAATTCGATTAACAAATTCTTTATCATGGCATGTATTCTTGGCAATATGTACAACTTGAACAATTTAGATCATCAAAAACAACCGTATTGAGTTCACAATTTACCAATTACAAAGTTTCAATAGACCTCCATTGTATTGGATTTGATCCAGTGTGGGCATCAATATTTTCTTCTGAATAAATTCATAAAATTCATATCCGATCATAAATGATTCAGCACTTGATTAATATGATATTAGACATGGTATATATTCTTGACAATATCTACAATTTAAACAATTTCGATCATAAAAATAAACCGCATTCAGTTCACCATTTAGCAATTACGAAGTTTCAATGGACTTCTCATATACAACCTGCGAAGTCTTCATGAATATAATCCGCGTGTTCAACCTGCGAGGTCTTTATGAATATAAACCAGGGCGGCGTCGTTTTAAATACCACGCTTTTGTCAAACGCGACTTTGTATTGAATTCAAAGGGGCTGTGCGCGTGCGTCTTCTTGTTCTCGATTCCTGCCCAGGAGGGCACTGTGGCTCTGGAGCAACGTTTGGCCTTATTCTCTGGGGTACATTTTTTTGGATAAATCAACCATGATTTGCTTCTCTGGGGTACATTGTTTGGCTGTGTATGATGCCGTCTTCCAGGAGAGTAAGTTTTGTTTGTGGGTTGAGGGTGTGATGTGGGTGAAAGTCTTGTGAAGGGTAGTGAGCTTTGAGCGAGGGGTGCTGGTGAGTTGACTGTGGGGGTGAGTGGGTACTCCTGGTGTTTGTGTCTATTGGATTTGTGTGCGAGAGAATAGAGGTGTAGGGCTGATTATGGCAAGGGGTTGAGTGTGGGAGGGCTGTAAGTATTTTTTTCAGGTGTGTGTTATTAGACATTTTATGCTATTGTAGATTGTCTTGTTGCCGATAATAATGTAAAGGTCTATTGCCACAGAGGATTGTTGCTTAGGTCTATTGCTTAATTGAAGTTGCTGTTGTGATGGAGTAGGAAACTCTAGAGTTGATGCTGTTTTGATGTTTTCCTAGCCTTTTGGAGACAACTCTGCAGCCTTACGGAGACAACTCTGCAGGCTGCAGCTGATGAACGCATGGACTCATGTGGTATAGGCTAACTACTGATGCTGGTTTTGGGTGATAGTTTAGCTGGTAGGCTTTTTATTCTACTCTATGTACATAACTATTGAGAAGAAGTTGCTTTATAATAGATTGTTTCGCTGACTCCTTATTTTGATGATGCTCTCGGTTGTAATATGATTTGCTTCTAATAGGTAGTATGCTCTTGGATGTATTGTCTCTTGTATATGTGCTAAACCCGCAAGTACTCGGTTTTTAGGTTGCTGCAGTAGAACTTGAACTTATTAACCGGTCCCCTGAAGAATTCGAATCTAAATTACAGGTGCGGGTTTGTAATAAGCTATTTAGCTTCCGTTTTATCTTGGCGATGTTGGGGCGGCATGTTTTTTGGCTGTTTAGGCCGTAGGTTTTGGGCAGCGAATAGGGAGGCGACGAGGTGATTTTGGGCAGCGTTTAGGGAGGAGACGAGTTGGGTTTCGGGGAGCAATAAGGGAGTAGATGCGGTGGGTTTTGGCCAGCGCTGAGGAGGTGGGGTATGGCCTGGTTTGGGCTTTGGGAGGTGGATTTGGGCATAGATTGTTTGGTGTCTAAGTAACAGTAACAGCTGGACTGGGGGAATCCAGAACCAAAAGATAGTGACATTTGTTTTATTGTATTCTCTTATCTATGGTATCATTTCTTTTCCAAGTCAAGATCGAAGTTTACACAAGTTTAGTGACATCCATTAATGTCAACAAGAAGAGCCATGTGATGTAGGAATTCGGTGAAGTGTGCAAAAGTGGTGCAAATTGGAGATAAATCTATATTAGCATTATTTATTGCTGAACTTCGTGGTTTCATCTGTTTTTGTCTGATTAGCTCAATTTGAGTCGAGTCATCTGGTAATTACTTAAGATGGATGTTTTTATGAAAAATGGAAGGTTTGAAAATGACAAGAGAAAGGCCATGGAGGGGAAAGAGTTAGGTAATAAGAGAATGAAGGGTCCCTGGGTACTTTGTCAGTGCCCAGCAAATGGTATTTTCCTGTAAGAAGGACTCATTTTCTAGTTAGGAACCTCACTTTTCTGATATCTCCTTCAACATTACTTGTGCAGGTGCTTGTCTGAAAAAATTTGACGTGGCACATTTCATAGCCCAGCTAGAAATATGTTATGGGTTATCACCATCCCGCAGGCAGATTCTGATTTCTGTTGCTGATGTCTATGTTAGAGCATGTCGTCTTTTCTTTTTTTCCAAGTTTGTGCACAATGAAATTGGTAGGAATTTCAATTGGCTACTGACAATAATTCATCCCTGGTCCGTCCAGGCTATTCTTCGCGTAGTAAGTCCTTGCAGATATTTTAGTATTGCTTATTGAATAATTTTTCACGCTTCATACTTGCTTTTCAAAAAGTACTGATTGTTTTTTATCTTCTTTTTCCTGAAATTTGTGGATTTCAGATGTTCTTGAGGGGGAAATATTCCTGCAAAATCTGCCAAGAATTGTCACAGTACATGCCCTTGGTACTTATCTAAGTTTGATACTCAAAATTTATTTTTTTTATAAGCAATTTTTTTTTATTTATAAGTCTTTTAAAAAGTGAGCGTAAGTGTGTAAGATGTAGTGTAGAATGTTTCTGCATAAATAATGGTGGGAGAGGTGCTCCTTGGGGAAAGGGGAGGGAGTGGGTGACAATGGCTTCATAAGAGAGGCGGTGGACAGGGAACAGGAGTAATGCTTGGCAACTGAGACTGGATTCTTGAGATTGAATCTCCGGAGGATTCTTTCATTTTTCAGCATCTATTTGTGCAGAGATTGAATTCCTGGCAGCAAAAAGGTTGGTATGCTGCGCTTGCTTTTGGAAGAAAGCAAATTGATCCTAATGGAAAACATGGCACAATAACAAGGGAGAGCACTTGATGTTATGGCAGAAAAAGTGATACAGAAGCTTCTCACTGAGCAACACTTGAAGTTGAAAGTGAATTCAACCTCTTAAATCCAAATCAGTATCAGTTACTAAATCTTATAGTGTACAGAAATGAAACTTAAGATGAAAGTCCAAAAAATGCAAGTAACGAGGTGCAACCATATGGCCGGTTAGTTTGTTGTTTTTGTACGAGACCACTGATTGAGCTGTAAAACGATGCATTTTTCCTTTGCACTTTAAGATGGCTTTGTGCCACGTGTACTACGTCGCTGAATGGTTGTCAAATTAGTTGTACTTTTTTTGAGGTACTTTGAGTTTGGACTTCTTAGGAGTGGGTATGGTTGTGAGTTTTTTACCTTAGCGATTGAAAAAGTACTCGTCGCTGTTGATATTTCAAGCTTTGTAGTCTGACTTACCAAAAAGAAAACTATGTAGTGTGATTTGCCATTTCATTTCAGCATCCAAACGTTGGAGGACCTGGCCTTGTTGGTGGTTGTCAACTGTCTGACGGGTCTATTGAGTAAGTAATCGTCCTTTGGTCACCTCTTTCAACTGTGTATATGCTGCAAGCTTACCTACTCTCTTATTCAAATAGAGGTTTTGACTTTTGAGCTATTGGATTCATGGAGAACATTGACATTGCTGCTAAGTGCATTTTTCTGTGCTCATGTCCTTCAGTTTTATACGATTGATAATTTCAAATTGAAAACATGAGTGCAATTTATAGAGTCCAATTGGTTTGACTCTCTAATTGCAATCTGGTAATTTTGCACTATAGAAAGCTCTGGTGGGATTTTGCGAATGTTGATAAAATAAAGCATATATTACCAGAACTTGCATTAAACTCATTAAACTGAAGACCAGTAAGATTTGATGTCTTTCAAAGCACAAATTGTTTTTGATACCCATGTCATTAAAGGCATAATAATATGATACAAGTAAAAAAATACAGCTTGATTCTTTGATGAGTATCTTTGACGATTGAGATTTCTCTTTTTCAGGGAATGGTTAAGACCTGGTGAGGAAGATCTTGTTCAGAGATTTGATCCATCATCTCCGCTAGACACTATTGGATTCTTTGTAGCCAAGTTCAATGTTGGCCCCAAAGATGACTGAGCTTTGATAAAAATCTGAGAGTACGGCTGCGTTCCTGAGAAAATTTTGCATTAAAGAGGTGAATTTGTAAAGTGTTTGCTTTTATTTTATACAAATTTTTGAACGATGGGAGTGCTTGCTGAATTCTGGGCAGATTGAACGCATGGAGCACTGTCAGTGTTCTAAGAGGCAGCTGTCTAGGCCGATTAGTCCCCGCCTAGGCGCTAGACGGTGGTCCAACGCCTAGATTATAAAGCCGACTAGTCGGGCGCCTAGGCACCCCTTTTCCGCCCAACTAGCGCCTAGCAATTTTTAGAACATTGAGCACTGTAGACTGACCGCCAGCCTTGTGAGTTGTGACAGATTGTTAGACACTCCTTGAGAGCCGGTAGCTCACCATTATACCCTCATAAATGTATCGGACACGTATCGG
Organism: Rhododendron henanense subsp. lingbaoense; assembly: GCA_020567845.1. Classification (NCBI taxonomy): domain Eukaryota; kingdom Viridiplantae; phylum Streptophyta; class Magnoliopsida; order Ericales; family Ericaceae; genus Rhododendron; species Rhododendron henanense. The sequence goes on from CM036324.1 coordinate 31,556,737, forward strand.
GAACACATGTCCAATTTTACTGTATTTTGGTACTGTACTATTCACGCTAGATACTAAGTTGTGGTTTACTAATCTTAGGTGCGGAACTCCGGGAATCTTAACTTGCGTTGTGCTTTCGGTGAGTCTCGTCATATGCCTTATTTACTCGCTTTTTGATAATAGTCTACTTTATAAATTGTTCATGAGAAATGGCTACTTACTGATATTTTGATAAATGAGTCGGATTTTCCATGTGAGCATGATGAAATGTTTATCTAGAACTTTGCAAAAAATTTAATGAAAATGCATGCCATTTAAAGATACCATGAATTTAACGTTCAAAGAGTATTTTGGAAAGTATCGTTATTGATGATGGTTGTTAAAATCTTGCGATACGAGATACGTATTGATAGGTGCGTAAATGTGCCCATTTACACCCCCTAATTTACTCTTGTTATGTCCGTTTATTATATTATTTGGAGTTTGATATTCGTTTTCCTTATTTCAGTTTTCACGGAGTCGTTGGATAACAATCGGAGCTAAATTGAGAATTTTACCGGTGCCAATCGAATTAATTAAGAAAAGAGACCAAGTTTATATTGAATATTTGAAGAAGAGAAGCACTGTATAAAATTCCTAAGCTACTATGGAATTGGACCCACTGAATTACAGATATTATAGTAGAGAAGAACGGGACTACCGAAGAACGGGGCTACCTACCTATGGTGTACTCTCGGCTAGTATAAAAAGAGAAAGCAAGGGTTTTGTCTGATATATCTTATTCTCACGCAAAAACAGAGAAGCGGCTGGGCAGTACGTACTTCTCCCATTACAGAAAAGAGAGAACGAGAACCACGGCGGCACAGCACTTCGACGGCAGAGGACTGGGTTTTATTCTCTTATTCTTTGCGAAGCTTTTAGTTTATTGTTCAATGGAGTTTATTTGTTTCACGATTATTTGTTCTCACTCCATGAGCGGCTAAACTATTTGACTAGGGTGATGAGGAGGTCTCTCCAAGTAGCGTAGTTGTTAGATTTCTAGGGTTTTATATTCAACTTGATTGTATGGCTTGATCGATTCATAACTTTTTATGAAGTTTAATATTTTTCCAATCTTCGAATGTGTTTGTATTCATGATTTCAAGCACTGTCATACAATGGTTTTTAATATTTCAGGATAGGCTTTGAGATAGACTATACGACGTGAGACGGGTCGTGCCGTTGGTTAAATCCAGTGAGACGATCCGTGCCGTGTTGAGATAGCCTATACGGAGTACGAATCTTGATTACCTTTTTTGGGAATTATCGATAGGAATTGCTACCCTACGGTGATCTGGTTGAATGTTGAATATGAATCCTAGGTTTCGAAACAATTGCGTTACAAGGGGAGACTGAATCGGAAACCCTAGTCTCTTCTCTCATTTGTTTACAACTCCTTTAATCTGCTTTCTAGTTTAGTTTTAGTTTAATCAATCCAAATCAAAATCCAACTTCTTGTTACTTTCTGAATTAAATTAGAAATTAATTGAAACTATTGCAACTCAGCTTTTTACTCTCCGTGGACGATCCTGGACTTAACCACTATTCTTCGGGATAATTGTTAATTCCCTGTTTTATAAATTATATTTTTGGTACGAAAACGACAGACCAAATTTTGGCGCCGTTGCCGGGGAGTTAAAACACGGTTGCGTATTTTCAATTTGTTTTTAGTTTGATTCTCAATTTAGATTTTATTTTTTTTTTTAATCTTTTTAGTAGTATTATTATTACTCTTTTTTCTTTTTTCTTTTTTCTTTTTTTTGTAGTTGTAGTAGTTCTCTTGGTGCAGGTTTCTTAACTTTATGCAGGACAAATTTGAAGCTAACGGTTGCTTGGTGTTGGAGGACGTCCGGTGTGGATGCTGAATTCAATTAGCCAAAGCTCTGTGAGTTTTTAAGTGTCTTGTATACGTTAAGTAGTTTGCATAAGAGGTTATTTGTTTTATTTTGTTTTATTTTTTATTTTTCATAAAAAAGTAATGGAATATGCCTATGCTCCCCAGTATTCCGAGTATGTCCAAGAACAATATAATTCTGCCCAATGGTTTCCTGAACCGAATTATGATTGTTACTCCAACTCTTACAATTCGGGATGGGAAAATCATTCTAATTTTACGAGGACACATCAAGCTCCGGACCCATATTATGCCCCATACCCAAGGCCACATTTTTCCAATACTTCCGATCCGTGGGCCTACTACCCTGTTTCACAGCAACAGCCGTATCAGCACCTCGCTGTCACTCCATCTCCAAATTATTCTATCGATTTTCAGGAGAAGATGTTGCAAGTTCTTGACGAGATTGACATTGCGATTAGTAGATATGAGGGAAAAATATCATCGAGCATTGAGCAGGTAGTGGATATGGAGTATAGGGAGGATGCATGGGATGTGGAAAAGTCAATCACCAACTCCGAAGATTCTAGGGTTGAAGAACTGTTGTTATCAAAGGAGAGTGTCAATTCCTCTCCTCGTTTATTGAGCTCTACTAGTGAGATCATGTCAAGTCTTCAATTCGAAGCTTTACCACATGACTCCATGTATATACCCGCGGCCTTGAGCCCAGTAGAAACTTTTTCCATAATCACACCTTTGCATGTGTCCCATACTCCTAGGGAAGAAGAGCAAATAGAACCAATTGTTGTTATTGAAGGGGTTGACTTGGACTTGGAAAAAGACTTAGAGAGTGAATTGAACAATGGACTTAATATCCAAAGTTCTCCTCAAGATGATTCTACTTGCACACCTGATATGCTTTTTCAGTCAAAAACTCTTGAGGAGTCCTTGCCGATAATTGTTCAAAGTCCACTGGAACTTGATGATCAAGTCCAGCCAGTTGTAGAGGATGCTACCCCTCCTATTGAGCCTCCACCATTGTCAAATTTTCATAAAGTAGAACCAATTGATTTTCTTGGTGCTGATAATTTTGATTTGTTTTTCCATCCATGTTTAGTGGACATTGTCAATAATCTGAAAATCAATTTGGTTCGAATTGCATGTTTGGTGGAACTAAAATTTCTAAAGCGACTTATGCAATTGAGATACTCAAAGTATCTAATTTTGTGGCACGGTCGAGTTCAGTTTTTAAAAGAGAGCTCGAAAGGGGGTGAAATGTTTATATTTGTAACTCTTCATGGTGTGATGGAAGTTCAAATTCCATGTGAGCGTGGTATAGTACTTTTCGTAGATTATTTTAGGTAGTTTTATTTTATTTAAATATTTTTCTTTTTCTTTTTAGGTAGTTTTCTTTTTCTTTTTCTTCTTATTCTCTACTTTTCATTTCTGTTAGTATTTTTTTGTTTTGTGGGACTAACTTTGCACAGGTACTCCACTTCAAGTTGGGGGATGACTCCCACCTTTTCTTTTGCCTTGCCTTTTGTTGCTCCTACGTGAGGTGATATCTCTCATTTTCTTTCTCCGGCTTGTCTTTTATTTTTCTATGGTTGAGCCGTCACTGAGGACAGTGCCGTTTTAAGTTGGGGGATGGATCACTTTGTTTTTTTATTTATAGTTACAGTCAAAAAAAAAAATTGCAAAACTTGAAAAACTTAAAAAATACTTGTTGGATCCTTTTTACTTGAGACTTGGAGGTCGCGATGTTTACTTGTTGGTTGCTAGTGTTTAGAATTGTTGAGCATTACTTGGATATTCTGTTGCATGATAGTTCTTTTTGCTAGCTGGGCGATAGGAATTTATCTTGGCGCACACTCTTAGCATCTTTGCACATGCACGTTTCTTGGACCTTGACTGCTTGTGAACTGTGACTTGAGTCTTTCAATGGCTAGATTAGTGGAGACTTATGCCCATGTGAGTTTTAGTGCCTTACCTTCCTTTGGAGCGGTGTCTTATAAACTCTTTGTTTGTTGTAAAAAAAAAAAGAGTTTAATCGTTGTCGATCTCATTATCTTTGTCGTCAAGTATTAAGACTTAATGCATGCCTACTATTTTATCTTTTGGGATTGGATCGTTACATAGTTGTAATGCCCCTAGGAGAGGATAGTAGGCCATTTTTGTTGGTTTGAGCCGGTTCGTTTCTTTCTCTTAAACACTTATCCCTTGTTAGCCACGTTGAACCTCTTGCATAAGCCTTTTTCTTGTTGTGCTCCACCATCTATATTGTGTCTTGAGAATGGCAAGTTAATCATGTGAAGGTTAATTTTCGAAGAGAGTGGAGAAAGTGTATTTGAGAAAGATGTGCTTGAATTGTGGTGTGTTCTTCCCCATTGTTAAAAAAAAAATTGAGAAAATTGCAAAAGAAAAAAAAATAGAACTTGAATGAAAAAGGGGAAGACACCCATGCATTTGTTTGAAGAAAGAAACGTATGAACTTCATTGTGGAATTGTGTGAAGGGTGAAAAATAAGAGAGATAAGGCGAAGTTGAAAAGAATTATGAGAGGGGGCGCACATTATTACTTGCCCTATGCTGTTTTGGCCTATTCTCAGACGCTTGCTTATGATTTATCCTAACCTTTGAAACACTTTTCCTTACCTAACGATATAACCGAATAAAAGTCCTATTTGATCTTAGGGGCAATGGGCTGTGGATTGATGGATAGTAATAGTTTTCAATACTTGACATTCCTTTCATGAGATCTTGTGTCCACTTTAAAAAGCTTTCTTTTCGTGTCTAAGTGTGTGGGATACTTTGGTTCTTTATCGCATAACTTCCGCCCGCACACATTGAGAGCTTATTAAATGCACCCTGTTTCGAGAGTTTTCTTTTGATGAGTGCATGACACGGTGAGAATTGAAGTTGAGACTCGGTCCGGAGAGAGTTCTTGGTTGTGGTTTACTTGTGGTCAAGGTCTTTGCTCACACACGCTAAGTTTGGGTGCCACGATTTATTTCTATGTTTTGATAGCCTTTAGAACTATTTTCGCATATGCTATATTCTTGGCATTGGTATTTTGATGAGTGCATTGCAGTTTTTGGGTTCCAAGTGAAAGGATCCGCGGTGTTTTGTGGGTGATCACTGCTGAAAATCCTCACGAGACTTCACTCGTCCTACCGGGGCCACCCGGGGGTTTAAAAGATCTATCCCTTAGCTAGTTGTTTTATTTTATTTTATTTCTTTTCTTTGCTAGGGACTAGCAAAGTGTAAGTTGGGGGATGTGATAGGTGCGTAAATGTGCCCATTTACACCCCCTAATTTACTCTTGTTATGTCCGTTTATTATATTATTTGGAGTTTGATATTCGTTTTCCTTATTTCAGTTTTCACGGAGTCGTTGGATAACAATCGGAGCTAAATTGAGAATTTTACCGGTGCCAATCGAATTAATTAAGAAAAGAGACCAAGTTTATATTGAATATTTGAAGAAGAGAAGCACTGTATAAAATTCCTAAGCTACTATGGAATTGGACCCACTGAATTACAGATATTATAGTAGAGAAGAACGGGACTACCGAAGAACGGGGCTACCTACCTATGGTGTACTCTCGGCTAGTATAAAAAGAGAAAGCAAGGGTTTTGTCTGATATATCTTATTCTCACGCAAAAACAGAGAAGCGGCTGGGCAGTACGTACTTCTCCCATTACAGAAAAGAGAGAACGAGAACCACGGCGGCACAGCACTTCGACGGCAGAGGACTGGGTTTTATTCTCTTATTCTTTGCGAAGCTTTTAGTTTATTGTTCAATGGAGTTTATTTGTTTCACGATTATTTGTTCTCACTCCATGAGCGGCTAAACTATTTGACTAGGGTGATGAGGAGGTCTCTCCAAGTAGCGTAGTTGTTAGATTTCTAGGGTTTTATATTCAACTTGATTGTATGGCTTGATCGATTCATAACTTTTTATGAAGTTTAATATTTTTCCAATCTTCGAATGTGTTTGTATTCATGATTTCAAGCACTGTCATACAATGGTTTTTAATATTTCAGGATAGGCTTTGAGATAGACTATACGACGTGAGACGGGTCGTGCCGTTGGTTAAATCCAGTGAGACGATCCGTGCCGTGTTGAGATAGCCTATACGGAGTACGAATCTTGATTACCTTTTTTGGGAATTATCGATAGGAATTGCTACCCTACGGTGATCTGGTTGAATGTTGAATATGAATCCTAGGTTTCGAAACAATTGCGTTACAAGGGGAGACTGAATCGGAAACCCTAGTCTCTTCTCTCATTTGTTTACAACTCCTTTAATCTGCTTTCTAGTTTAGTTTTAGTTTAATCAATCCAAATCAAAATCCAACTTCTTGTTACTTTCTGAATTAAATTAGAAATTAATTGAAACTATTGCAACTCAGCTTTTTACTCTCCGTGGACGATCCTGGACTTAACCACTATTCTTCGGGATAATTGTTAATTCCCTGTTTTATAAATTATATTTTTGGTACGAAAACGACAGACCACGTATCCCACCCCATATTATTTTTGTATAGAAATCCTACGATACGATGATGTATCTTACGATATAATAGCGTATCCCGATTCGGAACGTAGCCTACGATTTCTTGTTGAGTAGAAATCATACCATATTTTAAGAATTGGGATCTAATTATGACCGTATCCAACCATTTAGAGAAAATCAAAATTCAAAGTTCGAATAGAAGAAAGAACATATTTCGATCATGTATTGCACGACTCAAGCACGAGAAAGCCTCATTATGATATACCCAACTTGGGAGACTTGAGATTTTTCATCCTAAAAGCCTATTTTTCATACATTAAACACTTATTTTCATATATCCAATAGATTTTTAGATTATAATTAAGTATAAATATTATTTTATATTATATTTGTTTTCATCAACGTTTCTTACGATACACGATACGATACATAAAATGAAATAAACTATACACAATATGTATCCTGATTTGAAAACATATTGACACGTAGTTCGAACGGTGCCCTGGCCACTAGGGGAATGAGAATAGAGAGGATGATGGAAGAAGGGGGGGGTGGGGGGGGGGGGGGGGGGGGGGGGTGAATCATAGCCAGATGATCGCGGGTGAAGTCACACCGAAAATATATTTAGGGTTGTTCCCTAACCACTTGTGACCGTTGAACATTGTACATTTTCATCGATGGATTCAAGTGCACTTGACACACGATTACTTGAAATGGGCCTAGATGAGCCAATACATATTTTACAGAATGGTTGCAACATAAGCCTAAAATGTTGGATAGCAGTGCTATGATATGAAAATTACATTTCGGGAAATGAAACCGATAAACTTGTTAACTCATGAAAACTTGTAAATCTTGCATATCTTGACTCACACTAGCCTAGTGCTTAAGACGTATAAACGTAACATTTCAGGTGAATAAGGGTACAAGGAATTTGCATGATGGCTGATGTGGTACAGAATGATGAATATGTATATGTAATAGAATTGTGCTAGACTTGTATCTTTATTATGTAAGTTAAGATAATTTTTTTATATTGTAATAATAGTTATTTCTACACCCAGCACTAGGATATGTTATTCATGTTTCTGCTATTTCTTACTTTAAATTTATCTATGAGTTTGTTTAGATAGGAAAATCCCTAAACCAGATTAGATTAGCTGGCCTTAGTGAGTCAAACTCGTTGGCCGATCACGAGTACATGTTACACTCGCTAGGTCATGAAAAATACTAACTCCCCTTTTAAATAACCATACATTTTTTCCCCTCTCATATGTAAATTTACATGTTTAGCCTTTCACGAGTAAATTTCGTTATTGCACATAACAAGGTAACAAATAAAAAGAATCGCAATTATTAAAAAAAAAAAAAAAAAAGGTGTGAAAATCAGTTACTCCTACCAACTAAGCCAAACCAGGTCTTCCCTTCCCCTTTCGGCAAAGGTTCGTCCTTCAATCTCTCTGGTCCGAGCTAACTCGTACAATCTCACCCATCTCCACTCATCACCGCAGACACCACCCGCCACTCTTCACCCGAATCATGCCTCATCGCCGCCATCAATAACAACCTTCGTGTGATAATGCATCTTCCCTTCCGCTACCACCACGGCCAAGCAACGGTCTTACCGGCTAACCAACCCGCCTCCATCCTCTGCATCCTTCCGTGCCCCCGACCCCACTTAACGTGCCGTTAAAGCAACTCGTGCTCGAGAAATTTCCTCCCAGTAGTAGTAGTAGTACCACATGCTCTTTGGGCAACCAACCTTAAATCCCACTCATCTCATGGCCCTCAGATTCTTTTCTAGCCCAGATTGGGTCATTTTCCTCATGGGAGCTTTTGATTGGGCATAAAAAAATCTACCCCCTTATGGACTGTCTTCACTACATCACGTAGAAGTTCTTGATAACTTGGTGAATGCTTTTTCTAAAATCCTTCGCAAAGAACCCAACATTGTTTGAGTTGACGTGTTTGGGCCAACTTGATGGTTGTGGTCGTTGGGGACATCCATGGGCAGTTGCATGACCTCATTCAGCTGCCCATGGATGTTTCCAATGACCACAACCCTCGAGTGGGCTCAAACCCATCAACTCAAATAATGTTGGGCTCTTTGAGAAGTATTTTAGAAGCAGCATTCACCAATTTATCAAGAACTTCTACAGGGAGTAGTGAAGGCAGTTCAGAAGGGAGTAGATTTTTTGATGCCCAATCAAAAGCTCCCATGAGGGAAATGACCCAGTCTGGGTTAGAATAGAATTTGAGGGCCATGAGATGGGTGGGATTTGAGGTTGGTTGCCCAAAGAGCCCATGGGACTACTTCTACTGGTGTGAGATAATTCTTTGAGCACGAGTTGCGATAACGGCAGTGTCAAGTGGGGTCGGGGACAAGGAAGGATTGATGGGTGGATGTGGGTTGGTTAGCCAGTGAGACTGCCGCCTGGCCATGGTGGAGGGAGAAGGTGCATTGTCAAACGAAGGTTGTTATTGGCGGCAACGACGAGGCATGATTCAAGTGAAGAGTGGTGATGGGTGAGATTGTACGAGTTAGCTCGGACCAAAGAGAGTGATGGACGGACCTTTGTCAGAAGGGGAATGGGAGACCTGATTTGGCTTAGTTGGTAGGAGAAGTAAACACTTGTTTTTTTTATAATTGCACTTCTTTTTATTTGTTATGTGCATTTACAATATTACCCCGTGAAAGGTTAAACATGTAAATTCACATATGAGATGGATTTACACTGCCCATGGAGGGCTTTTCCACTCTGTCAATTTCTGTACATATTTTGACTTGTTATTATCAAATTTGAGAAGGCATGACCTATAAGTAAATTATCCCAAAGGATTAAGCATTTATGAGATGGGCTTAAAAATGGATATCAGGCTATTCCCAACCCCCCATCACATGCAAATCCCGTAACAAAGGAAGAGATACAAACGTCCATACGCACAAGGGAAGAGATGAATGAAAACAGGGGACCAAAGAAAATGGGGAGAAGTGAACACGTGCCTTCCCATAAACCAAAGTTCTATTACCATTGAGAATTGAACCCATCACCTCCCAAAAGGTCAAAGATTTGATACCATGACGTGGCACCAATTTTCATCACCTCCCAAAAGGTCAAAGATTTGATACCATGACGTGGCACCAATTTTCACCGCAGTTTTAAGTTTGCAGTAAACTTGCTCAACAGTGTATTTGAATCCAGCATCTCTATCTCCTTTTCGAGCAATAATAATGGAGCATAGGATGATAGTGATGCATAAAGATGCTTATTACTTTTAACTCATTAGTCACAGTCTTTTTCCAATTCTGGACTTGTAATGGTTTTGCATATTGCAATGCATGAGAGAGACATTTCACTACAGAGAGGAAGAAGATGAATGGGGGATCTTAAAGGTGAAGGGCCAGAAATACGAGGATGGAGATGAGGGAGTACATAGTAGTATACATGGTAATTAGTAGTATACATGGTAATATGGGTGGGTGGGACCGAATCTTGCTGCTGGTGTGGAAAACAGTGGGGCTTTCCTTTCTATTTATAGCCTAAGGGCTTCTTTTGGTCTTCATTTGGGAAGGAAAATGCTAATTAGCATAAGTTTTTACCAACTATGCGCGTATGGCACATGAACTGTTAAAATGGATGGAGATTTATAAACCAAGTGGGGATTATGTGGTCAAGTTTAAACCTCAGGGGTAAAGCGCCGGTAAAATGGACTTTTCCCAAATTTATATGTATTGTGGTCTAGTATTTTTGTACAAGTACATTTTTTGTGCATCATTCGCTGGTTGCTTTTGATTCAGGCTACTTGTTTCATTTTTCTGCTTTGATATGCTTCATGGCGAACTACCATGTCCTATAAATCTTGATTTGGGTATACTTTAGGGTTACACCATCTTGAATTACTGTCCAATTGGCAAAATTGGTGAGAAAAGGAAAGAGTCTAGGAGGTAAACGAAAACAAACTGAAGGGTTAAGTTTGGGATGAAAGAAAAGACAAACAAAAAACAAAACATGCATAGGGTTAAGAACTATGGTCACCATCTAATTCATGTATTTTGAATCCCCTTTGCTGGACTAATCTCTTACAATCATGCGTAGGTCACGTTCCGTTTATAAATAACCTGTCCCCTTCTTTGATGTGTAGTTTTAAATGACATCCCATACTTTTGGGAACTTTAGTGACACTTCTTAGACCCTTCCAAAAGTAACATAAGTGCTGTCTCTCTCATTAGTGAAAGTGTTCCGCGTAATGTTCTGAAAGATTTGCTCTGAGTTGAGTTTTGTACACCCTCCACTCAAGAGGGTGAACATTACCTTCCTTTCTATTGGTTGAAATGGTGTGGACCCCACCACAAAGTGATGTCATGCTTACCAAAAAGTGTATTGCATGGTAAGCATGACATCACTTTGTGGTAGGTCCACACCATTTCAACCAATAAGAGAAAGGGTAATGTTCACCCTCTTTTAAGGAGGGTGAACAAAATTGCACTCTGCAAAATAAGTGCATACATCAAGTGTATGACCATTGTAAAATTAAATATCTTTGGTCAACTTCTGGCATTTCGAAAAATAGCTTATAAGATTACAAGAAAATGTTTAAGAAAGCTCTCTGTAGAATATGCAGAACATATTTGATCTTGTGCAGGTCTTATCGTCCAAAATTGCTAATTGCAATATTAAGGAGAAAAAGGCATAACAATGATTAGTTTTCTTCAGCTCCTCTTGAAGTTCCACCATGCCTATAGGAAACCTCAACATAATAGTTTGCTCATCTCTCCTTGCCATGTCGTGTTCTACATGTATCAACACGAGTATATTTTATCGCTGGCTTGACTGAGAATAGATGGCTTTCGATAAAGTTAAATAGTTAACTAGAGGTAATTCATGTCATTGTCCCCCAACTGGTAGGACACAAACTTTAATTTGGTTTATTGAGGGGAGTCACTAGGTGAATATGCCTATTGGCATTATCCCAAGTCCTAACTCTTACATAGTAGTTGCAGAAAGTTAGCAGTCTGTTTATAGAATCTTGAATGTGGTATCAAATAACTTTGTGTATTTTTTTTTTACATCTTCATGCCAATCTTTTTTTATGTCTAATTGTGGGGACTGCTGGTGGTCTCTCGGCATTAGCTAATATCCCAGCTGATGATTTTAGCCTTGTGGGTGCCAAGAAAATTATGGATTTGCAACGGTTTTTCGCTGAAATGCCCCAATTTCATTATCTTCTGCAATCAAATCTTTTAAGTGACATTTGTGGTTGTTTCAAGTTCCTTGCCTTCCGATATGTGGCTAGAAATTCTGCAGTGGCAGCGCGGGTAGACTGGACGAGAGGAGATCCAACAGATAAGACTAGGATATGTATTCGAGATGAGATAATTAGGGTGAGTGAACAGTGGCAAAAGAAGTCCTACTTGGCTGCAAAGCAGGGATCTGAACTTGATCCACTTCCTATTTTTCAAGCCGAAGGAAGGAAAGATGGATGAGATTGCTGGGGCAAAGCTCTATGGAGCGAAGGATGCTGCTAGTTTTTCGGAGGAGATTGCTATGGGGAAGTGGGTAGTGGGGGAAAATACAGGCAAATAAGCTGCGGAAGATGAAGGCACTTGTGATTAATATGGTGGAGTGGGACGAGGGGTGGGACGAGAGGAGGGCCAAGCTGGAGGCCATTAAGAAACGGAGAGCCGTTTTTTAAGTGAACTAGTTTGGTTTGCTTGCTATGAAGAAGTGAAATTGGTCAGTGGTTATCGTTTTTAGTTGCTTAATGGTTTCAATCAGATAGATGTTATGAGTGTACTTGTCAATGCTTGAAAATTTCTATTTGGGCGACTGTCGTACTGCAATTGAATATGACAACTTTTCTACTTTTTATTTTGTTTTTCCGTTATGGTGCTGTGGACTCTCACATAGTTGTATTGCAGAACATCCTCTATGCCAATCTTTTTTGCTGCTTGTCTGTCTTTACAAGTTGATAGTAGCCTCCCTCAAGTTCAAGTCCTGTTATAACTTATATGTATGAATCTGGGTATATTTATTGTCCCAGTTTGTATTAGGTTATCTTGCTGGTGCTTACCAGATCAACTGACATGGTTTTACGGTCTACTTTTGCATATGTTTCAGATTGAGCCATGTTGTGATGGCAAGTTGATCTTTGATGCTGGGAGAGTAGCTGCACTACTGGTGCTGGCCATCTCAGCTCCACTATCACATGAAAAGCATACGTTCATTATTCCACCTAGAATATTTTATTATGCTGTCAAACTGCTGGGGAGGATTGCTCATGCTTTAGCCTTTAAGTGATGTCTTGGACCAGGATACTCTATTGGCTTATTTGTACATTGCAGTAGCTCCTCAGTTATTTCTTCTGGGGTGTTTGACTTCAAAAGGAAAGAGTCATTCCTACCTGTTGCAGATGGTTCGACTAATAATGCCATCTATGAGAAATCTTGCTCTGCTGACATGCAATTTCAGCACTTAAATGGTGGGGCCTCTGTAAGTCATTGTCAGAAAAAGGGGGAGTACTGCAGAGTGTAGACATTTAGGTAGGAAAATAGAGGCTTTTTTGTTTGATTGATGTTGAAGACTAATTATTTGTGCACCTCATTTTATCAAATAATCCTTGAAATGTCCTCAGTCTAGAAGTCTTTTTTTGTTGCTTATTTACCTTTCAGATAATTGGTTTGAACTCTTGATTATCAATTCAACAAACCTCACCGACACTCATCTCTGTCTGAAAATGTACTTGTCTTTCTGTGTAATGTAAAGTGCTCATGAAAAATAAATTTGAAGTTCTCTGTTATCTTTCATAACCATCACATAAATGGGCTTGTGGATTTTATTTACATGGGTTTTCTGTTTTTGGTTCTCTGCCTATTTCTTTTATTATTCCTTTGTTCCCTTACCCCTGTTTGAGTTAACACATTGGAGATCTTATGCTGGTATATTCATTTTCTGCCATGGACCTTCTTTGGTCAGATATGTGCACTTTTGTGCCCAAGCTTTGTGCTGTCACAATGTCACGTATATTATTGCCAAATTTGGATACTTTTTCTGTGTTTGTTACTGATCTATATTTTATGGGCTCGTGCAGGAGATGGAAGGAAGAGTTGGCAAAATTCCTTACTAGTTCATCTGCCGGTGCATTAGCTTTTTTGTTGCCACATTTAAGGATTGCGAAGCTGCAGGCAAAGTTATGGCCGCACTTTATCTCCCCAAGAAAGCTCTCTTGTGGAATGGAAGAGTTGGGTCTTTTATTGGGGAAACTAGACAGAACCTTAAAGAAATGTAGTATAGGTTCATGAGGCTGAGTAAACAAGACGAGTTGCATGTCTTGGAGCTGATACTTCTAAACTGTATACTGAGGTTGTCCAGTGTCGAAGCCTTTAGTGATGTTTCTACTTTTAAGAAGCTCCATGCTACATTGTCACAAATAGAATCTCTCTAATCTGAGCTATCCATTGGGCCTTTCAAATTCGTGAGTGAACTCAAGAAATCATTGCATGAAATTGGTTTCTCAGCTGATGGGCCTTTCTACAGTCCACTTCTGTTTCGGAAGTTAGTTGAATTTTTCTCCTTGAAGCAATTTGTCTTCTTTGTAAAACTCAATCACATAAAAGCAGAGTTGGATGTTTCTGATAATGACCATGACAATCCTTTTCCCTTTATTCTGGGGCTTCCCGTCGGTATACGACTAGGGATCACTTTGTACAACATCTCATGGGAGAATAGATTGTGGTTGCAACTTGCTGTGGACAAGGCTTTATCTGAGTTCGTTTACCTGGATTTTGACCGATTTGGAGGCAACAATCAAATCAGGGAATTCAGATTTGATGCACCTTTTTACAAAACCCCGCAAATTCTTTCACAGTGAAGGTTTGCCTCGGATTGGAGTGCTTGTCTGAGAATGTTCATTTCTTCAAAAGTTGTGGGGATCCAAAATAGGAGTTAGTTTTTCTCTGGAAATAGAAGGAAGTATATCTTTGTACTGTTGTGAAAGAGCGAGTGGTAACTCTGTTGCTTGGGTACACAGTGTCATGATGGACGAAAGCTCCACAACAGCAACCAGTTCCCGCCACCCGAAACAACTGTCACTAGTATCCTAGCGAAAGCCTTTGAGTGGGAGTTCATTTTGCAGCCAACCCCTACTACAACCTACCCAGCCCAGGCATGCCCTTCTTCTCGGATGGATGCCACTTCCGGTTGGCCTTTTTAAACTCAATGTTGATGGGAGTGGTAGCACTACAGATTCAGAGGCAAGCACTGGTGGCTAATTAGGACCAGAAGCTCAAAAAAGTTCACTAGAAGACCAAACTACGCCAAAAGCCAACTTTCTTTGCTTATTTTTCCTTTTCTGAATTATTTTCAGAATTGGTCAAGTTTATTTACATTTTTGACACATCTCGTCTAGACGAATCAAAAATAGAAAGTTTTGTACCGGAAGATTGGAAATAAGCAAAGTACCCAAAAGAAAAAAAAGAGTTAAGAAAGTCCAAATTTTAATCACTATATAAATTCCAAATTTTAATCACACTATAGAAAGTGAACATGCTTTATATTCTTTTGTATAGGTATGCCGGAGAGAATACATACTTGTCCTTTTCTAAGGCCATCTAAGAGCTTCTTCAAGAAGTTGGATAACGAACAATGATGACTCCGTATCAAGATTTGAATCAGCTAAAGCATATGCCTTTAGGAAAAAAGGTTCAAAGGATCTCTGGATAGAAATGGAATGCTTCTTCGCGATGGCCTGTGTCATATAACAACCATCCTTCATAGACAAACCTTTCTTGCTCAGAGGTAGAATGATTCGAGCGAGGTGCAAGCTACGCATTGCAGCTTTTTGACAGTTCAACCTGTAACGATGAAATATATCAAGCTCATATAGAACACAAAATATCTACTACTGATGGAGACCATGAAAGTCTTTCCTCTTTTGCATCTTAGAAGTGTACCACAAAATTTTCCGCACTTCAGATAACTGGGAGGCCCTATGTTAGGTGGATCCTTCTAAACATACAGAATAACCACGTTGGACACTCAGTAATCCAACAAGAGTATGAGATACGTGTCTGACATGTTTAGTTGGACATTAACCAAGCAAACATATTTGTAATTGGATTTCACCATGAACAAGGCATAGGACTCCTATAATATAAACGAAATGCCCTAAGGTAACTTCTAAACACCATTAAACCAATTAAATAAAAGAAATATACAAATAAAACTCAAATATTTTGGCATGTTTTCGTGTCCTTGAGATATAAATGAGATAATCTGACGGACCGATGCTTAGACCTACACCCACACCGGGCACACGTGATGTAACAAGTGGAAGCTGATGTCCCGAAAATTTCATAATGATGGACATTACGCAACTATCCTGACCCTAATCTGAAGTGGAAATGCCTGCAATTGTGTCTGATCACAGTACCAAGGAGAAAGTTGACTAAAAAGTCCACATTTATACAAAATCTCGACAGGGTAGAAATTCTATTGGAAAATAGCTGGGAGTTGACCTTCATTATGGTTTATGCTAACTTAAAGGCACCATATTACACTTGGATTGTACTGCCATAAAAGAAACTTCTAATCTGAATTTGGCAATGACAATGTGCTACTTTTGATCATGTATTTAGCAAGTTCCACTCATACTGTGTTTCAGGTACTCACAATATCTCAATCTTAATTCCACTTGCTGAAGGTATATCTAGAAAATGGAAATCAAGATATGATACCAGGGACTTTACTCTTCTGCTTCTCCCTTAGGACACTTGAAAGGGTTAATCTTTCCATGTCATTAATTCTTTATGGCAGAGTCCATGTGTTTCATGCACGAGTGTCTAGAAACCTGCCTCGTTAAATTCTCTTGAGAAGCTGATGACTACACATAACACAGAACACAAAGGCAGATACCGGTTCTTCGTAGGTGAGCCGTCAGTGGTATTGATCACAATCAATAGCAATTTCTTGTCATTTAAACCCCATCTGAACCAAAGAAAGAAAGAAAGTAAACCAACCAAAAAATAAAAAAAACAAGTTCATAATTGGCTCTTTTCTACCACAAATGAATATCATAGAAAGTAAACAAACCAAAAAAAAAAAAAAAAGTTCATAACTGTTGGTGCAGTTCATAATTGGCTCTTTTCTACCACAAATGAATATCATTGATGCTTCACTTGTAGCAGTAAGGATCATAGTTCTGCATCATTAGTTGATAATCTCCCCAAAAGTCCAAATTTAAAATGAGTGACTTTAAAACATGCACTGTAGACTGTAGTGATTCCCAATTTTTGCTGAAACATAAATTGAGAGAGAATCATATGGCATCAAAAGTTTCTCTTAAGCTAAAGCATCCCACTGAAAAACAGAAAGTTAAGTATCCAAGAGCAGAAAGAATATGCTTGTCACAGAACCACTTGGAGTTGAAAACATAACAGAAGAATTAAGTTGTGTAACGCATCACAAATTTGAGCTAGCCATACTTATCGTAGTAGGAGGAGATACTGGAGCCGTACAAGGCTTTTCCCCGGATCTTTTGCTAACACGTGGTGCACAACAGCTAGAGAACCAATAGCATCAACGCAGGACCACCGATCATAAAGCTGCATCCAGCAATCAGCTTGACTCCACTGCTAAACATGGTGGCGGAGGAGCTCTACCAAGTGGTCCCCATGCAACTTTCCATGGTACATCATGTAATTAGGCTCAAAGGTCAGAATTGCCCGGACATCTATCAAGGCACGTTCATAATCCCCCGTTGAAATAGAAAACCAAGCACATAGTTCAAGACAGTCAGGAGAGACCCTATAACCAATTATTTTGTTGATCTCTTGGATGGCGGCATCAACATTACTTTCCTCCATCATCAAAACAGCCCCACACTTACACGGGTAAGGAAGAGTGGGGTCCAATTCAGTTGCCGTATCCAAGTCCATCATCTTCTCTTTCCCACTACAGTATAGAGATCGCTCTTGATACATCCATCCAGCTGGTGAATAATCAGAAACGAGTGAGTTCATCATTTTGTAAGCTTCATAGTTATGACTGCGCTCATACTTAGTCCTTGCAACCCCTACTAATGAATAAACATGACCGGCCTCAACTGCTTCTTCAAACCACTTTTTGGGCATCCTTGTATTCCTGCCTTTCAAGCATTACACAATCCAACTGGTGAAATGCAAGTTGTTTTTGCCAGCTTTCAGATACACACTCTCCCAACCTCTTAAATAGCATAACAGTCATATTCGATTGCATATCATCGTCCATAGCAATTTGGCTTAAAAAGTAGTACAATGAAAATGAAGCATGCCCAGCTAAAGCTAATCTTTCCCTAGCCTCTGCACTACAAAAGAATCTCGTCACATTTGGGTTGCGTACTGAACTCGTCAAAAAAAGGACGAGACATTTCGATCCTTCCACATTTAGCGTACATGTGAATCAATGCACTGCCACGTACACATCACCAGAGATCCCACTTCTGATAGAAAAAACATGAGTTGCCTTCCCATGCATCAATGCTGCAGTGTGGTAAAATACAAGGGATTCTTACTGAATTTGGCTTTACCCCAGCAATCTGCATCTCTCTGAATAGGTCCAAAAGCCTCCATGTCTTTGCCATTTTGACAACAAGGAACGGTCACTGACGTTCAAGACACGACATTCAAATCTATCCTTTTGTCCTTGAATTGCCTAAATACCCTCAGTGCCTCATCCACAAAGCCTTTTCTCTAAAGCACTAGTGTCCTACAAGCGCCTATATGTAACGCGTCCACTTCATCAAACACTTGTGGCATCTGTGAACTACCACCGCACTTCCCATACAGGGCACTAACAATGCATTTGTCCAATTTCATTCCCATCTTGATCACAAACCCATGGATTTGACTGCCAAAAATCGACTCAGTTTTGTTCGATCCCTTTATTCACCATGTCCTGAAAGAACTATTTTCCCTCACTTCCATGTCCAAGTTGAGCACACTTCGAAAACTAAAGCACTCCAAGAAACCAAGTCCGGTTCAGACATTACATCGAGCAGTTTACGGGCATCCTTTAACAGACTGCATTCGACATATATATAAACCAAGGACGACTGGACAAAGGGATCTGAATCGATCCCAGATACCGACGCAAAGCCATGAACCTGTCATCCAAGCTTTGACGTTGGAGGATAAAGGCATCGGAGGAAAGGCCTTGATAAAGCATTCGTGAAAATAAACTGAGGACTTGTATGAGTGAATTGAGGAGGAGGTTGTTTTGCATCAGTGAAATCAGAGGTGATTGAGTAGAGTAGAGCGAGAGGAAAATCTTGAGAAACAAAATAAAACTAGTATCAAGTATTGATAAATGTTCTATTGAAAACCGTAATCGCGAGTTCCGTATTAGCCTAAGCTCGATGTGTATTGTGAAGAAATCGTGTTCAGGAAACACGGTTTTCTGAAGTATAAAAAACAAGTCCGGGAAATAAGTAAGCGGGCTTGAGAATCGCGAGTTCGGTTGTAAACATACTTCTCACCTTCGACCTGCGAAGTATGAAGAAGATGGCTTCTCCCCTTTTTTGGCAATTTTCAACATTGTTTTGGAATTAATTTGATGATCCAATTCGTGCTTATTGTATAACTTGTCGATTATAATGTTTATGAAAAGTATGAGTTCAATCAAGTACCAAATGGTTATTAATCGGAGAAGAAAAATCCCGGGAAAAAATGAACAAAAGTTAACTGGGTACACTTGATTACAACCCTTATAAAAGAAGAAGGCTTCTCCTCAGTTTTTGAAATTTTCGACCATATTTTGGAATCAGTTTTACTATCTGATTTGTCCACATTGTATAACTTGCCAATTAAAATGAATTCGATATATTTCAAGTCAATCGGATACTTTTTGATATCTAATCGGAGAAGATATATGTCGAAAACAATTAGAAAAAAATGAGCAGGTAACACTTGATTACAACCTTAAAAGACCTTTTTTTCCTCCCGCCTTCGTCCATTATAACATCGTCGCCCGTCCAAGTCGACCTTGTCGCCGTTCCGACCACTGAGTCAGCCGGCAGAGGTGTGTTCGCGACTCGGGGGATCGGAGCTGGTGAACTCATCCACACCCATCGTCTCTTTCTCTCTCTACAACAACGGGTGCATGTTTGCTATTTGTGGCTCAGAAGACTCAGAAACACAACCACTTCTGCAGCCAAGAATGTGAGGAACAATCTAAGGTACAATGAGTGGTTGTTGCGTCTAATTCAATTTCTATTGGTGCACATTCTATAATAGCTTTTCGGGTTTTGATTTTATATGGCTTACGGTATTAAAAATCGATGCAAGGTATATGCCTTCCACGTGTTTGACATTTGGCTTCTGAAGGAAGTCCTTTTCCGGCCTATGGTTTTTGTGAAGTCTTTTAATTCAATATTGTTACTTAGAAAAGCATTGAAAGATGTGTTGGACAGATATGGAAAGCACAAGATACCTCTTATAAACTGAACTCCATTTCTGAATTCATAGCTTTCGAGGTTGGTTGTGCATGGTAAGGCTTCTACTAGAACCTTGTATTCGAAATGTGAGGTTAGACCAATCTTTATGTCGTATAAATCTACCAGACTCATTGTAGACTTAGCTCTATATAGCTTCAAATCATTTATTGGTTGCTTGTAATGGTTTCTGAGTATTGCAATGCTTGAGAAAGACATTTCACTGCAGCGAGGAAGAAGATGACTTCACTTTGACAGGGTTGGGAACAAGCCTAGTTAAACCAAGTAGTGGGTTTATTCACATAATTTTGGGACTTCGCATGGGCGCAGGGTAGGTTGCAGTTGCACATGTGTCAAGGTGTTGGATAGCATTTAGTCTGAATACCTAGTGCAAGAGTCTGTATTTCTGAAAATGGGAGATTTTATTTCTCTAGGTGTTGGTTCAATTCTGTTGATTATTTCTCAGTAAGTCTATGGGTACAGCAGATTGGTAGAGATTTTGTGCACAGATTTTTTTGTGGGGTCCACTACGGGTCCCACATAAATGATCCGAGCCGATCATTAAATGTAAAACATTTTTTCAAGGGCTCCCGCAAAAATTCAGCTCAATCCGATACTTATAAGTGTTCAATCCAATCATCTAATTTTTCATTTATATTTCAGGATATGAAAAAGTTAGATGATTGAATCGAATATCTATAAGTATCGGATTGAGCTGAATTTTTGCTAGGGCCCTTGAAAAAATGTTTTATATTTAGTGAATGGCTCGGATCATTTGTATGGGACCCGTAGTGGGCCCCACGAAAAATCTGTACCAATCTGCTATACCCATAGACTTACTGATTATTTCTAGCTTTGGCTCTCCAACTATTACTTGGTTCGAGTCCTGCACGTACACCACAGGCTTCTTACAAGTATGCCATAGCAAGAGAGAAGTGGACTGTATTTTCCTATCCAAACGTACGGAAGAGGAAGGCTAGTGTGAGTGTTGAAGGTCTTATGGTCCTTGCAAGGGCCACCTTACTAGAATTTTGGGGGTGGGTAGTTTCTTTACCTTGGAGGATTAAGAAGCCTGGAAATTTGTAGAGGCCATGGGCCATTTCACTTGCCCCTCAGCCCCTGATCCTTTGGAGTCTAGTTTTATAGGTAAAAGAATAATGTGCTGAAGCATGGTCATGAAAATACTACCTGTTTGGAAGTTATGGAACAGTATTTAGTGAAGAAACTTTGGTTTTCCTATGTCGAAGTAGTTTTAACGCTAATAGTCAGATGAAAATGATGATTTCTGCCTAATTAGAATGCAGACTTCCATGGCTATGTGGTTGATGGGTTTGGTTCAGAGATCTGGTGATTGAAATTCTTGGGCTGTGGTTGGCTGGTTGCCATAACTAACCAACCAATCATGATTCTCAAGCCACTATACTAACCAACCAATCAATGCACTGCCCACGTACACATCACCAGAGATCCCACTTTTGATTGAAAAACCATGTGTTGCCTTCCCATGCATCAATGCTGCAGTGTTTCCACAAGCTGGTAAAATACAAGGGATTCTTACTGAATTTGGCTTTACCCCAGCAATCTGCATCTCTCTGAATAGGTCCAAAAGCCTCCATGTCTTTGCCATTTTGACAACAAGAAGCGATTACTGACGTACAAGACACGACATTCAAATCTATCCATTTGTCCTTGAATTGCCTAAATACCATCAGTGCCTCATCCACAAAGCCTTTTCTCTAAAGCACTAGTGTACTACAAGCGCCTATATGTAATGCGCCCACTTCATCAAACACTTGTGGCATCTGTGAACTACCACCGCAATTCCCATACATATCAATAAGGGCACTAACAATGCATTTGTCCGATTTCATTCCCATCTTGATCACAAACCCATGGATTTGACTGCCCAAAATCGACACAGTTTTGTTCGATCCCTTTATTCACCATGTCCTTGAAGACCTCTTTTGCCTCACTTCCATGTCCAAGTGGAGCACACTCCGAAAACTAAAGCACTCCAAGAAACCAAGTCCGGTTCAGACATTACATTGAGCAGTTTACGGGCATCCTTTAATAGACTGCATTCAACATATATATAAACCAAGGACGACTGGACAAAGGGATCTGAATCGATCCCGGATACCAATGCAAAGCCATGAACCTGTCATCCAAGCTTTGATGTTGGAGGATAAAGGCATCAGGGGAAAGGCCTTGAGTTTTGAGGAAGCATAGATCAGAGAGTGAATCAAGAAGGAGGAGGAGGTTGGTTGCATCAGTGAAATCAGAGGTGATCGACGTATGAGAGGAAAATCTTGAAAAAAAATAAAAACTATCAAGTATTGATATATGTTCTATTGAAAACCGCGTTCCGCAAAGGGAGTTCCGTATTGGCATAAGCTCGCGTCTTGAACAAGCAATGTGTATTGTAACGAAATCGTGTTCAGTAAACACGATTGATGGAAGAATAAAGAAACAAGTAAAGCGGGCTTGAGAAACGCGAGTTCGGTTGTAAACATACTTCTCACCTTCCACCTGCGAAGTATCAAGAAGAAGGCTTCTCCCCTTCTTTGGCAATTTTCAACCTTGTTTTGGAATTAATTTGATGATCCAATTTGTCCTTATTGTATAACTTGTCGATTATAATGTTTATGAAAAGTATGAGTTCAATCAAGTACCAAATGGTTATTAATCGGAAAAGAAAAATTCTTGGAAAAAATGAAAAAAAGTTAGCTGGATACACTTGATTACAACCCTTATTAAAGAAGAAGGCTTCTCCTCCGTTTTTTGAAATTTTCAACCTTATTTTGGAATCATTTTTATGATCCGATTTGTCCACATTGCAGAACTTGTCAATTAAAATGATTTTGTTTGATTTCAAGTCAATCAGATACTTATTGGTATCTAATCGGAGAAGATACATGTCAAAAAAAATTGTATAAAAGTGAACCGGTAACACCTGATTACAACCTTAGAAGACTTTTTTCCTCCCGCCTTCTAGTCGTAGTCCTTTATAACATCGTCGCGTCCAAGTCGACCTTCACCGTCACCGTTCCGACCACTGAGTCAGCCGGCAGAGGTGTGTTCGCGACTCGGGCGATCGGAGCTGGTGAACTCATCCACGCGGCCACACCCATCGTCTCTTTCTCTCTCTACAACAACGAGTGTTTGCTGTTTGTGCCTCAAAAGTCTCAGAAACAGAACCACATCAGCGGCCAAGAATGTGAGGAAAAATCTAAGGTACAATCAGTGGTTGTTGCATCTAATTCAATTTCTATTGGCGCACATTTTATAATAGCTTTTCGGGTTTTGATTTTATATGGCTTACGGCATTAGAAATCGATGCTAAGGTATGTGCCTCCCTCGTGTTTGACATTTGGCTTCTGAAGGAAGTCCTTTTCCGGCCTATGGTTTTTGTAAAGTCTTTTGATTCAATATTGTTACTTAGAAAAGCATTGAAAGATGTGTTTGACAGATGTGGAAAGCATAAGATGCCTTTATAAACCTGAACTCCATTTCTGAATTCATTGCTTTCGCGGTTGGTTGTGCATGGTAAGGCTTCTACTAGAACCTCATATTCGAAATGTGAGGTTAGACCAAATGACCAATCTTTATGTCATATAAATCTACCAGACTCATTGTAGACTTAGCTCTATATAGCTTCAGATCATTTATTGGTTTCGAGTATTGCAATGTTTGAGAAAGACATTTCACTACAGAGAGGAAGCAGATGACTTCACTTTGACAGGGTTGGGAACAAGCCTAGTTAAACCAAGTAGTGGGTTTATTCACATAATTTTGGGACTTCGCATATCCACGCGCTGCAGTTGCACATGAGTCAGAGTGTTGGATAGCATTTAGTCTGAATACCTAGTGCAACAGTCTGTATTTCTGAAAATGGGAGATTTTATTTCTCTAGGTGTTGGTTCAATTCTGTTGATTATTTCTAGCTTTGGCTCTCCAACTATTACTTAATTACTTGGTTTGAGTCCTGCACGTACACCACAGGCTTCTTACAAGTATGCCATAGCAACTTAGCAAGAGAGAAGTGGACTGTATTTTCCTTTCTAAACGTGAGGAAGGCTAGTGTGAGTGTTGAAGGTCTTATGGTCCTTGCAAGGGCCACCTTACTAGAATTTTGGGGGTGGGTAGTTTCTTTACCTTGGGGGATTAAGAAGCAAAATCTAGCGCACCTGTGCTATTTACAGGAAATTTGTAGAGGTCATGGGCCATTTCACTCGCCCCTCGGCCCCTGATCCGTTGGAGTCTCTTTTCTCCTAGTTTTATAGGTAAAAAGAATAATGTGCTGAAGCATGGTCATGAAAATACTAACTGTTTGGAAGTTATGGAACAGTATTTAGTGAAGAAACTTTGGTTTTCCTATGTCGAAGTAGTTTTAACGCTAATAGTCAGATGAAAATGATGATTTCTGCCTAATTAGAATGCAGACTTTTTCTTTTTGGGGTAAGTTTAGATTTTATTACCAAATAGAGGAGCTACCCCCTGAACACAGCATACAGGAAAGAGAAAAGGATTAGGAACAAGCTCCCTCCCCTAACAACATATGAACTAGAACAGCTCTAGACTAGAAAACACCCTACTAACAAAAACAATCAACAGAGAACGGCACATGAAATGTTCCAAACCAAACATAAATGTTGGTGAGCAGCTGATCGCTTCATCCGCCACGAGCTCAAACAACTTCTCAGATCAGCAATTACTCTCTGAAGGACCTCATTTGGATTTGCCCGTTTCCCTTGAAACACCCTGAAATTTCGTTCCCGCCATAAGTGGTACAAGGGGGCTGCAAGGGAGAGTTTGAAAAGAGCATGAAAAATACCCTCACCCCCTTTGTTGGATACTGCCCAATCCATCTCCTGATCAAGGCTACCTGGAACTCTATCCACATTATTTTTGGCCATACACTGTTTCCAAACATAAGAGAAAAAAGAACAGGCAAAAAAAGATGATGATGGCTCTCAAATTCTGCTTCACACAAAACACACGTACTTTCAGAGATAACCCCCCAGGATTGAAGCCTATCTTTGGTAGACAACCTTCCCCATGCAGCTATCCATTCAATAATAGCCCATCTAGGCACATGTCTTTTAAACCAAACAGCTTTCCACCACCCAATTTCAGGCTGAGGAATACGGAACCCCTGCCAAGCTGATTTGACTGTAAAGTTGCCACTTGGGTGCAATGTCCAGGAATTTGGGATACCTTCTCTTATCTCATTGAACACCCTATTCCTACTGTGTGGCCAGAACCAGGTGCCATTCCGAATAATTGAAGCCACTCTAGAGTTTATACTTCTCAGTAAATTCTCGTCCATTTTACCAGCAAATCTGTCTTTAAGAATTCCTAAAGGATGCCCATTATCAAGCCACAGAAAAGTGTCTTGACCATCCCCAATGATGGATTTAATCCAAGGCTGAACATCCAGACTTCCATCGTTATGTGGTTGATGGGTTTGGTTCAGAGATCTGGTGATTAAAATTCTTGGGCAGGGGTTGGCTGGTTGCCATTTGGTTCAGTCTTGATGGTACAAAGCGATGGTTTACATGCTTTTATGTCTCAAGTTGTTTGGCAAGAACATTCCTGAAATCTAGATGTTATAAGAGGGACATGGAACATCTCCGCTTCACGTCATGTCTGCACTATTGTTCACGGTTTTACTGAACAAGATTTCCGATCACAAAATAATCCCTTTTGGCACTCCTGCTTATGGAAAGCTAGAACAGCTGCACACGAGCATATGTTTCTGTATCTTGACACTTTATGTAGGATTAGGAGAGAGAGAGCACTGGGGGCGGGGCCTAGCATGTGGTTAGTGTTCCTTGTAAATTTTTTACCCAACAGGTAATTTATGAAGAGGAGAACATTGGGGCTTTCCTTTTTATTTATAGCCTAAGGGCATCTTTTGGTCTTCATTTGGGAGGCCAAATGCTCATTGACATAAGTTCTTGCAAACTACGCACGTAAGGCACATGAACTGTTAAAATGGATGGAGATCTATAAACCTAGTGGGGGTTATGTGGTCAAGTTTAAACCTCAGGGGTAAAGCGCCGGTAAAGTGGACCTTTCCCAAATTTATACATATCATGGTCTAGTACTTTTGCACCAGTACATTTTTTGTGCATCATTCGCTGGTTGCTTTTAATTCAGCCTACTTGTTTCATTTTTCTTCTTTGATATGCTTCATGGCGAACTACCACGACCTATAAATCTTGATTCGGGTGTACTTATTTACATCATCCTGAATTAATGTCCAATTGGCGAAATTGGTGAGAAAAGGAAAGAGGCTAGGAGGGAAACAAAAACAAGCCTAAGGGTGAAGTTTGGGATAAAAAAAGAAGAAGAGAGAAACAGAAAACAAAATTGATAGTGGCATCTTTCCATCTTGTTTGGATAATTCATGAGGAAAAGAAGAGCAAGACGTGTTATTCTCTCCCTTGCTTGGAAAAAATAAACGATAAATGAGAGACAGTAGATAGTTTTATCTTGTGCTTATTAGGGAAAGGAATATGGTTTGTTACCATTTCTCTCCTCGAAAGTTATCTAAACAGGTGATTATGCAGGTGAGAGTCCATTCCGTTTTCTTTCCTATAAAGTTAATCCATCTTTACTTTCTCTCTACTCTTATCAGCACCACAACTGCAGTGAATTAACTGCATGTTCCTATGTTCCTGTACCTGCATATGGTCATGCTAATGAAAAACACAGCTTCCTAAAGAATGTATCCCAAGTGGAAAAGCGAGGAGGATAAACGGCAAAAAAAAAATTGAAAAAAAATGGGCATGGACTAAAAAATATAGGTCCCTTGCCCGGGCAAATGGAAAACATATGGTACAGAAGGTTGCGGTGAAAGAAATGTGCCAAGGCGTTTAAGGGTGATGGGGATTCAAGTGTCAGACACCATGTTTTCTTCAATCCGGGCGTTGATGCAAAAATGCAAACCCTGAGTTTTCACGAATCAATGGCGGAGGATCGATTTCCACCATCTCTACTTGTTGTGTTGAATTGGAGATGTCGTCAACAGAGAAAGGAATGCTGCATAGTTATTTAATTGAAAGATGAATGGGAAAGTTAATCACTGAATCTTATAATAAGCTAGTAAGCATCACAAAACAGGGTGTCTCAGTGACTAATAATGTTACCTCGAATCATCGTCCAACAAAAACGAACTGCTTACAGCATTGTTCGAGTCCTCTGTCATCATTACTCTCATACTTGCAATAACCTGTGCCCAATGGAGAAGATATCCAAAATGAATTTGGCATAAATACTAACTCCAAAAAATGAATTCTTCTTAACCAGAGTTAACAAGATTTGTTGTCAGAAACAAGCCAAGGGTAGAACATAACTTACCTCTGATGACACGCTGTGTGTGCCATACTTGTCATCCCAGTACATCGTACTTACACGGTATAATTGTTGTATGCTGAGGACCTGAAGAAGCATCATACAATAGCTATAGAATGGAAGCTAACCCAATAAATACTAAAGAAGGAAACTAAGAGATCAAAAGATAACCAACCAAATTTTTTTTTTTGGAAAACAAAAGATCAGTTAAAAGGATAGGTAGTTGACAATTTTAAACTTTACTGTGTAGCTGCATTTTCAGATTAAAATTGATTCTTTCGAGCTCATGTTTCATTCGATGCCGAAGGATGGGGGTCTATAGTGAACTGAAAGTACAGATGATTTATCGGCATTAGTGTATAGTTTCCCGGTTGCACTTTCCATAAATCTCTTTCCCTATAGAGTAGAACTTGAGTTTTGCATGGAAAAATGTATCGGTCGGTTAGTATTGTGTACTTCTCACTTCGGGTGTAAGCTCCCCCAGCCCCAAGAAAAAAACACATTGGCGGCTCCATAGCCACCTTATGATATTCAAGTAAATACCCTAAGTTTTGATTTCATGTAGATAATCAATATATTTCGAGTTCAACTGACTGCATTGAACACCCATCACAGGAAACTTGAACATTTAGCATAAACATTAACACACCTAACCAAAAAGGGTGGAGTCATTTGTGTGTCAATTGACACCATTCAATATTTTCCCAAAATACTCATTGTTGCTAGAGGTTTAAAACTAATATTATAAATTTAACCCCTCGAAGTCTTTACATCACAGTCAGCACCTTAGCTAGGTTAGCAAACTGTCCAACAATTCCATAATGTTAAAAACTCTTGCCTTCTTACATTCACAGGGCCAAAATTCTCTCTCACCACATACTAGTGGTGAATGATTGTGATTTCTTCCAAATTTTAAATATTTGTTGAGGATAATCATAATGGCGTCTGGTGAAACAGTGATCTTTCAGAAGTCGGAGATTATGTTCTCCTAAATGTGGAGGGGGATTTGAAGGAATCTATTTTACAGAGATGGGGATGGGTGTTACGCATGACACAGCATGCTTTCTGTTCCCCTATGCTTTTTATTGTAGAATCTGCTCAATGAACTCTAATTTTTGGTGGGGAGGCAGCAAAAATGAAAGGAAGATTCATTGGTGGGAATAGTCTGAGGTGGCTAATCCTAAGAGCTAGGTGAATGGGGTTCAGAGATCTAAAGGCTTTCAATATCACTTTATTGGCCAAACAGTTATGGAGAATTGTGCAGGATAATAACTCTCTGTGGGTCAAGGTCTTGGAAGGCATCCCATTTACCGACATCGTCCCCTCGGAAAGCAAAGAAGGGTGTATCTCCCTCTTGGATATGGACGAGCCTGCTGGAAGGTGGGTAATGGCAAGTCAATTGATGTATGGTCTGATAAGTGGGTTGGAAATAACCCAGAACCTGTGATCCTTGGCCCCCCCCTCCTCCTCGTTGCTCTGTGAAGGTGGCAAGGGACTCAATGGTTGATAATGTCAAGGGCTGAAATCAGAGCCAACTTCATGGACGGATAAATAAAGAAGATGAAATGTGTTGAAGCCATAACAAATCGGGTAAGTTCTCGGTAAAATCAGGCTATGAGTGTGCTCTCAAATTTCTTTATTCAGACTCTTCCTCTCCTAGATCTTCTGTTTCGCTCAATCCCAACCCGAAAGTCAGGAATTTTAAGTGGAAACAATGCTTTAGCCACAAAAGAAAACCTGTTTTGGAGAAAGTGTTCCCGTACCCCTTTGTGTCCCATTTGTTGTAAGGAGGTTAATTCTATTGAAGATATTCTTTTTCATTGTACTAGTGTTATGCCGACGCGCTACGCGCGTCGGTGTGACATTATAATTTCGCGGAACGCGGTTACAATAGTGAGAAGATTTCATTTTCTGGAAATATGTAGTTATTGTCAAGGGAAACAAATGTTTGTCTACTAAAAGCATAATGCGAAACAAGATTGTTCTGCTAATTTAGTGTAAATTTGATATGGTATGATCAATTAAAAGAAACTATTGGGAAGCAGAATTATGCTAACTATATCGATGATTTATATCATCGACCATTTCAGCATATATTTTGCCTCCGGCTCTTCGTAGCTGTGATGGACCTCCTCCTGACATGTGATATCCTGTGCTAGTGGGGGTGGGGTAAACCTAGTAATGGTTCTGGAGATTCTGTTGTTGCACGTGGTGGTGATTCTTCGATTGCGGCTGATTGTTCATGATAGGCGCGCGAAATTCATGGATTTAAGCGCCTAAGTAGGGAAATTAGCGCGTTAGACGTGCGATTAATTCTCATTTTTCATTTAATGCGTGCACGTGGTTGGATTTTGTGTTTGTGCCTAATTTGCAGGGAATTGAGATGTTTTGGCGTTAATGAGAAGTATCCGGAAGGCCGTGATGGGGCTCGAGAGCGAGAAGGGCCGTGGAGACTAAGTATTGGAGTGAAATTGACTTTGAAATCACCGTAGTCAATCGTGAGCGCTACATGGAAATTGGTATAGCGCTCAGAAGTGAATAACAAAGCCCTCGAGAAGATCAGAGAGTTTGCGAGCGCTATACCATTTTGGGTATAGCGCTACCTAAATGCTAAGGGAGGTCAACGGCCACGTCATCAGTCAACGGCCAATACGTCAGCCGAAGGGGCTCGTGTAGCGCTCCCGAGGGTATTAGTGGGCCTTCGAACGGTGGCGTTTTGGTACGTCTCGGTTCGAATTCCGATTATTATTAGGATTTTAATTGTTTTTAAGGGGATTAATATAAATACCCCGTTTTAACTTAGTTTTAGGGTAGATTTTCATTCCAGACTTTTACGTAGCAGCTTTTTCACTAACGTTGTTTTGTTTTCTCTCAGTTCTTAAGTTTTCTGCACTATTTCCTTCAATCGCTTGGATTCTGGTAACGTTTGAGATTTTCTTCATTAATTAAAGTTGTTCGTTATTAATTATTCTACGTGGATCTGTTCTTTTATTTTCCATTTCTTTTAAAATAGATGATCATGTTTCGATCTAGGTTTTTATTTCCTGTTACTTCAAGCATGTGTGAGTAGTTCCTTAGGGTGCAGCCACGGGACGAAGGCGTCCTGTGACTAATTTAATCAATATTTCACCTCGGGTACGAATTAATTTATTTTTCCAACAATTTTGGGATACGAAAGAGAATCCTTTTCTAATAAACAAAACCCAGGCATCATCAGATTTCAAATGCGCATGAGGGCTGGTGACAGGTGGTAGGCATTTATTGGGAACCCCCTCTTCCCTTATTCTGAAATCAATGAATTGAATAATTGTGTCCCGAGTAAATATTGGTTAGGTTAGTTGCAGACGCTGGGTTCCCACGGCTGCACTCTCCTTTAAATTCATAATTTATTAATTCAATTTAGTAATTTAGTAAATCAATCAATCAATCGAACAAATGGTGGCTACCTAAGAGCCAGATTAAACTAGAATTCATCACATTTAAGTTAAGCACCGTCCGTCCGTCTCTGTGGTTCGACTCCGGTACTTCCGGATTTATTGTGCTACACTGGTCGAGAGTCCTATGCTTGGGACGCGTTTTTAGTCTAAATTTATTAACACCCGACAGGTCAAGCAGTTCAGTTTGTGGTTCTATTGCTCCAGCGTGTCTACTGCTGGTGGCGGTAGTGGTGCAATCCTAAAGTAGGATTGTTGCTCCTTCAATAGCGCAAGTGTGTCACAAGCTAGTACGTAGGCCTCCGAATTCTCACCCGAGAGATGATAAATCCGTTCCAAGTTACTGATGTCCTTCTGAATAGCCCACCCAAGGCAACCTAATGTTTCTAATTCCCAAAACTTCTGAGTGGAGCCAACATCTTTCCTTTACACTAATGCAACGAATCGATTTCTGTGCTAAAGTATATAATGCAATAATACTCTCATTCCTGCCTAACAAAAATACATACCGAAAGCACATCTCGAACAACTCCAATGACAGTGTCTTCACCAGACCTGTGTACATTAACCAATACGTCTCGAAGTGCCCAGAGTCCATCGTCCCCACCTGTGAAATAGTGATGTCAAACGTCATATTTGCAAAAACTCAAAGCAGATATGCAACATTCAAGATAAAGCAGAGGCGGCTGCACACCCATGGATGGGTGTGCAGTTGAACACCCTAACTTCTTTTTTTTGGTCAAAATTCTATTAGTAGTAATATTATTTTTTGCTTATTTGAACAATTCATCTCTTTTGAACACCCATTAGAGCATCCGCAAATCAAAACTTGCCACGTCAGCTTTTGATTATTTATTTAGAGGGTTACTAAAGTTAGCAATGTGAAATCCCATATTGTTACTTTTGATTATTCAAATGCCCAAATTTGATTATTGGTTAGGAGGTTGCTAACTTTGATTATTACAATGTGAACATTTTTTTAAGCACACATTGTTAATTTTAGCAATTTTTTGATTTTGATTATTACATTGTGGATGCTCTTAGTCCAAGAGACTCATACTTGAACACCCAATACATTAACTATCGAGTTTTTGGTTCTTTAGTTAATGGAATTACGAATGAATATTTTTACGAAAACTTTTGTTTATAGGAACACTCAAAATTCTTCTAAGCGAAAACCTGTTGAGTTGACAATATACATTTGGATGCAAGACTACGATTACATTTTTTTGTTATACCATCGTAATGATAAGGGACAAAATAAGAGAGCATATCTCCAAATAGGTCAGTCAATTTACTCATCATAATTTTGTCTCAAAATGATATTAGTGGATCAATGCCCTGATTTACCTGTATTTGGCTCAAATACGAAAATTCATCCTGTATTTGGCTCAAATACGAAAATTCATCGAGGACAATTGTAAAATTGTAAGTATTCTTAATGAATTTTGATCACACTATTCGTACTATAATGTTAGCTTTGGTGAAGGTGCTATTTATTAGTAAAGCTACTAGAGTCAGGTAATTTTTGAACACCCTACCGCAAAATCCTGGAGTCGCCACTGAGATAAAGAGAAATAAAATAAGCTTAGAAACAATAATGTAGAATTTTGTGCTTCCCAGCACATCAACAGAGTGCAAAGATTGTACTTCCTTGAGGAAATGAAAATTCAGAATTAGTTTTTACAAGCAAAAGCTTGCAGTAGTAACATCAAAATTCAAAAGTATATATATATATACATATAAAAAGGTTTTAGCTACTGAAGCCTAACCTTGCACGGCCCAAAAGTAAACACCATATTTCATCAAATAGATGAAGTGTTACATCTACCGGATAAATTTTGACAACTAAAAAGAGCAAACAGTGAATACACAACATGATAGTAAATAGACACGTTAAAAGAAGTGTCTGAAAAATGTCCATACATAAAAATTGTTACCATTAGCATAAAAATTGTCCAACAAAATTAAAAGAAGTGTCCGAAAAATTGTGCACCAAAGAAAACCCCCCACGTTCTAAACATAATCTGAGAGCAAGTAGAAAATTAGAATTAGAATTCTGGGTAATTACGAAGACGAAGCTCGCTTGGGGCGGGAAAAAAGAGAGTTGCATCCCTGAATCCTCCCTCCGTCCTTGAAAATTCAAACCTGAAACCCTCGTAAAGGGCAACTGAACTATATCTATTGGGCATCTCCACTCCTTACTCAAATTTTGACTCAATTCAAATTTGAGTAAAAATCACCCAAAACCCTCTTTCACTCCTTACCCAAACCTAGACTCAAATTTGGTTAGAATCAAACCCTTACTCAAATTTTTGAAGACAAATTTCACACATTTAAATTTACAATATTGCCATTAATGAAGTTTTTACTCAAATTTGTACATATTTGTGCTTGGATTTACCCATTGGAACACACAATACTAAATCAAATTTTTATTCACATTTTTACTCAAATTTGGGTAAAAAAATTAAGTAAGGAGTGGAGATGTTATGTAACGACTCGTATTTTTCGGATATTATTTAAAAGTTTTATAAATGTTAGAAATTGAGAAAAATGGAAAATTTATTGAGTTTATTTGATTTTGGGGCTTAAATGAGAGGATTGTAAAATTGAGGGAGTGTGAGTGCTATTGACTTGTGTGCAAGTATATAAGGGGTGTGTGTGTTGTAGGAGAACAAAAAATCCCACACCCATCTCTCCCTCTAACTCTCGGCTCCCTCTCTCTCCCCTTCGGCTCTCTCTCTTTACTCCTCCACT
Organism: Rhododendron henanense subsp. lingbaoense; assembly: GCA_020567845.1. NCBI lineage: Eukaryota > Viridiplantae > Streptophyta > Magnoliopsida > Ericales > Ericaceae > Rhododendron > Rhododendron henanense. Next base: position 31,590,125 of record CM036324.1, read on the forward strand.
CTCAAACTCTCTCCCAAACTCGAAACCCACATGAACCCACCTCCATTCTACCTTCTCTACGCGTTATGGAGCTTGAATCTCGTGGGTTTTGCTTGGAGGAGGTGTATTTCGGTTGGTTTCAAGATTTCGGAGTCAATGGCTTGCGTGGGCTCGATCTCTCTTTGGGTTTGCTCTCTAACTTCGAGGTAGGGATTTCTTACTCTCTCTATGTGTTTATGGGTTGATTATGTGCCTTGATCGTGCTTGGTTCGTTGTTTGTTGTTGGGATTTCGTCGTTGAAAAGCTGAAAATTCGCAGAAAAACTCCGCGGTATTGATACCCTAAAAAGGGGTATCAATACCCCACTCTTCTCTGGACCAGATTCTGGCCAGGTATCAATACCTCCAAAAGGGGTATCAATACCCCCTTGATTTCTGGGCAGATTTGACACACTTAGCTCGTCTCATGCTCGTTTGAAATTCAATAACCTCTAGCACCCTCTAAACATCTTTGAATCACTTCTATACTTGATTGTTGGTACCTCGAATGGTTCGTTGATCTCTCAAATTCTTTTGGCCATCGTTGGAAGATAAGAACATGTTGAACTTAATGAATTTGGTGTCCGTTGATCGTTCTTGCTTTAGATTGACTTAGAGAACACATTTGGCATGTCTCAATGATCGATATAGACTCGTTAAGTGCTATAACATGATGGGATGGTTGGTGAGTTGAGAAACGTACTATGGAGTAGTTGTCGAATATCGTAGGCCGTAAAGTATATCGTAGGGTGCATGGTTGGTTGATAAGGGCCTGTCAAATAGTCTAAACGTTAATAGAGTAATTCGTATCCTCTTCATTTGTCTTGTTGATCTTTCAAACTTTCTTTGGTGCTCGTTCTACGGAATTTTTAGTATAGAACCTAACGGGTGGTGCGTTGTAAAGTCATTAATGGGTCGATACATGACGTGGGATATCGTAATAGACTTGGAGGAGTAACATGAGCTTAAGGTATTTATTCATGTATAAGGGGATGTGTTCATGAGTTGTTATACTTTGTGTGATGAGGAATGAAAGATTGCAACCTTGGGAACGTTGTGTTCTTATGTGTGGATTGGTAATGCGTGATTGTATGTGTAAGTTGATATATGTTGAACTTGAGGCTATTAACGATCGATTGAGAGATGGTTAACATGAATGAGTACGAAGGAACAATACGAAGAAAGCCACGGATCCACCGATGGGTGCGATGCCGGAAATGGGACGCACGAGGTCCTAAATGCCCGGAAGTGCACAAGAAAGCCACGGATCCACCATAGGGTGTGATGCCGGAATGAATATGGGACGTACGGGGTCCTTAACGCCCGGAAATGAAATTGAGGTACGAGACATAATGGAAAGGGAGAATTTTAGAATGAAAATGTAAAGATTGTTGGGCGATACGAATGAAGGGTAAATGATTGATTCTATCGAAGTTTTGAAAAGAAAGGGTTTGATAATCGATAAATTGAAATCGGGTCCATGTGAGAGGCGATGAGTTTTGTATCTGCGTAGTGAAGGACAAGCGACGGTTGAGAGTATATTATATTTTAGTTAGATTGATTCGAGTTGGTTCCCTTCCCCAACAGACGTGTGAACTGTTAAGGGTACTCTTATAGGATTTTGATTATCTTGGGTCATAGAGTGCTTATTCATGGTGAAAGATCATTGTCTCTTGTGATATCATATTGTACCCATTCACTCTGGTTGCATAATCTATCGCATTTTCATATAGTTTGGGTATAGAATTTCCTACTGGGTTAGTGTAGCTCAACAAAATCCTTCTTTTCAGGTCTTAATGCCGGACAATGTTTGCGTGCTATGGTGTGCTCGGACATGAAGAATTTTGGAAGCTATTGTGACTTAGTTACCCTCTCATCTATGTAATAGACTTACTTTTGGTTAAAGATGACTTGTAACTAATTTACGTTTGAGATGTCTTTTGACTTAAGTGTGTAATGTTCTGAACACTGTGTACTTGTATCGAGGTTAATTTGGACCGTAGTGCCAAGGTGGTAATTATTTTAAAATGGGGATTTGTTTGTAAATCGAACAGGTGGGGAATTAATTTGGGTAATAATTACTTTATGCGAGGATCTTTTATCGATATGGTTTAATTATTTATGTTGAAAAATCGAGGTCGTGACATGTTAGAAAAACAAACTTTAAGTTATTCGTGGCTACCTAAAGGGGGGGAATAGGGATCGTGCACACACCATCGTATACTCGGTGGCTGCGACTGCGAACCTTTTAAAAATTTCAATTTTACTCCCAACGTTATCTTCCGTTAATCAAAATGCCACATTCCGTCCAAATGACTAACGGATTTCGTTAAAAGCTCCGTTAAATATCGTTCCGATCAAATTTCGATGATCTGAGCCGTTCAATGTGTTCAAAACGTGATTTTAAGGGTACTCACGAGAAATCAGAAAAAAATGACCGGAAAGGGCTTCATCTGAACAGTTTTTTATTGAATAGTTCAATAAAAAAACTGCTCAAATCAAGCCTTTCCTGGTCATTTTTTTTGCTGATTTCTTGCGAGTACCCTTAAAATCACGTTCTAATCACATTGAGCGGCTCGGATCATCGAAATTTGATCGAAAAAATGGAGGTGCATACCGAAGCAAAATCTGGACGTTCGAACTTGAACAAAATCTGGATCGATCCGCACCTCCCATTTCCCAATCAAATTTCGATGATCTGAGCCGCTCAATGTGATTAGAACGTGATTTTAAGGTACCCGCGAGAAACCAACAAAAAAAATGATCGGGAAGGGCTTGATTTGAACAGTTTTTGATTGAACTATTCAATAAAAAAAACTGTTCAGATGAAGCCCTTCCCGGTCTTTTTTTTTTGTTGATTTCTATCAAGTACCTTTAAAATCACGTTTTGAACACATTGAGCGGCTCGGATCATCGAAATTTGATCGGGACGATATTTAACTGAGCTTTTAACGAAATCCGTTAGTCATTCGGACGGAAGGAGGCATTTTGATTAACGGAAGATAACGTTGGGAGTAAAATTGAAGTTTTTAAAAGATTGGGAGTCTAATTGAATTTTGGTGTAAAGGTTGGGGGGTATTTTGAAATTTTCCCGGAAAAGAAAGAGAAGAGAAAAAAGAAGAGAGAAAATAGAAAAATCTTAGATGTGTGAATAGTACCATTTCCCTATCATTTTCTCCCATTTTCCTTTCTCATCTTTTCTCTCACTTTCTTCAACTTCTAAACTAAACAAAGCAAGCAGGATGGAGAGTTCTATATTTATTTATTTATTTTGAACCAGATAGTTCTATATTATTCCCAAATGGATTTTTATTTGGGTAGCAATGGTACTAATCAAAATTGACTAAAACTTGACAGGTCACTTTTTTGGGTTATTCTAGAGGGTGGCTAGAGTTATCACCCATTGAGTAATTTAATTTCGCAATGCAGGTACCTTCTGGAGAAATTTGCATCTGTGATAGTTAGCCAAGGAAGCTCTTAAATTCTTAATCATGTCATAGGTTTTAATTTTTTCTATGTTGCACCATTTGTGGTGTTATTTCAATTGCAAGAAACATTGTATGGATTAAATATCCTAGATTCATTATTTGTTATTAATGTTAGTTTCTCGCATTCATTACAAAAAGAGAAGAAGTTAACATTGTAGAGGTCTGTAATGTCATATTCAAAATTGAATAGCCAAAACTTGCCACATTATATTTTCAAACTAGAAAAAACTAAATTTTTGAAAATAGAAAAAAGTTATTAAATTAAAAAGATTTTGAAAAAAAAATTGGAAAGAAAACGGGTTTTTAAATATTTTTTTTGAAAATATTGTTGAGAGAGAACGTTGTTGTGCAATGATGTGTACTTGATTAAGGAGATGTGAAGTTTAGTTATTTGAGAAAATGACAGCTAAGGACGTGTTTCGATAATTAATACCCGCCAAGGACATTTTCAGCATTAACAAATGCTCTTAGCTTGTCCTTGGCAGGTATTAATTATCAAAACACGTCCTGGATCATCATTTTCCCTAGTTATTTTGAAAAAGATTTCTAGTTTTGATTATCCGAAAACCAATAATTTGGTTTTTGGCCAGTACTCAAGAGATTGTTAACTTTGATTATTCTATATTGTGATAACTTTTTTCACCGAACATGCTAATTTTAGCAACATTTCATTTTTGGTTATGTCATTGGGGATAACTTAAATGGGGATGAGATTGGCCTGTTTGAAAAAAATTGAGAGAGAAAAAGAACACGGAGGGAGATTTTTTTTTTTTTTTTGTCATTCATTATTCCTAATCTACTTTATCCTAAAGGATTTGGAGGGGGGATTCAAACCGGAAAATTTTGAAGGGCAACCGCCCCAACTTGGACAAAGTTCTGGTACAGTACATCATCGTTGAGTATGGCCTAGTGTTGAGCGATTGCGGGTCCATTTCGGGTTATCAATGATGATCGAAATCATTCATATTGAGTATGGTCTAGTGTTGAGCCATTTGGGGTCCATTTCAGGTTATATATCGGAATCCTTCATATTTTTGACGGAATAAGAAAACACGTTTCTGCGAAAGATTAGCTTGATCAGGCACAAATAACAATGTCAAACAGCTTATGATTGTTGGAGGCAAAATAAACCATCTGAACTTTCATTCATTTTGTCCTTTACAAATGAGAATCGCTAACCATTGTTATAGGTGCCCGATCAAATTTATTTTTTACAAGGAGATAAGTTTTTGCAATATGAACTATTCCGATCATTAATGAAATGGGCCTACATCGGCCCAAATCTAGACCATATTGGATGAAGAGATCACCTCGGACCAGAACTTGATCCCCCAACTTTATCTCACCCGGCAATTTGAACCGCCTTAACCTTATTTACTTTGAGAAACTAAGCTTGTCAAGTTGGTTGTCTCATTTCTTTCCTCAGTGGTGACTTGAGTTCGAGTTCCACGGAAAGCATGTTTGGGGTTCAGTGTTATAGATAGCCTTTGAACCACTGTTGACTAACATACTAACACCCCGTTGATGTATATCGTATGACAAAAAAAACCTTATTTACTTGGAAATTCAATTTTGCATCCCTTTCTATAGCATTATTTACATCTAACACATAGTAATTTATTTTATTGGAAAAGTGGTACCCATAGAAGGGTAATGATAATGCCAAAACTGTACCCATAGTCATTTGATTATATTTGTTCTTAGTCTTTTTACTACTGATGAAATAAAATAGGGCAAAGTACGGATTACCTCCCTGAGGTTTGGTCGTTTGGCAGATGACCCCCCTGACATTCATTAATGACCACATCACCCCCTTATGATTTTGGAGTAAAGTGCAACCGTTAGTTTTCCGTCTAAAGTAACAGAAAGTGGAGTACACGCGCATTTTTTTGTTAGTGGGAAAGGAAAAAAGTAATAAGTAAAGTCAAAATTAAGTGTAAAATGACTATAATAACCTTTTCCTCATCTTCTCTTCCTTAAACAAACTAAAAACCATACCCATGGCCATAGCCACTGCCGCCCCACTCAAGCTCCACAGCCACCGCCCATTTATATTTTCATGGCCTCGCACTATTCATATCCCTTTCATATTTCCAGTCTCATAATTCTTTTTAAAGTCTTCTAATTTTTTCTCAATTCAATCAAATCCACCTTAAATCTTGAAACCTTCTAATGGGTTGTAGAAAAAAGAAGCGAAACCCCTTCTGCCGCCCAACACCGCCGTCGATCACAGCGGAGCTGCAATCAAGAACAAAGTAAGATCGATCAGCTTTCCTCGATCGAATCCAATAAAAAACAGAGCAAGATCGATTAACCTTCCCCCATAGAATCCAATCAAGAACAGAGCAAGATTGACAAACTTTCCTCAATCGAGTCTGAATGTCAGGCCACAATCGCAAGCCCTCTGCATAGCCGCCTCGACGACGGGTCTGTCGGCACTAACGTCAAGCTCCACAGCCACCGCCCGCGGAGCAAATCACCTCTGGGTCGACCGGGTCGAGCCGTGGAGCCGATTTATTCGCCGCAGAGGGATTCGAGCTGATCGATTAGGTGAGCCATCGTCGCCTGCAACCCGATTTGGCATCGTCGCCTACAACGTTGTATATGCATACGCTATATATACATAAGCTCATACAATTATCTGTGTGTTGTATGTATATATGTGTGTGTGTAAGTAGTATATATATATATATATACATACATACCCTAGGGTTTTCCCCAAATCTCCATAGCCACCCCTCTCTTTCTCCCCCTCCCTGTGTCAGTAAATGCCCTTTATTTGAAAGGGGTAGTGTGGTCTTTTTACTTGTGTCATTAACGGAGTTAGGAGTTGCACTTTACTCCAAAACCATAGGGGGGTAATGTGGTCATTAATGAACGTCAGGGAGGTCATCTGCCAAACGACCAAACCTCAGGGAGGTAATTCATACTTTGCCCAATAAAATAAGCTAAGGTTGGGTTAAGGTTATAATTAGCATTTTGAAAACATTATCTGCTCAAACATTCCCACATTACTTGTGATCCTTGGAAAAGATTCAACTTTGAATTGGTTAGTCCAAGAACTCTGGTCTTCATTCAAAACCCACACGTCAAGGCATTTGTCGTCAGGATAAGTAACCAAAGCAAGTTTATCCTTCAATTCCGTAAATCGCAATTTAGTCTCATGCAAATTCTCACCCAAACATGGTGGTGTTCTTATTTTTCTAAACACCTCATCATCCATATCGAAGGACACAACAATCACTCGATTAGTTGGAACTTCATGTGCCTGCCAATAGAAAACTCCATTCAAGACCGTTGAAGCAGAAGATCCACTAATCCGCACGCAGTCATCACGATGCCCCGTCCGAGAAAACAATGAAAGCTTTCTATCATCAATTTCCGTCCATGTATCTATGCTCACCATGTACAGATTAGCTTTGCAAGTGGCTCCCATGGTACGACGAAGATAAAACACAATCCTAATCAACTTGTAATCATTAGCACTAGGATGGAAGCCAAACCCAAAACTGAGTCGCATAACACATGAATAGGTATGGTGAACCCCATTGGACTGGTTCCATCTGAAATCCGGAATACCCCGAAACTTTCTAGTCAATGGATTGCATAGAATCAAGTTATATCCAGAGCGACACAAATTTATGCAAACTAAACCATCATACATACCCGCAATGGTAAAGAAAGCATCACACCTATCCAGAAATGGGAAGTCGAGATTGACTGGGCCGTTATTAAACCCATCATTGAAGAGCAAAGACATTGCGTGTTTTGGGGTTTCATGATTGTAAGTGTGTACAAGGAGAGAGCTGGAGTTGAAAGTGGACTGGGTTTGAAGACGTTTGGAAATGAAATTAGGGGTTTCAATGAGAGCATACCAGGTTTTGCATACGGATTTGAATCGCAATAGTGATTTCACTGGCACTCTTGATAGGATATCAATCAAAATCTCAACTGATAGATAGAACGTCGCCCTCGCCAAAGTGTACCGGCCACTCACCTTAGCTTCCCCTCTTCTTCTTCTACCCTTCACTGAAACAATTTAGAATTCAACATCTCCAGCAATTCCTAAGCAAAATACCTATCCAAGCCTCCAAATTCTGTTTCAGCTACCCACATAAAACATACGCACCCCAACAGCCTGAGCAAATTTGAATCACATAACACTATTTCAAAGAACAACACAAAACAAAACACTTCAGATCACCCCTTGCAAACCCAAAACACTTCACCGACCAAAAATCATATTAAAGATTCAAAACAGTTCACCGGCCAAAACAAATCGAATCACTTCACCAAACGAAAAAACCAAAATTAATTAGACCCTTTGCGAACCAAAATCACACACTTCACCTTCTCTCAACGACACCGGAGAACCTTGAGTGAAGAGATAATGCCTCTATAGCAGCTAGAATTGGGTAAAAAATGGTGGTTTGCCCCAACCCTCGCATTCTTTCAACACTGCCTCCGCCGAAGTCGATCTAGTGGTTGTGAAGACGCGGAGTGAGAGGGCTGCTGAGTGAACAGTGATGTCTGGTGGTGTGGCGAGCTGCTGTAGCAACGAGAACTCAGCTCTGTTAAGCATCGTGATGTTCCTGTTTACAATACCTTAAACAAAAGTTAAAAAAAAAAATTCATATAAAATGATGCTAAAGACAAAGATTGTCTTTAGTACTTTTGAATTTGGTCTATATTTTTATATTTTTTTTCCTTGAGACAAGCAATTAATCCATAAAAATTGACCCGAATTTAGTAAATGTAAAAATAATGAGAAATCAACCAAAAGACTTGGTCAAAAAGGAGAAATTTTTGGGTGCCGAGTGGGCACCACGTGATGTCCGAGCAGTGCATCCGGGCCGTTCATTTCGGTTTTGGACGGCTTGGATTTGGAGAGAAAAAAAGGAGAGAGAGTGTTGGGGTGAGAGGAGGGAGAGAGTTTCAATCTGAGCCGTCGAACACACTTTTAGACGGTCCGAATGGGCTGCTCGGGCACCTGTTACTAACTTTTCTGGTTTCTATCTAGTCGACAGAGTAATGTCAATCGACAGGGTGTTCTTGGTGATTTGTTGGAATGTGGGTGAAATGGTGTTTAGTTTCTTGCCGTATTTCAGGACTTCTTTGGAAGCAAACGTAGTAATATAGAGTGAATGAGGATGAAATTGAAGACTAATAAAAGGGACTTTTATTGATCTCCAAGTAGAAGCGGTATAGCCTGATTGACAAAGTACGATTTACTTAACAGTTATTCCAACTTCTAGAAAAGAAAAGATAAACGCATGTTGACGTCTGTTGTTGTGTTTAGAAACTGCTAGTAACTTATGCTTAAATAGGCCTTGCCAATTCAAATTTAGAAATTGCTAGTAACTTATACTTAACAGTTATCTTCCATGCTTTTTGCAAATAACTCTCATAAAAGGGATATGCACACACGTCTGCATAACTGCTCCTATAGTCATGCATAACTGCCTCTTTAATCATGGAACACTTAAACATACTCTCTTTTGCCACCTGCAACTTGATCGACAGAAGAAACAAGTCATAGATTATATAATCGACAAAGAAAATATGCCATATATTGGCTATTCGACAATTAAATAATTTATAAAGCTTTATTATAGCTTTATTGTAACTAACTAAGTTATCACTTTAAACTTATCTTTTATTAGGTATAAACCGAAGTTACTTTTCATTTTTCAATTATGCCATTTCATTCATGCCACGTGTCACTCAATTGACAGAGAAAAAGGAAAATCACATATATGGAGCAAACAGCACCACGTGTGCATGGCCATGTGGTACCCACCCGATACCGAAAAATTTCTCCAATGGAGGCCTTAGTGTGGATAATACTAGTAATAATATGACATCGTTTTAGTCTACTTGTAGTCTATAAATGCCTTTTTCGAACGAGCTGGTCTTTTTGGTTGTTTTTTTTTTACAAAGTCAAGCACAAAACTTCTTGGTCTATTCATAGTATATTTGCTTTTCCAATTTAAGTTGCCAAATCTTTTCTCTAGGTATTAATCAATAAATAGTGTTGATACACAAGAAGGTTGCTTCTAAATTATAATTACTAAGATCCCGTTCCGCTAAGCAATTTTTCTCATTTTCTCCTCCTTTATTCACAGCAACTCCGATTCTAGTCATTTGATTTTGTTTGTTCTTAGTCTTTTTACCACTGAAACAAAAAACAACCTAAGGTTGGGTTAAGGTTAGAAACTCAGAATTAGCATTTTGAAAACATTATCGGAAATCTTGAATCCATAAACGCACCAAAACCCAATTGTGTGTACACAAAATTATGCACGTAAATATCCACGTATTCAAGCTCTAACCGCCTAATTTCAAGTCGTATTTAGCGGAAAATCTTGAATCCATACCACTCAAAGCGTCTCCAATTATAGAAGGACGCGTATTAAAAGTAAAGCTTCCGAAAGGAAAATAAAAAATTCCATCAAATTCCACAAGTATCAGAAGCGAACAAGCTACACTGGCTGGAGTAAAAAAAAAAAGACATCAGTTTACATCGTGGAGCATCAAATGCAACAAAAGAAAATGAGAAAAGTCCACTTTCACCCCCTGTGGTTATCGCCATGTGCGAATATCCCCCTCATGGTTCAAAACTGACCACATAACCTACCTATGGTTTTGAAAATATGCGGATAGACCCTCTGCCGTCATATTTTCCATCCATATTAACGGACACAACATTAAAAGACCGATATACCCTCATCATGTCCCTTGATTCTTCTTCTTTTTTAAATCTAACCACACCATCTTCTATACCAAAAATTGAATTCAAACTGTTGATATTGTAAATTTTGACGAGTACTACATCTATGCCAAAATTCAAGTCAATCAAAAAATGAAAAGCTCATGGTCGAATCGATTTTGTTATGAAATTAAAATTTCAAATTTGAATTTACTAAAAATAAGGTCACTGGGTTATTAATGCCTGATCGAAATGATTTTTTACAGAGATACTCGATTCTTTATTTAATACATTATGAACAACTCAGATTACATTTTAGAGGCGTGTGAGATACACCTCCGTTAATATGGATGAAAAACATAACGGCAGGAGGTCTATCCGCACATTTTCAAAATCATAGGTAGGTTATGTGGTCAGTTTTAAACCATGAGGGGGGTGTCCGCACATGGCGATAATCTCGATCAGGTATCAATAACCCAGTGATCTAATTTTTAGTAAATTCGAATTTGAAATTTTAATTTCATATAACAAAATCGATTCGACCATGAGCTTTTCATTTTTTGATTGACTTGAATTTTTACAATATCAACGGTTTGGATTCAATTTTTGGAATAGGGGATAGTGTTGTTAGATTTAAAAAAGAAGAAGAATCAAGGGACATAATGAGGATATATCGGTCTTTTAATGTTGTGTCCGTTAATATGGATGGAAAATATGACGGTAGGAGGCATATCCACACATTTTCAAAACCACAAGTAGGTTATTTGGCCAGTTTTGAACCATGAGGGGGATATCCGCACATAGCGATAACCACAGGGGGTCAAAGTGGACTTTGCCCCCCTATTTGTAACTCTATTGATCATACATACAGTACACCAAAACTGTTTTCTTGAAACCCACATAACGAAATGCACCAAAATTTCCAGTGTTGTTGAAAAAAATACTCCGTCCCCGTTCAGGTTCACTTGGCATGCCAAAAGAAGATGCTCATAAGATATACAATCAATGAAATGAGGAGAAATGGAAATGGAAATGGAAATTAAAATACCAACGGAAGACTGGTAGTCTGGTACTAAAATAGCGTGCAAAATTAAGGAACGCCTCAATTCTTTCAAGAACATAGTTTTGACTTTTGATTGAACTGGGAAGCATCAGAATGCAGAAGGACTAACAAAATATGCTAAAACTAGAAGACGTATGGAACCAGGAAGTCATCCCTTTCCTATTGCTTAAATGAGTTAAATCTGGGATAAAGCCTCCGCTTTGTTTCCAGTCAACGAGTGTGAAAATAAATTGTATCACTCCCTATGTTTTAGAGAACAAAAAGTCTACTGGTACAGAAAATCTGTACAGATTTGTTGTGGGGCCCACTACGGGTTCCACACAAATGATCCGAGCCGTTCATTAAATGTAAAACATCAGTCGTGGTGCATCAAACGCAACAAAAGCAAATAAAAATCTTTTCAATCCCATGGGATCTGTCCCATCCCAGTGGACCTTCGCCTAAGCTCTATAACTTCATCTTCCATCTTGGCATACACCCTCTTTAGATCATCCGATTCCTTTACTCATACAGCATTATTAACCTGGGAAATCGTACAAATTGCAGCAGACGTTTGCCCTTATAGACGGCAATGCATTATAATGTTTACCCTGCAATGAATGACAATGAGACAAAATTGAATGAAGAATTGGGATACCGTTCCATAATCTGCAAAAAGAATCGACTGTAGTTGAGGATAGCATTACTTATGGATTCTCCAAGGATACGCTCAATTCCTAAATGAGGACAACCCGTACAGCAGAGAAATTACTTCCAAATGTCTCCACCGTAATCAAATTAGTTTCATCCGCAGTTACAAAACCTTTTTGCATGACATTACTTAGCAACTTGGGAACCAATCTCAATCACCCACAATCAGTTGCATTTTCGGATTGATAGCCACTTTTTCGCTAAGTCCAATAACAAGGCCTTGTAAGAAGACCCTATTTGCACTTCTAAATTAGAAGGAAGCTAACCTCCACTCTAAAAGGGAGAGCACCCTACTCTTAGCTTATTGAAGGGACCAAAACTCAAAAAACCATTAGGTACCTGCCATCTTTGACTCTTTGTCATCACCTCCTGTCAGAGTTCGAACGAAATAGTAACAAACAAGAATTTGCTCATCTTCCATGTTTTATTTTCTAAACTCCACAGGACTAAAATATTTGTAACTCTATTGATCATTACAGAACACCAAAACTGTTTTCTTGAAATCCACATAACAAAATGCACCAAAATTTCCGTGTTGTTGAAAAAAATATTGAACCATCCCCATTCAGGTTCACTTGGCATGCCAAAAGAAGACGCTCATAAGATATACAACCAATGAAGTAAGGAGAAAGCGAAATGGAAAATATCAATGGAAGACTGGAACTAAAAAAGTGTACAGAAAGAACACCTCAATTCTTTCAAGTACTGAGTTTTGACTTTTGATTGAACTGGGACACATCAGAATGCAAAAACAGCAAAAGAACTAACAAAATATGCTAAAACTGTAAGAACTTACAGAATCAGGAAGTCATCCCTTTCCTATTGCTTAAATGTGTTAAATTTAAGATAAAGCCTCAGCTTTGTTTCCAGTCAAAGAGAGTGAAAATAAATTGTATCACCCCTACGTTTTAGAGAATCACTAAAACAGTGAGATGGTAAGTCAATGGGAAACAAAGAGAAGAGAGGAAATAAAAACAAATTAGATTTCCACCTACTTCCAACACGTATCCTCTCTTCTTTCTCTCGCATTCAAACCCAACTCATTCTCTTATTGACTGCCTCCAAAAGGAAACATACCACATGACTGTTAAAATCGCATCTCGTCCTCCTCCCAAGCAATGGCTAAAAATGATAATTCTGGCAGAATGAATCCAGAAATTAGATAGCCTACTTCACAACAAAATCAAGCACCTGCAATAATAGGATTTAAAAGTTAAAATGGGCATCTAATTTCATTAACTATATAAATTCAATAGGGTACAACTAATCCAGACGATATGATATTAAACTAGGGATCTCGGGCAAAGTATCATACATTATTCACCAAACAAACCAATACAATGTTATGCTGTTAGCACATCGTCTAGTCGTCCTTGCTAACATGTGAAGTGTATAAATGAACCTAACAACTAATAATTGACCAACCAACTCGACTGACAGTCAAGCAAAGCTTGTATTTCAAAAGGATGCAGTTTATGCAGTAATTCCAAACATTATACTAATAAAAAATTTCTGATGTGGAAAACCTGTTTATGCAGATCGTCCACCTCAAAATTTTTGCCATGCTTACTTTCCTGTGTGTTCTTTCTTAGGAGTATTATTTCACTTTCAGTTCTAATTCTCTGCTGGCGTTTTTGATTTTTCTCTTTCGCTGCTAAAAAATGAAGTCGGGCTTTATACCTTCTTTTGAACTTTTCCTGGTTCTCTTCTTTTATCCCGAGTCCATTCCACACCCAATTGTTGTCTTCCTTGTCGGCACCCTCAGTGAGATTTAGTAACTCCCAATCTCTATCATAACTGTCATTACGGTAATAATAGCAACTCCGACAAATGTATGTAAAATCGACCAATTCGAGGGCATCTTCCCCTTCCTCTACCCAATCTTCATCATGACCATAGGCAGCAGGTGAAGCCAGACCCTCTGTGTATGAAGCTACATGTATTTCATAACTTTCAATTGAGATAAGAATCTCCTTTTGTGGCATCTTGTTGGGATCATACACAACTAATTTGTTTCTATTCACTGCAATAAGAACTTCACCATTCTTTGTGAAGTACAATGGCACCAAGTTACCATACACATATGGCCTCGACAATCCTACAAAATTAGACATCATAAAAGTACTACTCCATGACTCTCCCACACCATATTCTCTCATGACAAACACCTCAATAAAATTGGATTCAATTTCAGTACTACTTTCACAACTACAACGTGCCATAAAAAGACATCCCTGTAAAACCCCCAATCCCAGTATAACAGTTTTCCTTTCCCAGAAACTGTAGGGTTGTGGTGGTACCGGTAACTCTACAAATTCATCCGTTATCGGATCGAAATAAACAATCTGGTCGGAAAAGTCGACATTGTTGTTTCGAGTGACCACCCAGTGCAACTTCCCATTAACTACAGGCCCAGAGTTCATCACTCTCTCTCCACCGTATGCAAAACAACAAGTGGTGGTGGCCCAAATTCTCCTTCTAAAACTAGCTATGCTGACCTTGCCACGGTAGGCTATGACTGCCTTATAATCATCAGCGGATGAGTCATAACAAAGGCCAGAGCTAGCAGAAATTTCTTTCCTGATAAAATATTCTCTAATATCACAATAATTATCACGGGTAACCGACAGCATTTTCGTGCATTGTCCAGTCGAAGGGTTCCACAAATACAAATACGTGTAATGGCTCACAAGCAACAAGCCATTGCACGAACCTAACATCTGAAACCACTCTATATTATCTTCATTAATCAACGGTTTCATCCACGAAGATGAAGCACACGTTGTGTTATCATAATCGACAGAGTAAGCGACACTCCAACCAACATTGTGGTAGTAAGAAGGAGATCTAATATTAATGGCTATTTCTTGGTGCTTTCGGGAGGAATAGTGATCAAGAGCGAATTTAGGATTGGAGATCAGAGATAGCCATACCTTGGAAACGCACTTGAATCGGAGTAGGGATCTGACTGGTAGACGCGAGAGGATTTCGGAGAGGATTTCGATAGGGATGTTTTGGAAGGGATGTTGCAGAGAGTTGGAAGGGATGTTTCGGTGGTGTTGAAGAGAGTTGGACAGTCTCTTCCTGTTGCGCTTGGATTACACCGTTTCCCAGCCGCCGCCGCTGTCGCCGTCGTCTTCCATAAGTGGGTTTTTAGAATTGAAGTAAGAAAACCGGGAGAGCTTGGTCTGAGAGAGAATAAAATGAGGAGAGAGAGAGAACACGGAGGGGATATATAAAGGCAAGATTTGAAGGGCAACCGCCACAACTTGGACCAAGTTCTGGTACAGTACATCATCGTTGAGTATGGGCTAGTGTTGAGCCATTGTGGGTCCATTTCGGGTTACCAATAACGATCAGAATCGTTCATATTTTCGACAGGAAAAGAAAGCAGGTTTCTGTGAAAGATTAGCTTGATCGGGCACAAATAACAATGTCGAACAGCTTATGTTTGTTGGAGGCAAGATAAACCATCTTAACTTTCATTCATTTTGTCGTTGACAAATGAGAATCGTTAAGCATTGTTGTCGGTGTCGGATCAAATTTATTTTTCACAAGGAGATGTTTTCGCAATATCTAAAATAGGAACGGGTCCGATCATTAATCTTACCCGGCAATTTGAACCGCCTTAACCTTATTTACGTGGAAATTCGATTTTGACGCAGAAAATAAAGGAATCAGTTTCCGGAGGAATGCAAACGGGGAGACCATACTGTAACAAAGATAACGGAATGAAAAAAGAACCACCACCACAATCTCTCTTTCCATACCGTCTACGGTTTGAATTTTAGGGGAGGTTTTGAAAATAACGAGCGAAGAATGATAGAGAAAATTTATTGACAACCGTGCCTAGAGATTTTTAGACCCTAAACGAACAAGGCCGAATTCAAATTCCTCCCGAACTGATCCCTTTAATTTCAACTCTTGCAAAGAAGAAACAATCTAAAGGGTCACAGCAGAAGAAACCGATCCCTTGAATTTCAATTCTTTCAGAGAAGAAACAATCCGCGAGGCCACGTCAGTGATTTCAATTCCTCTGTTTTCCCTTTCTTCCATAGAAGACATAATGCTTGCTTATGGCCTTATCGGGTACCTCTAGCCTACAAATCATCTTCGGTGAGAATCGAGGTTATCAGTTTCTATTCTACATCAGAGAGTAGAGAGACCCTTGGGGGCAAAATGGTTGTCCACAAGCCGGACAAACCACTGGAAAGGATTTTTTGAGCACATCTATGTGCAACCCGATTAAATTATGGTTTGACGAAATTGAAACCACAATAACTAAAACTAAATGATTCTTTAAGAACTAAACAACCAAGACAAAAGAAATTAGAAATCTTTCTAGAACACCTCTTCATAATTTTTTCCATCCCACGGGACGGGAGCTTCTCCTAAGCTCAATAAATTTACCTTCTATCTCGGCATAACCCTCTTTAGATCGTCCGATTCAATTATTCATACAGTATTATTAGGCGGGGAAATCGTAGAAATTTCAGCAGACATTTGCCCTTATAGACTGCAATGCATGACAATTTTTACCCTGCAATGCATGACAATTAGACAAAATCAAATGAAAATTTGCGCTACCATTTCGTAATCTGCAAAAAGAATTTACTGATGGTTGATGATAGCATTACTTATGGATTCTCCAAGGATGTGCTGAATTCCTAAACGAGGACAACCCATACATCATGAAAAATTCTTCCAAATGCCTTCACCGCAATCAAACTAGTCTCATCTGCAGTTGAAAAACCTTTTTGCATGGCATTACTAAGCAACTTGGGAACTATTTTTCAATCACCCACAATAAGTTGCATTTTCGGATTGATAGCCCATTTTTTTGCAAAGTCCATTAACAAGGCTTTGTAAGAAGACCTGATTTGCACTTCTAACTCAGAAGAAAGCTAATCAACGTCCACTCTAAAATGGAAAGCACCCTAATCTTAGCTTATTGAAGGGACCAACACGAGCTAGGGAGAGAGAGAGAGCCATACTATAACGACCCGCTCTGGCTAACTTGCTTAACTCTTAGCCTAACCACGTGGCTCAAAAGATTAACCTCAACTTAATAATAGCTGGTCGGCCTTTACTTATATACCACAACAAATTCCCTTAACAGAGTTGGGGTCTCACACATACCTGCTATTGTTATTGTGGTAATCGGTACTTGCCAACTTTGTCACACCATCTCCTGCCAGAGTTCGAACGAAATAGTAACAAACAAGAATTTGCTCATCTTCCATGTTTTATTTTCTAAACTCCACACGACTGAAATATTTATAACTCTATTTGTCATTACCGAACACCAAACTAGTTGTCTTGAAATCCACATAACGAAAGGCAAACCTAAATATCCTTCTTGTTGAATTTGTTTTGAACAATCCATCACCGTTCAGGTTCGCTTGGCATGCCAAAAGAAGATGCTCATAAGATATACAATCAATGAAATAAGGAGAAATGGAAATGGAAAGTACCAACGGAAGACTGGTACTAAAATAGTGTACAAAAGGAACGCCTCAATTCTTTCAAGAATGGAGTTTTGACTTTTGATTGAACTGGGTTGCATCAGAATGCAAAAAAGCAAAAGGACTAACAAAATATGCTAAGACTGGAAGATGTACGGAACCAGGAAGTCATCCCTTTCCCATTGCTTAAATGAGTTAAATCTGGGATAAAGCCTCCGCTTTGTTTCCAGTCAGAGTGGAAATAAATTGTATCGCTCCAATGTTTAAGAGAATCACTAAAACAGTGAGAAGGTAAGGCAATGGGAAACAGAGAGAAGAGAGGAAATAAAAACAAATTAGATTTCCACCTACTTCCAACACGTATCCTCTCGTCTTTCTCTTGCATTCAAACCCAACTCATTCTCTCATTGATTGCCTCCAAAAGGAAACATACCACATGATGGTTTTTATTTCATCTCGTCCTCCTCCCAAGCAATGGCTAAAAATGATCACTCTGGCAGAATGAATCCAGAAATTAGATAGCCTACTTCACAAAAAAATCAAGCACCTGCAATAATACGATTTCAAAGTTAAAATGGGCATCTAATTTCATTATTTATTATATCCAGACACTATAAATTCAATAGGGTACAACTAATCCAGATGATAGGCTAGCGATCTCGGGCAAAGTATCATACATTATTCACCAAACAAACCGATACAACATCTTGTCATATTTGCTAACATGTGAAGAGTATAAATGAACCTAAACAACTGATAATTGACCAACCAACTTGACTGACAGTTAAGGAAAGCTTGAATTTCAAAAGGTATGCAGTTTATGCAGTCATTCCAGACATTACACTAATAAAAAACAAGTTCTGATGAGGAATACCTGTTTATGCAGATCGTCCACCTCCAAATTTTTGCCATGCTTACTTTCCTGTTTGTTCTTTCTTGGGAGTATTATTCCACTTTCAGTTCTAATTCTCTTCTGGCGTTTTTTATTCTTCTCTTTTGCTGCTAAAAAATAAAGTCGGGCTTTATACCTTCTTTTAAACTTTTCTTGGTTCTCTTCTTTTTTGCAGAATACATTCCACACCCAATTGTTGTCTTTGTCGTCGGCACCAAGATATAACCACTCCCAATAACTGTCATAACTGTCAAAACAGGAACTCCAACCGCATCTATAATCGGCAAATTCAAGAGCATCTTCCCCTTCCTCTACCCAATCTTCCTTGTGACCATAGGCAGCAGGTGAAGCCAGACTCTCTGCGTATGAAGCTACATGTATTTCGTAACGACCACTTGAGATAAGAATCTCCCTTTGTGGCATCTTGTTGGGATTGTACACAAATAATTTGTTTCTATTCACTGCAATAAGAACTTCACCATTCTTTGTAAAGTGCAATGGCACGAAGTTACCATACACGTACGGCCTCGACAATCCCATAATATTAGACATGATGAAAATATTGCTCCATGACTCTCCTACACCATATTCTCTCATGACAAACACCTCAATAAAATCGGGTTCAACTTCATTACCACATTCACAACCACAACGTGCCATACAAAGACATCCCTTTAAAACCCCCAACCCTAGTATAACAGTTTTTCTTTCCTGGAAATTGTACGGTTGTGGTGGTACTGGTAACTCTACAAATTCATCCATTATTGGATCAAAATAAACAATCTGGTTTGAAAAGTCGATATTTTCGTATCGATTGATCACCCAGTGCAACTTCCCATTCACTACAGGCCCAGAATTCATCACTCTCTCTCCACCGTCTCCGAAGCAACAAGTGGTGGTGGCCCAAATTCTCCTTTTAAAACTTGCTACGCTGACCTTGCCACGGTAGGCTATTACTGCCTTGTAATCATCAACGAATGAGTCATAACAAAGTCCAGAGCTAGTAGAAATTTCTTTTGTAATAAAATGTCCCCTAGGCCAAACCGACAGCATTTTAGTGCATTGTCTAGTCGAAGGGTTCCACAAATACAAATCCATGTAATGGCTCACAAGCAACAAGCCATTGCACGAACCTAAGATCTGAAACCATTCTATATTATCTTCGTTGATCAATGGTTTTATCCACGAAGAAGAAGCATATGCTGCGTTATCATATTCAACAGAGTAAACGACACTCGAACCCTCATCATGTGAGTTAGAAGGAGATCTAATATTTATGGCTATTTTTTGGTGCTTTTGGGAGGAATAGTGACCAAGAGCGAATTTAGGATCGGAGATCAGGGATCGCCATACCTCAGAAACGCACCTGAATCGGAGTAGGGATCTGACTGGTAGATGCGAGAGGATTTCGGAGAGGATTTCGACAGGGATGTTGTGGAGGTGTTGCAGAGAGTTGGAAGGGATGTTTCGGTGGTGTTGAAGAGAGTTGGACAGTCTCTTCCTGTTGCGCTTGGAATACACCTTTTGCCAGCCGTTGTCGTCGTCGTCGTGGTTGGTGTTGGTATTGGAATTGATTGCTGCCATAAGTAGGTTTTTAGAATTGAAGTATATAAGAAAGCGGGAAAGCTTGACCAGAGAGAGAATAAAATAAGGAGAGAGAAAGAGAGAGGAGAGAGAGAGATGCAAACGGGGAGGGAATATATAAAGGGAAGATTTGAAGGGCAACCGCCCCAACTTGGACCAAGTTCTGGTACAGTGAGTACATCATCGTTCAGTATGGTCTAGTTGAGTCATTGTGGGTCCATTTCGGTTTATCAATAATAATCGGAATCGTTCATATTTTGTACGGAAAAAGAAAACAGGTTTCTGTGAGAGATTAGCTTGATCGGGCACAAAATAACAATGTCAAACAGCTTATATTTGTTGGAGGTAAAATAAACCGTCTTAACTTTCATTCATTTTGTCCTTTACAAATGAGAATCGTTAACAATTTTTATCGGTGTCTGATCAATTTTCTTTTGACAAGGAGATATGCCTTTGCGATATGAACGTTTCCGATCGTTAATGAAATGGGCCGATGTCCAGACCATATTGGATGAAGTGAACACCGGACCAGAACTTGGTCCCCAAACTTATCTCACCCGGCAATTTGAACCGCCTTAACCGTATTTACGGGGAAATTCGATTTTGCACCCCTTTCTATAGCATTATTTTCATCCAACCCACAGAGTAATTTATATTATTGGAAAAGTGGTACCTATAGAATTCAAAAATACTTGTACGAAACATTTTACGGGTAGTATTTCATAGGGCTGCTCAAAAAATCCGGTGAACCGTGAAACCGGTCCGGACCGAACAGATCCGTATCTTTTGGATTTTGTCCGTGGATTAATGGTCCGGACACGGATTGAAAAATTAGAAAACCGTGACTCGCGGTTTGGTCCACGGATTTTCATTACAAAACCGTGGATTAACCGAACCGAACCGTGAGATATTTATTTTATATAAATAATATATATAAATATATATGTGTATTTATATAATAAATTGTTAGTAATGTTAACACTTTTTTCTACCAATTTTAGTATTTTATCTTAATAATGGGATATAATGTAGATGTACATAAAATATAGGGAGTAAATTATAGTGTTTTCATATAAATAACGGGTAACCCTAGTTGAGTTTCACTAGTTCATTTCTTTTCCATTTTTTTAATGTTATGTACTATAATGATACAATCCTACTAGTGTTTAGATTCTTTCGAATTTGATTTTTTAAAATAGGTTTTTGGTAGTTTATGTATCAAGTATTTTCTGGTGGTGTTAAACTTAATTTTGAATGTAACATTCTTCCCTTTTAGTGTGGGATATATGCTTAAACTTTATTTTTGTTAAAATCCGTGGATAAAACCGTAACCGATCCGTAAGTCACGGATCGGATTTTATTTTGTAAAAACCGAACCGTAGGACTTTTGGTCCGGACACGGATTTCATTTTGTAAAAATCGTGACTAGCGGTTCGGTCCTCGGATTCCTAGAAATCCGAACCGAACCGGACTGCGAGCAGCCCTAGTACTATTTCACATGCAACATTAGCTTCTGTGCACTAGCAACTCTGATTCTAGTCATTTGCTTTTGTTGGTTCTCGGCACGCAAAATTTGTTCTTAGCAAGGGCCCGAATTACTTTTATTTTTATATTCATAAAAAAATGGTTTATAATTTGTACTCAGCAAGGGCTCGAACAAAGTTACTGCTGAAACAAAATAAGCTAAGGTTGGGTTAACTGGTTAAGGTTAGAATTAGCATTTTGAAAACATTATCGGAAATCTTGAATCCATAAACGCACCAAACCCCAATTGCGTGTACACAAAATTATGCACGTATTTGTCTTAAAAAATAAAATAAAATAATCCATGTATTCAAGCTTGGGGTGATAAACAAACCAAACAAGCCAAACAAGTATTTGATTAAGCTTGGTTTGATAACTTAACGAGCTTCAAAAATATTTTCAAGCTTAGCTTGTTTATAAGATGAGCCGATCTCAAACAAGCTTCAATCAAGCCAAACACGAGCCTGTTCGAACTTAGGTTTGTTCATGTAGCAAACCAATCTTGAACAAGCTTTTAACGAACAACCACGAGCTCAGATTCGAGTAGCTTGGTTCGTTTAACAGCCCTAATTCAAGCTCTAACTGCCTAATTTCAAGTCCTATTTAGAGGAAATCTTGAATCTATACCAAACCCCAAAAGTAATGCCAATAGAATCGAATTCCACTCTTACTGAATTGAACGGCGACAAAATTATTACAACTTCTATCTTAGTTCATTTAAGAAAGAAAACATCAATGAAAACGAAGAACCCAGATGCTGATACAAGAATTATGCAAGCATTCAATCTCTAACCTCACTGTTTTTGAGTCCTAATTATGCAAGAATTATGCAAGCATTCAATCTCTAAACGCATATTAGCAAGGCCAGTGGAGTGGGATTCAACTGTGTCTAAAACGGAATGCCAAGTCGATTTCGACGACTTCTTCTTCCAAGTCGAAATCTTCTGTTTCCCATTCGATTCCTTCTTCGAAGTCAATTTCTTCTTCTTCCAAGTCGGAATTTGTTTCCCATTCGATTCCTTCTTCGAACTTCGAAGTTGATTTCTTCTTGTTCCAAGTCGATTTTGACTTCTTTTAGAAGAATATTTTAACATCAAAGAAGGAGTAATAGACTTGAAAATTTGAATGCAAGCAAGCGGCATCCAGTTTCGGGTGAACAAAGCTACTTATTCGAATATGAAGAGCCGACTTACTTCAACGAGGAACAAATAGACTTCGACGATAAGAGGGGGGAAGCTCTCCGTTCCTGGTTCTCCTGTAGCTGGATCCTCCGGAACCATAACAATCCTTAGTTAGAATGGGATTCCAACTCAGCACCAAGAAAACCCCGGATTTTGACACAGAAAATTAAGAATGCAGTTGACCCCCTAAAGTCTAAATGGCCCAGGATCCAGCCACCACAAAATCTCTTTCCATACTGGACACTTGAATTCATCCGAAACTGATTCCTTTAATTTCAACTCTTGCTAAGAAGAAACAATCTTTATGGTCTCAGGAGAAGAAACCGATCTCTTGAGTTTCAATTCTTTCGAAGAAGAAACAATCCATATGGCCGCGTCAGTGATTTTTTTTTTTGATCAGAAGCCCAATTCATTAACAGCCAATATAGGCTAAAAACAGCGAATCCATCCTAGAACAGAGAAAGGGAACCTATAGCAAACCATCACCGAAGGAAAAACAACAAAAACAGGTGACCCAGGAGCCGCGATAAAATCGCAAAGCTAGTAACTAGACCTGTGCACGACTCACCGCCACAAAGGGTCGGGACACGAGGGGCCAGCCATCTAATCACGAGCTGCCCCGGCTAGATAAAGGAACCCTATCAAAGATTAAAAATACAAGCCGATGGAAACAGGAGTAATAAACAAACAAGGAAAACAAAACACAACCACCATGGATGGAATCCACAAAGCACGTCGGCCACCTCCAGCCGAGAGGAACCACCCGATACCGGCGATGGAGGCATCGACTGATCTCAAACCGAAGGAATGGAGAGAACATCTCCGGCAAGCCTACGCTGGCACGACAGGCTCCGGGCACGGAGATCGAAGTAGGAATCCAGGGCTGGATCTCCGATCACCGGCCGCACGACGCTGATGACCGTGAAAGCTCCCTTGCCAATCACCCCCTCTGCTGACGACGAATCATGGCCTAGGGCCACGCCCCGGAGCCTTATTCTGTCACCACCAACATCCGCTAACCTGCTGCCGCCCCACCTCATAGCCAGACCAAGCACAGCCACCACGCAGCGCTGCTTCAGATAGACGAAAACCAGTAGCAAACAGCACAAAAAGCCTTATTAGCCCACCACCACACCCACCGGATCTGGGGGAAGCCCAGACCGGTAACAGATCCGGACGGGGGAGACCCGCCGGAGAACCACCAGACAAAGCCGGAGAGCAGAAAAAGAAAAAACAGACAAAAACCAAACCCCAGCCGCTCCAAACTCATTATTCAAACCCAACACCTCCGGCCAACACCATCACCAACCACCTAACGCCGAAGCAGCCTCGCCGAAACAGAGCCCGAGGACAAACGAGGGAGGGCAGCCCCACACCCCGCCATCCCGCCTGAGAGCGAGAGGCAGCCAAAACGACACAGATGGAGAGAGGGTAAAGAGACGAGAGAGAGGGAAAAGAGAGGGGAGACGGAGGGGGGAAAAGAGGGGGGAGAGGCGGCGGAGGCAGAGCCTCCCCCCCGAACCCTAGCCGCCTGCAAACTTCTTTCTCCTGGAAGCGAGTTTTAGAGAGAGAAGAAAAAAGAGACCCACCTAGAAAGGTATGATTCATTTTCGTCGCGTCAGTGATTTTGATTCCTCTATTTTCCCTTTCTCTCAAAGAAGACAAAATGCTTATGGCCTAATCGGTTACCTCTAGCCTGTAATCATCTTCGTTGAAAATCAAGTTTATCTGTTTCTACAATTCTTTTGTTAAATCCATAGGTTTTGAGCGTCGTGGGCCGAGAAGGGTCTGGCGGTTGGCTCGTGCTGTTAAAATATCATGGAGAGACATTTTCTACCAATTCTAGGGAATCCGTGTGGACTGTTAGGTTGATTATGTTGCCTTGTTGCGCCCATCGGATTGCTAATAAAGCAAACACGGAGCATTTGCCATTCTCTCCATGATGAATGCCCCTTACACTCGCGACCACCCACTTGGCTATACCCATATTTGTTCTTCTCTACCACGCACCATCAACCACCATTTCCAATTGCCTTGGCAATTGGCATCCAAGTCGAACTGCTACGGACTTGAAACCACCAGCAAGCCTTACATCATCCACAATACAAGACTTGCAGGTTGTCTGTACATTTATGTGCTTTAGAACCTGTGTGGTTCCCTTGCTTATCTACTTAAAATACTGCAATAAGCAAATAAGCTCAACACGTAACAGCAATGGAGAAATGCAAGTTCACATCAATATGCAGCTTTGATTGAAGACTCCAAGCTGATCTTATCAAGCACTGGATCTACTCTAAACGATGTGTATTGAATGGCCAACCAATGCGCTGACAACCTTGCTCACCTTGGAGCTGAACAAGAAGAAGATCTGGCGATAACGTACGAGATTCTGGCAGCCACTATGCCTTTCATCCGTGACGATTTCCTGGAGATAGGGCATCTCCAAGTATAAGTGTCTTGTACTTCTGGAGGATGGTGTCCTTAGTAAGATATTTTATCTTTATGATTCAGGTCTGTAATACTTTATCTCCTTAATGTTTTAACTATTTCTGTTGTACCAAGAAAAAAAGAAGAAGAAGAAGTTAGCTCCCTTCATCGCTGGCAAGGGAAATCAAGACCAGAATAAACGAAAAAAAATAGAACCAAAGTAAAAATTGTAAACATAGGAAGAAAAATACATCATATGGATTACAACTGATCTAGGTGAATGACAATACTGAAGAGCTTCTTTTGCCAAAAAGAACAGCTAGTTGCACATTATCCCATGGGACCTTTGATATTATGCATAAGGAAAGCTGAGATACCACTCCGTGTGAGTCGCCGACGCTCCTAGAGATTGTTGTATGGAACACTTCATGGACACGTATGGGACATGCAAGTGGCGTGTCCAGTAAATTTTAATACTTTTTCAATGGTTGGACACGCCACGACAGGGTGATTTTTGTAAATTCTAAAGCTCTTACATTGTAAAACATTTCAAATTTCTAAAGTATTGAGCTAAAAATGTAACATAAAACATATGCATGTGTACATAAGCATACACCATCGGTCAATAATGTATTTGGCACGAGACCTAACCTATATATTTAGTGGCGATAACAATGCGGGCTAGCATAACTAAAATAATTTTTGAAGAAAAGATTGCCGTGTTTGTGTCCCCAATTTCTGAGAATAGTGTGTCCCCACTTCCTTTGATACAGCAAATCAAAGGGTGATTTAAACAATCAATGAGAATACAACATCGGAATGCTGTCAAATGGCACCAGAATGATTAGTACCAAGAAATCCTACACCAGACCACTGACTATCAGGTAGATGAAGAATCGGAAGAAATAGGATAAGCAGAATTTGTAAAACTGGCTTTGCTAAACCAGAAGAACAGTAATGAAAGTCAATATGATTTAGAAAAGCACAATGTGAATTATGTGCCCTTTGGATAGAAGAAGTAAGCCAAGCCAGCAATGCATCTTTAAAGTTCAAAGAAACAGCAATGCACACGCAAGTGTACTGAAAGAATAGGTACAACCCAACAAATCATAGGTTGAAGCAAATCACCAGGATTTAGAATTCTGTGGAAGACCCCTAGAAAATCTGTGGCAATAGATGCCAGTAGAAAGTAGAAACAGATTCTCACACCAAAGAAGGAGAAAGAAACATGTGTATTTATTGATTTCGTATGCATGCAACAAGAGTTGAAAATTCTATTTGCATTGATTGCATGTGCAATATAAGCTCCAGAATATAACAGCAAGCAGTCAACCACGGCATCATCACAAGAAAAAAGTTTAGCAGTTCTTCACATCAATAGTATCAAATTAGATTTGTAACTACGGTGACACAGTAGACTCTCCACAAATTTAATATTACCTTTGTTTCTTTTCCCTCTTGTTAAGCAACACTTTGTTTGTGTTCTTTATTTCATTGTCTTTCTTCACAGGACAAAGGGTCTCTACTTATAGGAAAATTTCACAACCCGAGTAAAAGGAAGATTCTTAGTTCCTAGGCTCTTGGGATCAAGTAAAGAGAGATTTAGATCACCATTTTTTGTATTGTATTCCACTAACAGCTCACCATTTCTTGACATTCTACCAGTATGATTCCACCATTATCCCCTCTTCACAAAGAACCTTCAATCATTGAAAAGGTATGACTTAAAATTTTGTAGTCCTTTTTTCTCTCTGTAAGGTTACACTTGGTTTATCTTCTTGATGGTTTCCTTAGTTTGACAGTTAGAGTCTGCCTGTGCCTCGGGTCTGCTTACACCCCAATTGCTCCTTAAGCATTTTCTTTTTATCAGCAAAAAGGTAAATCCATTGATATCAAAGTGTTATATAGGCATTGAACGGATAAAAAAGACATCATTGATAAGAAATTGCATCCCAATTGCTCCTTATGTATATATGTATGTTTCTGAACATTGCCTATTTTCCTCAAGTTCATGTCAAAATATATTCCAGTTAGTGTTTGCATCATTCACCAAATCTGCTTTCCAGCCATTAGCTAATAGCCTAAGTACATCTTCCCAGCTATCCTCATCAACCAAAATGCTTTGAACTTGAATTGTATTCTCCTTCACACGAAATAAGGGATACACTCCAATTACGGACAAAAAAGGGAGAAGAAAAAAAAAAAGGTCCCAACTCTAGCAGAATAAGAAAGAAGAAAAAAGAAAAATAGTGCAAGTGATTGAATTCTGAAAGCTGATTACTGGGCCTATAGAGGTTTCAATACCATCTTTCTACGGACCAAGCAACTGTGTATTGGCTGATTGTTATACCTTTGGGATGATGAATAACTACAACAATAAGAGTACCCATGTGATTCCAAATTAATGAGGGTATGGACAGGAGAGAGACTTAACCTTTGACAATATATGCACGAAGTGTCTTATAAAATTTTACCACTGAAATGGCGCCTTTTACACCTTCCAAGTGAAGGGACGTTATGTTGTTGAACTATGCCTCAAAAGCAAAGCTGAAAGGCATCATATAGAACATGCCTGGAGACCCAATTAAATTCCAAAGCTCATTTCCTTGCTTCCTTCACTCAAAATCCAGAGCATAAGTAATGCACAATGGGGATGATCCATTGCTGATTTTTGAAAATTAATAGCTCATATAAAAACATAATTCAAACATTGCGCGATAGAGAACTTAAGTGCTAAGCATAGAAGAGAGATCATTTGGCCCGACTATTGCACTGGTATACAATTCAAACTCAACTACATACTGCACATCATTCAATCACATTAATAGCTATTTCCTACATATTCGGCATAAGTATTGCACCTGCTACATCTATTCAAAAATATCATGGGAGAGAAGTAGAGAACTTAAGGGTAACCATAGAAGTTACTAGTGGGAAAACCAGAGAAAGTTGAACATGATGATGCAACACTAGAAAGTAGAACATAAGAAACTAGGAATTAGGATTCAAATATAGCAGTCAACATCATAAAAATCAAGGGTCAAAGATATATTACCCATACAAAAGAAACACATTCAAGGCATAGTTGAAGTAGCACAACTAAAATAAGCGTGAACAGATAAAACATTCAAAACAGCATCTTACATGAGCCACTTCCACGAATTCTGCTTGCTTTTGTTGTTTTTCTAGTTAAGTGTGACTTCAACACGTTGCATGACTGGAAGCAGGGTCCCGGCATACAAATAAATTGAACATGGATGCGGAACCTGACCAAAATATAGATCCACAGTTTCTTGGGTCTTTGGATCGAACAAAAAGAGCCTTAAATCACCAGATACCTTGCGTTCAGTCACTAACAATTCATCATTTTTTGCAAACCCCACCACTGTAATTTCAGCATTTTCCCCACTTCCCACATTACTTGCGATCCTTGGAAAAGATTCAACTTTGAATTGGTTAGTCCAAGAACTCTGGTCTTCATTCAAAACCCACACGACAAGGCATTTGTCGTCAGGATAAGTAACCAAAGCAAGTTTATCCTTCAATTCCGTAAATCGCAATTTAGTCTCATGCAAATTCTCACCCAAACATGGTGGTGTTCTTATTTTTCTAAACACCTCATCATCCATGTCGAAGGACACAACAATCACTCGATTAGTTGGAACTTCATGTGCCTGCCAATAGAAAACTCCATTCAAGACCGCTGAAGCAGAAGATCCACTAATCCGCAGGCAGTCATCACGATGCCCCGTCCGAGAAAACAATGAAAGCTTTCTATCATCAATTTCCGTCCATGTATCTGTGCTCACCATGTACAGATTAGCTTTGCAAGTGGCTCCCATGGTACGACGAAGATAAAACACAATCCTAATCAACTTGTAATCATTAGCACTAGGATGGAAGCCAAACCCAAAACTGAGTCGCATAACACATGAATAGGTATGGTGAACCCCATTGGACTGGTTCCATCTGAAATCCGGAATACCCGAAACTTTCTAGTCAATGGATTGCATAGAATCAAGTTATATCCAGAGCGACACAAATTTATGCAAACTAAACCATCATAGATACCCGCAATGGTAAAGAAAGCATCACACCTATCCAGAAATGGGAAGTCGAGATTGACTGGGCCGTTATTAAACCCATCATTGAAGAGCAAAGACATTGCGTGTTTTGGGATTTCACCATGATTGTAAGTGTGTACAAGGAGAGAGCTGGAGTTGAGAGTGGACTGGATTTGAAGACGTTTGGAAATGAAATTAGGGGTTTCAATGAGAGCATACCAAGTTTTGCATATGGATTTGAATCGCAATAGTGATTTCACTGGCACTCTTGATAGGATATCAATCAAAATCTCAACCGGTAGATAAAACATCGCCCTCGCCAAAGTGTACCGGCCACTCGCCATAGCTACCCTTCACTGAACAATTTAGAATTCCAGCATCTCCAGCAGTTCCTAAGCAAAATACCTATCCAAGCCTCCAAATTCTGTTTCAGCTACCCACATAAAACATACGCACCCCAACAGCCTGAGCAAATTTGAATCACAGAACACTATTTCAAAGATCACCCCTTGCAAACCCAAAACACTTCACCGACCAAACATCAGATTAAAGATTCAAAACAGTACACCGGCCAAAACAGATCGAATCGCTTCACCAAACGAAAAAACCAAAATCAATTAGACCCTTTGCGAACCAAAATCACACACTTCAGATCAAACACTTCACCTTCTCTCAACGACGCCGGAGAACCCTGAGCGAAGAGATAATGCCCCTATAGCAGCTGGAATTGGGTAAAAAACGGTGGTTTGCCCCAACCCTCGCATTCTTTCAACGCCGCCTCCGCCGAAGTGGATCTAGTGGCTGTGAAGGCGCGGAGAGAGAGGGCTGCCAAGTGAACAGTGACGCCTGGTGATGCGGCGAGCTTCTGTAGCAACGAGAACTCTGTTCTGTTAAAGCGATATCGTGATGTTCCTGTTTACAATATTGCGGAAATTTTTCCCCCCTTAGGCTTAAACGAAAGTTAAAAATAAAAAAATTCATATAAAATGATGCTAAAGACAAAGATACACAAAGATTGTCTTTAGTACTTTTGAATTTGGTCTATATTTTTGTATTTTGTATTTTTTTTTTTCTCGAGACAAGCAATTAATCCATAAAAATTGACCCGAATTTAGTAAAAGTAAAAATAATGAGAAACCAACCAAAAGACTTGGTCAAAAAGGAGAAATTTTTGGGGGCAGAGTGGGCACCATGTGGTGTCCGAGTAGCGCATCCGGGCCATCCATTTCGGTTTTGGACGGCTTGGATTTGGAGAGAAAAAAAAGGAGAGAGAGTGTTGGGGTGAGAGGAGGGAGAGAGTTTCAATTTGAGCCGTCAAACACACTTTTGGACGGTCCGAATGGGTTACTCGAGCACCACGTGTGCACGGCCATGTGATACCTACCCGATACCGAAAAATTTCTCCAATGGAGGCCTTAGTGTGGATAATACTAGTAATAATATGACATCGTTTTAGTCTACTTCTAGTCTATAAATGCCTTTTTAGAGCTGGCCTTTTTGGTTGTTTTTTTTTTTAACAAAGTCAATCACAAATCTTCTTGGTCTATTCGTAGTATATTTTCTTTTCCAATTTAAGTTGCCAAATATTTTCTCTAGGTATTAATCAATAAATAGTGTTGATACACAAGAAGGTTGCTTATAAATTATAATTACTAAGATCCCGTTCCGCTAAGCAATTTTTCTCATCAAAAAACTAATTGTATAATTTCCTCTCTCCGATTCATTTCCTATGACTTTTAGGCACGTTTTCAATGTTTCCTCTTGGAGACAATCAGTAAGAGGAAAGGTTGGTATTTATGCTAGTAGTATTATTGTTTGTGAGGAACAAAGTGAAGGGATACAGCTGAGCGTTTTTAGATTTATGCAATACAAAAAAGAGATGATTCCAGATTTCATTCGACCTCCATTTTTTAGCATGTTTGGTTGTGCTTTTGCCAATTCTGCATTTTGATTGATCGCAGTTCAACGACAACTCAGTTCTATTAAGCATCGTGATATTCCTGCTTACACTACTTATCCCAAAGTTGGAAAAAAAAAAAAATCATATAAAACGACGCTAAAGACATCACTAGTGTACTATTACAAACAGGTACCATGTCTAGGATTGTGTTCAGAACCTGATTGGAGACCTTGCTTCCAACCGGCTTATTAGGCACCTGACCGAGTTACAGGACGAAACCAAACGAGCCAAAACAAGTCAAAACCAGTCGCGCAATGCACACACCCCTCACTGACGTAGTAGTATGGTACAGAGAAAAGATGAATAGATTTTGCCCCACGTTAACGTGATGGCCAGATGCTTTCAGACGGGATCCACCTAAGAACCACGGACCAAATGGCAATGCAGTTGAAGTTGGAAATCTTCCCTCCCTTTTAAGGGCCGGCCCCGACTTTTCGGGGGTTTAAAGTGAAGATTAAAGCTCGAGTCCTTTTTTTTGGATTATTATAAGAGGTACCAAAGTATGCGGGGCCTAGAAATTAGTAAATTTTCAGGGGCCTAAAGCGGCCGCACCTCGGGCTGTAGCTCAAAGCCGGCTATGCTCCCTTTACAAGTCTCCGGTAACGACCACCCTTTACAAGATGAATAAAAGAAATGCCACGAGAAAAACACGGACAAAAGCGAAGAGGGATTATTCTCATTATTAGGAGAAAATAGAGAAGTCACCCAAAGAAGGAGAAAAAACATAAAGCCAAGAAAACTCTCTTTCTCTCCCTGCCCCATCTATGGTTAAAGAAAAACCATGTACAGCAGAAATTGTGAGGAATACTTGGGATTTGCAAAAGAGGAAAAAACCCTAATCTATGTATTCTATCAAGACTGAGCTACTTTGGCCAGAATGTTCATTTCTAATATCCTAACCTCAAAAGTTGCATCTTGCTTGACAATTCCATCACTACCATCAACACCTATCAGCTTACCGGTAGAACCCCGTAGTGCACCGCTCATTATCTTCACTTTGTCTGATTTCCTTGGTACCACTAAATCTATTTGACTGGAAAGAGCAATCACTGTATCGCCGTCGCCACTCGATCCAAGGTTTATACTGCACGAACCATCCTGGAAAAAGAAAAAATACTGGTGTCACGAATCTACCTCCAACAATGTTTCAGAGCCAAATACACAAGACGCATCAGTTCCGAAATACTCTGCATAGAAACATATGCAATCCAAGTGCGTTTCTGGAGAACTACTTCACAAACAAAACTACGAAGCTCTTGCTTTCCAAGAACAAGAGGTCACTCTAATGGCTTTCAAAGATTTCTTTTCTTCATTTTTTTTTCCCTTTTCCGGCAGTTGTGTACAGTTAAGTAAAATGAGAAAACGTCATAGAATTCCAAGTAGTATGACCCATAAGACTCTTTACCTAGAAAATTTGCAAGCCAAAATCTGCAATTTCTGAGTTTCTCCAACCCAATATCCTCTATTTCTCCAATGAGAGAATGAAATTAACATGACATGTATAATCCAAAAGTGGATATAGAGGATATCACTGTTGATACAAACTCCAATCACAAACTTGTATCTTCATATCTCATCTTCGTTTCAAATAATTCCTCACTTTTTTCTCAACCATTATCCACTTTCCATCGACATCTAACACTTTCCTTATTTTCATTTTCAAAAGGTGAATTTGGAGGATCATCCATTTGTTTTTCCATACTCCATATTTGGAGTGTGAAACCAGACCCATTTGAATAGAGGAGGAAATACAGGGTGGGATGGACATGCCCTTGGTAAGTTCCATTATTAGGTAAAATGTACCCACACAAATAACTCTTTCAAGCACTGATTTTCTCAGAATTTCCTCTTTAATCTGCTTCCCTGTTACTGATGTCCTTCTGAATTGCCCACCCAAGGCAACCTGATGTTTCTAATTCCCAAAACTTCTGATTGGAGCCAACATCTTTCCTTTACACTAAGGCAACAAATCGATTTCTGTGCTAAAGTATATAAATGCAAAAATAGTACTCTCATTCCTGCCTAACAAAAATACATACCAAAAGCACGTCTCGAACAACTCCAATGACAGTGTCTTCACCAGACCTGCGTACATTAACCAATACGTCTGGAAGTGCCCAAAGTCCTTCATCATCCCCACCTGTGAAGAAGTGGACGTCAAACGTCATACTTGCAAACTCAAAGCAGATATGCAACATTCAAGATAAAGAGAAATAAAATAAGCTTAGAAACAATAGTGTAGAATTTTGTGCTTCCCAGCACTTCAACAGAGTGCAAAGATTGTACTTCCATGCGGCAATGAAAATGCATAATTAGTTTTTACAAGCAGAAGCTTGTAGTAGTAACATCAAAATTCAATAGTATATGCATATAAAAAGGTTTTAGCTACTGAAGCCTAACCTTGCACGGCCCCGAAGTAAACTCCATATTTCATCAAATAGATGAAGTGTTACATACAACAACAACAACATAACATAACCCATCTAGTCCCCAATCATTGGGGGTATGGGCGGGGGATGATTGGAGACAGACCTAACCTTTGGCAATATATGCACAAAGTGGCTGCTCTCAGAATTCCACTGAAACAGTGGCCCCCCTAAACCTCCAAGAACCGAGGAGCTATAGGGACGTTTTGTTGTAGAACCGTGCCCCCAAATCAAAGCCAAATGGCATCAGAGAGGGCAGGCCTAGAGACCCAAATAAATTTTGACGACTAAAAAGAGCAAACAGACCTACTCCAGGAGACATTACATCCAACCCACCTCTTCCAGGTGTCATTGGTTGCCAACCAGGAGTGTCAGGAAGATATGAAGCTGAACTTGGTGTCATTGGATGTCCACCAGGAGTGGATGGCAGGTATGGGCTCGGGGCATTTGCTGCGCGTACAGAAAAGAAGGAATGAAGAACTTAGTATTGTGTAGCGAAAGGCGGCGTAAGTAAAGTAACTGGAAAAAGGAAAACTCATTGTATAATTTCCGTAGGTGTGACTATTACCCCTTGGCGTTCCAGCCTCACCATAATTGTCGCTGGGAGTGTTGGCCCAACCTGAACCAGGAGTAGGCACCTCATATCTGCTTGAAGGAGGACTTCCAGGCTGAGAAAAAGATAACAAGAAGCTGTCACCACGTACTAAAAAACTTACTTGGATAGTGGTAACCAAAGTGACAATCATTCTGACCTGATACTGTGGACTTGTCCCCCAAGAACCAGGGTTTGCATTTTCCCAGTTATCCCTAATTTTGCATTCAAGAAAAACATAAATCTTTTAGATCTGTTATGACCAAATGGCACAACCAGAAATCAAATCCAATGCAACCCAGCAACCCCTAAATAATATGCTACACGAGAACCAATCTACATCCATAATCAATTTGGTTTGATTACTGGCTGCATGTTAATTCATATTTTGCAAACCAAATATTCTTCACTATGTAAATTAACAAGCAGCCAGGAAACATATTTTGCAAACCAAAAGTTCTCTTCACTTTCTAGGCTCTAATTATTTTCTCTAAACAACAAACCAATTAATGCAATTCAGCAACTGACCTAGGTGGACTCATTGGTGTGTATGGATTCCGTGCTCTGTCACGCATAGGTGTCCTCATTCCATCATGAATAGGAGTTGCTGTGGTAATAGCAAAGACAAATTGATTGGTAAGTACATACATAAGTCTGAGCAACATAAGTCCACAATAAGCTTGAAAAACAAACCTCCAGGATCTCTCATCGGAGTCATATATGGATGCAATGGTGTGCGTGAAGGATGCATGGGGGTCTCACTACCCGTACCACTACTGGGGAAAAAGAACTAGTTAGCAAGTCTAAATCTATGCTACTTGGAGGAAACCAAGGAAAAGGAACAATTACCGATAAGGAGTCGAAACAACCGTGTTATCAGAAATATGATGACAATCAACTGTTCAAAGAAAATTACCAAAAAAAAAAAGTAGAAGTTTTATATAATGCTCAAAACAGAAAACAAAAAAAGAGAGGGAAAACAAGTTCCTAAATAGGTAAACATGCCTGCTACTACTTTCGACTCCAACTCGATCCTCACAGATGAGCCTTTAAAATCAACGACGCGTCCACAATATCCCTTGAAAGGCCCCTGACAAACTTTTACTGTGGTACCGACCAATGGATCATGTCCTCTACCACCTCTATGCCTTGCTCCAGCTGTAAGACATAAGTAGCATTGGAAACAGAGTTCTACTTCTTGAATGACATCATAATGAATAACAGAAAGTGTCAGGCAAGAATGTGAAAAGGAAAAAAGGAAGGAACAGAGACGCAGGAAAAGGAGTGTTCAGACGGAGAAAGAAAGAACAAAAATATCCAAAACAGCAATCAGCATGATATCACCAACATACAGTCCATTGGAGCGCCTCTAGGCAATTTCCCTAGGGATTGCGGAACATGAGTTGGAGTTCTGAGATGAGAAAATCTTGAAGCCAGTGTATCACCCTAGAGGAAAGATGCAAGAGCAAGACTCATTATAACAGCAACAAGAGCTCGGGAAAATATGTAAGGAACAATCCATAGATCAGTGTACATTTCTTTTGCCGTTCCCACGTGATCTACCAACCACAAGATCGTGAAGCTCATATCCCCCAGTTCTGGTAACACCAGAAGTCACCTCAGAGCACTCTGCAACATTATCCGCAATGACGCGTATCTGAATACAACAAACAGTTGCATCACTTGTTCATTAAGAAATAACAGATATTCAAAAGTTCCCACAGAAAAGCTTACGTCTTCTTTAGTTGTATCGGACACTATGATAACTACATGCCCCTCGACCTTTATGACCATACCAGTTGCGCCTTCTGAAGCACCACAGACAACCTTCACATGATTCCCAGGTTCAAAGTACTTGCAAAGCTCCTTTTCATTCACAGCAAGAGTTTTCTGCAAAAAAAAGAAGAAAGAAAGTAGGAAATTGTTACAAACTTACAATGACAAGGAGCACCAGAGAAAAAATAATTCAGACTAAAGAACAAATACAGAGAGTTTTCCGTGATGTCTTACAGGGAGGCCCTCCGCATTTGATCTGATGTGGACATTGTCTTCATCAACTTTCTCAACCCATCCCTTCAAATTTTTGAGATCTCCCTTCACAATAATAACTTGATCTCCCTTCATAAAATGACATTTCTTCCTGTTTGCAAACACTGTTGACAAACTAGCCATATCTCCAACTCCATGCTCAACGGGTTGCCGAAATTTCTCGAATTCATCAAAAGTTGGTTGTATGTTCTGAGTGCTGATTGATTTCATGGAGACATTTTTATAAAGGAAACCATCCTTGAACATCATGCCACCTATATTCTCAAAGTAATCGCCGGTCATTGGGTCATATCTACGCTCCACACGTATACGCATTTCTCTGAAGATACAACAGAAAGCAATGCACACTAAAACTTACAGCAGAAACACATGGAATTCCATCACAGATCCAATTAAAAGAAAGTCTACCTAGCTTCATCAACATTCATAAAACGTGCAGGTGGAACAAATCCCTTCTTTTTTGGGACTTCCCTTTCTTCCTGAAAGAGAAAGAATCTGACTTGTAAGAACCCACAATCTACTGATACCAAATTCAAAGCTCAATGTTGGGAATCCTTCCATTTTCTCAGTCTATGAAAATCCTTGACTACAATTCTTTTTCCGTGTAAAAAATAAATTCACATAAGGAAAACAATACAAATCCCCCTACTGAATGCAGAAACTTCAACTTCTTAAAGCAAAAATCTCATTTGCAAGCAGGAACTTTACCAATTTATTTGCAAGGGCCTGTAAGTCAATCCGTGGGATTAGTTTTACTGTAACTCTCTGCTGCACATTATCCACGTCCACAACCTATAAACAACGAATCTTAAGCTTAGTTAAAATGCAGGGGCAAAAAATGTGCAACCAAATTCCAACGTGTTCTAATTAAAAATGAAACAACTACAGCAAGAATGAAAACAGGATAGAGATAAGAAGAGTATAAGATTCCAATGGTCCTTAAAGTATTCAGTTTGTCTCATTTTGGTCCTCAATGCACCAATTTTATCATTTTGTTGTCTTAAGCATGTGATTTGTATGTGGTCCAATCTCTAATCCACCTTTTAAATCATTGGATAGTGGATACCGTGAAGGACAAATGGCACATTGAGTTATTTATGACTCAACTAAAGGATGTCTATGGAAAGAAAGTGGAGAAGGCAATTAGGAGGGAACCCCAGTTCTCTTTAATCACAAGTGATCCACTTTTGCTATGAATAATGGATCCAATTTGATCATGAACAGAAAACACCATTGTTAAACACAACAAAGAACTATATCCCCAATGAGGAATTTTTTTATTTTGATAACTCGTTGTGTCCGAGTTTGCCCTACTCGCATCTTGGCTAATCTTCGGGGACCAATCTCACCGTCTACCAAACCTCCGTATGGACGGTCCCACGAAAGTTAATAGCACCTTGAACATTTTGAACCTCAGACCAACCCTGCTTCTAATAAAGAACTGTATCCTTATTAGACTTACATATTGAAGCTTACAGAATTGCCAATATTAGCTCAAATGGAGGAAAAACTCACTCACTCGTGCTCACAATAGATACTAACATCGTCAAGCCATATCCATATGCACTCTGATGCTTGATTCGGTCAAGCTATACAGCAAACCCTTAGTCCCTCTGGTCCCTACTTAAACCCTAAGATGGTTCGTTTGCATCTCCACATGTGGTGGATATATTAGATGCTCCGTGCAAAAATACGAAACCACCCATCTAATTATTACCTCCAGAACACGTGATAATTCCTCCCCCACTTTCTGCACGATAAAAAAAGATCAAACGGAGTGCATAGATACAAATTACATAATAAAGATATCAAAATTAAAAATTGGTACATTGATGATCAAAATGACGCAAATTGAATACTTTAGGGAAGTGGGAACACTGGCATATTTTAGTCTAGAGGATCAAACAGTCCTTACTTTAGCGAGATCCCCTTTATAATCTCCTTTCTTCACTCTGACCCAAGTATCCCTGGAAAGATCAATTGCTTTGCTTTTCACTGAGACAACATCAGTCATTTCTTTGATTGGAACGAGTGTTATTTTAGTATTCCCATGAATTAAGCGCATACCCTTGCAAGCCTGAATAAAGATGCTAATAAGATCAGTTCTGGTCACAGCACACAATGTCCCAATATATGATAAAGCATTTATGCGGAGCTCATCAAGCAACACAAACAAACAACACATCAGTAGTTATGTACCTCCTTCACATGGGCTTCTTTGTCTGCCTCAACATATATGTAGTCCTTGAGATGGTCAAGAGCTATGGCTGACCTAATTTGCAACTCAGATCCTTTGTCAAGATACTTCTGCATCAGGCAAACAGCTGCCTCCCGCTCATGACCAGTCTAGTGCAGGCAAACAGAATTTGAAGAGATTGTTATAACGATTATCAGTGTCATTATAGGTAATGAACAGCACAAGCATTAGCAACCATACCTTACATTTCACCATCCAAAACTTCGGATCCCTAACAGATGGTAAAAGAGCTTGTTGCTCTACATCTGTTGTCTTCTGTCTCTCCTCATCATATTCTGTGTGACTCAATCTGGCGTATCTTGCCTGAATACTTCTCTCAAGAGCTTCAACATCTTCTTGGTCATCCTCCCTTGGCGACAATGAGCGGCAGTGCATCCTTCTAACGTCATCTTCATCTTGTAGATCAGTCACATGATCTACTATGAAGTCTGTACATTCAGGAGCCCAAACAATCAGCGATAAAAATGTAAGCCAGGCTTAAACCAGCCAAATAAAAAAATGATATGAAAAAAAAGGAACCCTGCATGACTATGAGCATAGTGAAACATCCACTTGAAACAAAATACGCAAGCCAAAGGATGTCGAATTTTTCATTGGATTCAGAAGAACATTAACACAATAATTCAGGACAATAACCAAGCTCAAAAAGAATAGGAATGTCCAATCTCCGTCAAGAAAACAACAACACGTGCAGAATTGATGACTTCCACTACCATAATATTTCATGCTCAAAGATGAAGAATACAAATTAGGTTGGACCAGTAGACACCAATATCTTAAGAGCGAAATGAATGCTATAAGAGTATAAGTTAATATTCTCCACACAAACCATCACCACGCAAATCAAAAAAGAAGCAGAGGAAGAACAAAAAAAAAACAGTACGTAAAAAGAGAAGGCCTCCATTACACTTGCTACATATTTCACTCAGTTACACTTGCTACTCCTTGTGGCCATTGCCAGAAGGTCTTACACATATTATGATATCAGTTAATTTCTAACGAAACCGGTAAAATAACAGAATATAAGTAAAAATTCATCTGCATCACTGTCCTAATTTTATTTCTGTGGTTTCTTCCTCATACTTCAATATTTCAAGTTCGCTAGGAAAAAAATACAACCAAACCAGTAAACATCACTCTATGGATCCTGAACCTTAAGTACAGATACATAATCATTACAACTCGGGTATGAAGGCAAGGTGTCAATCGTCCAAATCGATCCAAGATGCGTAGACAACTTAGACCTGTCGAATTAATAAACCACTGCTCCCAAACATCACAGAGTCATATGGAAATTAATTAGGACAGAGATTTCAGTCAAACTAAAATTGTAGTGTTGGCCTAACCCACCCCTAATTCATTGATTTTGACAAAATATTTCGGGTAGTGATTTTGTCACACCCTTTTTTGATAATGCCACACCCTGCAAGTGTATTTTTTGATGCAAAAATACACTTGCAGGGTGTGGCATTATCAAAAAATGGTGTGGCAAAATCATTCCCAATATTTCAGGCTCCGAAAACACAAGGTTCGCACAATCGACAAACCAATAGAATCTAACAAACAAATGAACTAAAATCCAAAAAGTTGGTCCATTTTTTCAGAATTTAAATACATTCCCAACAACAACGACAATAACAGAAACCATCTAGTCCCCAATCATTGGGGAATGGGCAAGGGAGGATTGGAGACAACATTTGGCAATATATGCACCAAGTGGCTACTGATAGATTACCACTAAAATAGTAGCTCCCCCATACCCTCCAAGAACTGATTTGCAAAGGGACATTTTGCCCTCAAATCAAAGCAAAAAGGCATCGAGGGGCCAGCCTACAAACCCAAACCAATATCACATAAATCAACTTAGTTTCCCGCACGCAATTCCTATAAGCATCCCAAATTCCGAAGCTTTCCAAACCTATTTCAGCCAAACAACATTGAAAACAACAAATCCATGCACGTCTAAACCGCAAAAACACAAGTTCGCTAGGAAAAAAATACAACCAAACCAGTAAACATCACTCTATGGATCCTGAACCTTAAGTACAGATACATAATCATTACAACTCGGGTATGAAGGCAAGGTGTCAATCGTCCAAATCGATCCAAGATGCGTTAGACAACTTAGACCTGTCGAATTAATAAACCACTGCTCCCAAACATCACAGAGTCATATGGAAATTAATTAGGACAGAGATTTCAGTCAAACTAAAATTGTAGTGTAAACTAAAATTGTAGTGTTGGCCTAACCCACCCCTAATTCATTGATTTTGACAAAATATTTCAGGCTCCGAAAACACAAGGTTCGCACAATCGACAAACCAATAGAA
Organism: Rhododendron henanense subsp. lingbaoense; assembly: GCA_020567845.1. Lineage (NCBI taxonomy): Eukaryota > Viridiplantae > Streptophyta > Magnoliopsida > Ericales > Ericaceae > Rhododendron > Rhododendron henanense. The sequence goes on from CM036324.1 coordinate 31,630,843, forward strand.
TCTAACAAACAACTGCACTAAAATCCAAAAAGTTGGTCCATTTTTTCGGAATTTAAATACATTCCCAGCAACAACAACAATAATAACAGAAACCATCTAGTCCCCAATCATTGGGGAATGGGCAAGGGAGGATTGGAGACAACATTTGGCAATATATGCACCAAGTGGCTACTGTTAGATTACCACTAAAATAGTAGCTCCCCCATACCTCCAAGAACTGACTTGCAAAGGGACATTTTGCCCTCAAATCAAAGCAAAAAGGCATCGAGGGGCCAGCCTACAAACCCAAACCAATATCACATAAATCAACGTAGTTTCCCGCACGCAATTCCTATAAGCATCCCAAATTCCGAAGCTTTTGAAACCTATTTCAGCCAAACAACATTGAAAACAACAAATCCATGCACGTCTAAACCGCAAAAACACACTGGGAACCCAAATTTCATACGCAAATGTCATATACGCATACGGATGACATTAACTGACATATGAAGGAAGGAGAAGCACAGAAACCCTAACCCTCTTCGCCGCCATCATCATCGTCTTCTTCCCCGTCGCTATCCACCTTCGCATACTCGTCGATGTATAGAGACCCTGCCCGCCTCTTGGGGCGGTCGCCTCCTCGACGACGACGACCACCACCACCACCGTCGTATAACTCACCGTCCTCCTCCTCCTCCACCTCGTCTTCATCCTCCTCCGCCACGTCGTCTATGAACTCAGATCTCCGACGCTTGCGGCCGCTCTTTCCCACCTCCTCGTCTTCCTCTCGCTCGAGCTCCTCGTCGCTGTCGTCTCGACGCCGGTGAGACATGTTGTACGGCAAAAGGGTTCGCGATCGCTACGTTTCAATAGGGTTTTGCTTTTACAGGCGTGTTCGTAAGTTTTGTGCATGAGCGTATGTGCTGGTCTGTGCACAAGGTCTGTGCGCACCGGCCTTTTCTTTCCCACGCACGCACAGTGGCGTACAGATCGACTGGGCCGGGTGCTTTTGAGGATAAATTACGGTCAGTCCAAAAATTGCCCATTAATTAATGGAAAATTCTAAAATCAGTCCAATTGGCTGATAATAATAATTATGTGAATGTGTATTAAAGGGTGTAAAAACTGTACAGAAATATTTATTTTTCTTGTCTTCTAGTGTGTTTATCGTCAGCCTAGTGAGCTGAAAATAGCAAGACCATTAATGCCATTAATACCCCTATATACTAAAATGACCAAATTACCCCTGTATACTAAAATTACTGAACCAAATGGAAATTCTGTTAAAAAAAGTGAAAGTTGCTTCCCATCTCTTTTTCTTTCCATGTTCTTTCTTTCTTTTTGTCTCTAGGGTGGGTTTGGATTAAAAAGTCAAGTAACTTATTTTTTCGTCTTTATTTGAATTTTTTTTTTCTTTTGTTTGTTTGCGTCAAATTTTTGTGACTTATTGATTCGTCTCGACGAGAAGAATCGGAAAAGTACAAATTTTTGATCGAAACTCATAATTTTTTGAATAAAGACAAAAATAAGTCATAAGACAACCAACATATTAACTAATCGATTATGATAAATTGGACCCGATTTTGCAGTACCTCGACGTGACATTAACTAAACACCCGTATTGTTATCTCATTTCTCTATCCATCTCTCTCCATTTGTTACCCGAAAAACTTTCCTCCAGACACGTGGCAAACAAAGCAAAATGTTGTAAATGCATGTATTCCTGTGTTTTCGAATTTGAAACAATTTTTAGATTCCAGCATTCATGTGAGATGATTGCAATTTGCAATTTGAGCAATTTTAACCTGGCATTTTTTATTTGGAAACGAATTCGTTAATGCTTGGGGACTCTGCATTAGGGTTTTGTTGCGTGTCTAGATTGTGCCGGCAGTTTGGTTGCGCGACTGGGCTTTAGCTGGAGGTTCGGTATTCATCCAGATTTTATATGTGCTTTCTCGGGTTTGAGCTGGGGTCCACTTGGGTTTCTCCACTACCTAGATCTAGATTGGTTCCTAATCTAGGCGTTTCGTCGGTTTTGTTTATGCAGAGGGTGCCTGCAACCAAGTCTTGATAGTTTTGATTCATTCCTGTATCTTTTGATGAAATCTGTATTGCCTACGGGCTTTTGATATGAAATGAAATTGACATTTTCAAAAATAAAATAAAAATCTCATGTGGTAAAAAATTATCTGAACCAGGAGTAGTCCTCAATCCCTCGAAAGCTACTTCGCGTTTGCCGAGGTTCATTGCCTTTGACAGAAAGCTTTGAAATGCAATTGGTCGATTATTTATTCTTTTACTTTATTGGTAGTTCTATTTTTTTTTTTAGTAATGTTCTTGACTCATTTGGCATTTAAGTTGACCCATTTGAAACCCAATTAAGATCTAATAATAAATAGGTTAGATGGGTTTGGACCCATTCTAACCCAACTAATAAATGAGTTGGGTTGGGTCTATTTTTTAATAAGTGGGTTTGGGTTTCTTAGTGGGTCTGAATTCAATTTACCACCCCTAATTAATGGATATTGCCCATTTTTATTTACTTGCAAGTTTAGGTAGGAAAGTGTGGACTTCTCCTTAACGGTGCATTTCTTGATTGGGCTGGAGTTCTTGAAAATATAAAGCTAATTACCTGGACTGGCCAGTAATTTACCTGGTTTTGATGAAAGGCCCAAACCAGAGAAGCGGGATAGTACATTACTCCGATGTTACTCGGGTTGGTTGATACGAGGGGTGCAAACGGTCCGGATTGATTCGGTTGTGTCCTACTTTAATGATCTTGCTCTCAATTCCAAGATATATTAAAATCCGGGACCGGACAAAAATCTTACGGGCTGAACTTGACCAAATCAATCCGTGGATTTGCGGTTCGGTTCACGGTTCTAAACTTTCAATTCTTTCCCGGTGTCACAAATACAGTAAGATAAAAAGGAAGCGAAATTGGTACTAATAGGAAATTGTTTATCCGATAATCACAATTATATGCATACACATCGTCAGTGTTTTTTTGTTATGCTCCTATTTAACCTTACATATAATAATTAACTTTGGTTGATGTATAATTTAACTTTGGCTGATACATATGTACATGCCCGTACGTAGTAGTATATTTTAACTTATGCAATACTCGTGATTAGTTTCGTGAATTTCGACTCTATAGTTGCACGCAAAGTCACGTGAATTTGGACACTGTACACAAAGTCACGTAGACCCTGTTCATTTTGAGTTTTGGGGGAGGTAGGACCGTGCCCATGAGATTTTGAGACCCCTAAACGAACAAGCCCGTAGTGTAATCAACAACTCAATGAGAAAAGAGAAAAAAAAAACACCAATACGTAATGATCTCTACGAAATGAAAAATACGAATTATGTGTGTCAGCTCGAAAGTGAGAACGAGAAGAAGATTATGGAGAGGGAGAGAGAAATACAAAGATTAGCTCAACCTACTCACTACAGGACTCTCCAGAAACCTTGCATTTCGGAGGTGTTTGTGAATAAATTTTGAGAAAAAATTTGTTGCAATCAAGTTGTTAGTTTTTGCTGATTGATGTGAATGAGATAGTTATAAAGCCTACGTTTTTTCCCATAAATTCTTTGTGGAAACACCCCTAAGACTAGGGTTGTAAACGAATCAAGAAGCCCGCGAGCTCGGTTCAGCTCGACTCGGCTCATTTAGTAAACGAGTTGAGTGAAGCTCGACTCGTCAAGGGAGGCTCGCCTTTTTTTTTTTTTGAGGAAGATACCTTGTTTAACAGCACTAGTGTCTCAAAACCAATAGTTGAAGTGATGAGATTTTCAATTGGCAAATTCAATTTTTGCAGGTCCTTGATTTTTATGTGTAGTAGGTTACTCTAATTTTTGGATTCACTCTTACTAGAACCTGATGATCATTTTTTAGCGATTGCATTTCCTTAGCCGGGAGGAGGAAGAACTGGAAAACAATCCATCTCGCATGGTTAAGTCTCCTTTCTTTGGAAATTCATGGGAGTGACGCAATTGATCTGAACTCAGGCACCTGAATATTCGCGGCCCCCTCTGTTAATTCGAAGGACAAAAGCGAGACCGACTATTTTTTTTTTTTTTTCTCTGCGCTCTCGTTCTCAATCCTGGTTCTCACGAACACAAATTCTGTAAGTTGGGTTTTATCTGGGACTACATAGATAGTTGGGTTAGCAGGAGACCAGGGCTTTACACCTAATCCACCACTACAACCGGCAAATGGAATTGAATAGCTTTGACCATGTTTTCAACACATTCTCTGTGAATGAAACTACTAAGAAAAGGTACTTTTAGCATCCAAAAAGACTCTGAACCAAATCAAACCAAACCAATCCGAGCCTTATGTCCCAATCACTTGGGGTCGACATCCAAAAAGACTCTCTCAAGGAAAATTAACAAGATCGATGAAGAAAAAGAGACGCAATCAAACAACACCGTGCAGGCCATAACGTCGCGAAGAGGCACCTGTATAGCTGACGCATTTACGGTATTTGATCATCTTAGTACTTCTTCAGGATTGCCGAAAGCGAAGAATATGTTCCCAGGGTTGCACTGACGACCCCCAGCACAATTGTTCCGGTACTCAGAACAACCTGCATTTGTGAAAACAGAAATGAGTAAAGAGCAAAGGTAGAACATGAATACCACAAACAAAGCAACATGAGAACAATAAAAATGTGTCTTAGCGCACAACAACCGGCATGTCCTTGTCCTTGTTCTTGTTCCTGTTCTTGTTCTTTATGGGCGGCCTTCTTCTTGTTCGAGGATGAGGAAATCACAAAACATAGCGGAAAATTTTGAACCTTCAAGTTCTTAAATTGAGAAATTTGTGTCAAAAACGAAGGGAGAGATTATGTTTTATATCCAAGAAACGCTTTCAGACAATAAAACCGTTTCGACAGCTTTCATGTTAGCCAATTTTCGATCCTTCAACATGATCTTCACTGATAGGCAGCAGTTCTCCGGTACAAAAAACCAGTCAGTTTTCATTTTGTTTGCTTGCATTGATGGAGAGAGAGTTTTATTTTGCAGGGATGGGAAATTTGGAATTGTACATCGAGGTACATTACCTGAGTTGTTGTTGGCTTCTTCACAATTCGAAGAAAACATAAAGCAGGCATTATTACTGCCTGAATCACACCAAAATGCACCTTTGATCAGCATAAGTAACACATGCGGAAACATGTATATACCTAGACAAACTAGAAAAAAATTGAACCAAAGACGCCGATCAAAAAAAAAAAAGACGCTGATCGAAAAGGGAAAAAAAAAACCCAAAGACAACACTGACATCAATAGAAATTGGCGATGATGTACAATCTCTAGAAGGTCTAAATACATCACTTTGTTTTTATCTTGGCATTCGCATTCTCCTATTAAAACTTGGTTCATCATTAAGATTTTCCATTTGACAACTGCGATGTTATCCAAACAAAAAATGCGTTATGCACCGAAAACATAAAGTTAACAAAGTACCAAGGTTCAATTATTTATCTTCAAGACTGTTTTTTCTCTCCTTTTTTCTTATTTAAACAGGTTCAAACTTTTGACAACCCTGCTGTCTGTTAAACAAAGTGTCACAAGAATTATCTCAAGATTCTCAAGTGAAGTAAAACTGTTATCAAGGCCACCATCCGGTTGCACTTTATCCATCCGGACCATCCCTAATGTTTTCCTTTTGAATAGCTACGATGCACAATGCGTAAGCAACTAAGTTTCTTTTTTTTGACCGACCTAGCATCTGATAGGTAACAGGAAAGCTTATAGGTTGGAAAACAGATGAATTCACGACAGACTTTTATGGATTTAAAAGATCTTCAAGGTCTCCGAAGTATCTCTTCTTTTAGTTTCTTGTGATGTCCTTAATACGCTAGGCTCTAGCTAATTCATTCAAAGGATTAAGAAGATTTCTGGACATCATGTGAAAATTTTATCGTTTCAAAACTGCGTTAGCCCTAACGAAGGCTATAGGGGTATGAACCAAGTTCTGTACGCAGGTTTTCTGACCCCAACTAATTGAGACCAGGTGTTGAGTTCAATTGAATTTAGTTTTAACCAAAACGGTAAGACTCAAGGATTTTGAACTTTATTTTCCAAAGAAAACTCCCCGGAACAATGACACTTCTCTGATGTTCCTATTGGATGTCCAAGAGTAAACAACGCTGCCAAAGCAGTTCAACATTAGTAGTCAATCCAAATATTCCAGGATTATGCCATTACAATACTCGAAAAGACTCTTCTGGAAATTTAGGGAGGCAAACACAATCAATCAGTTCACAAAACGAAACAAAGTAAAACACGAATGATCGTTATCTTTTTGGCCTGCACAAGATATTCCACAGATTACTGGACAAATTTAGGGATAATCCATTCTAGATTCTCTCCTATATTTAACATCAATAAGACAATGTATTTACACACAAAGTATACAGTCAACATAAGTTAAAACATGCAATTTAAAACAGAATCAAAGGTTTATGCTTACCACAAGTACACTGAGAAGAGAACCAATTAAAGCCATCACAAGACCTGCAACGAAAAGAATGAAGTTGAATTTAAGAAGTTGGTCATGTTATGCAATAAAAGAAGAGATACTGTCATAGTGTTACATTTCATACAAGAATTACGTTTCCATTACCTTTACAAACCTTACAATCAATTCAAGGAAACTTTGCACATAAATGTGATTGTCTGTCTTTGCCACACTTGAGCTGAATCTGACGCATCGTTTAAATCGCTGAATACTATAACATCAACCAACTAAACTAGGCCAAAAAGGTCGCATTTTCTTACTACGGTGATTGACTCAACGCCTTATGTCAACTACGACACTAAGAAGCAATGCACTCTTGCCACTCTATCTCCGTGGTTAATCGCAGTATTGCTCCATGGACTGTGAATATTGTAGACACCGATTTTGTTACATAGTCACTCATTTTTTTCGTTTTTAACATGATCACCACAGGAGAGCATCACTTCTTGCCCTGGGAGCTCACTATCCCAAGAATCAATGAACCACAATGATTCGCGCTGCTAAACTCAATTATTATCCAAATGAACTACGCTGGCAGACAATTTTCTTTCTTCAGGAAGACCCAAAAAGATTGAGAAATTTCTTTGGTTGCCTTGTCTCTCAGGAAACTTCATGACCAGAAATTGGTAGTCACTTTATCTATGTGGAGCCATCTCCCTATAGATACTGTGGTTCTTACTGTTATACCGTATTATGGACATGGCAAGCAAATAAATGTAAGTATAGATCACATACCGAAGAAAGGAATAATAAATGCAACCCCAACAGAAGAAACAACGAGTGCTGTCCTCAGGAGAATGAAACACCAGAAACTATTAGAGACTCTGATAGGAAGCAGTTCCTCTATACTTCTTGCAAGTGGGTTCATCAGCAGGGCATATTTGTAAATTGTCAAGGAAGCAAAGAAGAGTATACGCCTATCCAAAAAAAAAAAAAAGCAAACAAGAGTATACATAATCTGTTGGAAAACATGATAAAGACAACTGCTATTTACTTTCCCCAAGCGAAGCATTTAGAAAAGGATATTTAGTTAATGGGTTGATCACCTGCAGACAAACAAAAGAAAAGATCAGACCAAAAGCAACATCTGTGCAGCTAGAGACGACATAAAGTCAAAAATCTAAAAACCTCCCCTTCCCAAGAGCATGGACACATCTATAGGTCTCACACATCCATGACTAACACAGACACAACACACAGCACTCCACTCAGACTGTCAGACATGTGTCGGATACTCCTAAATACAAGTCTGGTTTTTCATTATGTTTTTGTTAATGCGACACATTAGGAACATGCTATGGCATGTATGGGGCACGTGGGGACACACTAGGTATCCTTCAACAACACATTAAGAAGTCAGAATGGAATTCTAAAAGTTGAGCCACGCCCCACCGCCACAGTTTTCCTTATATGTTTGTCAATCATAAACATCAAGGACATGCTAGGTCACATTGGGGGTACGCAGGGACACACTAGGCAAACGTTCTAAAAGTCAAGCCACTGTCAAAGTTGTCATGTATGCTTAGGTCATGAATTCATATTCAGTACCTCTTGCCTTCGAATTCTTCATGATAGTAACAACATCTGTGTTTTTTATCCTACTTTGATAGCAATAATAATTTCTGCATATCATATCCATGCTTCTAGTTGCACATGCACATATGGACCCATAGAAAAGCATATAAAAAGATAGCAAGGGATGATGGAAATCTGATACATACTGTTGTCCACAACGCGACTTTGGAGGTTACAGTATGAGGTGGCATATTCAAAGTTATCTGCGACAGCGTGCCTTGACCAAACATGAGAAATCCAAGGATTGCAGCACCCCCGTACATTATAACACACAAAACAAAGCTGCACATTAAAAAAGAGAAGGTATTTAGAAGAGGTGCAACTAAAACGCCCATGTCATGATGAAAGTAGTTCCATACCATATTATAAGTGCATTGGTAAATTTTCTTTTATCAGCCATGGATTGGTAAATGTTTGGGAATACAGAATGCCCGGAATAACAAAACCCATATACACCAATGGCAAAAGGAATGCCGCTCCAGTTTACGACTTCACCCTTTTGATGAAATCCAATTCCATCCACTGAACCAACAAAAATCAAGCAAAGAAGTATCACTACTGTCGCGACAACCCCTCCAGCTGCAAGGTGAAAAAAATATCAGGCAAAATGCATATCAAAAAGGTTCTTATTTGACTGTCTAAAACTGAACGACTTATTTTTGTTTTGGTCAATATTTCCGACTTCTCCTACTCATCTCGACTCTCTATGAGCGGAATAGGTGTTGGAACTTTTAAGAGTAAATTGTTTTGACCAAAAGCTAAAAGAAAGTTAAATAAAAAAAATTTAAGTACAAAAAATATAAGACAATCTAAACTCAGATTGCTGCAGTGCACAGAAGTACAGATAGTATGAAGCACCTGAAAGATATGATATGACACGGAGATCCCGCAACCAAACAGTTGGTAGAACGAGTAGGGCAGTTATTATTCCAAAGAGGTGCATGGAATCCAGTTGAAAACCAGCCCAATCCAACGACGTACCAGGAAATAACCTAGCGAGATTATCCCCTTCCAAAGTAATAAATTCCACACAATATGACTGCAGTGGCGGGTTATAAATGTCAGAAATAGGAAAAGTACAGTCCAAGTGATTACAAGACTAACAATCAGTGATCCACTTACATATAACTCCGAGTACAGAACAATCTGCGCCAATATCCAAGAGGAAGATAATATGAGCAACTTATAAAACAAGAAAAAAAGAGGATTAAACTTACTAGAGCAATCTGTTCACTTTTTCTGTTTTTCACCTGACTATAGGAAAAGAGCTGGGCTGTTGGAGGAAGGATTAAACTTTAACCGTTGCACTCTACTTTTCTAACCTATTTGAATGAGTTTCCAAGCATTAAGAGTTAAGGAAAATGTACAAATCTTGGTTGATAGAAGTAGAGCAATGTGAGTCTATAATGAAAGAGTGGCATCCTTTCAATTGTAATCAACACCTACCACGACAGCTTGGAGTCATACATACATATGAATATCCCCACATAATATCAGTAAAATGCATACCCTATTTATCTATAAAATTTAATTGACTTATTTAAATTTGCGTTCATTGGATAATTAGCTAGCAAAGACACTAAAGCTCTCATGGACTGATTGACATGTCATCTGGCCTATAAAACAAGTTACGAGCTGCAATCAAAAGCTAAAACAACTTACAGATACGAAAAGACGTCCATATTTTCCAAATGCAGCTTCTCCAATATCCGGGTAGCTTATGATGCCCTCTCTGCTCTCAAAGCAGTGTCTCATAAGCGAAGCTGTATAACAACAAACCACTGCAAAAAGAAGAAGCACCACCAAGCTTGCCCAGCCAGCTTCTTTCAATGCGTAGGGTGTAGATAAAATCCCAACTCCAGCCATTACATTCACCCCTGTTCCATGACAACCACAACTCCTAGGTTATCCCAAACAAGTCCATCAAGCTAAAGAATTTGAATAGTACAGAAACAGGAAATTGAAGTTTTGCCATAAAAAACAGACCCCTCGCACCAATGCACCATCCTCAAAAACATAAATAATTTTGCAAGGAACAACAATTCCAATGCATATCTCTCATTTTTTAATATTTTGCAACAATAGGGAGTCATTACCAATTCAGGCTTTATTTGCTTTTCAAAAAGATCGGGCAATTAGATATCCCACGAACAAAAAAAGTTAATGAGCAAAAATAATCAAATGCTGTCATGTGCATCAGAGAAGTTATTAACTTGGATGGCACTTAACACGTATGTATATAAGGGGTTGTAGATTTACAGTCCCTTCAATTTAAACCAATATGATCTCATATGATACCAGAGTCCAGACCTGTTGAGGTAAACTCTAATGACCTTACCGTTGAATACAGTTTGAGTAAAGCTACATCCATGGCTAATGGGAAATTCTTCGGTAAATTGCTTAAGAAATGGAGCCTTATCAAACCATGATGACTGTGTTCCTGAGAGCCTGCGTGAGTCGTCCTTCTGAAAACTTTTTCCATATTCGGGAAGCAATGGAGTCTTCGTTTCCAAATCCAAGCTACTCTTGTTATCAAAATCACAAACTGAGTATCTGACGCTAGATAGGCGTCGAAGGGTTTCAAAAATAGGCGATGCAGTGATTGTGAAGGAATCTGTTGTCTCCCTGCCAAGAAGAAAAGATTATGATTTCTGAGCATCTCAATTAACATTAGTCACCCTAGTCTTATGGAGTTTTCTTCGTGGCGATTGTGAACAAAACAATGGAGTATTTCAACCAGTCATTGATCCTATTTGAAATTTTTCTAAGTAACCTTTGAACCCGTGTCACCACAAAATGCCATTACCCTACTAAATTATGTATGGGAAGGCACTTTTCTCAATATGGTACACCTACGAGCAAAAACGACCAAAGCTATCCCAAAATTTTCTCTATTTATTTACCTAAATGTTCTATCAGAGAAAAATATATAATATAGCAAACATTTCATGTAAAGAAATTGGAAATTTAGCAGGACAAATATAACGATGAACTCCAATGCATCTCCCTTAGCTTCTCGATAACCATTTTTCCAGATTTATTTAAGTCGATTTCAGTCATAAACTAAATGTACCAGTCATCTCCCTTAGCGTTTCTAAGTCCTGTTATTGAAGAAGTAATTCATTCTTGTCTACAAACTGAAAACCCTCTCGCTCGTGTAAAATGTAGGGATAAAATCCTAAATCACTGCACATTCCACAGTTGGCACAATCTTGGGAAAACAAAAAAACACTTCCTTCAGTTTTGCAAGTCATTCGGACAATTTTTCAGAAAGGCTGCATACAAGATACAATCACGGTCCACAAAGTAAGGTAGGTTGATGCACATACACTTTCTGTGGCGCTACTACTTTTTCTTAGTCTTGCTATTCGCACAGTACTATTAAAGAAAATACGCGAATTCGAATATGCACAGTTACCTCTGTTATACAAACAAGATACTGAGGAGAACAAAAATGAACGACATTGAATGTAGATCAAGAGCTAATATTGCCTCATTTGATTGCCAAAAATCTTATTATGTTTCAAATGGCTCTCGTTTGTTTACATTTTCTGGAAAAAAAAAATTAAAAAACAAAAAGAAGAAGCAAGAATCATGTTGTTATTTGTCAAGTCCTTAGGTTTTTATTCTGTTTCTCAGCAACCAAACGGTGCATAAGAGTATCTCCAGTAGTTTCTCAGAGCCCATACCATTTTTTTTTTTTTGGCTAGCTATGGTATCATAATATCATTATGGCAGAGATGTCATGAAATTGGGTACAGCCAAACCTCGTGCCAAATTGGTTACAGGTTTTTGAAAAGGTGCAAAATTTGGATAAGCCTATGGGACACACTTTAACCAATATTCTCATAACTAACGGCAAATATATTCGTTAACTAACAAAAATAATTTGCAACATATATGCGCTTACTGTACATATAGTGTGTACCATTACTTTCTCCAAATTGAAATGTAGATATGGCTTAATGTTCAAGATTGATTTATTCCATGACATTGTGCCAACTTGCGACTTCGGCTATGGATTTGTAGCCTTCTTTTTACTCACACTCAAAACTTGAAGAAAACTCCCTCCAAACTCTCCCCGCTCCTTTACTCAAGCCTATAACCAATTCCAGCTTTACGCAAATTGTTACCCAAATCATGGAAAGTCAAATCCTGATTAATTCAATTTCGAAATGCCTGCGAATTACAACTACGCTTCCTTTTTTTTTAAATTTTAAAACTCATGTGTCTGAGCTAGCTTATGAACCTCATCTCATCCGTGGATCAATCCCACCGCCCTCCATCGAAGGAGCAGAACCCGTATGATTTGGTCCACCTGGGAGGTTTCGAACTTGAGTTTCAAGATCAGGAAGCAAACAGGCTTGACAACCAGGCCAACCCAAGGGGTTTGATTAACAAAGCTTTTGCTCAAATCCATGTGTGGATTTGGGATTATCCGTAGGACTGTTCAAATCAAAATGAAAGCTTTATCTCGAAATTCTCTTTCCGAATCCGAAACAAAATGGTTGGAGGATTGGAAATGCTCTAGTAGGGAAAACACAAGGTAAAACTGTAACACCATGAGAGAGAGAGAGAGAGAGAGAGAGAGAGAGAGGGTATACCTGTAACTCTGAGGCCATTGGTGAGAAGAGAAAGGGGAAGAAGAAGGAGGAGATCTAAATCTTCTTCGAGTACCCTCCTCCTCTTCATCGCTGCTGCTACCACCACCACCACCATTTTCATTCCTGTCCTCTATATCATCATCATCTTCTTCTTCTTCCTCATCCTCAAAGAAAAACTCGGACTCTTTATCTCTCTCCGCCATTGGCAAACAAGCTCTTCTTCTTCGGAACCACAAAACTCAAATTAATAGACTCAAATAACGCCTAATGGGAAAAACCAGCACACGCATGAACATGGATGATAGCCTAGAAGGACAAACCAGCACCCGCATGAACATGGATGATATGTACTGGGAGTAATTATTCAATAGTCCGGGAGTACCGTCACGGTGTTACTCTGAACCACTTTACAATCACACATTCTCATAGGATCTATACACTTAGTGGTAAACCTAACAAAAATATATGGTTATAAAGTTGTCCGGAATACCACTTGAAGGTACTATTGGACTATTGTATAATTTTCACTAAGTTGTGACTTTTTTTTATTTATTTTTGTTAAAACTGGGGGGAAAGGAAAATTATCCTATGCTTCTACATGGTGTTACCGATATAAGCGGGGGCCTCATTTAAACAAAACGACGTCGTTTTGGGACTTGAACCCTGTAGTATGCTTTGCTCGCTAGAGGAGTCCCTGATCCGGTCCATGGACGGGTAGGGATCTAAGCGAGCAGAACATGCCGAGCGTCGATCAATCAAAGTTATTAACATGATTTTTTTACGTGATTAGAATTCTTAGCAAATTGCAAAAAGTACAATATTGTTTTTTCAAAATGGACCGGAAAAAAAAAACCTGAAATAGTTTTAGCTTGACCGTAGAATATTTGTAGGGTCTTTAAGAGGATTCAAATCTCTTGACCAAAGATGAGTTTATTTTCCACACGATTCGGGTCAGACAGACACCGCAAGAAAGTAATTTTTTTTTTTGTAAATTCCTAGTCTCGACGTGGATCCCTAAACGTTAGGCAAAAATTACACATATGCTAGTTGATCACCAAAGTTCCGACAGGGGAAGGATAGATAAATAAAGAGACAATAAGACAAGAAGAGCATACGAAAACAAAAAGGCCCTTGTGTAGGAGAAATATTTCTGTGCCGAGCAGTACCACCACGTGGTACTCGTCAGCGCATTCCAGCCATACAAAATTCCCAAACGAGTTTTGGACGGCCCAAATTTAAGGGAGTGTTTTTGGATATTTTACACTAAAAAATTATTCCAAAAAATCTGGACCGTCTAAAACACGTTAATTTGGCCGGCTTGAATGCGCCGACCGATACCACGTGGCCATGCCCACCCAGCACGGAAAACAATAATTCTAGTACCGCACCTACACTCACATGAGCAGTGGGTCGTGCACACACTGGAAAATTGCAAAGTTGCACTGAAAATTTTCTCATTGTGTAGATTTCAAATGGAATTTGCAATTACAGTCGTCCGTTTCGGCAATCAATTGTTGGGGTTTTTTTTTAAAACTTTGACCGGTAATAGTTTATTTTTAATCCGAACCGTCCAAAACACTTTTGGACCGCGAAATTGAGCTCCGTAAAACTTATTTACCCCACCCTCTTGACACTTGTTCCTTTTGTTATGTTTGTCTGTAGCCTTTGGAGTGGAGAATAGTATTTTGTGGCACAAAAATGTAGGGGACATGTAAGAGTTTTCTGGAGCAATGGATTGGAACCACAAACACCCCCCTTTGACTCGGTTCCTTATACTAATTTTTCATTATTTGCTCAAAATAAGAAAAAGAAGCTATCTTTATTATTATTATCAATCAAAGATATCTATGACTCACAACACATTTTTTTCGACTAATAAAAATTGTAATTTCGCTCAAAAATTCACCTCAACGGTTAGTAATACTATTCATGCATCTCTCATTTCCACTTAATTACATGATTTTTTTTTTTCAAATTTCAGCTCATGTTAGAATCTAATGTTAAATCGTAAATCTATTAAGGAAAAGTATCATTAAACAGTACATAATTATTTTTCAAAATTAGGATTTCTATGATTTTTTTTTCGAGAACTCGGTATTCGGTCCAAAATTTATGTCATTATGACTTATGTTCGTTTGCTCTTTTTTTTTTTTTTTTCCTCTTCTGATTTTGTCAACGTACTTCTGAATTTAATTTCTTTCATCCTATTATCAGAGCAATGTCATTTTGCCATTTTATATGCAGGAAATGAGGAAAATAAGGTCAAGGAAATTGGTCCGATAATAGAAAGCTGATACTATGATACTTACTTTTTCTGTCACATACATATATGTACCCATGAAATTTTATATGGTTTTCACTTTTCAAGTATCAAAAAGATTCATTAACTGTACATATTGTTAGCAGAATTTTATGACAGCCTAGAGTATAAAGACAGGGTCGGCAGATACGTAGGTAAATAATTTTGTTGAAGTTCCAAAATTATACAGGGAGTACCAAAATAAATAATCAAAAAGAACTTTAGGCTGAAGTTCCAAAATAAATAATCAAAAAGATTATTGGACGGTTACATGCAAATGAAATGTGTCATAATTCCAAAATTATGGACCAAACACAAATGAAATGTAACCGTCCAATAATCCGAATCACTGATAAGTCCCATTGTCTCCACTGAGCATCCTCTTGTTGCATGCCATGTGAATGAGGGCATGGAACTAAACTATATCACAGCAATGAACTTTAGGCTGCATATCGATTTTGTTTCAATTGGTAGATTTTCAAACCAATAGATTTGGTGTTAATCACGGAAAGGTGGATTAACGTGGAGACGACAATGAACTTTAGGCTGCATATCGATTTTGTCTTCTGCTACTTCGTTTTTTTTTTTTTTTTTTTTGGAAATTAATTTGCTTTCTTCTTGTAAGTGAACTCTATGTTTCATTTCTATATTCTTTGAAGTTCTAACATTTCCAAAAACAAATGGTGTCCGATTTCCAAAATAATGACTGTATATCAGCTAAAAATTTGGTTATATTACCTGTTTAGCAGTGTCGTTAAGCGTCCTAATGTTCTAGGCAACAAGATTCATCAGGTTAAATTGTCGGACCAACCACGTTCATTGGCAGTTCAAAAAAAATAAAAAAACCACGTTCATTGTAGCCTGCGTTTTTAAGCTAGGAAGGGTGCAGAGATATTAGAACTCGGTTATAGCTTTCTTTTTGCTCTTGCTCCCCTTCTTATCGAGTGTCTAAAGCAGTTTTCTTGCATTCCTTTCAGACGTTTGAGTTCTTACCAGCAAAATCACCGTAACAGGATTTTATTGATTAATCTTTCGCATTCAGAAATTATTGTTATCCATACAGAGGTTTCTAGATTTACTTGCAACCTATCTTGCTAAGAATTGTGTAGTACTGTAGAATGGAGTGTGCAGAGCTTTAACAACTTTTAAGTAAAAAAAATTCGCATCGTATAGAAGGATACCTTGCAGGCATCTTTCAATTCAGGTGCGCTAGCTAGCTCGATGATACCATACTAGTACAGTCGTACATGCCAACCTCTATACTGATTCGATTGAGGTTCTCTATCATCCTTGCTCCATGAGTTAGTTACCCTCTGTCGCTTATTTGGTACGCCTTCATTCTTTGTCTAGATTCATTACGGTTGTCGATCATTTATCTGGGCCGCCTTTGTCGTCATTGTTTTTAGTTTCATTCTTACCGCCAATACTTAGTGTCAAATGTCTCTGTCGTAGAAGTTTTTTTTTTTTACCCATCTTGCTTAGATTTACTTCCTGATACCATGTTGTAGTTCACTTCCATCTCTAGTTTACCAATCTCATTAGTCATTATCATACTCGATTATTATCTTCTTTTTCCTCCAATATCGTCGCCAATCACATCCAAATAGGAATTTCCATGTTAGATTTCTTAGAGGGTTCCAACCTAAAGCCAATTGGCAATAGGTGGAGTAACCTCTAGAATATATTAACCAAGTTTTGGTGGCTTAGATGAACGATGTGGGATTAAGTCTAACACTCTCCCTCACGTGCAGCCCGGATGCACGTGGAGGTACGAATTGAGGAAATCAGGAGATGAGGCGATTGACTCGGGCGACAGAGACTTGACCACGCGAGGTGAGGCCACCCAAGACCTAGCTCTAATACAATGTTAGATTTCTTAAAGGGTTCCAACCGAAAGCCAATTGGTAATAGGTACGGTGTAGTAACCTCTAGAATATATTAACCAAGTTTGGATGGCTTAAATGAGCGATGCGGGATTAAGTCTAACATTCCAAAAAACAAATAGTCAAATCACCACTAACAGCTTTTTTATTTTCATCTAACCACAATCATTATTGGAAGTTTCTCTGTATTTTTGCGGGAAAAAAAAAAATTGCAACGCTAAATCACGGGATGAGATCCTCTCCATACATCCACATCTCCATACCCTTCTATACTCTTCATGCAGATGCAGCCCTCGCTCTCGAGCCAAGACCCATGAATTGTTCTTCTCGTAGAACCAGCAAATATTGAAACTTGTATGTGCAAATAATCAGTTTTCTTGAACTTGTAGAAACACAGATATCAACCGCATTTTATTTCAGAACATAAAGTGCATACATTCTTTAAAACTCTGTGTTTTTTTTTTAAAACAAAACGGGATTTTTAATGTAGCTATATATACATTCAATGAAGTTGATTTTTTGAACGGATAAACTTCATTATGATTTCTACTTGTTGTGTTTGGATTGCTTTTTGAATTTATTTTTAAAAAATAGTAGGGGTAATAAGTGGAGAGAGATAGAGAGCGAAATGTTGGAAGTAGGGAGAATCTAGGGGGAACATAGTCTCCATTTTGCTAAGGTTTTTATTTTTTAGTACTTATTTCCCGTTTTACATGACAGGTCATTCTCTTACAATACATCACATTTAATTCAAAGAATAAGTATAAGTACTTATTTTCCTTAAAAAAACGAGGCCTAAATGATCATCTCGGATAATGAATGTTCAGCACGAGAGTGAAAACCATAAAATGAGTATGAATAGATGAAATACGATGACGAGCTCAAAGGAAAACCTTATGTGTGGTAGAGAGGACTCTGGAGCTGTAGATTCGGGAATCCTGTACTGCTAGTGCACCCCTGCACCTACAGGGCTGTAGGGCAGTATTCCAACCATGCACCCCTACACTATAGGGTCCCCGATTTCCTGGAGCAGCACGTGACGTTGCTCTAAGAGAACTTGATAATTACTCGAGCTCAACCCGAATTCGAAAATCCTGTAGTGCAGCCTGCACAGTAGTGGTTGTAGGGCGGCTGATCTGGTCGTCCGTTTTGAGCCGTCCATTGTCGGAATGGACAGCCGAATGGACAGCCCTACAGACCTGTAGGGAAGCCCACCCTACAGGATCCCGGTTCTGCCCAATCCACCTATCTTGCATAGAAAATGGTAGAATACATGACAAGTACCATGAAAAGGCAATGAACGGTTCAGACTATCCCATGAATCTGAACCGTTCATTACCCTTTGAATGTGAATCTGAGCCATTCATTGTCCCTTCATGACAATTTCATGAATTCCTGTCATGTATCCTACCAAATCCCATTTTGCATAAGGCGGTTGAGGAAATTTTAGCCGGGCCCACACATAACGTAACGAACACGGGAGGGGAAAATAATTGTCTCCCGCTCATGTATAAATACTAGTCCCATGCATCCCATGAACCAACAACAACCCTAAAAGAGAAAGCCATTGAAGGAACAAAAGAAGAAAGAGAAAAGCATTCAAATCTTTTGATGGAATCGTCCAGCTTTATTCGGCAGCATGGAAACATTCCAGAAGACATCGTCATCCAAATCCTCTCGCTTCTACCAATCGAATCCCTGCTGCGATTCAGGTGCGTTTCCAAGGTATGGCGATCTTTGATCTCCGATCCTAAATTCGCACTTTCTTCGTCCCAAAGGCACCTCCGAATAGCCTTTCAATATGGCGATTATGGTGATTTATACTCTTTCGATGCCGAAGAGGCTTCGTCGAGCCATGATGTTCTTGCCAAACCAATGATTTGTGCTTGTGAAATATTAGGTTCGTGCAATGGCTTGTTGCTCGTAAGCCATAACAGTAGTGATTACACCGATTTGTACTTGTGGAACCCTACGATTAGGCAATCCACGAAAATGCTCTCAATTCTGATGGATCAGCGGTATGACTTTCATTTTAATGCTAAATCTGGACTCTGTTATGACTCCAACTGTGACGATTACAAGGCAGTCATGGTGGGTAGTGGATTGGTCACAGTAGTTAGTTTTAGAAGAAAATGCTGGGCTACCAAGAATTGCAGCTTCGCTAACGAGGATGTTGGAGAGAGATGGGATTCCGGACCAGTAGTGAATGAAAAGCTGCACTGGATGCGCAGGGTGCGCACTCGCATTGCAGATTATAATAACGACCTTCAAACCATTGATCGGATTGTGTATTTTGATCCGCTTACAGATGAATTTGTAGAATTGCCAATGCCACTGCTACCAGACAATGGGAAACACAATAGTGTTCTAATAGGGTTAGGAGTTTTGGAGGGATGTCTTTGTATGACACGCTCTGTCTATGAAAGGGGCGATGAAGTTGAACATGATAATAATTGGGAAGATGAACGAGGGTTCTATTACAGACATAAATTTAAACCCACTTTTATTGAAGTGTTGGTGATGAAGGAACATGGCATGGGAGAGTCATGGACTAGTTCTTTCATCATTTCTAATGACGTTAGGGTTGAATTATGCAGCTTCTTTCCTATGTACGGTAGCTTAGTGCCATTGTGCTTAACAAAGAATGGTGAAATTCTTTTTTCGGTTGATGGAGATGAATTTTTAGTGTACAATCCCGATAAGATGTCACAAAGGGATATTCATATTCGTTTCAAGACGAGTGATTATCCTTTTTACTTTGGATCTTATGGAGCTTCGTACGTGGAGAGTTTGGCTTCACCTGCTGCCTATGGTCGAGAGAAAGATTGGATAGTAAAAGGGTCTCAAGGCTTGCATTTGCTCTGTTGTACAGGATGGAGTTGCTATAGTTATGAATTTTATGATTATAGTGTGTTTTACACCGAAGAGGACAACTCCGTCGAGGAACATGACGATTGTGTGTTGAAAGGCTTCTGGAAAAAGGGAAAAAATAAGGAAAAGTTCGTTAGAAAAGCAAAATCCCGGAGATATTCCTCATCCGGAAAAGAGAAAAAGCAAGAAGCGCAGCAGAGAATCAGATCTAAAAGCGAAATAACTTTTGTAAGAAAGAACCAACGGAAACACAAACAAGGAAAGAATTTGGAGGTGGAAGATTAATTTGCATAAACAGGTACTCACTCTCAGTCCTTCTTGTACAAAATTTAAGTGTTTCTTGATGGATAATTTGAGTTGGTTGCGTCGACTGTTACTTATTTTGGGTTCATTTTAAGCTGCTTCGATCTGATTGCTCTGTATACTACACATGTTAGCAAAGAAGACATGGCAATGTGCCAATACTTGTTTGTTCTTCTTTTCCCGCGTTTGCAATTGCAAGTATTAGCAGACTCCTTGCTTAACAACACATCACATAATCACTTGAATTCTGTCGGACAATGTTCAGTCAGGATGTCTCAAAGTTAATAGCTGAAGTGATGTTCATGTCTAACTGATCGAATCAATTCTCGCAGGTACTTGATTTCTCCGTGAACTAAGCTACTCTATTTTTTTTGGATCGCTCTCACAGCAACCTTATGGATCATTTCTTAGCGATTTCTTGTCCTTTGCTGGGAGGAGGAAGAGCTGCAAAATAAACAGCCACGTCGTGTATAACCTTCCTTTCGGAGACATTCACGAAGGGAATGAATTGGATTGGAAGGAGGGAGAAGCAAAAGACGACGATACCTGTTGGAAGTAGAAAATCTATCATTCTATTTCTCTTCTCACCTCTTCTTTTTCCAATTGACTTACAGGCACATTTTCACTGCTTCAGTGATTTTCTAAAAGGTAGGTGCTATGCACTTTGTATTCCATTTGCGAGAAAGCAAATTGAAGGGACATTTTTTTTTCCCCCATCGGAAAAGTGAAGGGACATTGCTGAGGGTTTATTTTGAATTAAGCGAATGAAAATGGGATGACTTTCAGGTTTCGTGCTGACGTCCAATTCTTTCCTATCCTGATGTTGAGAAGAGGTTAGTTTTGCTAGGAGACTCTTAGGTTTTATACAACCTGTCTGAACTCAAGCCTCTGAAATATTCGTGAATCTTTCGGTTCCCGAGGACAAATCCAGCAACAAATCACTCCCAAGTCGCGTTGTCTATAGTCAGCATCCTCTCGTTGCATGCCCTGCGAATGACTCCTAGCGTCAACCCTGCTGGTGTTCAAATTGGAGATCAATTGTCATATGGTATTGTTGAGATGTAGTAGCTAGCTAGGCACCAAAAGACCAGAGAAACTATCTGTTTCAAGTGTTTCTTATGTTCACGAATGGGTCTCACATACGGCATGATTCTTCAAGGTAACAGTAGTAGGCATTGCAGCGGACCCAAACAAGGCTGAAAAGTACCCTATAGGAGTTCTATGAAGTGAAATCTGCATTGAATTCTTTCTTCGCCGTAGAATCGATAGCCACAAATGATTGGATGAATCTAGAATGGATCCATGTAACAGAGTTTCTAGCACGGATCTCTTCCGGTAACTTCCAAGAGAAAAGAATCAGATTGAATTAGTATCCCATATTCAAAAAAGTAAGCAGCATAACCATTGTAGCATGGAGCTCTTGTCATCCTCTAGGTAAAAACAGTTGCTTTGATTTCTTAGTTGTAACATCTAAAAAATGCATATTACGAAGAACACGAGGAATGTTCTTAAAATATACTACTCCGTATCATTACAATATGCTGGATAATCAACAGGAGTTCGTAGAACCTTTGTAAAGTAGTTTAGTTTGAGGAAAGGATTTTAGCACTGCGCTTTCGGCATTCCATGCTCGCCTGTTATTCCCTTTTAGCCTCTTGCAGGAGTGTGAAATGCTAAAAGCTAAGCACTAAAATCATTCGCCTGATTATAATATTGCCATTTCGAACACCGTCTTGACTCATTGATAGGCACAATTTTGTTGAATCTGTGGGTTATTACTCATGTAAATATGCAGTCTTATGGTTCAACAACGAATCATAGTTAAGTTTCTTCAACTCCAGATTAACAGCCTGGAGTTTTGCGTCTAGGAGGGGAAATTCAAGCAATTATTAGTCAAGCGGTCTATTCCTCAAATCATGTGAGCTTTGGAGTGGATTGGGGGAGGAGTTTGTACTCTGATTCGAGAAGGGGGTTCATGAGTAAGGCGGCACACTATTTTCAGTCAACGTTTTTTGGGGAAGTGGTTCGTGAAATTTGCCTGTAAAATGGTTAGATGGTGGAGGAAAGTGGTGTGTGCTAGGCATGAGGAAGGTTGGGTTGAGTGGTGGCCCTCGTTAGAACCGAATGGCATCCAATTTCCGAAAGACTGACTCTTAATAAGCTAAAAAGTATAGTTACACTCATCTTTTTAGCAGTGTTGTTAAGCCTCCAATGTTCTAGACAACAAAATTCATCACTAGGGTTTTGTTTCCTTATGCAAGGAGATTTTGCTGGGCCAACCACATTCACTGTTGCCTCAACACCACAATTAAAAAGTCTCCAAATGAGTGTCAAAAGCAGTTTTAGTGCATTCCTCAACGAGTTGTGCACCAGCCTCCGACTGATTATCGAAGAGTTGTGTTGAGAAGTCTTCTTATAGTCTGACCATACAAGAGGAGATGAGTGATTCAGTCCTTTTCAATGCTGGATTTTCAAACGTTCAAGTTCTTAGCAGCAAAATCACAATCACGAGAAATATGAGTACCATTCAATTGATTAACCTTTTGCATTCAGCAATCATATTATCCCGTACAGAGAGGCCTCCAGAAGTACTTGTTGTCATGCTAAGAATAGTACTGTACTATACGATGAAGTTTGAGATCTGGTAAATCTGTACATGGGCAGATGTGGTACCATCTCTACCATAATAGCCGTCAAAAGACCAAGGGTTTAAGCGAGAGAGGCCTGCCAAAATATGACCAAGGTGCCATATACATGTATTTGCCACTTCATGAATATAAAAGAGATGCCAGATTCAGCCACAAAATCATAAATTTTCCCAAAAGCTTTTCTTCCTTTCACCTGACGGGGAAGAAATGCTGTTTCTCATAAGATCCTCTGAATCTCGGCAGCTATATCATCCAAATCTATGACTTCCTTCTCTGTTCTTTTTGCCTTGTGAATCATCTCAAGCTCCAATTTCAATTCAGCTATTTGCTTACGCAAGTTATATCCGTTGTCCGGCAGTTTTAAGACTAGACCCTGAAAATGTGAGGACAGATATTTTGAACAAATGCGTTGCTTCACTCATTTAAGTCTTCTTTAGTTAAAAATGAGAGGTCGAACTCATGATAACAAGGGAGCAGATGATATCATGATACCTTGTCTGCTAAAATGAGAGAAAGCCGATTGATCCTTTCTTTGATTTCCGTTTCTGTCGGTTTACCTGCAGTACTCGTGGAAGAGCTGTTTCTGGACAATTTCACATCTTTTGGATTGAATGCATACTTTGCCCTGTAAAAAGGGAAAATTTTCACCTCTTAACTTAGGAAGACAAGTGAAAGCAAGTGACATTGTAGAGCACAGTTGCTCAAAACAATACCCATCAACATCACGTTCAAGCTGAGATGCTGAAGATGAGTTACCCACGAATGTAGTCCCTTTCACCCTGTACTCCAAATGTGAAGCTAATCAAATCCAACTTCAAACAAGAGAAATGTAAAAAACTGACTAATTAAAGTATTCAACAGCAATAATAAAACAAAAGTGGAAAACATGTTGCTGCAGTACTTGATTTAACACATGCTTCAAGATTTTGTTTTATAAAAAGTTATGCACAGCATTTGCTTTTACCATTTTCATTTACCATCTTAGCAAATCTCATAACCCCTAGATCTTAAGCGGGAAACAGTTGAACAAGTGCCTAGCGGTTTTGATATGTGCCTAATGTCCACATGTGATGGTAAATTAAAATGCAAAAACAGATTGCAAGCATAGCATCTTCGTTTTGTGTTATTATGACCAATAAACCTGTCAATGGAACAAATGTTGCAGCACCATAAATATTTGGACACTTGTACTAATAATACAAGAGAGCCTAAGACACATTCTACGAGCTAACTATACCAGCTAAATTTAGCAGTAAGATGAAAGGGTCTCACCTTATTATTTCCTCCTCACCCTGAACAACTGGCACAGTTTCCGTCTTGGAGAAAAGCAAGCTATGGTGACTAACTCCAGCTATACCTTTAGTTTCCAGAAACTTCATGTGGGCTTTCAAATACTCGCTCCTATAGATGAAGAGAAAGTGGTTATACTACTACAGAATATCCATTTTCTTTTCCCCCTGAAAGTGTTGTATGGCAATGTTCTTAGTTTTCCGCGTAGCAAAACAAAAGAACAAGTTATAGTTTGTCTTCATAATATGCAAACATATGTTTTCAAAAGCTTGGTTTGAAAACCAGTGAGACAGTGGCCGGAGGAGATTGCTGACAAGAGGGGGTAGCTGGAGTGCTAGATGGGGCCTTTGGTAGGAGTAGGAGAGGCAGGTGGCTGGCTGTGGTGTGTGTGGACAGGGATAAGATGACAATACTTAGGGAGGGAGGACAAGTGAAAACTCGTTTTGAAAAAAGCGAACATGCCTTTTTTTTAATTTCATCAAAAAACAAAAATTTTCTCAAACCATTAGCACTTCTCAAGCGACAAAAAAAAAAACACGTTATCAAGCAAGCCAGAACAACGTTAAAATTTTCTCTTACAGCAAAATGAGCACTCAGACAGTGAGTATGCTAATTAATTACCTACTCCAATGGTAAAGAATAATGTTTCTGCAATGATCAACAAAAGATTCATGCCAAATTTCAAAGATTCCAAAAAAAAAAAACTGTAACTAGGAAAGAATAATACAGCAGGCAATAGCAAACAAAACAAAATACACGTACAATATAATTCGTGTTTATATTATGCTAAACATCATACGCAATATGGACAACAGAAAACTCAGTGTCGTAAGTTCCTACAATTTACTCAGGCCAATCCAACTATTTATCATGCAGTTATGAGCCTATGACCTTCTTGTGTTCTAGAAAAGCAAATTTGTTTTGACCAAAAGCGAGAGGTGAAGATAGCTACCTGCCTCCAAAATAGTCATAACCAGCACACCCATGTTAAGAAAATGAAGAACGCATATAGTCATCTTATTATCTTAAATAGGCAATAAGAGGCATTTGCCCATACCAACGATAAGATCTGTCACTGTTTACTCAATCGAGTAATGTTTCTTAATATTTTTGTGAGAAAGCATGCTTTCTATTTGTAGGAAATAAAGCCGAAATGCAATCAATAAATGTACATTGTGTGGTGGCGATCATGCTTTTCATGCAACTGCTGCTGAGTGAGAGAAATGTCAAAGCCCTCTCTGGGAAGACTAAAAAGCTCCCGAAGATCCTGAAAGAATCAATTGCACTTAGGTTCACCAGAGTTATGCATTAGAGCAATAATTATAGCAAGATTGAACGACGAAAATAATTCTCCTAGAATTTACCGCCTGACTGAAGTATCTTGTCTGTTCTTTGTGTTCTGTTGCAGTTTTAAATAGTCCTCCCTTGTATATCTGCATAATGACTTTGATCGGTAAATATAGAACAAAATAATTTATCCGTAACTTAAGAATTAATGTCTGACCCAAACTTGGAATCACGATAACGAATGTTTCAAAGCACAACATTATTCGAAACATTAAATTATTCTTCCATTTAAGTCATACAATTAAATTTCACATCGCTAATGAGTCAATGGACACCTTATGAAGATAAAAGAGTTTCTACATTGTCTTTTCATGTAGTATAAACTTCAAAGCAGCATCCTGAGAATACCAGTGCCGATCCCAGGAGTCGTGTCTCGTGTTCGTGTCAGTGCTACATAGATTAGATGTTAGCAAGGGTCCCAAGACTCCAACAGTTTTGGTCTATTGTTACTTCTTAGTGATAGACTTGACCAAGAAGTGACAGACATGGCACAAACATGCAACAAAATTTAAGGGATGTCTGAATTTGATTTATCAGTTTGCTGATTATAAATAGGGAGAAAGAGCATCTGATGAGTGTCCAAGCATGTCTGTGTCCCCTGCGTGTCCGTTTTGGACATGTCACCTTCATGGCAGTGTGTGATTCAAAAGGAAACATGGTAAACCTGCTTTCTGTATATTTTTTCTTCAATAGTACCGCAAGTCATCAATCTGTACACTAGGACATCCTTCTTCTGTCCAATGCGGTAGGCACGATCAACACTTTGATTATCAGTACTGCAAGGTTAAAAAGAGATTAGTATTTCTTCTATTGCCTATCAACTTGATTAGAAGCACAGCAAAAGAAAACAATTAAAAGTATGCAACTACAGATAGCATTTTTAATTAGTTTCGTGATGACAGTGACGTAGTTCAGAAAATTATATTTTGCAAGCAAAAGGAAGATAGCAAAGAGGAAAATTAGCCAGATCCCAGAGGAGAAAACAAAGAGCTGAATATTAATCAAGGCAACTTTAGACCAGATCTATACTAATAAGACACGATTAGATAGTCATTTCAAGAACAGAAAGTGGAAATTTCTATTTTCTCCAGGTCTCCCTCAACTAATGAACGTGAAATCAAGTAGAGAAGTACGATAAATTGAAGACTAAAGAAAACAGAGGGGAAACTATAAGAGTGCATAAAGAAATACGAGAAACACTTTTATGATGTTCATCATTTGAGGAACACAAAAAAGCTCTACATTGAACCTATTTGTTCTTTCAAAATCATTGAATTCCGTACTCATCAATAT
Organism: Rhododendron henanense subsp. lingbaoense; assembly: GCA_020567845.1. Lineage (NCBI taxonomy): Eukaryota > Viridiplantae > Streptophyta > Magnoliopsida > Ericales > Ericaceae > Rhododendron > Rhododendron henanense. The sequence goes on from CM036324.1 coordinate 31,657,470, forward strand.
CAATGAAACCCAGATGAAGGATGTTGAGAATGTGCACCTTGGGTTCCATGCTGGATCAACCACTATCACACGGTCAGCTTTCGTAAGTGTCAGTCCCAAACCACCAACTTGAGATGTCAATAAAAATATAGGAGCACCAATCCCCTCTTGGAAGTCCTGAGAGTAAAAACTTATACTGAGAAGTACTGCATAAAAAATTGAATATGGAATCTTTTCAAAGACCTAAAAGTCTACAAAACTAACATTGACAATTTTCACCCGGTCATGAGCTTTAGTTGTACCATCAATGCGTAAGAACTTGTAACCTCTGGCCACCAATGATTCCTGATACAACAGCCACACAAATATTATCGTCTACAAAAAAAGCATAATTTCAAAACATTAACCTTATGTAACTTGATCATATTTGCTCGAATCATTTTATTGTACCACAAGGCTATGTAGTTACATCATACTCACACTATCACTAAGAAATTTCTTAACTAATCAGTACTCACTTCCCTCAATACCCAAGGCCTGCAGTGGCACATGCTATTGGCCGGTCACATCCCTATTCTGCTTGGATGGATTGGGGGTCGTAACACTAAAGGCTTAAACACTCCCCTCCTATTTTTAGCCAACCATAGTACTCAAGAAAACCAACGTCTTTCCTCCTTTACAATGTCCATCATTCCTTCTTGTTCCGCCTATTATGCTACCATGGGAACTATCATCGTTCATTTCCCACACAATCCATGCCTATTCCACCTTATTTATTTGGCTAAAAGCAACACAGTTGGTCTCCTAGTGAAAAAAAAATCATAGTCAAGTGGCTCCACCGCAAGTACCATACCACTTCACTTGGCTCTTACTAGACTTATTTCTAGGGTTTTTTAATTGGTTTAGCATTTCGAAGGGTAAAAAATCTTTTTCAAGCCGGTGTCCTCATATATCAAGCTGGCAAGTATCATGAATCACCTAACAAAGCATCTAAAACAAAATTCCCCAAAACTTATAACAGCCCTCGAAAATCATAAGATGATGCTAAGTTCAGAAGATTTATGGAATATATGTACATAACTACATATAAATGCAGAACATAGCATGAGACTATGTTTATGAAGAATGAAACATGTAACGCCCCATGTAGACCACTAACGCAGTAACATGATAGAGCTTAACCTAAGGGCCCAAAATGATTAAGCCCAAGTTACTAGTAGTAGCTAAAATGGTTTATTATACACCCAATATCACCCTTTTATACTTCAAATATGGAACAGGGTGTTACAAAACTGAGTTCGTTGAGTTAGCTATTTGATGTTTTGAGGTTTGTTCAGAACTTCAGACAAAGATCACATTTGAGCTCAGGTGATGGATTACAATTCATTTCATGGATTTCAAATGAAGAATACTTTTCTTGTTTGCCACGTAATTTAACACAAACCTGAATAAGATTAAGCATCTTGCGTGTCTGAGAGAAGATAAGAATGCAATGCCCTTCTGATATTAAGTTATCCTGTGACAAAACTTCGGAGACTCAGAGGAAAACAGTTTTAAACAATATTTCTGAGAGCATAAGTTTGGTAACTTCTTATTCTTACCAATAAGGCTAGTATGAAAGATATCTTGCATGACAGTTTGTCAGGCTTCTCTTCAAAGTCTACAGTCTCGGCGACATCTGCAATGTGCATTGCCAACTTTTCAGCAAGAACTTTGTCGTCCTGGTTTAACATTGAATCCATCCCTTCCAATACATCTTCAGCAGCTCTTTTTGTCAACAAAAGTGGATGATCACATATTTTCTTCAGAATCTGCTCAAAACAGATTTTATTTCACTATAATTTGCTTTCACGAGAAAAAAATACAACTGGAATATGCTAAAAAGCACATGATTCTACACTGTAACCTTCTTTCAGGAAAAGAAGAAGGCTACTCCAAATAGATGCCAAGAAGAAGGTATACTCCTGTCAGTAAAACAATTAAAGCTCAAGTGTGTAGTTGTCAAAGGCATGCCTAGGCCCATCAAGGCGCAGGGTTCTCACCTTGTTTGAACCCAAGTGAGGCGACTTGAATGAAGTGCAGCATAGGCGAGAAAGGCAACAAGGCAAAAAATAGGCGCGCCTTTTTCAGTTTAGATAGGTTAAAGGTATTACCTTCAGAGTTCAATTGATGTTATCCTCTCTCTCGATCACCAACAAACGAAACACAAGAACTCTCTCTCGATCTCTCTTCCCTCATTTCGATCGATCTCTCTCATATTGATTGATCTTCTCAACAGTCAACAATCGACATCTCCTCCTCTCTGAGCATTCGACATAAGCTCCTCTCTTTTTTTATTCTCCGAAAAAAATAGATTAATCTAGTTATCAAAATCAATTTAACTAGATTATCTAAATTTACCATAACTTGATGGCTAATTAGTAAATCCTCAAGATGAATTGAAGTCCCAGTTGGATAGTTACATGCTTTAACTTTACTTCAAATGTTTGATGCTTGTCTTTTGTTGATTTTGACGTTTTAGTTCTTCTCGATGTAAGAATTGTTGATTATCTGACATTTGGTGGATGTTTTGACGTTTTGTTCTATTTGGGCCTAGGTGCGCCTCTCGCTCTCATTTATGCTTTTCGATGTTATATTTATATCCCTTTAACATGTCATCAAAAGTAAAATCCTGTTATTCACAAGATAGTAACAAACGAATTGGTATACTCATATGAGAAAGAGCTCTCAGCTTCTATAAGCTGAGAACTAAGAAGCCATAGGTCAGAGCCATCCAATTTGCGAAAAGAAAAAAGAACTTTTTTCTGGTATAAACAGCCAAGATTGTTCAAAAAAATCGCTATTGCAATGTAGCCTTATGTAACCGATGACATGCTACCTTTTTCCCCTTTTAACAGCAACTCAATTTTCCTTGACAGCTAATTGTTTCTTAGTCACAAATTGGTACGAAAAATAGAAGAGCTGAATTTTGCTTCACAAAGGGAAAATTGTCTTCTCAGATTTTCAAAGATCAAGTCATTAACAACCAACGTAGTGAAGACCTGTAAATCTATCTCAAGAGATACCATGAAACTTTCGCTTCATTCTCTTTTTTTCTTACAGAAGTATATTAGCAAATTTAAATAAAAAAAAACATATTGATAACATGACGGCGGGGGGAAAAAAAAGCTACTGGGTCAACAAAGAAGATAAAGCTCCATGATAGTAAAAAGTTCCAGAAGCTGTACCGTGATTGCAGCAAGAGGTGAGCCATCAAAAGCTGAAACAACAATCTCACTTTTCAGAAAAGCTTCATAAAGTTGTCGCTACAACAATTAGACGACAGAAATGATGTTAGCATTTGCTTCAACAAAAACTAAAATGAAAGAAAATGTGTAATGAGAATAAGATAGTACTGCAAATTTATACCTGGCAACTAGTCAATTTGAGCCAGACGATAATCTCATTCTTCTTGGAAAGTTTGGTGGCCTCCGTGACATCATCTTCTCGAAACACCTCACTTTTCATGCGCCGCAAAAAATATGGTTCGATCCGTTCTCTTAACCTCTATGATAAGATGAAGAAATTGATAACTATCTTGAATTTTATAAACTTCAGGGAAACCTAGCTTACTTCCAAAAACACTACTATAACGACAAACAATAGCCAAATGCGTAAGTTGCAATAGTAGAGAAACATACACATAAGTTATAATCCATGAACGATATTGGCAAGGCAGCAAGTGTAGAATGAAACAACAAAATGTAAATGTATAATTTTCAATTTCGGAAGATGAAAACAAATTGAATGTGGAAAACCTCAAGTACCCAAAGGTCCCAAACAAACGGCTATAATATGAAGAGCTAACAATCATCGGATACCAATTCAAAGATACTCTTTTAGAGATATGATGGATTCAGATGGCAGCAAGTTGAACAAGAGCCATGGAAAAGATGCTTCACAAGCCCAATCTATAATCTTTTGCCATTGGATGAAGCTCATGTTTGATAGCTTGATAGACGTTGTTGGCCCGTTTCTATCAGCTAAATCTGTTGAACAAGAGCCACGGAAAAGATGCTTCACAAGCCCAAGCTATAATTGTTTGCCATTGGATGAAGCTCGCTTGATAGTTATTGTTGGCTCATTTCTATCAGCTTAATCTATTGGCACTTCGGTGATCTACCATTGTAGGTCTTCTTGGGGGTGCCATAACATTCTACTTCTGCACATGTCTTGATGTTTGCATTTTATGCAAGATGGCGTTGCAATTGAGGAAGGGTGTTGGATAGCTTTACATACATTGTTGGACACATTTTGTGAAAATTTAAGCTTAGCAAACATGTCGACATACTTGGGACCTAGAACAATCACGTTTTAGCATCACAAGATCTTGTGCTATAAATAATCTAACATTGTCTACGTTGATGGTAAGGTTTTAAGGTCAGGTACTTTGGTAATACCTAGATCTATTAGACATGGATTGTAGGGCTTGCTCATGGTGATGTTAAGCATCATGTACTTGAGCTTTATTCATATGTTTATATTATGTCGTTGCTATGAAGTCATGCAATGCTCCCAGATCAAACAGGTTTAGTTTTAGAAAATCATCACCAGCAAAATATTATTATTTGTAGATTGCGTAATGCAACTACACCTTAAGTGTGATGCACTCATGCCTACAGCATCTATGAGGCATAGTACCAACCAAAATTATAGCCATTCGGTTTTCCTTATCTTGAAGAGCAAAATAGCAGTCCTCAAACACAGCTGAAATAGAAGAAATGATCACCTTTGCTACTGTTGAACCAATGTGTTTCTCTCTATCAGTTGCACTTTTTTCATTTCCACAAAGAATGGGGCCCTCATATTCTAACTTGAACCTGGATAATAAAGCACACATATCATGCCTCCAGACCCAAGAAAACAAAAGCCAAATGGCACATGAAGCTTAATTACCCGTTCTTGTCTCCCAATAACTGAGGACAACAAAAGTTGAACAAGGCCCACAATTCCTGTTCGACATTAATTAAAAAGAAAAGCCAAAAAATAACATTGGGTAAGATAACATATGTAGTAAATGTTCAGTGACGTATATAACATTAGTACTTAGAGCAAACAACCGAAAAGAATGGCATAAACAATACCTTCAGGTCGTTTTGTATTGGCGTGCCACTAATAACAATACGATGAGCAGAAGGTATCTGGAGCAAACTTTTGGCCCTTTGCGTACTAGGATTCTTTATCATGTGTCCCTAATGTTAAAACATTTCGAGAAAATGGAAACTCCATCATTATTTTCGAAATCAAAATCAACTGTCCAAAAGTAAAGCAAAGAAACAATCATAAAAATGTGGAAGGGGCTGAGATGATATAAGATTACACTTGTTAGAGGTCATGAGTCTCATGCCCTAGCGGCGCATTAAGTGTTACCCTACCCAGCTCGTCCACTAAGTGTGGGGACAAGGTCATCTACTACTATCTCCTTGCAGTCTTGTTTGTTGTAGGTAAGAGCCATGTGAACTAGGTACAACCATTTTCAGGATGAAAGATGACCAGTTCGTTATCCAATGTTGTGAGCTAGAGAATGTCACAAGGCCCAAGAAATATTTATTTGCGCAAGTGTGCATAAAGCAAAGCAAACACGAAAGGAGCCTAAATAACTAAGGCTTAGATGGTTTTCCATTTTTTTTGTGTTTAAAACTATAAAAAATTTGAAGGAAGATTTACATACCATCTCAGTGTCTCACTCTTCAACAAATATACTACGTGTCTACGCCCATCTCCCATGTCCCATCTCATACTTTGTTCTAGATTTTAACTGCGTCATTGGAGAAATTTATCTAACAAAGTCCAATGAGTTAGTTTTATGAACGGGTTCTAACTGTTGTGCTCTTTTTTCTTTGTTTCATATTTTGCCATTTTCTGAAAGCATGTACAATGAAATCTTTTTTCTTATAGCAATTTCCTTTTTGGTTAAATTTGAAATTGTTTTTCCTGTGCTTTTCAGTTTTTCATTTATATATCTTCCCAGCTTTGTTATATTCCAACGGGCAACGGCAATAAATTGTACCTACATTAATGACTCCGGTCGAAGTGTTCGATTATAGAGCCCATCCATCAGTCCTAAAAACACAATTATCAAGGTTTTTTTGAATCTTGGTTCTCCAAATCAAAGTCTTCTACTTTGGGCAAACCTCTTACTCTACAAGGGAACAATTATTGAGTTTGAGTTTGTTCGCAAGCCACAAAGAATGAACATACACATATGTTCTTGTATATGAATTCAAAGCCAAACAATCAGTACAATTGTCAATATTAAGATTGCACCAGGTAGAGTGATCAAGTGAAGCATATTAATCTCAACCAACAAACAGAGTTGCTCATTATACCTCATCAAGTATCATATAGTCCCATGTGATGTCATCTTCACTTCTATCGTCGTGAAAGTAATAGTCCCCACTCAATGCTTTAGCATTATTCCGCACAAGATCGTATGTAGTCAGAAGAATACCTTTGTCCTAATGAGAGACATTGCATTGAACATAAAGACAGTATAAGTTTGATTACTAAACGAAGGATGGCTTACTTGCCAAATAGAAATTGTTAAAGCTTGAAATAAAAGCTTGGAGGCTATGCAAATATACATTGCCTCCTCCAAAAATTAATTTCCCAAAAGAACACAGGAAACCTGTTAAATCCATGACATGCATGATGCCGAACAAAAACTCCAATTTTCACTCGACCAGATTTGGAGTTAAAGTGAAACTTTAGATCATGCTTAGGTCCAATAATGTTCTGATTTTCACACATCGACTCAATTCCTTTTGTATCAACATAAACTTCAATTCCTAGTGGAAGACTTGAAGCATTAAACTTATATCCAGAATTACCGTCTTGCTTGCCATGCACTCTACATGTCGTTAGCATAGTATAAAAGCCTTTACTTCTAAAAGATGCTGAGAGACCTACTTTCTTGGCTTCTACTCCCCGTTAAAGGAACAAGAGGACAAAAATCTAACCTCAAGTATAAATTGGAGTTCATATTGTCGCGTTTTGGCACTCCCAAAATATCTGCACAGAAAGTAGCTATGTTACAATTTATCCCATCTTACTTCGTCATATAAGAAACATGTACAAGCCAAACAGCCTCACTCTCTTGTTTTCTCAGAGAGCCCCAAGGCTGATAGTTCTTTGATCCAATGGGGTAGTAGTGTCTTGGGACAAACAACCAACGCCCTCTTTATCAAATTGGAATGAAACAGCCCAGCTAAAAATCCACAGATCTATACCAAAGGAAAATAAGAGCAACCCCTCATTACAAACATATAATAGAAAGCAGATCTCAGTAGCATGAATTTCCATTTGTTTTACCTGCATTGTTTTACCTAAGCCCATGTCATCGCCCAAGATGCCTCCCTTACCCTTACAATGAAGAGACCAAAGCCACTCCAAGCCATCTCGCTGATGAGGATACAAAATTTTTGCAAATTTACCAGGTAATATAAATGTTGACTTTGGGCCCATCAAAGTAAGTGAATTCTCATCCCCGGAATCTGAATCATTGCTGCAATTATCCAGTGGATCAACAACGTCAGACTTGTCAAATCCATCTTGTAACTTACCACGTCGCCTCTCAACTTCTTTGACCACTTCATTGCCACTCAGAATGACACAATCATCATCCTCTTCATCTCGTTCTTCAAACTTGGCAGAAAATGTTTGCCTCATGGGGACAGATTTCCCAGGCACTGTTTTTGTTTCATTCTTTGTAAGTCCATCACCGGCATTCTTAGGCCTGCCAACCCTACCTACAAAATCTTCAACATGTCCATGATCGATTTGCTCATGATATCTATCCAGCCAGGTTTCAGTTCCACCTCCTGCCATGGACTGGTTTGTCGTATCCGAAGAGGAATCACATGGATCAGAGGTGAGTGAAAAGGAAGAAGCTGCACTCGAGAATTCAGGATTATCTTGCTTCTTAGCTTGCTTATAATCTTCATCTGTAACTGAAGCAAGCGATTCCCCTAACAAATTACCCATTTTGGCGGGGCGTTTTTTCTCAATTGAGAGAATCTCGAGCCTAGAGCTTAAATCACTTAAAATATCCCTAATTTCATTTTCACCACTGGTATCCCTCCCAACTCCATTTCTCAACGGTTGGGGTGAATCAAAATCTGCAAGCCCAGAAAATGCCGGGTCATCCTTTGCAGTTTTGTTCTTTCCATCATTGTAATCATGATTATCATCTTTGGATGAAAGTTTGCATAGACGACGCCTTCCTTCCACCTTAACTTTTGATGGCTTCTTATCTTCTAGAATTGATCAATCAATTAGTTCGAGTAAGAAACCATAACATGCAAAAACAACCAAAAACAGAAATAAAGTTATACTGTAAACCATAAAGAAGGATTACAAAGACAATAACTTAGTCAACAAATAAAGTCATAAAGACAAGGCTTAAAATCAGTAGTTCCAGCAATCACTGATACATCAAACGAACCTGTACCCTCCTCCCCATCAAGGTGATCTCGAGAGGAAACTTTGCCCTTGGTCATGACCCTCTGTGGTTTCTCCTCTACTGCAGCTAGTTCAGCCAATAGTACAGATAAGAAACCAAAATCAAGAACACAAAATAAAATAAAAAAACAGGGTTAATCAATCAACTCGAGGTTGACTCGTTTCGGTTAATTAAAAGCTCATTTGAGGATCAAAAGCAATGAAAAATAACCAAGTTAAACACATTTTTTAAACTTGTGAAGTGCTCACTCCAGCTTGAACAACACAGTAGTTGGTTTGATAACCTTATACATAACTTTAAAACTAAGCTCATCAAGCTCGGTTCATGATCGAGTCTGTTAAAACTCCTCTGATATGGGATCAATTGATAAGCAAGTCAAGCTTGAACAATCCACTATATATATGCATAGGCATATATGTGTGTGCGTTTGTAGTGATAGATTGGTATGCGAAAAAATGCATATGCAGAGAGAGGGAGACCAGGTTGATGGAAATCGAAATCAGTGATTCCAGAAAAGTTGGGTTGGGGTTCATAGAGCACGGATGTGGTCTCACAGCCATCATTTTGCAAAGGAGATGTACTTCTAGGCTTCTAGCAAAGGAGATGTACTTCTAGCGAGTGAAAGTGGAGAAGTGGCAAAGCCAATATTTCAATCCAAGCAGGGCCGGACAAAAAGATGAAATTTCATTCAAAAATATAGTAGTCTTTATATTGATAGTACTTGTGTTCCAATATGATACACTATATATTTAGCTAATTTTGGCCCAATACATCAATATGTGAATTTCTTATACTTTTTATTTGGTAACTAAAACACACGTGTACAAATTATCTTATTTTGCAAAAATTCTTAAGGTGGTGTTATGTGATGAATATTTAACCCTGATTAAACCATAAATTAAGGGCCTATTTGGAACATGTGCAAGGGAAGAGAGAGAGTATTATTAAGAAAGAAAGTGAGGAAAACGTAGGAGAAAGTTTACTTTGCTCAAACCATTGTTTTGCTATCTTCTTCTCACTTTTGCTCCAAACCAAACTAGGGGAAGGAAAATAATTTCAAGTTTTCCCTTCTTTTTCTTTCTTTTCCCTAATATAGTAAGATCCTAACAAACCCTAGAAGATACTAACATACAAATTAGACCTATATCTAATACTAGTAGACGGAGAGAGAGAGAGAGAGAGAGAGAGAGAGAGATTACCAATATTAGTAGACGGAGGAGAATCAAAATCAACGATTCCAGAGAATCGAGGAACGTCGTCGTGTAAATCCAGCTTCTTCACCTTCGACTGCTCATTTTCCTCTACGTAAACCCACTCATTGACAATCAAGCCAAAGCATAAACATTAAAAAAAAAACGTACACCACCTCCTCCAAAGGATTGTCCAGTCCGCTAAATGATTTTTCGCCAGTGAAAATTCCAACTTTTACCGCTAGGTACTGAAGTACCAACGAGTTCTTTCATTTCATAAAAAAGGAAGTTCGAATTTTTTCTTGATCGAGATGCATTTTTTCAAACATTCAAACCTTTTTCCGTAGTTACTAAATCAACGAGTCCGTTTAATTTATAAAAATGTTTGAATTTTTTCGATAAAAATGCATTTTTCCAAGTTCTCGTTTTGCGGTTCGCGGATCGAACAATCTTTGAATATATAAATATACACACATATATGTGTGTGTGTAGATATATATATATATATATATAGAGAGAGAGAGAGAGAGAGGGGTTTACGATGGGGTTTGGAGTGGGGGCGAGACTGGGAGGCGGAGAGGGATTGGAGGAGGCGGTAGTGGCGATCGTTCAAGCTGAGTGGCTGTCGATTCGACTTGTCAGCCATTGTTGCTGTTGTTGTTGCAGAGAGTTTCTGCAACTAGCAATTAGGGCTTCAAAACCTATGGAAGGAAGGAAGGAAATGGGTTTGGGGTATTTTAAAGGAGACCCTTGCAGGCTGTACTTTTATCCCGCTCTTGCGCCTGATTTGAATTTTTCTGGGGATTGTTGAAAAAAATTACTCCACTAAACACGAAAAAACTTTGGAAAAAATATTTTTTAGAGGAGAACCAAACAAGCTTCTACTCGAATCAAGGAATACTCTCTTTTTAAGTTTAATTTTCAGCTCACTTGTGTTTACGAAAAATTATTGACTGATTTTTAGAAATTTTTAGATTCTAGCTTCTGAAAATTATATTAGAATGTTTATGAAAAATTATACATAATTAATTTTTTGAATTTACAGGTTCTGAGAACCTAAATAAAAGAAGAGAAATTTTCAAATTTTCAGTATCGCTTCAAAATCTAAATTTCTACATATTTTTGCAACTGCAACAAACAAGTGGTTCTGAGAACCTAAAAAAATAAGAGAAATTTTCAAAGATGGGTTTGGGTATCTTTTCAAAATCTTTAAAATTTCTACATATTTTTTTGCAGCTGCAACAAACAAGTTTATCAACTTCTACCAAATCCAAAATCTGAACTTCGCAGCGGAATCACAAACTAAACTAGATCTTGTGCTCATTGGTCATCTTTTTTTTCCCAATTTGAATTACAATACATCATCGAAACAATGTATCGAGGGTAGAAAATTTGAAGAAAAATAAGTAGGGCAGAAAATCAATAACTCTATTATATAAATGCTCAATTGACCTTTAAGGTTTTCGTCAAAATCAACAATGAATATAAATTTAAGACAAAAATAAAAAAAACACAACTACTATTACAAAAGGACTTGTCCAAGATGTCACAAGATCCTCAATCTCCCATCCCAAGCTGCTTCCTCACCGTTTAATCAGTGCTAGATCAATTGATCGGATGATAGAGAGGAGGTATCTGGGACGAGAGAGACAAGGACAGGGGATCTGATCCTATTGAAAACATGAGGTCCAATCCAGGTCAGCCGATAAAAATTGTCTCAACTCTCTTCCGGCATCTACTTTCCTCACTGTACAGAGTCTCCGCTGTTTTTCTGGGTTGGAGACGAAATGATACAATCCCTTGTATAACGAAGTTGGCTTCATCTGGAGGAGACTGGGCTCTCAACATTCAGGAGAGTTGAAGTCTCAAATAGTCCTATGAACCTGTTTGTGATGATGCTTGCTAGAAAGAATCCACGGAAAAAACATAATTGCGTTAGCCAAAAGATTTTACAGCAGAATGGATACTGAAATTTGACAAACAGGGCACTAAAACCACTACTTAGGAAATTCATACCAATGCAAGAGGAAGTTCAGACACCTGTTGTTTGGTATCCTCTGAGACAGAAGCCAGCATTTGTTGCCTCCTTTCTTGTTGGGCTTTCCTTCGGTTGGTTTCCAGGACGATAAGGAGAGCAGTAATGTCAGCTGGGCTAACCCCACCGACTCTGCTTGCTTGACCAATGGTTTGAGGCCTCACCTGAAAGCAGGAGACATAATTTAATCTGAGCAAAAGCCGTCTTAAGGTTTATTTATCATCAAACTTCATAACAAAAACAACGGAAAGGTTAACTTTCACAGAAACTCAAAAGGAGGAGAAAAGCAAAAGTTCTAACGCAATCTCAATCTGATAAGCAAATGGATCTGGTATCCCGTTCAACACTTGAAGGCAATCTATTTACCTATAACGAAGCTCTATATATCCAAACCCAACCAACCCAAATACCTGAGGCCCTGAACACAGCCAAAGCCCGAGCCAAAAAAAAACTTACCCCGTTCCCCGTTCCCAATTACAGTGTCCATAGAGTTAAACTCTTAGTTTGATGCTTTAGATCAAGAGTCAAGACCAACAAGTTGAGAAATCACATGACATGAGATGTCAATCAATTGGCTCGGATGCAAGCTAAACTAGAAAAGCTTGCAGGAAAAGGCTTTGGATACTGAGCATTAAGGTGGTGTTCCTCCACTGCAGACTTTAGTAACACAACCACCAGCACATACTAAGCGGTCGTCCATTGGTTGATGGAGACAGTGTGTCAAGTAGGAGTTCCTGATTTTGACAAGGATATATTCTATGTTTGGCTACAAAGTTCAAAGAGTTTCTTTCATTGAACCAAATGACTGCAGAAAGGAAGCAACTTTTTCCTGAAGCAAATAAGGCACGACTAGAATTGGGGGGCCAAATATTAACAGGAGCATTATGCCTCCAGAAATAGCGATGACATGAAGTAATGATCGGGAACATTACCATAGTGATGAGTTTAATGACACAACACATCCCATGTTAACATCATATTTCAGATTTTCCCCACTCATAGATGAATCCTATGTCATACAAATTTGCAACAAATTTGGAATGCCATGAGTCCATGACCATTAAATGAAACCAGGAAAAGAAAAAAAAATTAACTCGTTACAATTTTTCATCTGAGACAATGGACAATATCTTACTGGCATGTTTATGATTATTCATACCTTGGATAGTTTTTCACGCGCTTCAAGGCAAAGATTTGTCATTGAATAGTAATCCAAATCCTCGGGAAGAGGTCTATGTTGCTGGTGAACCATCTACAAGTAGAACAAGAGAAATGAATGGAGAACTAACATGCTTCATAAACATATGTGACATGCTCAATAAAAGGACACCTTCCAAAAGGGTCCTGAGCTTTTCCATTGCATCAAATGTCTTGCTCATTCCACAAGGCAGATGAAATGCAACAATCTACTACAGTTGATTACTAACCTGCTGTAGTTGGCTCTGTTGGCGCAAGATAAAGCCCTCATACTTGATATCAACCTCCACACATTCTTTGTCGATTCTAGATAGAAGATCATTTCCAAAGCCATGCTTATCAAGAACTTTATAATGTATGTGAGGTTTCTTAAGAAGACTTTCCAGGGTTGAGGAGTCCTTCACTGGCTGACAAGACAAAAGGGTAACATCGGCAGCCAAATTTCCACCTGGAAGTGAACACCAAATAGTAAGTTGGTTATCTATACCTCTAAAACAAAAACAAATAGGAGCACAAATGTTTTCGAAGTCAGTCAATCAGGAGCACCATTAATTTGTCCACTCGCAACAATTTTACCTCATGTCTGATTCCAAAGCAGTGATCAGACATGTTCAAGCATATGTCAACATAGTTTCATACTCCAATAGACCAGTAAATTTGTTCACACAAAGACCAGGGCTCAGCTATTAGTCTATGCTCTTCGAGAATTATTAAGCAGGTAGTTGTCATGACAAGTGGAATTAATGTCATACTCTATGTCTACATATCAGAATCGCTTATGGAAAATTTAGGTGTACCTTACATCTTTCTTTCAACAAAACATAAGGGAAAAAAAAAAACTTCTTATCACATATTTTGATAAGGAGAAGACAAACCTGAAATCCTGACGGTTTTTAATCGTTTCTTTTCCTCTGAAATTCGAGCTTGCTTATCCTGATATATTTTCCAGCGCCTATCATCTATCAAACCAATTTCACGGCCCAGAGGAGTCAGACGGCTGTCCGCATTATCAGATCGGAGCAGCAAACGGTGTTCTGAGCGGCTAACAGGAGGAAAAAGCAACTAATAAGACAGGCCAAAAATTAAACATAGGAAAATGAACAAAAGCCCCTCCAAAATTGTTTTTTGAGGAACTAGGTAAATCATCACGCGAAGTCTCAACTACAGAGGGTCGGCCACTACCCCAGGGTCTTCAATTTATGAAACTTATATAGACCATAGCCAGAATGAGGATCTTGAGGTTTGGCAGGAATATTTAAATTCTTTTGGCAGAAATACTGTAGAAGACACTTTGGCAGATATTAAAGATACCTCTCAAAACACACCAGCAATGCACTGGTTTCAGAAAGCATTTTAGACAAGTCTATTTGAGATATGGCAACTTTTGGAGATTGACATTTCTATAGGTAACATCTCAAATAAACTAATTTATTGGGTAGACAATAATCCCATTGTATGTAGTTCAAGTATATGCAGACTTCCCTCAGCAATTATGGGTCTAATATGATTGAAAGGGTAAGGCACAATTTTCATTAACAGCCGCTGTCTCGCATTTTGCTCAAGCCTAGCACCGAATTTTAACCCTCAACATGCAATAGGACATCCTGAGTCTGTTTCGTTTATAGCTCAAATCTGCGCAGATACTCAAACAAGCTTCATAATGCAAAACTAGCATCGACAATATTTTGACATAAAGAACAAGCTATTCAATATCAGAAATAATAGGTCAGTCAATCCGTGTCATTTCCTGATTTTGCATGTCTTGCCTACAAACGTAAATACAGACAGCAAACAAGTTAATTTCACCCCATAGGATATTTATTTGTGCCTCTTTTAAATTCCTCCGCTTCTGTTCCCTCCTATCTACAGCTAGAAATTTGCAGCTTCGTATGTCCTCCTCAGTCTCACACAAGACAACAACAAAGGAAAGGTTGTCTACCTTGTTAACATGCGATAAGGCTCTCGCAAGTCTTTGGTGACCAGATCATCAATCAAAGTCCCTATGTAACTGCTTTCCCTCTCAAGAACAACAAGGGGTTTACCATCTGAGTGCCTTGCAGCATTAATTCCAGATAGAATTCCCTGATCCAGAGAACATAGAAAGTGAGCAAAGGTCTGTTTGATGCATGAATAAAAGTACTAGAAACAACTAAACTTCCAACCCAAAAGAAAACAAATATTATTCTCTTCGATGTGTGAAACCTAGGAAACTAACACGATAGATGGCATTATATAAGGCTTTAACCAAAGTATAAGACCTGCGCGGAAGCTTCTTCGTAGCCTGTTGTCCCATTTATTTGACCAGAGAAGAAAAGTCCTTCAATTTTCTTCGTCATAAGTGACCTAGAGCACTGATGAGCAGGCAAGAAATCATACTCCACGGCATAAGCAGGCCGCAGCATTGAACAGTTTTCAAGTCCAGGTAATGTTCGCAAGAGTGGTAACTGTAGTCTCTCAGGTAAACCAGTTGAGAATCCCTGCAAGGATGCCAAGGAAATCATCTAAAGCTAGATGTAGCAAAGAATCATAAGAAAATACTCCATATAACATAATTTGCTTGTATCTTGTGTGGCAAAATAATAGGCAGCATTATACAAAGGGATATCATTGCCCATCCCACCCTCTTTTTGTACATGTATTCTTCCACTGGACTGGGTTTCATGTCCCTTTGAAATTTTCTCTACATATTATCTTTACATTGGAATCCTCTCCTCTTTTTAGTTCTGCTTTTGGATTTCTGTCCAAAAAAACAAACGCATTTCACATCCTGACTTTTTTTCTTCTAGTAAGTTAAGCAAGTTCATATCTGATAAAGGATTTTATGAACAATTTTTAAATCCATCAACCACCCAAAGTTGAGGTACCTTTGAGGCCAGGAAATGTAAATGGTGGCCACTACACCATCACGGTGTATGGAGAAATTTTGTACTTCCTTTATTTGCCTTAAAAATTAAAAGGGCATCATATAATATTTCAAACGCAGCAAAGAGATGAAAATATGGTTCATAGTAATCTGCAATCAAGAAAAATCACTCGTTGTATCGGGAAGTTATTTGAGTTGAAGTAGAAAAGATGTGAGGGACAAGAAGGCCATACGAACATGGGTGGAGCCCATGAGACAAGACATTCGTGCTAATGTTTAGCATTGGATCTCAATCTAAATTTATCGACGCATATAGCTGACACTCAACACTCAAGTAGTCAGGGTTAAGGTCTTATCCATGTGATGCTGGATTAAATAATAGATGAATGCAGTGGAAGAAAGAAATGAAGATGTTACAGTAGAATATAACCGTAACGACATCCTTAAAACAGAAACAAAGTTGAGCAGTTGAGGAACTCGACCAATTGATCTCAGCCATACTGATCGTAACACAAAATTGGCAAAAACAAGGGAGATCTCCATTAAACCGAATAAATTGAAATGATTATTTTGATTCAGCTTTAGCAAATGATAAACATTAACAGAAGGCACTTTTACTTGCTAATACAAAAGGTCAGGAAAAGCAAAGTTCAATCTCACCTGCACATAGAGCTCTGGCACAGTCCGACCTTCAGGTTCAAGAAAAATTTGATGAGACTCTTTATCTTGAAATCTAACAATCTAAAACAATAAATAACTGATCAAGCATGTTTGAATGGAAACAATAACTTCTAAACCAAGATAAGAAAACATGAAGACAAAAAAAGATAAGAAAACATGAAGACAAAAAAATAATATTTCTGCATAAAGATAGCCAGTTTCCAAAGTACAATAAAAGTCCATTTTGTATCCATTTTTTTGACATGCATTTTTTCCCTACCTACAAGAACCTGACCGAAGTTTTCTCTAGGGGCTACAGACACCGATAAGCAAATCAACCTCGATCTCATGTTTTTCCTCCAACCAAATGAGAGTAAATAGTAAATCCAACATAAGATCATTCATAATGTGTTTTGCCCTCCTTCGGCATTTCTTTCGTTGAAATTTCCCCGTAATAGTATTAGCAATTTAGCATTAATGTATCATACAGCAATGATTAAAAACTATGGTACTACTTATCAGAGGAAGAAAGAGTGATGCAGTACGAAGACAAAGGGAAAGGCGTAGTGTAGATGGCTGGTGGGAGATGAGGCGGCTATGTTAGCCCTTGGGAATTATGGTAGGCACTAAGATGGGTGGGGATAATCAGAGGTAGGAGATGTAACTGTTAGATAGCTTGATTATGCATTGTTGGGCCATCTCCTAACAGCCTAAGCTTTTGGGACAATTGGAATAGTATGAGAGCTTTGGTTGTGAGAGGTCTTGGGTTCAAGTCTCTTTGTTTGCAGTTGTTCCCCATTTGCATTCTGCTTCTCCCCTTCATAGTCTGTTTCGCTCTCTCTGTGAAAAAATTGCATCTCAAC
Organism: Rhododendron henanense subsp. lingbaoense; assembly: GCA_020567845.1. Lineage (NCBI taxonomy): Eukaryota > Viridiplantae > Streptophyta > Magnoliopsida > Ericales > Ericaceae > Rhododendron > Rhododendron henanense. The sequence goes on from CM036324.1 coordinate 31,674,757, forward strand.
GTGTAAAACAGGGTTGCACGTGAGGGAGGGTGTTAGATAGCTTGACAAAAATTGTTGGGCCATGTCCTAACAGCTTAAGCTTGGGATTACTGGCAACTTAACAGTAACAACAGAGCGAGCCTTAAAAGAGAGAATGGCAGTGGTGTGCATGGTGCTCAGATGAATGGAGATAGCATAGCGAAGGATCCTTTGTGCATGCAAGGAGGAGCCCTTTCATAAAGGTGGTCGAACCATAGGGCCAGCTCATCCAAGCACCACCTCCCATGCTGAAGGATAGGTTGCTCAGCCCCCTTGGTATGACAACCTGAAGAAGAAAAACAGTGTGAGGAAAGAGAAGAGAGCAAGATAGCATTCTCTTCCTCCCACACTAGTATCTATAAATTACGTTCAAGTACAAAACACCCCTAGGAAAGAACCCTAAGTAATCACATAGAAACTGAAGAAAGAAAATAGACTCCTTTTTATCAGATTATTTGTGTCAACTGAGATGTGAGGGAAAGTGGAATTGACTTCAACCATGGACCTGATCATTTAGACATTAACTGGTAGACGTTTCAATTTTAAACACTTTGTCATCAATCTAGGCCAGTCAAGGTTCATCTAGTCTTATGAACCTAACCAAAATGGACAATGCCTGAATTGCACAAAGTTGTACAATCCACGATTATTCACCTATTATCTCATCTGTGTGACATCATAAAAGATATCTATAAATTGTTTCAGCCATATTACAATTTACAAAAAACCAAAAGGAAAAACGAATAATCTCTAATATCCCAGCTTTCGCTCCACCTAAAACTTGAACAAATGAGAGATCAAGACACCATAGTTTCTCCCAAACAAGTCATATCAAGCCCAAGTGTGGGACTCGTAGTTGCACCTAACTAAGCACCAGTTAATGCAGAAACCTCAAACGAAGAATCCGGATATACTATGAATTATAAGAGGCTTAAGAGCTGATTCATGCATAACATAGTCCATCAATGACACACTTAAAAGAACTTAACAACTATAACCGGCTATCAGATTAGCAAACAGCAACTAAAATATTCCTAAGCATAACAAATGAAACAATGAGATTGGTAAATCAAATCACTGGTGTAGGGAGATGTATAAACCCAAGGGTCAATTGTCTGATACTTCATGAATTTAGAAGTGTCCATACAACATAGAATACAACACTGCAACAAAAAATATTCTGCAAAATGTCTATAACGTACGCACTTAATTAGAGACAGGATTGGAAGATAAAATATACCTTGTCTTCAATGGAGGGGCAGTATCTGGGTCCCTTAGCTTCAACCCATCCTCCATAAGTAGGAGTTTCGTGCAAGTTCTCTTTAATCAGTTGGTGAGTTCTCTTTGTAGTACGTGTAAGATAGCAGCACATTTGCTCCCTTTCTATATGGTAATCAGGATCAAAACTAAACCAGCTAACCTGCTCATCATCAACTCACATTCAGAATAATCCTCAACGCTGATTCAATTTCATTCAATGCTCAAGGTAAAAAGCAAAATCCCTTCAAGTAATTGTCCCTAAGTCGCAAGGCTATCGACTTCTAATATTGCACTGTAACCTTGAGCTGTATAGGTGATAGTTACAATGCTTAAGCCACGAGTTCAACATGTGATGGTAGCTGTACCTAATAACCACATCTTTGACTAAACCAATCTAGCCACTGAATTGTGTGCAAGCATTTCTCCAAAGTCCAAAGAATATCGCATTTTTGTATAGTAGCAGAACGGAAAATCTTCAAAGAGTGTTTCCTGGTGATTTATACCAGCCATGTAGACATGCATACTGAAACATGTTGCCACAGTGTCTAATCAATTCACATTTGCACATCTTTTTGGACAAAGCATGAAGGTCACTATCTGAACATGTACCATTGTACCTTATGCATTTGCAATCCTTTTCAGTCAAAACAAATTATTTATGTTGCGAGAATGAACAAAACAAGTTGGAATGCACAATCTGAACATACATTATAAAAACTTAATGTACTGAGCCTCCTAATGAGAATAATAGGAGGACCTCATCATCTCCATGTTGCGGCTCCAATCCAGAGAAATCTACTGTACGAGAATCCACGCGTGCAGGTGTGCCAGTTTTTAATCGATCAGTTTCAAATCCAAGCAGCTGTAAGTTTTCTGTCAGACCCTGTGAAGCTGACTCACCAGCTCTTCCTGCAGGCATAGAAGTTCTACCAACCCATATTTTCCCACTCATGAAAGTGCCAGTTGTAAGAATAACTGAAGAGGCATAGAAGTTCATCCCAAAAAATGTCCGAACACCTTCCACGTTATCATTCTTGCCCAACAAAATATCGGTCACCATTGCCTCTCTAATACAAAGGTTTGGAGTGCTGCAAAAAAAAAAAATTACCATTTACAAGATAATAGATAAACACCATGCATATGCAAAAAAATAACCAGGCCCGCTTTTCTCATAAATTTTTTCATAACTGGGAAGAAAATCTTTCTACAGAGATCACACTACCACAGCTACGTCCAGAGATTCAGCTTCCATTCAAGAAAGATTTGATTCATGATTTCAAGTTAGTGGTTTGATTTCTCATTTCTTCATATAAGATTATTGTTTTGTCTGATGGCCCCTAGAAGTTTAGCTCAATAGCTTGCCCCCAATGAAGCACCATCAACTAAATGAATTGCAAAAAAATTTAAAAGAGGTTATCTAAATAAGCTTGCCTCTCCACAATTCCTCTCATATGCATAGCATATTCCCTCTTATCAGTTTGAGCACGTAATGCCCTCACAGCAGGGCCTTTTGAGCTGTTGAGAACACGCTTTTGCAAATAACACCTGAAATACAAATAGGAATAAGGACATTCACAACAGAACATAATAAACAATAATCTCAAGCAATTAATATCAAAACATGCAGACAAAAATATTGCTGGCATGGAAAGCACACACGTGCATACAAACACGCGCAAACGCACGGAAAAATAGAGATGTTGACCTAAAAGGAAAAAAAAGGTATCCAATTCTAAAGTATGAAGCCAAGAGAATATACTGCCTCATTAAAATATCTATAATTTACCACTGGCTCATCCTTATGTATATCTGTAAATAGAGAGGTACATTTATGTACTAGGATGCAGGGGGATTTTAACATAGAACGAAAAAAATAGCAAATCACATGACTTGTATCAAAATTGAAACAATATAATCGTAGAAACGTTACCACAATCCAATAAGAAGAAGATATATTTCTAGTAATCAAAGCAAAACACTACCACGCATGTTTAACATGTAAATGCGTGAAGATGTTGATACTACTGAGTGAATGTTGCAGTAAAAAAAACACCCTGTTAAAAAGGAACAGTTGTACTCATGCCCAAGAAACACGAAAGGCATCTAAGGCGAAAAAGTAAGTACCTATCGGCAACCTTTCCAATTTCACCACCTAATGCATCCACCTCATGAACCAGCTGTGACTTTGCAGGTCCACCAACTGCTGGATTGCAAGGCTGTATCAAGATTTTCTTAGTACGAATGTCTTTCCAAAACTTTAAGGCTTGTTTGAGCCTAAATGTTATCTCCCAGAGAAAACTATGACAGCTTTGTAGTTCTCGTGTAAAACATCCAAACAAAAAAATAGCACAAACATATTTGACGCTTAACTGTAGCAAATTTTGCTGATTAAAAAAAAAAACCTTAACTGTAGCAATATTTAAGTAAATTTAGAGATATATAGTCATAACAAGAAGTTGTTTATGAATTGTTAGAAGACAGTAAATTGAGATACAGAGTAGATATCAACAAAGGTCTTACCTAGATTCTACGTAATGTTACATTTGATGAGCATCTTCTATCAGAAAAGGTCGAGATAGGAATAAAGGAAGTGTTCATATGTTAAAGAGTAGTAAGCCGAGAGCAAAATCACACTTGATAAGCTGCCATAGAACAGAAGGAAAGAATAAAACAAGAAGTAGGAGAAACACACGTATAAGATTAAGGGAGAGAAAGAGTCCGTTGAAGAGAGACTTAGTTAAATTCTTAATCAGTTCGATAATGCCGAATCGGATGAAGTTCATTAAAAGCCCCGCATCTACAGGCTGACAAAAAAAATTATTGAACTCAAACTAAAGTCCTAAACAGATTTCAACTCCAAAATAATACAAAATGTTGCTCCTTCACGTCCTACTTATCTAGATTATCGACTGGCTTTGCATCCCAACACTAACGAACATATCAACCACCAATATCCTCCAATTCTTAGAAAACGTAGTATCCTTCACACACAAAAAAGATGAAAGAACTGCTGCTCACTCAGCTCCAGTAAACAAATTGAAATCCAGATAGAAAACCAATGCATACAACAAAAGAAAGATAATCCTTGAACCCGTTTCCACAAGTGCAGATCGATTAAGATATTTGACGGTAAACGAAAATGGCACGTCAGAAGTTAAACCAAGCTATATTCATAACCACAATAATTTACCTGCCATGCAATGCGGTCAATATTTAGAGTGAGAAGAAGTGTTTTGGCCCCTAGACGAGCAGATGCAAGGGCAGCTTCACAGCCTGCATGTCCTCCTCCAACCACGATGACATCATATTTTTCATCAGCTGCTTCAGCATGATTGTTCCAGTCTGCAAAATAAGACTCTGATGAATCTAATGCATAACAACTACCTAGAAGATTTATATATGAAGAAAGCACTAATTTCACCTATATCTAAAATTATGTTTTACAAGATATTATTGAGAAGTCTAGATATACCTAAGACACTCAGACAACAATTTGCATTGATAAGGTGATACAAAATAAGCCCCTTCTGTCATATTAGAACAGAATACCGAATACCTCTTTAATTGCGTATCCAACCCACTACCCAAAACAGGTTACTACAGAACTACCTGATTCGGTTAATTCTTAGAAATGAAGAGGACAATCTTATTACTTGATCCAGTAAGTATACAACCCAGAAGACTAAAAGATAATAGTATTGTTCTCCTCAACAGTCCACTCTGGTGTTTACTATATCCCAGAACCAGAATGGGAGTGAGAAGGAAATCCTACAAAACGCTAAAGTAAAAGATACATTCTGGGAACTAAACATGTCAGAGAATGGACCTCCTAGAGAGATAGAGATAACAAAATTGGAACTATGACTTTATAGCTAGAGCCACTCGTAAACAGCTTGACTTATTACATTGACAGCTTGTTAAATTACTTCTTCAGAAGCTTGAGTATGAATATAAAGCCACTCGTAAACAGCTTGACTTATTACATTGACAGCTTGTTAAATTACTTCTTCAGAAGCTTGAGTATGAATATAAACTAAGGTTAGGTAAAGAAACCAGCTCCTGTGACTGTTACAACTCCATTTTTGCTTAGGATAAACTGACAAACCTGAGAATAGAACTGACAGCCACAAAACAAATGATTAGGAGATTCTGTACATGACACAGCAAACAAGAGCCATCCATAGTCACTCCCCATGAGAACAATCTGTCCTTTTATAGCAAGCTGCCTATGAAAAGCTAACCACTGAATGAAAGACCACCTAAGCATATGATGGGCATTTTTGGTAAAATTTCTATTCGATTTATTACCTAACTCTCAATCTGAGCCATGTAGACTTCAAGGGATCTGAGTTAGCAGAACAATTCAATTCTGGCAATTGAATCACCACATCATATACCATCACTCATTTGAACCCCCTCATCTTAATCTCAGGGTCGGCTCTGAGTTTTTTGGGGCTCGATGCGTTTAAATGCCCCCCCCCCCCCCCCCCCCCCCCTATCCTTCACAAAAAAAAAAACTATCTTTGAAAAGATAAAATCAACTTTACGGTGCAATATCATAAGCATTCAAAAACATAAGTACAAAAAGCTTGATAATCATTCAATCAGTTTGTACTATATCTAATCTTGTGTACGCACATAACATTAAGAGTATAAAAAAAATATTAGGGGCCCAAAGTGGCCGCATCCTTGGACATGCTGCAAACGAATTGGCTCGGCTCGGCTCAAATGTTTAGTAAACAAGCCGAGCTCAAGTTCAAGTTTTAGGCTCGTTTACCGAGCTCGACACTCAAAAGATTGGCTTGGCTAGGAAAAGCTCAGCTCGTTTGTATAGGCTCGGCTAATTTAAAGAGACTCGTTAAGTAAATTAGCCAGGCTCGGAAGCTCGGCTCGACTCGTTTGCACCCTGCTTAATCTAAACCCAAATAACAAAATTATATAGCAATTGGCATCGAGTGCCATCGAAACGTCACGACGCTAAGAACCCACTTGCCCGCGACAGACAAATAAGAAACGCGGAGGTAAAAAAGAAGAGTGTCACAACAGGGGAAAGGGATAATAATACCTTGAGAGCTTGAAGCCGCGACGGAGAATCGGCGAGGTGGGGTCGAAGTGAAGAATCGGAAGCTCCTTACATGATAAGGCTTGTGAAGAAGTTGGAGAATCGTAGGAGTGGAGGGAGGGAAGAATTGTAGTGAGAGAGTGAGGTGGCGGGAGATTCGGGTGAGGTGGTGCAGAGCTACTGCGGCGGCCATGGAGGGGTGTTTTTATTTCAGGGGAGTTGGGGAACCTTGTCGAGTGGTGATTCTGGTGAAGAAGCCATTAGGAGAGAGAGAGAGAGAGAGAGAGAGAGAGATGGGAGGGGGGTGTTTGTAATCCGCAGAATTGAGATAGGGGTTGTAAATCGAATCAAAAAAAAAAAAAAAAGATAGGGGTTGTAAATGGAATTATGAATTAATATGGGGTTACGGAAGTAATTACGGTAAAAAAGAGCTAGGTGATGTTTGGGAATGGGGAGTTAACACCATGCTCTAAAACATCTCTTTCCAAACAAAACCTTTTTGTTATCTTTGTTTTTGGCTGCTGATTTTGCCACTCCCCTGTAAGTGTATTTTTGATGTTACAGGGGAGTGGCGTTAACAAAAAGGGAGTGGCAAAATCATTTCCCTTGTTTTTTCGTTTTTAGTGTTTTCCCATCAAATTCTTTAATTTTTTTTTCCTTTTTTGGATATATATAACACACACATATTCAAAAAGTAAAAAACAAAGTTGTTGATTTTGCCACTCCCTTTTTTGTTAACGTCACTCCCCTGTAAATGTATTTTTGGTGATACACTTGCAGGGGAGTGGTGTTAACAAAAAAAGAAGTGGCAAAATCATTTCCCAAAAACATTTGCTAGGATGTTCAAAAAATTATTAAAGACGAAAAAATACGCAAATCTATAAAAATAAAAATCTAGATTGTGAATTGTAGATGTCGAATTGCGATTCAAAAAATTCACTAAAATGATGAGAAAGTGTTTTGGATTCTATGTGCATGATAAAATGTTTTTAAGGGTGTATCATGAAAGGTTAACTATGATATATTTCTTGATCATATCGTCATTGTCTCTTCAATTCGTAAATAATTGTAGACTAGCTGTGTTCCAGAACAAGAAAAAGAACTTATTTTTTGTTAAATAAGAAGGGTTGTTCCTGAAAATAAGAAGCTGGGTACTTATTTTGGTAGAATTTGTATAGGTAAATACCGGTCGATTTCCAGCAGCCAGAGACGGCCCGGCGCGGCCGCCGGTACGATTTCCCTCCGCCGGTGCCCAACACAATAGCAACAGTCTTATATTTTGTATACAGCAACTTCAAGCTCAAAAATCATGTGTTTACGCAAATAATTTTCTTATCACTATGGATCTAATTTGATAGATCTCATTGAGATCTTTAATACGGTGCGAAATATTATTATTATTATTTTTCATTTACATTATTTTTGAGTTTGAAAATGTGAAGTAAATTTTGTATTTGAATTTTGTGGAAGACCCTTATTATTTTCGAAAAAGAAGTATGAGAAATAAGTACTTATTTTTTAAAAAGGTTTCCGGAACGTAGTCTAAGAGTGGTTTTTAAAAAATGTCAAGATAAAGTAGTCTCCTTCAATATATAGAAAAGAGTGACTTAATATAAAGTACAAAAAAGTACCCCAAAAAAAAAAGTTTCATTTAAAGTTGATTGTAAGATAGCATAATCGCGAAATAACATGGAACGACCATTGGCTAGGCGCATTTCTAGTGTTAAGGATCCCATCAATCAAACTTCTCCAATTTCGGGCTCATAACATAACCAAGAAAAATGCTTCAGAAGTTGAGCCATTTTCTAGTACAGATACTGAGATTCTCTACTTCTTTCACCAATGGCTTATTTACTGGAAGCTACTACCTTTGGGATACAAGCTGGAAAATTCACCACTTGCAGCAATGCTCTCTTGAAAGACAATGGCCCAAAAAAAGTCATTTTAGATCCTTATATTGTATGGAGCAACCTTGCGCAAGAAGTTACCGAAGTTTGATCACCGGACCAATGAGGTAACCCTAGAAATGCCCAAGCACTTGGGCTAAGGGTTTTGCTAAATGGTAAAAACAGAACACCTGCCTTCAATGAAATAATTGCCCATCGAATTCAAACGCAAGAATCCGTAATCGAAAACACAAGTTTTCAGGCAACAGGCAAGAGCTTCATTTCGTAATAGAGATTGCAAGCATCAGGAAGCAGGGCAGATTTATACAAAGATCAGTAAAACATCCAGTACAAGGGTACTAAACCATGATTATATTCACAGCTCCACTACAAGGTCAGAAACCCAAAGACACCCAGAGCCAAAAGGACAGATCATGAGAGATACCGCAGATGATCCCAGCAACAAAACCCAAAATGTTTGTTTTCCAAAAGAGCTGGATCCATTACACTGGCACGGAACATATGAAAAATGAGTTGACTTGCAAAAATATGGGGAACCAGAGAACCTGGAAGAGATGAAAATTTTTAGGGGAGGAATTAAAAGGGGCACTGATGAGCTTATATTGATGTACAAAATTAATTCCAAGTTCTGAAGAAAATAAACCAATTCAAATGTATCGACATACCTCTCAAGCATTAAATTCGTTGATGCCATAACAATGACCCAACCTTTTTGCGGTGCCATCCTTGAGGACTTTTTCTATCAGCTCATACTTCTTATAATTTGCCTCAAGGGTCTCTGCCTGTTGCTTTGCAAGCTTCTCTTCCTCTTCCAGTTGATACTGTGGGGGAAATAGAAGTAAGAAGTAATACTGTGGGGGAAATAGAAGTAAGAAGTAAAAACAACTACTTGAACTTTGGAGAAGTATGCATCGTAAACCAGATGCATTGGATGATAAAGGAAGGAACCTCAATTCACCTGATGCAAGAATGAGGCTTCAGCTGCATGTTTCCTTGTCAACTCCTTAAGCTTCTTCGCAATGGTGAAATCAGGGTTCTGTGGCTCTAACCACTGGCAAGTGATCTTCGTCCCTGGCTTTTGTGGGCGATCCTCGAACATCTCCATTTCAGCAGCGCATACCCTAACAGGCCTCGGCATCCCAAAAACCATGAAGGGTTGATTACTCATTGCCAGTACAAGTTCTTTGGCCAGCTCTGGAGAGTCCATCTCCACCAATGCACAGCGTGGCATGTTGCTTTCTTCTGCATAGTTTGGAATAAACTCAACCTTCTGGACATTCCCAAATTGATCGAACGCTGATTTCAAAATACTTTCGTTGACTTGAGGCGAAAGGTTGTCAACGTAAACAGTCCGCCTCACCCTTTCTTCAAATGCTGCATAATCTGCTTTCACTTTCGCTGAATCCATGACAGTGACAATTTCAAATCTTTCCTGTGGAACAAGTCAGAGACATGTATCAAACTATCAGTACAACCTACTTCACAAAACAAAGAACTTAGCTCAACTCCTTTACGGCAAAATATTACTAATGCAGTTAACTTCATTTCATTGCTCAATAAAATTGTCAATGGTTTAGTTTTTACTATTCTGTTTACTTTCTGTATTGAGAGTAATATATGTTACTATCATCTTAAACAATAAAAAGAAAATCATGAATAGGTAAATATGGCTTCAGTTCGTTGTTAGTCCGTTGCAAAAGGTCTTATTCTCTAGATAATTATTGGAAGCTCATAACTACTTTCTCGTACTGAATTATCACATTCTCTTGGCAACAAGAGGTTACAAAACACTTAGAGGTTGGCAACATGCAGTGTGCCTCACCTGAATGTTGCACAACGAAACATTTGCCCTGCCTTGACCTCCACCTCTTGATTACAATAAAATATCCTTTGAGCACAGTTCTAATGCCTAAGCACACTATCAAAGTCCCCATCCAAAACCCATGGAAGTCTAGGACTAGTACTAACCAGCTTGGAGAAGAGACTAAATTTTACTTAATCAATCACCAAAACTGAAGATATATTTCATAAATACACTTCGTTTTCCCAAAAAGTGAGATCAAATCAAATGGATTCTCCTTAATAAGTTGAAGGTTGTAACTCCAAAAGGTTATTGCCCAATGTCTTGGTACGATATACCTATTTTTTGCATGATTTGCATAATGGGGCCGCAGTCATACTCCACCCATGTTTTCACCCTTGGAACCCTCAGGTTTAACCATTGAACCAAGTATGCAGTGGCAGCTCCAGAATTTCCACAAGGGTAGTCATTTAAAAATTTAACTTGTACAAGTTATATTAGAAAATCAATCTGTTTTTGCTAATTTAACACTGTATTTCTCAATGGTGATATGAAAGAGAACTTCAATACGTTAAACAACTATTCGAGAGAAAAAGAAAAAAGAGTGTTAATAATCAACTTTTTTGAGATAAACCTATATGAATCACCTGTTACTGTTAATAATCAAGTTTTCTGGATTCATATACGTTCATGTAAAGTTCAAGGCTTCAAGCATCTAAATTATGATTGAGTCGAGTGTTCAAAATTCGGGAACAATTGTGCCGTGCATTCAACTTTGGAGTGAAATTGGCTAAATGGCTGAGATTAACTAATAAATTGATAGTTACAAATTTGTGAAAAATGGGTTGAGGGTATTAATGTGACTACCCATGCCAAAAAGTAGAGCCACCACACCAAGTACGCCTCTTACTTATTAATCACGTGCTAGAAAATGCACCTCCCCAGTCGAACGGTAATTTGAGCTTTTACTCTCATATCAAACAATGTCCTTAACCTTCAATGATCTGCCCAACATCAACCCCACAACGTTGACTGGCTTAACGGATTAACAGGTAATACAGCTACTGGAGTTTTCAAGCACCAATTGCTTTGTAGATTAGATGGGGCATCAATGATGCTAAAAAAAAAACTAAATGCAGGTGTTGGGTATCCTGATCAAAGCGTGCAAAAAAAAAAACTTTAGGTAGTTCATGTTTCTGTCAACCATTGCATTCTATTTATAAGCCCGAAGCCCTTTCTCGGGCAGTGAATACCCCAAGTGGAGTTACAAATACGTATTACAGTCAAGTGACTCGAGTCGGGGCAAGTGGAGTGGTAGCCCATGGTAGGCACCACAAACTCCTATGCATTTGACTGGGATTCAAACCTCACTAACCGGCAACCGCACCTGAGGACTCAAGTCTTGATATGAAACAACATTATATACTCTGGACGGCCAAAGGTAATGGTATTTCAATGTATCTTCATCACTTCAAAAACAAGAAAACAAAAGGAAACGCTTGATACGCATGATTAATCTCTAATTTTTCTCCCAAAAAGAGAAAACATAACCCTAATTCTGCAAAACACGTGGTAATACTAAACCTCGTTTCACGAACACCGTGAAATAGATAAATCACATCAGAAAAGATATATAATCCTACTATGCATAAATAAAAATATATAAGGGTTCGTTTTAGGGATTCTGATTCATCAGTACGAAAATATGTACGTAAAAATTTGACATTAAGATCTACTGACAGGATTTTTTTCGATAATACGAGGAGGAGAAGGAGAACTTACGGGTGACAGAGGTGGCAAAGCAAAAATTCAGGCTCGTGAGAGTTTTTTACCTGTTCCAAATCACGCATATATGAGAAAAAAATTTGGGAAAAAACAACAAAATTTCCCAGTTCCAAATCACAAATCATGCATATATGATAAAAATTTGAGAAAAAACAACAAAATCATGAATGTTACAGAATCACAGGTAAACTTTCTATCTCCAAGGGTTACAGAATTCTCGGAGACCTTCGTAACCAACCGATCCCCTTCTCTTTCTTGACCATTAGCCGGTCTAATCCTCACCACAACCTAACCAACCCAACCAATTCAAAACATCAAATTCGAAATAATTTGAAGTAACCTTACCTTGAGAGGTGGATATGCTGGAGCTGATACAACTTCTGTATGGGCAACAGATCTGGTGATTTCTTGAGAGAGAGAAGTGTAAAGGAGAGAAAAGAGTGCTTGATTATTTTGGAGAGAGAGGGAGGTGGCGGAGAGAGGCTACGGAGGAGGCGGTGGTTGAGGAGCGGCTGAGAAGAAACTTGAAGTGTCGTTTGTATCCACGATTCGACAGTAGTCACGGTAAAAATAATACTTAAATTATACATATACCCCTAAAATATAAAATGTTAATAGATAGACCCCTCACGTATCATTAATTATATTTTAACCCCAAATTCGAGAGTCTGACCGAGCCGAATACTATTAGGCTTGAGTTCAGCTCATTTATGGAACGAGCCTAAAATTGAGGTTTGGGTTCAGTTCATTTAGTAGACGAGTCAAATTCGAACGAGCCATTACCAAGCCGAGCCTCAAACAGTTTACAAATGGCTCAGTTCATTTACAGCTCTACAAGCGGAGCGAGCGTGTGATTTTTAGCGTATTATTTTTAAGTTAATTAAAAATATAAGAGCACGTTTTTCTTTAGGAAATAATTGTTGCAATTCATTTTTATTCTGTTGCACTATTTTTCCCTCGCGTGAATTTACCAATTTATCTTTACACATGAACTAACTTTTCGCACGTGAAGGGCATTTATATCATTTCACTTGAATAAGACCAGAAATGAGTGTGAGAGGGTGAAAATCATTTTTATTATTTTAAACTTTTACCTTTGCATTTTGATTTTAAATTTCATAAACAATTACTTTCATCCGTCCCAATTCGGAGCTAGAATAAATTTTTAAGGAAACGTAATCTAATCAGGGAATTCTATATCCTTTGATCCATTAGTCTTCCAAAATAAACAAATATTTTGAGACAAACTAAAGTCTAAAAGCAGACAAAAAAAAAATGGAATGAATGAAATAATGAGAGACTAGTTTTTGCATGGTAACCACATTTACTACATGTACTCAATATATAGCATAGAAACATAGATTGTAATTGCTTAATCCATCAATTATTGAATGAAAAATGCTCACGTATTCTCTTAAATAAGTAATTTTTTTGTTTTATGGGAAAAAATACCACACGATACAACATAGTATGTATTATATTTTTTTTTGTAAAAATACATGCGGCTCTATTAATTCAAACCTAATTAACAACTTGGTAGTCTTCTACTAGCTAAGAAGGATGACGATTGGTTGGGGTGTACGTGTACCTATCTACACATAGAGCAATTTGCTATTAGCTAATGACATAATGAAGTACAATAATGTTGTGTACTCGTTGCCTACATTTTCAATCCCTCTTATGAGAATTTTTCAAAACTAATATAACAATCCAATCAGGCATAAGACAAAAAGGGCTTCTTTGACATGGTTTAACAATATTTTTACACGTTTTTTTTTTGCTGTTTTCTGTTGATTTTTGAAAGATTTGGGTCAAAAATTTTCAAAAATTTTATGCGTAAAACAGTTTTTCGCCTCGGGAAGAAGAACCCAAAAGTAACACAATGCTACTCACACAACAATTCAAACACAATCTCTCACATACATTTGGGGCCAACGCATAGTAGTGTGTGTGGAGCCCACATGTATGTAAAAGGTTGTGTTTGGTGTTGTGTGAGTAGAATTTTTGTAAAAAGTATTACTCTAAATCACAATTTAATTATTCTTTTTGGGAGTTTGTGCAATTTTTCAATTGATTATATATTGTAATTTATAATATTTTACGTAATTTCAAAAATATTGTATTATATAATTAATCGAGATCTATCAAACAAAATCCATATTTGATATGAAATTTATTACAGGTTTAAAGATATAACTATTTTTTAGCCGTTTATGATATAATGAGAAACAATTTAATTGGGACGGAGGAAGTAAATACAGACCAAAATTAGAAAAAGATTGAGTCTAGCCGGCCATGGAATAAACAGAAGGAAAAAACGGTATGACGTGGGAACAAATATATTAGTACAATAATCGTAATGTAAGGGCACAAACTGATATAAACGTAACTTATGGAAACCTAACAAGGAAAATAAGGTTTAATTAACCTTTCAAAAGAAAATTTATTTTGGAAAATCCACTATTTCCGCTACTGCCATTGGTGGTTCTCATTATACATTTATCGCAGTAATTTGAACTATTTTTCTTAGGATCCGCAAAGTAGTATACCCACAAAGAAACCAGCTTCATCGAATATAAATAGGTATATAAAAAATTGAAATTTGGTTTGTAAAATGGATGGTCTAATTTTGTTAATGATCGTCTATTCTATAAACCAAAATTTAATTTTGTATATGTCTATCAATGTTCGAGAAAGTTAACTTTTCAGAAAGTCTATGGGTACAGAAATTTAGTACAGATTTTGTACATAGATTTTATAATGAGGCCCACTACAGGTCCCATACAAATGATCCGAGCCAGTAAGCCACAATGAGGGGCACAAATCATGAATTTTCCACCTAAGATGGAAATAATTTTTAATCTCTTCAAAAAAAATCTGATTACAACTAAGCAAATTAATTGCACAAAACTCGAGAGAACAACTCCACTCAGGATTTTGCTAAACCATTTCTGTCCAAAAAAGATTTTTGCGATTCGCATTAACACTAGATTCCAGAACAATCCATCACACCCACATTGCAATCTTCATTCATCTTTCTCTCTATCTCTCTCTCTTTCTCTCTCTCTAAAACACATGCAGTAACCGAACCACGGCCTTCCAACAGCTCAGTGATTTGGGTTCTTTTTACTTGGCAGATTCTAAAGTTAGTGTCTCTCTCAAGTGGGTATTTGTTTAATCGCCTAAACTGCATCGTTGTGTTTGATTTCTTGTGTAAAACCCTAGTTTTTGTCTTTTTTCTCAAGAGGGTTTTGATAATCCTCTGCATTGGGTTGTCTACTGATCATTCACTGATTCCCTTATTTAATTTGTACTTGTTTTTGCAGCATCTGGAAATAGAATCTTGGGTTTTTCTTGGATAGCTTTTGGGGGTTTTGAGGGGTATTTGAAATCAAGAGCTTTGCATCGAAGGAGGCCCAAAAGTAGACACAAGTGATGAAGAAGAAAGGGAAAAAGATTAAAAAGAAGGATGAAAGTGCTGAGGATTGGTGCTTTGTGTGCAAAGATGGTGGGCTGCTGATTGTTTGCGACAACAAGTGAGTTCAGGTCCTTCAGGATATGCCTTCCATGCTTATTGTTACTCTAAGCACTGCTAGTGATACACACTCGGTGTGGGCCCCACCATAACCCTTGGTGCGGGCCCATATCCTTTGTGCGGGTCCCACTGTTACCCTTGGTGCGGGTCCATACTATGTCGGCACTTTATCTGGTTTACAATTTCATCTTACACACCCATCTTGGTGTGGGCCCACATTGGTTTTGTACCTTTCCTTTTAGAGTCTTTTATTGGCAGTATTTATTCGGTATCCCACTTTAATCAATGTCCCTATGGAAATTTGTGCAATTTTAAAAACATCAACATATTTTTACAATAAAAACATATTTTTCTTATACCAAATTAAAGTGCTTATTGACATTTATAGTGGGACGGAAGAAGTAATAATATTTGTCAAAACTCTCTTCCTTGGAATGGAGGGTATCATCCTCTTTACGAACTCTCTTAAGTTGTTCAGAAAATGAGGGTGTCCAAACCAGAGGGCTAGCAATTTTCGGCTTAAGGAGATTTTTAACCTCCATCCCATCTGGGTTCTATCAGATTTTGTTCAATGTTAAGTACAATGTCTACAAAAATAAATTCGCTTAATTTTTACATACTGCTTGATAATTTAACGGGGACTATAGATTGTAGTAATGTAGTATAATACAATTTTAAAGAAGCATAATAAGAGAAACTATTAGAGTGGAAAAAAAAGACCTTTAGAAGTTTCAACATAGACCCGGAAAATAGAACTTCTAAAAAGAAATAAATGGCCAATTGTTGTTAATTGTAAGAAAAATGATGTATGATCTTTTGTTGCTGTTTGGGGAAAAAGATATATGGTACATTACATAGTTCCTCTAACGGAGTAAAGGGGAGAGTATCAGGCAAGGCGTTTCACCCCTTGGGGGAATGGCTTAAATATTCGATCTTTCTTTATTTTAGGTTCAAAGGTGCTTGTTAACAATAACGCATAAGACTGGACTCAATAATAGCAAAAGGACTTTGAATGTCTGGCAGTGGCAGGCATGTCTGCAATCAGTGAAATGCCATATAATGGAGCCACCTTCATGGCATTTTCTTAACAAGCTCTTACTTAATATTTATGCATTGTTACATAAGTTTATAGCTTCGTCATGTTTAGTAAAATCAGTAATCATGTGCTTATTTTCTATATGGCGACCAGGTTGGGCAACGTGCTTGATGTATATGCTATCCTATTTATTTATCTTACCCGAAGTCTGAGGCTTTTCAAGTTCTGATTGCTTTTAACTTAACATCCTTATGTTCGTGATCCTCATTAACTTGTGGCCTAACTAGTTCAGGGAATCATTTTTAGTAAATTCAATTTGTTCTTTATTCTTGACGTTGCGTAATTTTACTGCTTCAGGCAGTGTCTAAAATATAGTAAATTCAATTTGTTCTTTATTCTTGACGTGGCGTAATTGTACTGCTTCAGGCAGTGTCTAAAATCATATCATGCCGAGTGTGTGGGGAAGGATGAATCAGCTTTGGAGACTGAGAACAGCTGGACTTGTGGTAAGCCTCCTGTATCTACCTGCAACTTGAATTTTCCTTTTCTTGGGTACATCGAGTAAAGGCATGGCACCAACTGCCCCTGCAGCATTTATGAAGTCTAAAAGCTTATAGCTTTGTAGTAACGATATGACACAGAGTAATTTGGTTTCGAAATTCTGTATTAGCTTAAGGTTTCCTACCTTCCGCGTGTCCTGGAAAAAATAACTGATTTGACTTTTATGGAAGCATGTTTTAACTTTTTGGGATCAAGTGTTTATGTTAAGATCGTTGAAGTTGTTACTATTTGCAAAAAAAACAACACATACATTGTGGATTCTTTCGTGTTGAAAAAGGGGCATATGGTTTGCAATTGTTTTAACATCATCCTAAACATGCTATACCTATAATTTCATTACAGTTTCCAAGTCTGTGCAGAGTGCTGACCAATGTTTTGGAAATCGGGCCAGGACCTAGACAGGTTGAAGGTTCAGTAAAACCGGCCAGGGTAATATATTTGACAGTTACATGTGGGATGCAAGTAAAAAAGCTAAAACACCAGGCTATAAATACAAGTAAAATGCTGCTACAGTTAGTGAACTACTGATTTGAGACTGAACATGACTGCAAATTACAAAGCCAAGGGTTTCAATGCTCAGTTTCCCACAATCATTGGACTGATCTATGACTATATTTTTCACCAAAGGCGAAATACATTCGGTGAAAGCACTAATGCGTGACTGATCTTGTTAAGTTGTTATTTATGGTATTTGCAATGCTCTCTTGCTAGATAAATAATTTGGCTATCATGTTTACATTTTATACCTTTTTACATGTATTTAATTTCTAAAAAATACATGTGACGTCACTATTCAGTTCTAGTTGACCCGACAATTCGGTGACCTGTGAGCCGTTCCTGTTTCTGGTTCGCTATGGTTTCCGATTTTCAAACATTTGTGCAGACATGAGAGCTAAGGCTCTTTACTATGCTTTTGTTGAGACATGTGTTTTTGTTTATTCTTCTAAAAACTGAATGAAACCTTCTGCTGCTCTATGTTTTATGATACTAGCTTATCTTGTTGTATACCAATCCAGTTGGACAATTCATAATTGATATGACAGCGCACTAATTCAAAACTGAATGAAACCTTCTGCTGCTCTAGGTTTTATGATACTAGCTTATTTTGTTGTATACAAATCATTATTGATATGCCAGCACGCAAATTGATTTTGATTTTTCTCTTTCAGAATGGCATTCCTGCCTCGTTTGCCACAAGAGTTCGAAATTCCAATGTTTTTGCTGCCCAAATGCTGTCTGCCAACGCTGCAGTGCTGCTGCAGAGTTTGCAAGTGTTAGAGGGAACAGAGGATTCTGCAATAACTGCTTAAAGCTTGCACTACTTTCAGAAGAGAATATGGATGTTGATTCTGATGGGGTATGTCATTGAAAAAGACCTGCAAACTATTCCTTAAAGTTTGCTATTTTTATCCTTAAAGTTTGCTATTTTTATCATATGAGTTGGAAAAAGAAAGATTTTAGGATTAGCAAGTTCTTTTTCTGGTTTTGCGATCATCTCCTTGTTGTGAAGAAAGAAGCCATGTGATTGATTCTCTGTGTTCAATGAACTTTCAACTCATCTCACAATAGACTTAGCATACGACTTTAGTTTCGTTATATATCCCTTATCAACTTTTAATCCTAAATTCTTCTAGTCTTTGGGTTGTACCGTTTTTTCCCATGCGGGTAATATATATGAAAAATAGTTTAATAGTCTTCTTTCTTTTGGAGTGCTTGTTTTGCTCAACATACACGACCTAAACTTTAACTCAAGTAACATGCAAATTACGTTTAAATTATCACACGTGTAAGGACACCTACAATGACTGGTAAAAAGCCCTACTATGATCAAAGACGTAAATTACATGAGTAAGAAGATCAAAGTATAAAACAAACATTAGTAGTTTTTTTTAACAGCAAAAAGGTATGTTTAAATAGAAGGAACACCGGGAGTACAATAACACAAGTGGGGCACAGAAAGAAAAGAGCGAAATACCAACCAGAGAAAACAAAATTAATATTGCACAGAGCTCTTCAATCCTAACAACAACAATTTCGTTGAAGGGAAATAATACAGAAACCCAAAAGGAGGTCAAATTACCAGCTGTTTTTTTTTTTTATATCCATTTTTAAGCTCAAAAGATGAGCTTTGTTTAAACAAGGGAGGAGTTTTGTTGCTCATTATCTTCATTGACTGTGTGCTTATTGCATTCCAGGAGAAGGTAGACTTTAAAGATAGAGAAACAGTCGAGGGCCTATTCAAGGAATACTGGGATATAATCAAGGAGAAGGAAGGCTTGACTGTAGAACATCTCCATTCTGCTGATGTTCGAATGAAAAAGGGTAGAAACTATAAGTATAACTCCTATAAACAAAAATCTGATGAGGATGAAGAAAGTCGATTATCATCTGATTCCGATGATGATGATGATGATGATGAGGGGGAGGAGGAGGAGGAGGGGGAGGAGGAGGAGGATGATGGCATAGAAGGGGATAAGCCAGTGCAGAAAAAGAGGAGATCCAAGGGGCGGCGTAAGAGGAAAAGTGAGGCACAATCAAATAAAAGAGAGTTCATTGGTTGGGGATCCAAAACCCTCATTGATTTTCTTTCATCTATCGACAAAGACACAGGCAAAAAACTATCGCAATATGACGTGTCTTCTATCATCACTGGATACATCAATGAGAACAGGCTTTTTGACCCACAGTGTAAAAGGAAGATTTTATGTGATGAAAAGCTGAAGTCTGTTTTGGGCAGGAAAACAGTGAACAGACATAAAATATATGACATCTTGGAACCTCATTTCATTGAGAACCTAGAAGTGTCAGAGGAGGAACAGGGATACAGTTCGGAAGATGAGGATAGGAATCTCTCTGTGGCTTTTAAAAAACAAAAAAAATCGATTACGCATAAAAAACCCGAGAAAAAAGAAGTGTTTGATGCTCCAATGAGCTATCATGCTGCCATTATTCCTGAAAACATTAAGCTTCTTTATCTGAGGAGGAGCCTAGTGCAGGAGCTATTGAAGCAACCTGAAGCTTTCGAATGCAAGGTAATAGGAAGCTTTGTCAGAGTCAAGCCAGAATCTAGTGATGATAGTCAGAGTTGTTCTCATCTGCTTGCGCAAGTCACAGGTTTGTGTGGTGGATAACTAATAATTCATTAATGTAATTGAACTATTTCTTCCTTTTAGTATGTCCCCCGAGTCTTGACAGTGGTGTTTGTCCTTCATTTTACTTGTGATTTATTTATTTATTTAGTGCTCAAAATAGAGATATTTAGTAATCAGATGTTCGACTTGTTGTAAGCACTTCCATCGATTTATTCCTATGATGGAACATATTAGCGGGCCACTTGTGGTTTAAACCTTATTTTCAAAAACTTGTGATACCTGCAGTATGTTTGAGGAGTTGAAATCGTATGAAATTTTCCAGTCCTGCTACTTCTATCAGTGTAGGTGCTATTGTGAACCGTTTCAATACATTCTATTTAAGCACTAAAAGGCTTCAATTAATCTATGCTCGTTTGATGTTGATAATGTATGTAGACAGCGGAGTCAAATTTGACCATTATGGAGTTTCAGTTCTGATAACACATGGTTCCTTCATTTGGCAATGTTTTGCATGTGAAAACCAATTGTGTTAATCTTGGAAAAATAATCAGGAGGCAAATGTTGATTGCGTATGGGATGAGATTACCTCACGTTCCTTTAAGTACTCCTTACTTATCAATTGTGGCGCTTCTGGAGGATAGATTTCCGAGTCCAACAAAAAACAAAGCATTACATATTAAAAAGAGTAAATATCTTGTCCTTGATTGGAAACTTGAACAATAGAAAGAACCAGAAGTAACTTTATCATTCTTCTTTTTGAATTGAATCTTTAATTCTTTTATTTGCATTGTTTCATTCTTGAGTTTGCAGAACCTAACCAAATCTTCCTGGAAATGTGGGTGATTTTTATTATCTATGAAAGCTTGTTAGGAAGAAATGTGGGTGATTTTTATTTTCTGTGAAAGCTTGTTTTCATCGCACATTTCCTTTGTCACTAAACTTGTGATGTTTTCCCATACCATGTATATACACTTAGGTGTGAAGAAGACATCATCGGGGGAAAACAGTCCTGGGATTCTCCTTGAAGTTTCTAATATCTCAACAGACATACGTATTGACATGCTCTCAGATGATAACTTTTCCGAGGTAACGATATCGAAGTCTTTTCGGTGTCTCTTCTTTCTTTCTTATTTGTTTGATAACGCTTCTTCTTTCTCCAGTTCACCGTGAGACATTGAAAAAACTGATACGTGGTTGAAATCAATTGTAGCAGAATCTAGTAAAAGTGGTACAATGATGATTTCAGCTTCACATCTAGTTAACATGAATAATGTACGACCAGAGTGCACCAAAACAAAAAAGAGAGAGGAATAATCATGTGAAGAATACTAATGTGATGTTGCAAAAAGATTTGTGCAGTGTGGGTATGGAGTCTGTGGACTGTAATGTAATGTTTTCACTTTTCATTTTCTTTTGGAGGTTTGTGCTCGGAAATTCTGCTCAGTGAAGGGCTTTATACTCTATTAGCTTTTAACAACTCATTTTATTTTTTGCTACAACATCCTGTCAATTTATGTTTTCCCCTTCCCCTAGAATTTCCGGCTCATTTCACTATTTTCTTACTGTTGTATTGTCCGGTCTTCCTTGTACATGACAAAATCATCTTAGTCAGATCTCTCTCATCTTATCTTCAAATGATGCTGCTCCGACCAGGTCACGATTGGTCTCATTTGTAGTTCTATGTTTCTTGGTCTTACCACACATCCATCCAAGCATCTTGATCTCAGCTACACCCAATTTGTTAAGTTCCTAACCATCTAACATAAATTGTTTATTCTTACATTTATCATTCTAAGACAACTCTCTCTAAAGAAAGTGATTTAAGTTGCTAACAGTTCGACATAATATATGGTTGTTCCCCTTTGGTATCCCGCTTTTTGATTAGTGATTACGTGACATTGCCTACCTTGTTAGTATTTACTGCAAATTTCATCCAAGTACAATGCCCCTTACTTCGAGTTATTTCCTACATTGTTCCCCTAAGAAAATACATGAAGGCAATGTTTGAGCCGGTCTATCGTGCTGTTTCCTTTGGAAATGTTTCTTTATCTCATAGTGTTTACTGAGCAAGATGCCCAGTGGATAAAATCTGAGGGCCTCTGTTGTTGAATGTGCAGTCTTATGGTAATCATTTGGATGGATACTCCTGCACAATTTGCTGCGTAGACTAAATCTCGGAGGTTTTACTGTGATGAGAACTGTCCTTGTACCAATTTAACTAATAAAATAAAAATGTTGATTCCATGTTATGATGTTTCGTGACAAATGTTCCCCATATATGTGGGGGAAAAAATAACTATGTCACCTTTAAAAAGGTGTTTGGGACATGTTCCCTGAAAATTTGTGGATATGGATGACTTTGATAGAAGGCAATGATAACATTATTTGCTCTAAGTTGGGGTTTGTTCTTGAAAGTTTCACTCCTACTCTATTGTTATACCTTTCCCAATAAATGGGTATTGTTTTTGGTACTACTTATCCAAAGTTCAGCCACGTTTTTTAACAATGTACCTTTAATTAGTGAGTTCAACAGACAGGTGGCAGGCGGATCAAAAAAAAAAGAAAAAAAAGACAGGTGGCAGTAGAATATTTCAACTGTGATAGTTGCAGCTTAGTCTTTTTTAACCTTTGCAGGAAGAATGCAAGGATTTAAAACAAAAAGTGAAAGGAGGGCTACTGAGAAAGCCTACTTTTGTAAGTTCTCTCATACACTTCTTGTTTTGTTTAGTTTTATTCTTCTATGCACATGAAAGTTATAACTTCTTTTATTATATGAATTAAGATTTGAGTCATGAATACTGCCTATTGTTCTTGAATCTGGTTGGATCAAGAATTAGTTGTAAGAAGCCAAAGAAATCTTATTTTTCTTCATTTTGTGAAGCGTCTGAAAAAACCCTTGGGAAAGTATGGAAGTTGCACTTGAATTTTCTGACGATCAGTGAAATGAAACATCAGGCTTGTGAGTAAATCTGCGAGGTTAACAGATTTATGCTGTTTCTACATAATTTGAACAACCACCTACTTTTTGATTCGTCCACGGCCTTAAGCATGTAGGATTAGTCTTTTTGGAAACGCCTATTTGATGTACTAAAACCTAAACAAACATTTACAAGACTGGTTAACTATAGTCTTCCTCTAGCCCCGAGTCTGCAACTTGTGAGTCAGTCATTCTTCTACAGGTCCTTTGGGGAAATCCAACTTTTCAAGAAGACATTGATTGCACTCTTGAAGTTATGATTTATAACTTTTCAGAAGTGCCATTGAGATTGAAATATAATCCAAAAGTGATTCTCAACTTTTTGATCTTTGGAGTTGTCCCATCAATGGATAGTAGAAATGCAAAATGGGAATGGTACCTAGTTGTTTTTTTATTGACTTTAATGTGGACAAATAGTATTGGACATCCTAAAACAGAATAACGGTCTAACATTAAGGGACGGAAGGAGTACTTTTGTACTTCAGTTGGTTGCCTTTTCAAGGTATTCTTCCTTTTGTGGCTGGCTTCATTAAGACAGTCGTGATTTAAGGAAACTACCAATATCTGAGAGTCCCATAAGAAACACCTGCCCTTAATAAGAAACATTTTGTCGTGATAATCCTAGAAAAGGGAATGAATAGCATTTCATGTAAAACTTATGAATAGCCGAAATCTTAAGATTCCGTCCTCCTATCTTGCCCTGATACCTTGGTACATATTAATATTCTCGTAGTGCCCCGTTACATTCAAGAAAACTTATGAATATTATCAGTAACTTTAACATTTTATGAAATATTTTTCTTGCACTACGTACTTCAAATCGTATGATGTATTGTATTTGACACTCAATGGCATCATCTTCTCTGTCTAAGCATTAGAACTTATTTTGCTGTTGCGTTTCGAAATTTCTGACAGGTTCTCTAGACTACCAGTGTCACATATTCTAAGTTTCTAACTGAAGTGTTGTTTGAAATGTTTGATCAAAATTCTCTGACAGGTGGAGGTTGAGCAGAAGGCCAGAAGTCTGCATAAAGACATAACAAAGCATGTATGAATTTCTGCTTCAGTGTTAGTCGCTCAAGTAGATTACGTCTTCTATTCTTTTGGTTTTCCATGGAAGAATCTGAGGGCTGAATCTAGATTTTAACTAACATCAATCTTGAGAACGAACCATGTTAGTAGCTAAAATGAAAGATTAGTCAAATGTGGAAAAGGCCCATAATATCATTTGGACTGATCATTAGACTCATAACAATGTCTGGATTTCTCATGTTACTAATCTGCATCTCAGGAACCCTGACATTCTGGAGTTTTCTCAGTATACTATAATTCCATATCACTGCATCTTCATGCATTCCTGTGCCTGTCTCATTATTATGTATTGTCTCTTTCTGAGGTTGATTGTTAGTATATGATATAAGGGGAGAGTGGGAGGGAGGGAGGGAGAAAATTTGGTTCTGCTGTTCATGAAACAAACGTAGGAAGGCGAACGTCTCAACAAGGTTGTTCACGTATTATATTTTATGTTCAGAATCTTCAGATATCGTACCATCATAAACTAGTGGTCCTGTGCTTTCTTGCTCTTTTCTGATGTATCGTACCATCTCTTTTGCTGATTTACAAGTTTCATCAAATTATAACGCCCAGTGGGCATATTTTGTCACACAAAGTAAAATTTTGTATTTTTAATGCATAGTATTTGTATTTCTAAATCATTTATTTCACTTAAGTGTGTCTATCTGTCTTGCCATTTTTTGTATCGCCGATCTCAATAAGATTGTGGTAAATCACGTTGTCCCTGTTATTTCCTTACCATGCTGTTGATTATGCAGACAATTCACGAGATTAAACTACAACGAAACCTGACGTCCCAATCAATTATGCTAACTGTACTAAACAATCAAGATTTATTTTTGAAGAAATACATCTGAAAGAAAAATTGTTCTGTGTTATCTCTCTGCTTGTCTGTTATTTACATGAAAATTTTCAGTGGATTGGTAGAGAGCTGGCTCTGTTGCAAAATCGCATTGATCGAGCAAACGAGAAAGGATGGAGAAGAGAATATCCTTTCGTGATTTAGTTAGTAATATGCAGAGTCAGTGTTTGTGGCATTTGCTGAGAGGACACAATAGCTTGTGAAGGTATAGCCGCATACCCCAGTAGATTAAGCAAACAACTGCTGCAAAATATCAAACTTTTCATACCAAAATACCTATGCCGAGCAATTTGATTTGATAAATGAAATTAGTATGCAGAAGCTTTATACCTTGTGATCATTTATGACTTTGGAAAACGTGAAAAGATGTGTGCATATATTTTTGCATGGTCCCTCATACTTTGCCTCTCAATTTTCCATTAATTGGGTATCAACGCATGACAATGTAGATGCTCAAATCACGCACATGTAAGTTTTTTACCATTACGAGGTGAGAAGTAACAAGTTAGTGTGGCCTTAACTTGCCTCCCATTCTACGTTCTTTGAGTGCTCGGAAAGAAAACAACAGCTTGAGACAGAATCAGAACAGTTACGGTTGCTAGAAAGGGTTCCCAAGGTGATTGCTGATGTAGCAGGGGTGGAAAATATCTTCGAGGATGCTATTAAGGAGTATAAACAGGGAAATGAAAGGTCGCCAAAATCAACCCTCATGGGAAGTTCAGAAACTCGTGGTGATACTGAGGGAGCCAGTGGAATTTCTTCAGGTATAACATATGCTGGAGGGTGGATAGTTTTTTCCTACTATACCTCGATTTCCTTTAAAAACCTTGGGATATTTTGTATATCTTGTGTATACAATGAATATTTCTATATTTGACCTTTCTGAATCAGTCTTGGTTTCAAGTTCTCACATTCCTACTTTTTCAATTAGTTAGTTTGTTTTGTTTTCTTTTTGCAAAATGTTCATTGCATTGATCAAATTTCTTGAAATTAGAAAATTTTGTAATGGTTTCAATCTCTAGACGAATCAATGCTAAGCCCTAAAACTTTACTCTTATCCGATGGAAAGTTCTATTTGGAAATTCTTTTTTCCATTGCACCCACTGTATAAGTATCCATGACTAAATCTTGGTTAGACTTGTAGTTTCTACAAGTTATGCAATATCTCCTCATCTTTTCATGGAAGTGAGTATTAGTCGTAATATAATGGCCCCTGTTGTTAGTACTTGCAACTCATAAGTTAACTTATTTAATTTATTTCTTAAGAAAAGCTGATAATGGTGTTCGGTAGCAATTGTGAACAATCCTTTATTTCGCTTTTCCGCTTGTATGACCAAACTAACTGAGATAATTTCAAGCTCCAATGTGAAGCTTTCACACTTATTTAGAGCTGTAAAAATGACTATCGACAAAATAACGCTCAACTCTAAGAGTGCATCTACGGAACTATCAAGGGCAATCTTGACATCCATTTGATAATATGCAATTCTATAGCATATTAAACCTAACAATTTGGACTTTTATTCAAGCTTATATAAAGTTGCACCCAACATACTTACAACACGACTTATTTTAAGTCTTTTATGTTAATAATAGAAAAGTTCATAATCTGAAATCTAGCGTTTGCAAATCTATCTTCTTTAAAAGTGATAATAAACGGGGTCGATGCAATAATATCATAGGATAATGCTCACAAGGTATAACGTCCCATAAAAGCGGAATAATACAATATTTACATTGAAACTACGGCATTCCTATATTGTTGAGCTATTTTGAAGAAATTTAATCAATTTTTCTGGAAAATCATTGCTGACGATAATATGAAACTACCTCAAGATACCCTAAGAAATAGTTTCTTAGCAGGAATAGGCCATATCCAATGCCATGTAAAGTTTTTTGATGGTTTCATATATAATGGGAAGGCCAACTGCATCTTCGACATGCTGTAAAACAATTGCTTCCAGCCCCGTGGCCGTAATCAAAGTTATTTTTCTACTTAATGTTGAACCAAGACCCTTTCCTTTTATGTACTCAAGCAACTTGGGCGGCAGTTGTTGTGAAAACAGAATATTAGTAAAGTGGTGTTTTCCTTAGCAATCTCCAGTAAGTTGTTAAATCTTTCTTCTCTTTAACGTATTTTGATTGGCAGGTTTAGATATTAAACATTGGAGTTGCCCTCCAGTCGCTTCGTAGTTAAATGAGCTTATATTTATGACTTAATTCCTGATAATGCATGCAGGAGATAGTGCTGTCGCAATTGGAAACTCTTCTTCCGGAAATGTTGGATCCTGTTCATCGAATGATGTAAATGGAAATGCACAGGCAACAATAGCATAACTTTGGTAGACATTTACAAGGTTCATCTATTCTCTTATACTCATCTGTTTGCTTCAAAATTTTTGTACAAGGTTGAATTATACTTGTGATTTCAAGCCACCAATAATGCAAGTCTATGTTACATGGATCCTTCATTTTGGCTCAAGTACCTGTGTCAATGCGTCCAACACCCGTATCTGTTTGGACACTCAAATCCTCTATTTGTTAAGATACTTACAGAAAAGGAATATCAAATTAGCTAGAAAAGCGATATTTCGAGTATTTCAAATAGACAAGAAATAAGGAAATAGCAACAACATAATTTTCTTAACCCTTTCTTGTTTAAATACATTTGTAAACATAGTTTACAGTACGTACATAATCTGAGAAAATTATGCAATATATAATACAAACTAGAGTTCAAGACGTGTCTCCGTACCCGTATCCAAGTTGAGGACACATATCCATGTATCCTAAGATTTAAGTTTAGGAAGGTCTGACGCTTGGACTTGCACCCGCACCCGAGTCCATGTAACATAGATGCAAGTTAGATGCTTGTTGCTTCATGGAACGTCACTACCATACTCCTATTCGAGATATTTTTCGAAGGTGAGAGAATCCTGAAGAACATGGAAAAAAGAGAAATGCATGATTTGGACTTATAATATTCATCATATTGAGGGTTTATTTTTAGTCTTGAACTAGTTTGTATGTTGCCTACTGCATGACGATTTTTGTGTGTGTGGTTGGGTTTCAGTTGTTAAGGGAACTTTGGTAATTTTTAGATTTGCTGAACTTGGCTTTTGGGTTGACAAGGGTCATAATGTAGGGCATCTATACCATATATAACATTGTGCTAAAACAACTCGTAGAGTGACCCATTTTTGTTTGAGATAAGTACCATGGTGTAAGTATCCCAATTAGTTAGAGTTTTTAATTGTCTTAATTATGAGACGTAATAAAATTTGAAATAGAAGTTTAGCTACCTATAAGTATCTATACCATAGTTGTCAGAATCGTACGATTCGATACGATTCGGTGGGTAATCGATACGAATAGGCTGTCGAATCGGAAATAGCTGAGAATCGTAAGTGTTCCGAAATTCATTTTTTACTCTTGTTTTGCTTCTTTTGTTGTTTGAAAAGGGTTCAAATATTTTTTTAAGGTCTAGTATTGTTATATGTCATCTTTTGTCTATGTTATATGGATAGATAATAAGAAAAAGAGATTTATTACGAGAGTAAATCGAAAATGAGGAAGATAAATGGAATGTAACAACCCTATAGACCTTCCAAGGGTTTGTTTTGTACTTATAACTCTTTCATACAAAAAGAACCATAAGTAGGCTTTACGAATCATCATCTCTTGGTAGTTGCAATAGAAGCAACTTACCTAATACTCCACGTTATTATCAAATCATCATTTAGAAGAAAGTTTTTATTGATTTAGGCCTAAATCTTTCATTTGTAGTATATATTGTTGTTACCCTAATCAATAAGCATAGGTTTCTATGCATTATAGAAGTCATGACCGAATCAGAGCGATTCACGATTCGAAAAATGACCATTTCGATTCTCGATTCGATTCACGATTTGACAACTATGATCTATACAATTCTTGTACGCAATAATGTTGTGTCCTGTTGAGACGTAATTGTTTAATACTATGAACTTGCTAGGGAAGGCCCTTGTTATTCTCTTCACAAGAGCACAGAACTATGTTTGCAAGTTAAAGTTCTAGAACAACAGACAAAAATGTAAAGAAAAAACAAAAAAATGGTTAAAGAAGTGGATCAAAAAAAGAAAGTGGATATAGACGAGAATTGTAGCGTAGGAATACCCTTGACTTCATAAATAAAGGTGAGCAGCAACCATCTCTAAACACCCAAAGCGGGGGGTGCGGCAGGGCTATGTCATTGGGCTGCACTTGGGGTAGTAGCCGGTTCTTCGTTTGGCTTATTGGGTTAGATAGCAAGCACTCAAAGTGGAGATACTCTACCTCAAAATGACGTCGTGTGAGTTGCTTTTGTGATATTCCCACGAAGATCCTTAGCTGGAAGAATCCATTGGTTAGATTGCAGATATATTTGGCTAGGCTTTAAGCTGAAAGACAGGGCTAAATGCCATTGGATGTTCGAGGTAAGAATAAATAAGTTTGGTGAATGATCTCTAGGCCAAAAAATTGGTTAGGCATGCATTGTCCACAAGTGGCTGATCTGTCTCTCGTACTATTTAATTCTTAAGGCACCTTCATTTGTGATACGGCCATAGAAAACAAAACAAATTCGAATCATTGGAGAATGAAATGAGATCTCTCGGTGATAATAAGGAAGTTTCACCAAGAATCGATGAATTAATGTCCAACAAATCAATCTTATCATGCAAAAGCATTTATTAAGGAGCTAAATCAGTTGTGCACAAGATCAAGTCAAGTAGTGTTCATACCCATATCCAATATATAATTTTAATGCATGAAAGTGATAGTAAATTAAAAGGTGATAGACTATTCTATGCGAGGAGGTCTCTTCGCACAATTAAGGTCTTTTGTTGTTGGATACAGATCTTCAATAAAGGTAAATGAGCATCAAAGATTCAAAGCTCATAAAACGAAGATCAAATGGTTAATTGGGGAGGTAGGTTGGTCATTGTACAATGAAGTATAAGAATTTATGGCTTCTGGAAGGAGGAATGGAGAAGACAAAAGACGAAATACCTACAGACGAAATACCTACGATAATAAAAAAGATATCTACAAGAACAAAGAAAGATAGTGAATGCCTTAACCATTTATGTTCCCTCATTATTTCCGTTCCACTCTCATGTTCTCCCAATTTTTTTCTTCTGACATCAATGATTTTCTCAATTAGCGGATCACCCGTATCTTTCTACTCCCTCCGTTCCTAATTCATAGTCCATCTTTCCTTTTTTGGGTGTTCCAAAATAAGTGTCCACTTCCAAAAGTAAACACAAAAAGGGATCCAACTTTCCATTTTTGCCCTTCTTTAAACTTTAATTGTTAGATTATGGTTTTGTTTTATTGTTCATTCAACTTTTTTGAATTTTGAATTCCTTTTACCTGCCCAGTTGTACTTAAACAATACCTCTGATTTGGGAGCCAAGCTTGCCGCCTAAATTTTTGGGATTTGGGAGTTTTTTTTTACTGTACTAGGAAACTGTACCAATGTACCAAAGTTATTCTATGAAGGGTAAAATTGTAAAGTTAAAATTTTGTACATGTAATAATTATGCTCCCTTAAAAAGTTAGATTTCCCAAGCGGGACTCACAAATTGGAACGGAGGGAGTATCTCATAAGTGCCTATTGGTTATTTTGATCGCCACTGCAATCATAGAAGTGCACAATCCTACAGCTTTTTTCTTGGTTTGGACGATCTGGATCATTCCAAGATCTGTTGTACGCGTGGAATTAGGTAGGATCACAGATTCGATCATGGAATCAGGTAGGGTAGCGTGCCTCTTGGGTAGAACTCAACCCCAATAGCTAGCTCATGAAGTGAGGGTGCCCTCACGCCTTTGTACTTCATATTACTTTGGTACCCAGGCAATGTGCAGCTTCGCTTCACAGCCGGATCATGGAATTGGGTAGGATTTCGTTTTCGCATCAATTCTGCACACTGTCACAATTCTAACCAGAAAATCAAGGTTGAAAAGGCTCCCCCAGTATTCGGACTGCTAAGGGGTACAAACAAACAGAGTCTTGTACCATTGGTCCAAACCTCTTCCTGTTATCGGTGCTGTATTTTGTTACCATAAGAATCCAACTTCTTATGAAATAGATAAACTTTACTAGATATTCCAGAATCATGAGGGCTTGAACATAACGATTTCTGACTGATTCTCTCTCGGTTTACTGTGCTCTCATCGAATGTGCTTGTTCAAGTTTCAGCACTCTCTTTTGTACTCATGAGAGCTCTGTTACTTCTCCTGTTCAGGTTGTTTGGAGAATTTGTATTATGTGTTTCTTTATGTTTACACTTTACACAGCTATTAAGTAATAAAACTCATGATTAACTGAGGCTGTTTAGTTATTCTGTGCAGGTTTTGAACAATTTCTGTTATATTTTTTGTGTGCAGCTATTATTATTACATCGTGAAGAAATTTTATTTGTTGTCTTCATGTTCTTTCGTTTCATGTGACACTGATTGAGAGAATCTCATACTGCCTTCAGGCTATTTGACAATTCTTTGGAGAAACTTGATTATTCTCTCTTTTTCCTGGTAATAAATTGATAATTGCATCCAAATTATTTTGCTACGTTTTCATTTTTCTCTTTCTTTTTTGTTTGTTAGGCAACTCGGACTTTGGCAGTTTTGAGAATGCAAAGGAAAGTAAAATTCACGCGACTAGTGAGTATTGTATCGAGGAGCCTTGAAGTGCGATAAGGAATCTCGGGGGAAACGTGGAACTTGATAACAAAGAACTTGGTTTGGATGATCGAGTGTGGATAAATGTCGTGTTGGGTTTTCATTTTCTAAATATGCTTTTTGCTCAACACTAGTGTAGTTGTAACTTGGATTTGGGAGCTTGATTTGTTTTGCTGAAAAATGAACAATTTGACATTAGAAAACTGAAGAACATTGTTCTTGTCGCATCTTATTCTTACGGCATTGGTGAGTCGTATCCCGATCCTTTAAGCGACACATCCTATGTGTCTGAATTAAACAGAAACACAGTTCCTGAACTGGTAAACAATTTAGGTAGGCGTGGTACTTTCCTGGCGCTGAATGCTGCGCGTGCGCAAGGAAATCTAAGTGCAGGAAGGAACTTTTCCATTGGAGGTAGGATGTTAGTTTGAATTCGGGAAAAAGCATCAGAGAGCTTAAGGAGGAGCTTGTACCAAATGTGTATTGTAGCTTATAGCTTCTTACTAAGGGAAGCCCTATCACCAATGCACCGTCTTCGAAAGCGCCTGGACCCGAGTAAAGCGTGTGGATTGAGTCCATAATGTCCTGCCTTTTGTGTCTTCAGTTTACGTACTCGGAGATGATGAATTTGGAATTTGGTTCCGTATTGGTTAGTTTTCTTCCTCCAGGATATTACGGCTAGGGGATTGTTGCCGCCCTACCTATTTCTTTCGTCATGGTTTCTCGTGGGCTCCATCGTGAGGCTACCCTACTCAATAGCAGCCTTTTTGAAGTACTCAGAGATGAAGCTTGCTTACTGCTACATTTTTAGAGTGATGAATTGTGAGCTTCATAGTAAGATATAGTAATAGCAGCCTTTTAGAAGTGAAGGTCTCACATTTTGAAGCAACACAAAGCAATTGTTTCACCCAGACAAAAAGATATGCATGAAAATAGAGGAAACAAGAGGGGAAACCGAAAAAACACGAAACATGGAAAGTCAAAAGAAAAAACCGTATCAGGACTCAGTGAACCTCTAATTCATGTCAACGGGATGACTTTATTCAGTTTACTTGAGCCTAAAATAGCTGCTATTACGGCGCGATAAGATGAGATCTTGTGGACAGGCGAAGTTGGAAAGTTTCTTGAGGATTGTCTTTCACTTTAGGGAGTTCTCGATGTCGATCACGAACCGGTACTTGATATCGCTTTTTATCAACCTCTCGATAGCTTCATTCACGTACTGAATTGGGATGATTTCAATCTCTGGGTAAATCTTGTTGGCAGCACAGAACTCTAGCATTTCTTTTGTATCCTTTGTGCCACCTGACGCGCTCCCCGAAATTGATTTCATACCTGCCGCAAGTACCAAACGGTTAATTTACCAAATTAAAATGATGAGTACATACATATGTGTACATATGTAGGATTATTTAGTTTATTTCAGTTGATGAATATACCGTGAATAAGGCTTATGGGACTGAGCTTCACTTCGCCTGGGGCACCCACCAAGACTAGGACACCCCCAGTCTTCAACAGAGACATGTATGGATCAAATGGGTGAGTCCCTGATGCAGTGTCAATTATGAAGTCCAATGACTTTGATACTTCCTGCAAACCAAGTTATCAATTGACCATTAAGTACGCCTTCTTTTAAACAAAAAATGATTACAAATGAATCCAGTTGTTCATCAACGAACTCGCTTAGTAAAAAACATTCATTGCATGTGTTTGGATGACAATTTTGGATTGAAAATTTTGAGTTAAAATGTAAAAATATGTGATTGGATGAGTTATTTGAAAAATAAATGGGACCCACTTAACAGAAAAGTAAAAAAGAAAAAGGGACCGATAAAAACCCTGAGTTGGCAAGTTCAGTCACATCCCGTTCCAGACTCTCTCTCTTCAATTCATCCCAACCACTCTTTAATTCATCCCAACCACTCATCTCTCTCTTCAAACTTCATCCCAACCACTCATCTCTCTCTTGGAAATTCATCCCCTCCATGTACAGTTTCTCTTTTATGGCTGGGGATACAGAGAACGAATCTCTGCGTTTCCTACGAATCTCGGCTAAATAAGTCAAGTGGCTTATTTTCAAATTTTTTTCGAATCACTTGGTTTATCATCAATTTTTTGGGGATTATTGCATCCTTATGACAAGAGAAATCTAAAAAGTAAATTTTTTTTGAATAAGGACGAAAAAAATTGGCTTATTGGCTTATTTTCGTCTTTATTCAAAAAAATTTGTATTTCGGTCAAAATTTTTTACTTTTTAGATTTCTCTTGTTATGAGGATGCAATAATCCCTAAAAAATTGATGATAAGCCAACTGATACGAAAAAAAATTTAAATAAGGACAAAAAAATAAACCACTTAACTTATTTAGCTGAACGGCCCTTAGATTTTTTTCAAAGTTTTCGAAGAACAGGTTGCAAAGCTGGGGAGACAAAGGACCGGGAGTGGTGGGGGCCATTTTACTGTAGTCACATTATAAAGTCAAAAGGCTGTCTTCGCCGGCCTTGGAAGTCTTTTTGGCCCCACACATCTTTTGGCATTCAAAAATAACTTTTTGAAACAAAACTCAAAGTGGCCTTCCGAACACAGTGATTTATGTTTTACTCGACTCAGCTAAACTCGTTTGTAAACCCGACGACAACTTAAGAAACTGAGTTTGTCAATTTTACCAGCATCTCTTGTTGATTAGTT
Source organism: Rhododendron henanense subsp. lingbaoense (assembly GCA_020567845.1). NCBI lineage: Eukaryota > Viridiplantae > Streptophyta > Magnoliopsida > Ericales > Ericaceae > Rhododendron > Rhododendron henanense. Next base: position 31,709,114 of record CM036324.1, read on the forward strand.
GAGAGCACAAATTTGTCAGCTCCAAGCAAATTCAGGGCCTCCTCTTTCTTGGATATGCTGGTGCTGAATACAGTCACGTTCAACCCAAAAGCCTTCCCAAACTTGACAGCCATGTGGCCCAGACCTCCGAGCCCGATCACACCAAGTGATTTGCCAGGTTGGTTCATCTTGTGGCGAATCATTGGGGAGTAAACAGTAATCCCAGCACACAACAATGGCGCCGCGGATGCTAATGGGTAATCTTTTGGTATTTTGAAGCAGTACCTGCACTCGGAATCAGTCGAAGTGTGCGTAAATTGACCCCGATTGTGTTATCGAGCAAATAACAAAACATATTTCTCACTCTCTCTTACTTGATTTCCATGCACTATTCTCAAAACAAAATTTTCATTCAAGATTCTTAACGACTGGGAAAAAAAAATACCGAGAAAACCCTTACCTCTCATGAACAACAACGTAAGTGGAAAATCCTCCTCTAGTGATGGTACCATCCACATCAACATGGTTGTAAGTGAAGACAGCACCCTTTGAGCAATAAACTTCAAATCCATCGTTACAATACTCACAATCTCTGCACGAATTCACATAAGTTCCCACTCCAACATGGTCCCCAACTTTGAAGCCCTTCACATTTGACCCCACCTCTTTCACTAATCCAACAATCTCATGCCTGATCAAACCCAAGAGATCTTAATTAGAAATATGTATATTCAGATATGTCAAAAGCAATAGTATTAATTAGCATGTTGTGATGTAATAACTGATGAAACTTCTTCCGTCCCATTTCGTTTTCTGTGTTTGGTAGTCGTGTCCTTGATCGGATCAATAAGTAATGTGTTTAATTTCTTGAATAATTTTTTGAAACAGATTTAATTTACCAATCAAAAGAGGTCTTTCCCTTTCAAAAAATTGTTCGCGGAAGTAAATAATTTTGTTGACCCGATTCAAGGCATGAATATGCAAAGAGGACCGAACAAAATAAGACGGATGAAATGTTGTTTTACACTTATCATGAGATAGAGTCACAAATACTTACCCAGGCACAACAGGATAGTTTGCATCTCCAAATTTGTTCCTAGTCCATGCGACTTCGGCGTAACAAACTCCGCAGTGAGTGATGCTAATTGAAATGTCATCAACTCCAATGGCCCTGTTTCACATTGTTAATTAAGTCCTCTTGGTTAAAAAACAATTGATCATAATATCACAGAAATTTCGTTAGCTTCAAAATACAGTAGAACTCATGGAAAACACCATTATATATCTCTCTTATAAAACCAATTCACCGTCCGTAACTATTTAGACTGTGAATTCTGTTTTTTCTACACGTATTTCCTATTGCATGATCTATAAGTCATGTAATTCACGTGTGCATGCGTGAGCAAGAACGGGAGCTCAATCATGAGAGTGTCTTCCAAACACATTCCCAACTACGAAAATCCGCGAGATCAAGAATTGAGACATGAGAAAGGATTATGTGAATAAGTGCATGAGAGAAGTGTTTGGATCACCGAAGGGGGTTGTCACAAATAAATTTAATGTACTCCACAAATTTAAGGTACTCATTTCCCTTTTTACCATAATAATAGAGAAATTAAATTACTATTTAGTACTAATATTTTGATTAACCATATGTGAAAATATACCTGCGGCTGAAATGGAAAGGTGATAAAACCCCAGATGAATCTCTTGCCGCGTATCCAAGGCAGTCCTCTTTTCCAGAACCCATTTGCGGAGAGAGAGAGAGAGAGAGAGAGAGAGAGGGAGGGAGGGAGAGAGAGAGAGAGAGATGGTTGTAGGATGAAAGAGTGAGCAGCTAATTAAATAGACTATGGTACCAAGGCCATACGTCGGCACTGACTTCATAAATGTGTAATTTCTCAAAAAGTTGCGTCGGCACTGACTTCACATATCTGTAATTTCCCAAGAAATTAAAATATACAATGGGTACACCATTTGATGTGCTTCAAATGTACACCTCATAGTGTTTATACCTAAACACTACTCCCTCCGTCCCCTTTTTAAAGTTTAGTATTCATTTTGAACTGTCCCTTATAAGTGTCCATTTTGTAAAGTTAGAGGGTAAAAATTGGTACATTTTCATTTTGCCCCTAAAAGTAGATTCCATTTTGAAAAGTTAACGAGTAAAGTGTGTAATGATGATGTCTCCATAGAGGGTAAGTAGAGAAAGTGGAAATAAAAGTTGATGTGAAAAGTATAATGATGATGTTTTCTTAATAAGTTGGAGTTACGAAGCGGAACACTTAAAAAGAGACGGAGGGAGTAGTATTTACGATTCTTATTCTATAGGGAAAATTTCAAAATACCCCCCAACCTTGACATCAAAATTCAATTAGACTCCCAACCTTTTAAAAACTTCAATTTTACTCCCAACGTTATCTTCCGTTAATCAAAATGCCCCATTCCGTCCGAATGACCAACGGATTTCGTTAAAAGCTCTGTTAAATATCGTCCAGATCGAATTTCGATGATTCGAGCCGCTCAATGTGTTCAAAACGTGATTTTTAAGGTACTCGCGAAAAATCAGCAAAAAAAATGACCAGGAAGGGCTTCATCTGAGTTCAATAAAAAACTGTTCAAATCAAGCCCTTCCCGGTCATTTTTTTTTTGTTGATTTCTCGCGGATACCCTTAAAATCACGTTCTAATCACATTGAGCGGCTCGGATCATCGAAATTCGATTGGGAAAGGGGAGGTGCGGATCGATCCAGATTTTGTTTAAGTCCGGACGTCCGGATTTTGCTTTGGTCTGCACCTCCCCTTTTTCGATTGAATTTCGATGATCCAAGCCGCTCAATGTGATTAGAACGTGATTTTAAGGGTACCCATGAGAAATCAACAAAACAAATGACCGGAAAAGGCTTGATTTGAGCAGTTTTTTATTGAACTATACAATAAAAAAATGTTCAGATGAAGCCCTTTCCAGTCATTTTTTTTGCTGATTTCTCGCGAGTACCCTAAAAATCACGTTTTGAACACATTGAGCGGCTCGGATCATCGAAATTCGATCGGGACGATATTTAATGGAGCTTTTAACGAAATCCGTTAGTCATTTGGACGGAAGGGGGCATTTTGATTAATGGAAGATAACTTTGGGAGTAAAATTGAAATTTTTAAAAGGTTGGGAGTCTAATTGAATTTTGGTGTAAAGGTTGGGGAGTATTTTGTCTTTCTCCTTCATTTGAAACATGCTGCCACTGACTGAGAACGGAGTGGAAATTAGAGTTCTGTTCAAGTTTTCTTATCTAAGTTTTTGTGCCGAGGAACTCTACTCTAGGTCTCTCAGGATGCACCCGGCCGCCTTGACGGGAAAAAAAATCCAGATACATGCAACAGTACGAAAGCCACATGTAACGGATAAGTCTGGGCGTTTGCAACATAAGTTGAACACAACTACACAAGAACATTGAGTTCTGTTTGGTGTTGCTTGATCGAATTATTTTGCTATGTTCTCATTTTCTCTCTCTCTCTCTCTCTCTCTCTTGTTTGTTAGGTGCCCGGACCTTGGCAGTTTTGAGAATGCAAAGGAAAGTAAAAATCACTCGACTAGTGAGTATTGTATCGAGGAGCCTTGAAGTGCGATAAGGAATCCAGAGGGAAACGTTGAACTTGATAACAAAGAACTTGGCTTGGATGATCGAGTGTGGATAAACGTCATGCATGTTGTTGGTTTTTTGCTGGTTTTTAATTGCTCAATACCAGTGTAGTTGTAACTTGGATTCGGGAGCTTGACTTGTTTTGCTGAAAAAATATGAACAATTTGGCATCGGAAAACTGAAGAACATTGTTCTCGTCGCATCTTATCCTTATGGCATTGGTGAGTCGTATCTCGATTCTTTAAGCGACACAGCCTATATGTCTGATTTCAACAGAAACACAGTTCCTGAACTGGTAAAGAATCTAGGCAGGCATGGTACTTTCCAGTTTCCTGGCGCTGAATGTTGCGCGTGCGCAAGGAAATCTCTTAGCGCAGGAATGAACTTTTCAGAAAGCTTAAGGAGGAGCTTGTACCAAAGGTTATATTGTACTGTAGCTTATAGCTTCTTACTAAGGGAAGCCCTATCACCAATGCATGCACTGTCTTCGAAAGCGCCTGAACCTGATTGAACGGCCCCACATTTCATCCGAAAAACAGTCCATTCGGCGCTCGACGTCTTCCATCATATGAGAAGATCATATGTGAAAAAATGAGTCGAATTATTTCTTTCCGGTGGCTATGATTTAGGACCCGAGTATAGCGTGTGGATTGAGTCCATAATGTCCTGTCCTTTTGTGTCTTCAGTTTACATACTTGGAGATGGTGAATTCGATTCCATATTGGTTAATTTTCGGCCCTCCAGGGGATTACGGCTAGGCGATTGTTGCCGGCCCAACCATAGTTTTAAAAATCGGCCGAGACGTACCGTATCGGCCGAGACGTACCGGGATTTGAGGTCCCCGATTCGGATATGGACCGATATAACGGAAAGATTGAAATTCACAGCCGTATCGGCCGATACCCGATACGTATCGGTCCGTAACCGATTCGGTTCCCGATACGTACCGGTTCAGCAACACAAAAAAAAAAAAAAAAAGCATCTTCTTTTTTTTTCCTGATAGGCAACAGGCATATCTTCCACTTTGAGCACTGTAATTTCTCCAACAACTTCTACGGATATCTATTTGAAGTTGCTGGGCAAAATAGTCATGGTGATGATCAATTTAATGAGAAATATGTAGATCCTCTGGTACCTCCACGCCATTCATTCTGGCATTGAAGTTGTATTAGCAAAATTATGTATGACTCAAAAGCTATGAGCTTGAAACTAGTTGTGGCTAGCGATTATGTAATGTAAAACCTCTATGTTGCATTTTTTTATGACTTAAAATCATCTTACTTTTGCTGTTTATGTCAATTATATCGAAACTCATAATGTTGCATTTTTCTCATATTTGTAAAATCTTATTGACTTGCGGGTTTTGATAAATTATCGGATATTTCACATGAAGAGAATGGGCTATTACATGTCTTAAATTAATTAAAATGTGATAATTTAAGCCAATGTTGGGGGCAAAAGTGTATTTTTCAAGTTTTATACATGTTGCTGATGATTTTTAAAAATTCACGACCGCGACACCCGATTCCCGATACGTCCCGATACCGATACACGGCGACCGATACCGCGACGGCGACCGATACCAAGATTTAAAACTATGGGCCCAACCTATTTCTTTCGTCATGGTTTCTCACGGGCTCCATCGTTAGGCTACCTACTCAATAGCAGCCTTTGTGAACTTACTCATAGATGAAGCTTGCTTACATTATTAGAGTGCTGAATTGTGAGCTTCATACTAAGATATAGCAATAGCAGCCTTTCAGAAGTACATTGGAGAAGGTCTCACCCATTCAATCTTATGTGACTTAACTTGTAAGAACCTCCTTATCCGCACACATTTTGAAGCAACACAAAGCAATTGTTTCACCCAGGAAAAATGAAGATAGGGAGGAAACAAAAGAAACATTGCAATTCCACTGCTAAGGATGCAATACAGCTTATTAGGCTATTAGAACTATTAGGAACAAGGAAAATGAAAGCGCAAACCGAAAAAACCCGAAACATGGAAAGCTAAAGAAAAAAACCGCATCGGGACTCAATGAACCTCGAGTTCATGTCGAAGGGATGACTTATTCACTTTACTTGAGTCTAAAATAGCTACTGTTATGACACGATAAGATGAGATCTTGTCGACGGAGCGAAGTTGGTAAGTTTCTTGAGGATTGTCTTTCACTTCAAGGAGTTCTCGATGTCGATCACGAACCGGTACTTGATGTCGCTTTTTATCAACCTCTCGATAGCTTCATTCACGTACTGAATTGGGATGACTTCAATCTCTGGGTAAATCTTTTTGGCAGCACAGAACTCTAGCATTTCTTTTGTATCCTTTGTACCACCTGACGCACTCCCTGAGATTGATTTCATACCGAGAAGAAGGCTCATGGGACTGAGCTTCACTTCGCCCGGGGCACCCACCAAGACTAGGACACCCCCAGTCTTCAACAGAGACATGTATGGATCAAATGGGTGAGCCCCTGATGCAGTGTCAATTATGAAGTCCAATGACTTTGATACTTCCTGCAAACCAAGGTATCAATTGACCATTAAGTATGCCTTCTTTGAAACAAAATGATCGATCACAGATGAATCCAGTTGTTCATTAACGAACTCGCTTAGTTAGTCTTTCTTCTCCCAAGTTCAGAATGAATCATAACTTCGAACGCCAACTTAAGAAACTGAGTTTATCAATTTTACCTGCATCTCTTGTTGATTAGTTGAGAGCACAAATTTGTCGGCTCCAAGCAGATTCAGGGCCTCCTCTTTCTTGGATATGCTGGTGCTGAATACAGTCACATTCAGACCAAAAGCCTTCCCAAACTTGACAGCCATGTGACCCAGACCTCCGAGCCCGATCACACCAAGTGATTTGCCAGGTTGGTTCATCTTGTGGCGAACCATTGGGGAGTAAACAGTAATCCCAGCACACAACAATGGCGCCGCGGATGCTAATGGGTAGTCTTTTGGTATTTTGAAGCAGTACCTGCACATTCAGTACCAAACAATCCAGATCACCTTCAAAGCTAAGCTAAGCTAGTTGTTATCTATGAAGTTAGATTTTTATGAAGATCTCAAGATCACACAAGTTTGCCCGACGATTGTACGATATGCATTTTGATTTCTCACATAGATGATATTGTCAGATGTACACCAATAAGTGCAAGAAATCTTTAGAACCACCACATATTTGTCAGGTCGCTAACTTCATGGCCTCGGGCAGGGGCAAAGCTATGCTGCCCACGACACCTCCGAATTTTGAATATCACATCGTAAAGTTTCTAAGTAGCTTTGAATAGTTTGTGAACAGGAAATTGACTCTAGAATTGTAAGTAAAGTTAAATTGGATGTGTGTATTCTAGTCACTGATAAAAGGGGAAAAAATAGATAATATATACACGAAAGAAAATAATACTATATATGCCGAGGAATTATATTTCTGTCGATGAAATTAGTTGACTGAATCAGTTGGCTCCTCCCCGCCGCTGGACTCAGAATCAAGTCAAAATGTGCGTAAACTAACCGCCGATTGTGTTATCGAGCAAATAACAAAACATAATTCTTTCTCTCTTACCTCTCATGAACTACAACGTAAGTGGAAAATCCTCCTCTAGTGATGGTACCATCCACATCAACATGGTTGTAAGTGAAGACAGCACCCTTTGAGCAATAAACTTCAAATCCATCGTTACAGTACTCACAATCTCTGCACGAATTCACGTAAGTTCCCACTCCAACATGGTCCCCAACTTTAAAGCCCTTCACATTTGACCCCACCTCTTTCACCAATCCAACAATCTCATGCCTGATCAAACCCAAGAGATCTTAGAAATATGTATATTCAGATATGTCAAAAGCAATATTAATTAGCATGTTGTGATGTAATAACTGATGAAACTTCTTCCGTCCCATCTCGTTTTTCTGTGTTTGGTAGTCGTGTCTTTGATCGGATCAATAAGTAATGTGTTTAATTTCTTGAATAATTATTTAAAACATATTTAATTCACCAATCAGAAGAGCTGGATTTCCTAGAAATTGTTTGCAAAGAGAGCTGAACAAAATGAGACGGATGAAATATTTGTTTTACAATTATCATGAAACAGAAGTCACACATACTTACCCAGGCACAACAGGGTACTTTGCATCTCCATGTTTGTTCCTAGTCCACACGACTTCGGCGTAACAAACTCCGCAGTGAGTAATACTAATTGAAATGTCATCAACTCCAATGGCCCTGTTTCACATTGTTAATTAAGTCCTCTTGGTTAAAAAACAATTTATATTATCACATAAAATTCGTTAGCTTCAAAATACAGTAGAACTCATGGCAAACACCATTATATATCTCTTATAACCAATTCACCGTCAATAAATATTTAGACTGAATATTCTGCATGTTTTTTCTATACGTATTTCCTATTGCATGATCTACGTCACGTAATTCGGGTGCACATGCGTGAGGAGGAACGGGAGCTCAAGCGTGAAAGTGTCTTCCAAACAAATTCCCAACTACAAAAATCCGTGAGAGCGAGAATTGATACAGGAGAGCAGGTGAAGGATAATGTGACTATAAGTGCATGAGAGAAGTGTTTGGATCACCGAAGGAAGTTGTCACAGATAAATTTAATGTACTCCACAAATTTAAGGTACTCATTTCCCTTTTTACCATAATAATAGAGAAATTAAATTACTATTTCAGTACTATAATATTTTCATTAACCGTATGTGAAAATATACCTGCGGCTGAAATGGAAAGGTGATAAAACTCCAGATGGATCTCTTGCCGCGTATCCAAGGCAGTCCTCTTTTGCAGAACCCATTTCCGGAGAGAGAGAGAGAGAGAGAGAGAGAGAGAGAGAGATGGTTGTAGGATGAAAGAGTGAGAAGCTAATTACAGGCTACCTGCAGGTAAAAGTTGTGGAGGAAATTGGAGTTGATTCACGTCAATTTATAGCAAGAGCGAGCTTGATCCACAAGACAAATAGGATTGACAAGTACTAGTATAAAGAATAATACTAGTATAAAGAATAGACTATATGGTACCAAAGCCATACGTCGGCACTGACTTCTTCAAAAATGTAGTATATAATTTCTCAAAAAGTTGCGTCAGCACTGACTTCATATATGTGTAATTTCCCAAGACACTAAGGGCCCTTTTGTATATGGGATAAGAATTTATGGTATTAATTATGGATGGGGATAAGATAGTAGGGGTATTATGTAAGAAGAGTGTGCCCATATTGATGTGACGGGAGATTAAATAGTACTTGGTTTGGATGAGAGATAAAATGGAGAGATCGATAAGATTGTTTTGTAGTTGAAATGGAAGAGAGAGGGGTATTATCCGGGGGTATTATGTAATAACACCCTAGAACCTTCTCATAAATAATCTCCCGCCTGGGGTATTTGGGGTTACAAGAGAATCCGGGACTTAACTAATATCCCAGCAAAATGTGTTCCCAAACCATGGCTTAACCATGGGCCTACGGTCTTAGGAGGGGGTATTACTAATACCCCTTCGGTAGCCCCCATCCAAACAGGCCCTAAATACACAATGGGCACACCATTTGATGTGCTCCAAATGTACACCACAGTGCATGAGACCCATTTTGGGATCCCGCACTAAGAATTGTAGCCGTTTAGTTTTGTTTAATTGTATCCGTTTAGTTTGTTTAAAACAACATTTTACGAGTTTCTGCAAAAAAATTAGCTCATTTGAATATCAATAAAAACTTATTCGTTCTATTTTTTCCCTTGTGAATTCGGGGACGAAAATCAATCAAGTTATTACCGATATTAGAATGAGCTGATATTTAACATAGATCTTTCAAAACATTATTTGTGTGAAACTATGAGATAGATCTCACACAATCCAATGTAAATTTGGTGTACACACAATTAGAAAAGCGAGTGTGGATATAAAAAAAAAGATGTGAAAATCATTTCCTTTTCTTTTCTCTAAATTCGAAAAGGACCATGCACAAGATCCAAACAGATCGTAACGGTAAACAAGAATTGATTTTGACATGGCTGTTTGATAAAACTGAAAACTGAAAGCTGAAAAATTAAGTATTGAAAGCTGAATGCTGAATTTTTTAAGCTGAAAGTTGTTTGATAAATATATTAAGCACTGAATTAAAAAAAATGTTGAATTAATTTTAGTTTCGATTCTCTCTTAAATTACTAATGATTACAATGTATTTATGGTAATGGTGTAGTGGTGATTGTGGTGGGTTGGTGGTGATGGAGCGAGGTGGTGGTGGTGGTGGAGTGGTGAGGGTGGGGATGGAGTGGGAGTGGTGGTGGTGTAATGTTGGGGTGACGGTGGAGTGATGGTGGTGTAATGGTGGCAGTGAGTGGTGGCGGTGGAGTTGTGGTTTTGCAATGGTGGCGTTGTTGTGGTGGTGGTGGGCTGGAGTGGTGGTGGTGGTGGTGGTGGATTGATGGTTATGGTGGTGAAGTGGTGGTGTTGGGGTGGTAGTGGTGGTAGAGTGGTGGTGGTGAGGGTGAGGATGGAGTGGGAGTAGTGGTGGCGGTGTGGTGGTGGGCTGGAGTGGTGGTGGAATGGTGGTAGTAATGGTGGTGGTGGTGGTGGTAGTGGTGGAGGTGGTGGTGGTTGTGCAATAGAGGCGGAGGCATAATAGTGGTGGTGGTGGAGTGGCAGTAGTAGTAGTGGTGGTTGTGCAATGGAGGCGGCGCTGTAATAGTGGTGGTGGTGGTGGTGGTGGATTGATGGTTATGGTGGTGAAGTGGTGGTGGAATGTTGGTGTTGGTGGTGGTAGTGGTGGTAGAATGGTGGTGATGGAGTGGTTGTAGTGGTGGTGGTATGGTGCAAATACACAAAAATTCAGCTAAAATTAAGTAGCTCAAAGCTACTTAATTTTTTTCAACTTTTTAGCCTACATTTTAAGTAGCACTTAATTTGTTAAGCAATGTAAAATGTGGTTATCAAACCTACTGAATCACTTATTACTTAATTGATTCAGTTTTAAGTGCTGAATTTAGGTTATCAAACAACCCCTAGTGTAGAAGTTCGTAGGGGTGTTACAAAACCTGACGATCAAAAATCCGAAAAAATCGTTTGATCGGTTTGATTTTTGATCAGGGTGATGGCGAAATTTTTTCAAACTGAACTAAACCGAATCGAAATCGGTTCGGTCTCGATTTCCAGGAATTTTCACCAGATCGAACCGAATCAACCAAGTATATATTTTTATATGTTTTACATATATATACTTTAAATTAAATGGAAATTTCATATATTCGGGCGGATCGAAATCCCCGACCGGACCGATCCCACCCCAAACCGAACCGAACTCAACTCCGATCGGGATCGGTCCTGAAAATATTTGGACCGAACTGAATCGGTCTTCAAAAATTTCATTCCGAACCGAATCGAACGGAAATCACCCCCGGAAGTTCAAATGGATAAATAAGCTTAGTCTAGCTAGAGAGGTTCAAATTATAAGCGGTGTTGTTAACCTCAGCCTACTAGGCGGAGAATAATATGCTAATAATTTCAAATAAGTTTAGATATCAATGTATATCTCACGGATATTAATATACTTTCACAAATATTAATACACTTTTCTCGAATACCAATTTATTTTTTACCTTTTATCCTACGCGTTTTGGGCGGAAGTTGGAATAATCGAATTACAAGTTACTACGTGACTTTGAATTTTTTTTTTTTCAATGACGTGACTTTGAATTAAAAGAACAGTAATGCTACGGGTACAGCAATCTGTGTACAGATTGTGCACATATTTTTTTGTGGGGCCCACTAAGGGTCTCACACAAGTGATCCGAGCCGTTCATTATGTTTAAAACATTTTTTCAAGTGCCCCCGCTAAAAATCAGCTTAATCCGACACCTATAAATACTTGATCTAATGGTCTAACTTTTCATTATCTAAAAATCCGAATGAAAAGTTAGATGATTAGATCAAGCACTTATAGGTATCGGATTGAGCTAATTTTTCACGGGGGCCCTTGAAAAAATGTTTTAAACATAATGAACGGATCGGATCACTTGTGTGGGACCGTTAGTGGGTCCCACAAAAAAATCTGTGCACAATCTGTGCACAGATTGCTGTACCCGTAGCATTACTGATTAGAACCAGCCCAAAAATTGAGCAGGTACCTCTCTCTCTCGTGTGAATCTCTTTTTGCTGTTGTTTATGCTTAGTATTCCTTAGGGTAGGCCTTCTTAGCATTTCTTTGGGAGGCCTGACCGCCTGAAGCAGTTGTTTCTAGGATTGTATTGTATCCTGGGTCGGCCCTGCTCTGGGAAAAAGAACACTGTCAAATCCTTACTTTCGATTATCTTTCTTCCTTGTTCAAAACAAGTAGATGTATATTCTTCCTTGTTCACAAGTCCTTTCGTTGTTTAATTCTGGAGATTATGATTTACTATCTACCACAGAAGAACCCTTTTACTTTTATACTTATCTCGTACAGATCATTGTCCCTGTAAACCCGGCAGTCGGCCCGACAGTTGCGTGGTTGTACTTCGGTGCAATGAGGTTGCGGATTCAACTCTATAGGAAAAAAAGAAGATAAAAGAAAACCTCCTATAGAAAGGATTGAGTTGGGGTTAGGGTATAGTACTGTAACTTCTTCTAGAATATGACAAAAGAAAAAATTACAGTAATGTATAGATACTCTAGTTGACGGATTGAGTTGGGGTTGGGGTAATGAACTCTAAAATGTGACCAAAAAATATTTGAATTTGGACAGAGAAAGAATGAGCATCGGAAGCCTGAAGAGCTTGGTGGCTGAAGCCGCCATTAAAGGTGTGGCTGAGGCGAGGGCAAGGATATTTGATCACGTACTTAACCCAACAGGAGAGAGATCTCCACACAAGATCCTACGCAAGAAGCTCATTGGTGAGAAAGTCGCGCAATGGTACCCGTATGACATCAACAAAGATGATCCCCTTGTGATAGCCAAAAAAGAACAAGAGTATTCTCTCTCTCTCTCTAGACACATGCTTGTTTACGCTAAATACACGGGAACAACGTTGATGCACTCAAAATCTCTCTTTTTATTGGATTTTGCTGATATATATGGATATGAATTGGTTTCTTTTATGGCACTCCAGTGTTTGTTGGAAAGATATATTTCTTGGGGATTCATAGCTTCTCTAACATAGCTAGTGGGGAGATTGTCTTAGGCAACTTCTTGTATGTAAAGCAGCGGGTTTCTCTTTAGACTGGTTAAAAAAATTGTAAGGTAGCAAGTAGGCCGTCAAAGTAATTAAGAAAAGGTATGATCAGTTACTTTCCTAAGTATGCTAGGCTTAAGAAGGATAACGAGTCTGAATACATAGGCAGTTTGAAATTCTCCTTAGCTGCAAAAGCCTTTCCTCTTTCTGAGCCGCAGTGGTTGGTACGGAGTATAGGAAGTAAAACCAAAACAATCACTTGTTATATATGCACGAAGTCAAGAAAACTGCATACGAAAACGTATGTCTCCCTAATCCAAATAAACAAAAGTAAGCACTGTCATTACCAAACAAGGAATGAAATGCTCCATGTATGTAAAGATCGACGATCATGTATTCCTCCTGCTCTAGCTACATCACGATACAAAGTGGTGTGGCTATAGTGAGCAAATCTATCGTGAATGTTGACTATTTATTCTTGGCTTAGTTGTCAAAGTTGCTGGATGTAGTTATAGTTTGGTACCCTGTGCGACCGTCAATAGTGTTGGACTCATAGTATAAGGTTGTGTGTCATAATTCGTTCAGTGCAGGTTCTGCAAATCTGTAGAAGTAGGGGGGGAAATTACAATCAATAGTTAGGAATAGAAGAAAATAATCACAAGCTCATATGTTTTAGGTAAAAAGTTGGTTGTAGTCTCTAGTGCACATTCTTTCTTATATCCAGGGAACGAGGATCACATTAGAATTGGAAAGCGCTTGGGCAAAGAAAGTTGGTTGGGAACTTGGGATAGTTTGTCAATTTCTAGTAAGAGCTAATGGGCAGTAATCTACTAATGAGTAACAAGGATGTTAAATAATTGAGTTTACCCCTTGCTGATGGAAAATGGTAAAATGGTCATGAGGTTCCTTTGCGCTCTCTCTCTCTCTCTCTCGTGTGTGACGCACGCGCGCGCGCACACACAATTAGGGTCTTCTACTGCTACAGAGGGCTACTTCATCCTGGATTCTTTTTGTGTTCTTGTAGAGGAGTTGCTTGCATAAAGAGAGGAAGAGTGGAAATCTATTGATTAGTCATCAGTCTAGTTCTTGGAAAAGATTAAAAATGAAGTTTCCTTTGGGTTACTTTGTTTATTTTCATACATGGAGAAATTGGTTTTGTCTGGAGGGCATTATATATTGCGAATCTTACTGCATTGTCAGAATTATTATATGTGCGGCAGAAAAACTCATTGCCGTGATTTCATCTGACCAAATGCACCTCGTGCAGGCGATTATCCAAGCTTGAAATGTTGAAGCGTCGTGGAAAGGGACCCCCTAAGAAAGGCCAAGGAAAGCGTTCCAAACGTAAGTAGGTCGCCTCTGCAAATGGCATGGGAACAGGATTATGGGTCAACTTTTTGAAGTGGATGGACTCATTTCTAGTTGTTGCACTGATTTTAATGACTCTGGGTTTAATGTTTCGGGTTGACGGAATGACATCTCAACTTTATCATTTGAATGTTTGTTCCATTCTGCCATTCTCTGGAAGAGAAAACACTGAGAATAGTAGTGCTGAGCATGAATATTCCTGCTTTCTTACTTTCATGTGCTAACAAAACAAAAAATAGAGACATTTTGATGACGACGACGACGACGACGATGATGTTAACATTGTTATCAATTGCGTTTGCTTTTGGGACCGTTCGATGCTTGTGGACCTATATGTATTGAACTTGTTGGATACAGCACATATTGTGTTCTTTGAATTGCTCTAATTTAAATATTGATCATTTGAATGGAATATGTAGATTATGATCTTCTGTGCCTTTATTCTGGTTATTCTTCTGCTGAAGTTTGGGGTGATGCTGATTAGTTTTGTGATTCAGATGTGCTGAAGTCCCACTTCATATGGATTTGACATTCATTTTCTCCCTTACATTCCCCTGACGACCTCTCCATTTCGATCCGACCAGGTTTTTACCGCTTCACATGAAAACAGAGGGGAATGGTATTTATTTCCTCTCTCCCCTCCTCCCATTCTACCATTGCAATGGTGAAGCGGATCCCCTTATTCTCCTGTCCTGTCACCTCCTCCCTGATTTTCCCCGCTCCGTCCGCACCCAATTGCCATCACCGAATTCGGAACTCGAGCTAAATAATTATAGCTGCCCATCTAATTAACAGTCCATTAGAAAAGCTCTTTCCCCTTCTTGTTTAACTTGTAGTTAGCATCCCCAAGAAGCAATGTCTTCCCTTGAGACAAAGACATGCTAGAGAATGCATGACTGATTATTCAGTAGTTCGGGAGCACCGCCACGTGGTACTCCGGACTACTCTAGAATCATACATTTATGTGGGGTCATACACTTAGTTGTGGACCCCACGAGATTGTGTGGTTGTGGAGTGATTTGGAGCACCACGTGGCGGTGCTCCCAGACTATTGTATAAATTTCACATAATACAGAGGAATACAAAAGGGGGACAAAAGGAACAATAATCTGAATTGACTGGTGAAAATGCAGTTTACCTTACTGTATAGCTCTTTGAAAACACGCACACAAGGGTATGCCAAAAAGGCAACAAAGGGAAAATAAATTTTGCTTTCTGTGTGCATAATGAACCGCATTATTTAGGCTTATTAATAAAAGGTAGTGAGAGGGAGAAGTTTATATTAATTTTCTTGATGCTGTCTTTCACTTTAAGGAGCTCTCGATGTCGATCACAAACCGGTACTTGACATCGCTCTTGATTAGCCTCTCGATGGCTTCATTCACATACTGGATTGGAATGATTTCGATCTTTGGGTAAATCTTGTTTGCTGCACAGAAGTCTAGCATTTCTCTTGTATCCTTTGTACCACCTGCCGCACTCCCTGAAATCGATTTCATCCCTTGAAATAAGGCTTCCGGGACTGAGCTTCACTTCGCCTGGGGCACCCACCAAGACTATGACACCGCCAGTCTTTAACAGAGACATGTATGGATCAAAAGGGTGAGTTCCTGATGCTGTGTCGATCATGAAGTCAAATGACTTTGAAACTTCCTGCAAAAAAAGGTATCAAGCTAGCATTAATTGAGCCTTTTGTTCCTAAACTATGGTTTAAGCTAGCTCGGACAGCTTGTATAATGGGCAAGGCAAGGTTCAATTCGTAACGACTTCAGCAATTCAATTTAGTGGAAAAAGGGAAAAACGGCTAACTTGGATAGATTTACCTATGCACACTTGGTGAACACGAGCCATATGGCATTGAGACGATTATTACAAAATGCAATTATGATCGATGGTTGACACTACGGTTGTACTTTTGTGGATACATGTTATCGAAATTTTCTTCACGCTTGACCGTTCAACCTAGGGATGAAGCCAGGATTGTGCGGTAAATGGGGCAAGAATAAGGCTTACTAAAACAAGAGGTCTGTCAAGACTACTCTTATTGTCTGGCCTCCTGCCGAAAGGGTATAGAACAGGGGGCGGGTAGGCCAAATGATAGGAAAAACTATACTGCAACAATTCACACTGTCACGGTCCTCATTCTTTTTCTTTCTAACTCGGAATTCCATTTACCTTTTCAATCTCGCTTCCTCGGATTTCATTATCGATAAGTAGTGTAAGTTGTCTTTCACCTCCTTTGCTCGTTCCTTGTAAACAACTGCATTTTCCTTGGTCCTAATAGAGATACGGCACCGTAATACCGGAAAAAAGAACCCTTTTGTGAAACCCTTTTTGTATCGCTTACGGAAGATGTGTATGTGTTACGGGTGTGAGACATGAAGGGCCACTTGGTCATAGAAATGTTTTGGGCATGTATTCCATGATACGTATCACGGCCTCCGTCAATGGTCCAAGCTGATAACATTTGCCTGATAATCGCCAATGAAGTGGGCTCCGGTTTACGGTGTGGCCACACAGCCTAAGGTTGCAGTAAGTGGGATTTATGTAGATATTAATCAAGATTATATGATGCATTTTACCATCATCTCTTGTTGGTCAGAAGAGATCACAAATTTGTCAGCTCCAAGCAGATTCAGGGCCTCCTCTTTCTTGGATATGCTGGTGCTGAAAACAGTCACATTCAGCCCAAAAGCCTTCCCAAATTTCACGGCCAAGTGGCCCAGACCTCCGAGCCCGATCACACCGAGTGATTTGCCAGGTTGGTTCATCTTGTGGCGAATCATTGGGGAGTAGACAGTAATCCCAGCACATAGCAATGGCGCTGCTGATGCTAATGGGTAATCTTCTGGTATTTTGAAACAGTACCTGGATATTCAACACTAGCTATATCATGTCCATCACTAATATATAGGGGTCATATTTTTCTTCTTGAATTGAAAAACAAAGAAATGGAAAACTGAAAGTAGAGTTTGGTTTGTAGACTTCCGATGTGGGACGGGATATTACAATCTCCCTAACTTTATCCCTCGCGCCCTCGCGAGGTTGAGCACTAGAGTCATCACGGTTTTACCCGGGTCCTGTCCCTAGTGGCTAGAGTCACCACAGATTTCCCGGGTCTTTTCTCTAGCAATCAAAGTCACCATAGCATTACCTTGGGTCTTTTCTCTGGCCTAAGCCCACACGGTCATGTACACGAGTTGCTTTGATACCATTTGTAACGCCCCAAGTAGACCACTGGCCTAGTACCTTGGGCTTAAGCTTTCGGACCATGGGTGTGGCTTATAGATCAAAATTAAGGTATTGGGCCAATGGTTTACATGGGACGTTACAAAAAATTTGTTACTATTTGGATTCCTTTTCTGAAAAACAAAAGAAATCTTGATTGTTAATTTATAGTTTTCTTATTTTGTTTTCATAGTTTTTTCTTTGGACCCATTTTTGAAAAACATGGAAAAAAAAGAAGCTTTTCATGCTCTTAAAAAGCTATCCACTGACAAATGAATAACGAGTACGATATATAGGTGTTCTTATCTCTGAAAATAAACTTTGCTAAACTAATTCTAAGAACGACAACCAACAGAACCGTCCATGTTTTTTTGCACGGACGGCCCACCCATGCGGACAGCATGGGTTGACCCCGAGTTCAGTCGTTACGGGTTACTAATTACTCCTTTTACCCCTTTTGGATGTCAATTTTACCATTTTACCTCTTATTTTCTTTTACATTTAAAAGGGTTTGAATTTTAAACATGGTTTGAATTTAAAATTGATTGGGCGGGCTCCATCTCTCCCGACAATGACAGGAGAGTATTTTGGATTTGATGGGTTCAATTATTTTTTTTTACAAAATTTTAGTACTCCAATACTATTTTCTGAAAGGGTAAAATGGGAAATTGATCAAAAGTCAATCTAATTGTAATATTTCCTTAAATTTCGTGCAAGTCAAACTAGGCGAAACAAAGTGGGACGGAGGGAGTAGTAATAGTTTGAGTGATTAAACCTAGCTCACCTCTGATGAACAACAATGTAAGTGGAAAAGCCTCCTTTAGTGATGGTGCCATCCACATCAACATGGTTGTAAGTGAAGACAACCCCCTTTGAGCAATAAACTTCTAACCCATCTCCACAGTACTCACAATCTCTGCACGAGTTCACATAAGTTCCCACTCCAACATGGTCCCCAACTTTAACCCCCTTCACATTCGACCCCACCTCTTTCACTACTCCAACCAACTCATGTCTGATCAAATAATCAAAAAGCATTTAGATAAACAATAAATAGAGTGAAATTATTCAAAGGAGATTTACTTATTAGTATATATAAGGCTGCGTTCTTGTAAACTTTTAAGTCTGCAACTTATTTCGATATTTTTTTACTTTTCGCAACTTTTTGTTTAGCTTTTCGTCGTAATTTTTGGGGGTTAATCATTCGACTCGACAAGACGAATCCGGAAAATATAAAAATATGGACCAATGTTGAAAAAATTCAGATAAGACGGTACTTTAGACAAATAAGACAGCTGTTTGATATTTTTTCGTCTTTAGTGAACTTTTTTTTCCCCCTTTCTGTCACAATTTTATACTTTTCAGACTTTTCTCGTCAAGATAGATGGTTAATTCAAAAAATATGACGCGAATCTATCAAAAATTCAAAAAATACGAACAGAACACACAAAACAAAGAAGAAAAATGATTTTACAAGAATGGATCGAGTCTAAGAAATGATTAACTGCAAAAAATATGGATTTTCACTATGCACAATATTGGAGCCAGTACATGTACTTACCCAGGCACTATTGGATACTTTGCATCTCCAAATTTGTTCCTAGTCCACACAACTTCCGCATAACACACTCCACAATGTGTTATACTAATTGAAACATCATCATTTCCAACAGCCCTGTTTCCAGAGTAAAAATTAGGTCTATAGTTAGTGAAGAGTGATGCAAGTTCCAATACGTATATTGTGTCTATAAGTTCCGAGAATTAGTCGAGGTGCACGTAAGCTGATCCGGACACCCTTGACCATCGGAAAAAAAAGAGCGGGAAAAATGACCGCCCATGCACGTTTTTTGATAATTAATATCCGCTAATGACAAGTTAAGAACATTTGTTAATGCTGAAAATGTCTTTGGCGGGTATTAATTATCAAAACACGTCCTTGGCCGTCATTTTTCAAAAAAAAAGAAAGAAGGGAATATGGATTAATAGTAAAGACTGTGTGTAGATCGATCAAAGAATATTTGTTCAACCAATTGGTACAAGGGAAAAGAGAATATTTGCAAATCCTTGATTGAGAAACCTAAGGATCATTGACCGAATTATCCCTTCGTTGTGAGGTTTTTCATAACCAATTTTGCCTGTTGTAGTATTGAGTGTAGCTTCACCAATCCTTAAGTGGACAAGACCAAGACCAGTTCAGTTAGGGCCTGTGAGCTCAAGTTCAAAGCTGATGATTCGAGTCGTTTCTTTTTGTTTGCAACTTTTTATAAATCATTTGTAAATAAATATAAACCATCGGACATATCAAAAAAGATATAAAACCATCGTATGATTACATAATCACATGTTTTTAACTTACGTGCCCCTGAATGTCGGGACGTTTATGTTCAAAATCATACGCATGTTTTCCAATTGTTTAAAAGATAACCGGGGTGAATTAAATCATTTTTCTTCGCGGTTTGATATAGATGTAAGGATCTACAAACTCAATGGCTTAGGTCCTTCAAATTTTAAGAAATGCGAACATTTTACAAGGTTTTTTTCTAGGTCCTCAAGTAGACTCTATAAAGTCTGCTACAAGTACGAAAGCACCCTTCATATTCTTTTTCTCTCTCCCTTGAAATTTGACATATAGGTAGCCTAGTACTTCGGGTTGGTGTTGTGCAATTCACTACACAGCACCGTACTGCGCACCTCCGAGCCATCAGATTGTGCATCCGAAGGCTCGGATCTCATCTCGGCAAACAACGATCGAGAGCCGTTCATTGCCGAGATGAGATCCAAGCCGTCGAATGCACGATCCAACGGCTCGAAGGTGCTTAGCACGGTGCTGCGCACACCACTGCATAGCACCATCCCCCAATTGTGCTTGTGTCCTACTACCCCTTGTAGGTTGGGTAATAGTAGTATTTTGTAGGCTTTTGTGTCCTATATACAGATTCTATCGCCATATATAGGGTTTTTGTTTGGGACTATCCAGTTTTATTATGCCATATATAGGGTTTTTGTTTGGGACTGTCCAGTTTTATTATGGTACAGCCCGGTTTAGTTTAGGATCAGAATTATTCATTTCATAGAGCTCGTCGATTACATAATCCATTTAAAAAAGTAACATGATCGAATATCAATAGATACATGATCAAAACAGATTTATAAATGATATGACAAAATAATTGAAACTTAATTAAATTGCCCATTTTATTTTTGCACATATCTGTCTCTGTTCCCAACAGTATATATCTTATCTTTTTCATGCTAGTTTTTGAAGTATGTGGCGGAGAAGCTCTAAAATTAATTACAGTACTCGATCACTTTTTAGTATAATAATTCAGGGGTCTCTTTACTAATAGTAAGATAAGACACTGTAGTAACATTTGCAAAAAACGACAGAGGGGAAAAAAATGGCTATTTGCAGTCATCATGAGTACCTGCGGCTGAATTTGTAAGGTGATAAAAACCCAGATGGATCTCTTGCTGCATATCCAAGGCAGTCCTCTTTTGCAGAACTCATTTCTAGAGAGAGAGAGAGAGAGAGAAAGAAAGAGAGGAAGAGGACTAGAAGGCTATAAAGTTGGTGGGCAGCTGATGAAGGAACTTAACCCCACTCATAGCTCAATAAATGGGGCAAAGAAAGTGGGGACATTAACATACTCCAATCTAAGGTTCTCTCTCTCTCTCTCTCTCTCTCTCTCTCTCTCTCATTATAGTAAAAAATCTTCACACAATAGGCTAATGTCATCTTCACTGAAAATGATACAAGAATAAATTACACAGGTTTCCCCTTCGATTTTTATCTGTATATATGGGATACCTCAATTAGGTTTAGGAAGTTACACTAATTAACATCTCTTGTCAAATTTCGTCTCCTAAGTTTGGTAACAAAGAAGAGAAAATTACCATCCTCGATCATATATATGTGCTCCTTCCTCATCCTCGAACCAAAATCTCTATCTCACCCTACAAAACCCTCCACATAATTTATACTAATTAGGACCACCTCCGACCAAGTAATATGTATATATTCTAAGCCACTTGTCACACCATTATCATTCATCATTTGCGTCCACCCGACTAGCTAATCTGCTATAACACCATCAACAACCATTTACACGCACTCCACCAACCTATTTTGCCAATTGCGATATCCTAAACCTTTTCCTTTTCATTTGTCACAAGTTTGTAAAAAAGAAGAAGGTGTATATACATTTGTCAATGACTCAATATTTTTAGAGAGAGAAATGGTTTGGTATGAGTGTAATTATGTAGAGCAATCAAATGCACAACCGGTGATGAGTACGGAGTTGAAATAAAAAGGGGTTGCCTTAGATATTATTTCTCAAAAAAAAAATCATGGGAAAATGGGTTGTCAAATTCGAAGTTTATTATGGAAAAAAAGAGAAATGACTAGATGGTGAGAAATGAAAAGGAAGTTGCCCAATTATCAGAAATCGATATATAGAAAAAGGCCACAAAGGAGAAGAAACAAGCGATAAAAGGAGAGGAAAAAAAGGGCATCTTGTATTTTCTAATTAGTGGCGTCATAAAAAAAAAAATGGTTAGATCAACTAAAGGCAGACTGACATAGTGACATGAGAGGTAGTAATTTGTAATGTGACCATAAGTTAAGGAGGGAAATATACTACAACACAGGTGTGCATCTGTATAAAATGTAACCCCTCAATTGTTAAATTATAAGATAGTATTATTTACTTAGCCGACCGTCGTTATAGTATACTAGCGCATTCTCGTTCCCGTGCCTGAAGGCACGGCTTGACAATCGGCACACGTAAAATCAATATGAGCTCATGTACTAGAGGAGCATACAGTGAGAGAGAAGAGAGAGTGAGTGTGTGCACGCGCTGAGTCAGTAATATTTGTGGTTGGTTGTGGAAAATCTTTGTGTACAAAGCATTGACCAACGTCTCCATTGGCGGACTAATGTGGGACGTTTGACATTATGAAATTGCCCTTGGAAGGTGGAAACACACCTTTTCTTCTCTCAACAACTTGACAAGGAGGATTCTAGTAGAAGGATTAGGTGGAGGATCGGTTATACCGTCAGGCTTGGGCTAGCCCTGTCTAAGCCCATCGGGCTCTCTTCAACATTCGGGCTCAGGCAAGATTGCCCATGTAATTAAAAAACTCTATGCGAAGGTCGAACCTTGACCCTAGCATATTCAGACTAAGGACTCGGGCTAAAGGCCCAGCTTATAGGACCTCAATTTTTAGAACTTTCTTTTGCAGGAGTAAACTATAGTTTAAATCTTTGAAAAATATTTTTTGCACGGTATAATCATCACCAAGCACCAATATAGGACGGTATTTGATTAAAGTACATTCATATTATATATTCGCGCTCCAAGATTTACTGCAGGCGCCAACAGTAAATTTTGGAGCGCGAAAATCAGTTCCATTATCTACTTTCAACATTAGAGATTGAATACAAAATGCAAAACATTCGACCGGAAAGGGGTGCCAAAATACAAAAATGCCCAATGCAAAATATATGCCCGAAGTCTAAGGGTCATCATCGGCCCGGTCCGGCCCGGCCCGCCAAGTCGCTGCCCAAGCCCGCCCACGGGCCGGGCCGACCGGGCTTTTTCTTTTTGGCGGGCCATAAATTGAAGCTCAAGCCCGGCCCACAGGCTAGCCCAATTGGCGGGCCGGCGGGCCAGAAGCCGAGCGGGTTTAAATTTCCTTGGGCAAAACTAAACCAAGGGAAAAAAGAAAGGGTTTTGTGGGATTTTGGGCAAATAGGCGGGCCCGTTGGCGGGTACCAAGGGCGGGCTCACGGGCCGGGCCTATGGGCGGGCCGAGTAAAAATTCATAGGCCCGAGCCCGCCCATTACAAACTACGGGCCGGGCTAGCCCGCCCGTTTTACGGGTTGGGGCCGGGTAAAAGCCCGACGGGCCGGGCCGGGCTTTGGGCGGGTCGCGGGCCTTCGGGCTAAATGATGACCCTTACCGAAGTCCATCTCGTACTTCATCAAGATTAATCGACCGGAACAAAGAGAGACGCAGAATTTTAACGTTCCTTTTTAATCTTCTTCACATATGAAAGGTGTGCCAATTTCTATCGATACGTAATAACTAATAACAATAAAAAGTATAGAAAAATTATCATAAATTCGTTCGGTTAATCATTGCATATACATAAATAAAGTCATATAGAATTGTCGATGCATACATCTTGTGCATTCATATCCATTTCAACAAGTAAACTATTAACCTATTAATTTTTTGATGCATGCGTACTTAATTAGGAGGGTGATTATGGAATTGTTTTAAAAAAGTTGGGAGGACAAACTTTCGTAATTTTAACGCTTTTGAAAATAAATAATTACTAGTAGAACGGTCATTTGGGCTCATCTGTCTACCGATTCTTTCCTAATCATTTAAAACTTATGAAATGAATCATTTAAAATGAGAGTTAGGGAAGGCCCTCCCTCCACTTGCTGGACCCAAACCAGATAATTCCCATCTGTCATCCAAAAAAAAAAATAAAGAAGTGCAATTCAAATAACTAATTTAACCTTCCGGTTCTTACTCTATACCAAGGTTCGTCCTCTTGGATTTGGTTAAGCTCCAGGGCTAAAACTGTAAAAGCGCACAACAGACAACCTGAAACAAATTCGACCGTTGGACCCCTTTACAAATCCCAGGCGTTTTTCCGAATCTAATCCTTTTCCGTTCAAATCCAACAAGTGGAAATATAATAAATGCTTGCGAATGTGATACCATTTGTAAAAAGCATTGACAAAGATTACAGGCCGCTCATATTTTTCTCTCTCTCAACTTTTCTCTCTCTCTAGATTGGGTGTGGAGAGAAGATAAAGAGGGTGGGTTTGGGAATGATGAGCAAGACGAGTGCACAGGAGATGGCGAAGACAGAGGGGGCAGATGTAGTGAAA
Source organism: Rhododendron henanense subsp. lingbaoense (assembly GCA_020567845.1). Taxonomy (NCBI): domain Eukaryota; kingdom Viridiplantae; phylum Streptophyta; class Magnoliopsida; order Ericales; family Ericaceae; genus Rhododendron; species Rhododendron henanense. The sequence continues at coordinate 31,733,393 of CM036324.1, forward strand.
GAGGAGAGAGAGAGCTCACATCCCTATGCGTTCCACGTCTCTGGACCTCGTAATGTTGCTTCTCCTAACTGGAAAGAGATCATCATCTCTAGCTGGTCAGTGCTTTTCTCTCCCCTATATATAAACATTTACTGTATATGATTTTCAGCTCCTTGGTAAGTTGGGTTTTCGCAGTTTTTGCTATTTAGCGTGAATTTGATTGCATTATCTCCGTTTGCGGACCGATTGATTGAGGGCGGTTTGAATAGTGTTAAGAAAATTTGTCTTTTTAAACTTGATCTGATTCAAAAATCTGAGACTTTTACTGGGTTTTAGATCCTTCGGTAAGTTGAATTGTTTCTCCAAAATTCAGTAGGTGTGGTGGAAACTCTACTTGGGGGCCTTGCTGTAAGATTACCGCGGTTATCCCTTGAATATTCTCTCAGATGCTCTCCGTTAAAGTAAATTGGTGAATCTCAAATCCCAAATTTGTTTAAGGAAGTTTTCCTGTTCGGTTTGTGTTTTGAGATAGGTTTTTGAGAGTAATGAGTGGAGAGAGCTCAGGGATTTTGAGACCCAAAATGAACGAGGCCGCCCATGGATTTTTGACCCTAAAACGACCAAGGCCTATGGGTCGCATAGGGTACAAGAAACTGAACATTAATTCCTACCTCAATACCATCAAGCGGTATTTCCATAGAACGGGATTTTGAGACCCAAAATGAACGAGGCCGCCCAGGGATTTTTGACCCTAAAACGACCAAGGCCTATGGGTCGCATAGGGTACAAGAAACTGAACATTAATTCCTACCTCAATACCATCAAGCGGTATTTCCATAGAACGGGTATATTTCCCCTCCTCTCACACTGTGGTCTGGGGTCCCAACTGTATTACGAGAGAAGGGGATATATACCTGTTACACAGGAAACTTTCCATAGAGTTGGAATTCCAACAAGTTGTCGGTTTGAGGCGTGTCAACAACTGCCTCTTGTGCCTTGTAACCCTATTGGTCTGGTTGAGATCTTCGGTGGGGCGGTAGAAACCTATTGGTGATTTGCATCTTACGAGGTCAGCTGCAGATCTAGAGTCCCTATTCTCACGCTCAGAGATTGTTATAGCTGGTTGCCCCCTCCTCCACCCTCTCATTGAGGGGAAAAAACACCCTACCTCAATCTTCCTTTGTTTCCACAATTATACAGTGCCTGAGTTTTTTTTTCCCGTTGGGTGCAACCATAGCATTCAAACAGTAATGCTACACAAACAGCAAAAAAAAACAGATTTTGCATACAGATTTTGTGTGGGGCCCACTACGGGTCCCACACAAATGATCCGAGCCGTTCATTAAATGTAAAACAGTTTTTCAAGGGCCCCCGCGAAAAATCAGTTCAATCCGATACTTATAGATGCTCAATCCAATCATCTAACTTTTGATTTTGATTCCCGGATAATGAAACATTCTATAATTGGATTGAGCATCTATAAGTATCGGATTGAACTGATTTTTCGCGGGGGCCCTTGAAAAACTGTTTTACATTTAATGAACGGCTCGGATCATTTGTGTGGGACCCGTAGTGGGCCCCACACAAAATCTGTATGCAAAATCTGTTTTTGTTTGCTGTTTGTGTAGCATTACTGGCATTCAAATCACAAATGTCAAGAATACAATCCAACAACTAGTTGCAAGTTGCAACCTATATCATCTGCTTTCCATTGCAACAGGAGAAATGGACATAACGCACAAAATGAGGAATACAATTACGAACAAATGCAAACCCAGGCTATAAAATGAGCAGGATAGACGTAAAACGTATAATTTTCCAAATAAGGAAGAGAAATTTTATTAATAATCTAAAGGGAGTGATGGATTAAGAAAATATTCATACATTACCATGTGCTTTTGTATTGTTCTGTAATGGTTAGAAGAAGAGTAACATGTTCTGAAATGCATTTACTGGAGAAATAGGTTGACCGATTCATATAACCTGGAATGGATTGGCCCAACGGTCACTAATCTAATGGCTAGTTTTGACAACTGTAGAAGGGTAATGGTTCAAAAGCAATAACTACTTTACGCAAACTCGCCATTGGGTTAGTGACCGTTGGGGTTAACCATTTCGCTGCATTTGGCAAACTCATCTTCCGCTATAAGTACACTTCACTCTCCTTCCGACCAACAGCCAACAACTTACTGGCTACACTTTGTTGCCTTGATGATTACTTCCAAGAGAAATCTCTCTTCTTTTGTTGCATTGCCCTGGTATCCCAACACTATATTTGTAGACGAGGGTTGTCATTCCTTCTCCAGCTTGAGAGACAATGCGGGAGGTTGCATTCACAAAAGCCTTGACACACGGAGTCATTGGCTTCGCAAATCAACCTATAAGGACAATGTATTTCTTTTTTAAGATCTAGCATGATTTTGATTGCCTTAGCTAAAAGCTTGTTTAGACCATATTGACATGTACATGCCCAGTTTATGCATCTCTTTAATATTTTTAGATGTAAACGCAAGCTCTAAATTCTTCTGCTCTCTGAGTAGTTCTTTCTTTTCGTATGTTTGCTCATTTATAGACCGAGAACTATTCTGCTTGCATATCTGAACAGTGTTTTTAGCTCATCTTGACAAATTAATGCTCAGTTTATGCATCTGTTATTCTGTTTGGTTCCAAGGAAATTGAGAAAATTCTGAATCTCCCAAACCTTCAGCTTTGGATGGTTGTAGTGGCATTTCCTAATTTGTCTTTCCCTCCTAGTTGGCAACGATATGAACCATGTTTGTTTATAAATTTGAAGTATAAAGCTCTGCATTGTATTGACTATCGAGTCACATGTTGCATACATATAGTGACTTTCCTGATCTTGTGCAAAGGCACTTCGTTCCTAATTGATTATTATTGAGTCCTTTTAATTTTATGCATTAGGAATATGATTCCTTCCATTGAATTCTTTTAGGCAGTGTTTGGTTGCTTGGAATGATCATCCCCCCCTGCAATTTGTGACATTTGTTTGCCAAAAAGTTGGCAGAAACTAGACTAGGAACGGAATCATTCCATTTGCGTAAATGATCTATTCCATTATGAGGCCAATTCATGACCATGTCCTGTCTTTTCAATACCATTCTAGTGAGCCAAACACTACCCTCACTGTTTGATTCATTCAGTGATGTAGATTTCATTGTTGATGTTTTGCAGGAAGGATGGGAATTACAAAAGAACGGTAATTGCCTGCTTCATACAAGCAGTTTACCTACTTGAACTTGACAGACAAGAGAACAGGACAGAACAAAATGCTCTAGCTCCAAAATGGTGGATACCCTTTAAGTACAAGCTATCCCAAACTCTAATCGACGAAAGAGACGGCTCAATATTTGGTGCCATCCTTGAGTGGGATAGAGCTGCAGCTCTTTCAGAATTCATCCTCATGAGACCCAGTGGTGCACCAAAGGCCGTTTTAGCACTAAGAGGAACGCTACTCAAAGGCCCCACAATCAGAAGGGACATAGAGGATGATCTCCGGTTTCTAGCTTGGGAAAGCCTAAAGGGTTCAGTCAGATTTAACGCTGCTTTGGAAGCATTAAAATCGATTTCAGATGGATATGGAAGCAATAACGTATGCATCGCGGGTCATTCCTTAGGGGCTGGTTTCGCTCTCCAAGTGGGAAAAGCATTAGCCAAACAAGGAGTATTCGTGGAGGCTCATTTGTTTAATCCACCCTCTGTTTCACTAGCAATGAGTGTCAGAAATATAGGAGAAAAGGCAACTTTTGCTTGGAAGAGGTTTAGGTCGATGCTCCCTTCCAGCAGTGAATCTCAGGCCAACGGTAATGAGGTGGTGGACAATACCACTAGTCTCATCGGATTGAATAAATGGGTGCCTCATTTGTACGTGAACAACAGTGATTACATATGTTGCTATTACAACGATCCAACCGGAGGGGAAGATAAGGCTGCGGATAAAGAGAATGCAGGCCCTAAAAATGGGCAAGGCGCATTAGCGAAGCTATTTGTGATGTCCAAGGGAAAGCAGAAGTTTCTGGAGGCGCACGGGTTGGAGCAGTGGTGGTCAGATGATTTGGAACTCCAACTGGCTCTGCAGAGCAGCAAGCTCATAAGCAAGCAGCTCAAGTCCTTGTACAGCCTCCCGCCTTCTTCGCAACAAACACAAGGAAAACCTCAATGACATTTTCGCCGATGCTTATCGGTGGCTTTTTGCTTGCTGTATACCAGCCTACTGATTGTCGTAAAATAAAAAAAGGAAGGGGTGAAACTGCGTGCTAAATAACTCATTTTCAATCTGTCTTCGACACCGCAAAAATGTTGTTTGTGTGGATTGTTTGGTCCTTGGTATGTATTCATTGGGTTGCGTTTTTTTCCTGTGCGGAGCTCTGTATAATCTTTCAAACTGCTGCAAGAGGATGTATAACACATGAAAATTTTCTTTTTCCTAGCTATTTTATTTTCCTACTTATCACTCACGATCATGAGCATCCCCTTTTCCCATCTTAATGTACCTTTGTCAAGATTTCTGAATGAAACTTTTTTTGCTGATAAAAAAAAAAATTTGAAAAATTGAAAGTTACGTTGTCCTATTAAAATCGTCTGGAAATCTCACATCTAGTTTCTCATCTCGATACATTTGTTAGACTTAATCTCACATCGCCCATTTAAGCCACCCAAGCTTGGTTAATAAAATCTAGAGGCTACTCCACCTATTGGCAATTGGTTTTAGGTTGGAACCCTCCAAGAAATTTAACATGGTATCAGAGCCGAGTCAATCGCCTCACCTCACTAATTCATACCTCCACATGCATCCGAGCTGCATGGAAGGGGTCGCCCGAGTCAAATCTCTTGGTTTCCTCAATTTGTACCTCCATGTGCCATCCGGGCTGCACGTGAGAGGGAGTCTCACATCGTTCATTTAAGCCACCTAACCTTGGTTAATAAAATCTAGAGGCTGTTGTAACGAACGCTATGAATGCAAGCTAAGAATGAGAAATTGAATACTAAATAAGAAATCACAAAGACACAAGATATACGTGGTTCTCCAAGATGGGTACGTCCACGGGCGCGGGGAGAGAGGATTCACTAACCAACATGAAGAAGAGATACAAAGAGCCAGTTGTAATCCATAACTCTAGAAATGCCACAATATGAGAGCCTAAAAGATAATTCCTAGAAGTCCTCTAAAAGCCCTATTTATAATAGGCTACAAAAACGGGAACATCATAATTAATCAATGTGGGACAAAAGAATACAAGGCATTCCCAACAGAGGCTACTCCATCTATTACCAATTGATTTTAGGTTGGAACCCTGCAAGAAATTTAACATTTGTGGATTTCCGTTTATTTGCAAGAAGATTTTGTGTTTTTTTTTATTCATAGTATTCCATTTCGTTTCCTTGTAGAACTCTATTTAATTTATTACTCTTTTTCAGTTTTTAATTAAACGTGATTAATTCATGTGTTGGCATCGGATGACACGTCGCAGCCAACTAGATCGGAGGACGTGGGTCGGGCAATTGAAAGTATTAACTCTAGAATTTATTTAGTGGAACAATGTTTCTTTGAAGATTTTATTTTTTAATCAATCGCAACGTACATGATGTCAATTGTCATTTCCACCCCTGAAGTTGCTTGGCCTCCAAGCTATAATATACGTAAAGGAAAATTAATTACTAGTAAATTAGTACTAAATTAGGAAGAAATGAAAAAAATTAGAGAGGTTGTAGGAATGCTAGCTGTATATTCTGGTGGGTAATGGATGCTTGGCCTCCACGCTACATATACTATACAGAATTTAGCATATTTTCACCAAATTCTGAGATGTTAGTAAAATTTTAGTAAGATAACAAGAGATATATATAAGGGCTCGAACCATATTTCGACTCGTGATGATCAATCTATAAATGCCGATAGAAAATAAATAGGCACTCGTTTTCGGGTGCCTCCGAACAGCTATTTACAAGAGTATTTTCCGGAAGGTCAGTGAAGATATTGGCAATTGTCTACTGTTTGCCAGTCTGGCTAGTCCCGGCCCGTTGGTCATCTTTGTAAATTTATAATAGAACTTAATTGCCATAATTCCATATGTGAGGGAAGGGCTAGATGTCGCGGCATAACTCAATGGTTGAGATTGTTCTCCTTGGAGCTCCTCCATCTTTTAGGTGGGTGAGTTCAACTCCTACTATCCCCACTCCCATATCGATCGATCTCTTACAGCTAGGTTATACAGTACTGTAGGATTTGTTATGTACAAAAAAAAGGTAAGTGCGCTATTATTATTATTATTATCACAAAAAGATCTTTACAAGAGCAATGCTGTGGTGACTATATCTGAGTATCATATTTTGAGTATCATGTGAGGTGTCAACATTACATTGGTACAATGTTTTCCACTACATGACAAATGTGGCATGTTCTATCAATACAGTAATGACACATCACACGCTACCCAGAATGCGGTACTCAGACATGGTTACGAGAGTATTAGTGCTTTACAAACTACTATTCGCATGTACAGTATACAACATTTGTAATCTTTCTCAAACAAAAATACAGACAAAAACACTTAAAACAAGTGCAGTACTTAACGAAAGAGAAGTAAGTAAATAACAACTACCAAAAGAAAAAAGACCATGGGGCTCGCGATGCAGCTGCTTGGACTTTCATCGTGATTACCATACCATGGAGGAGCCGATGGCTCATAACCGGCCACCGGTGCTGGTGGAGGGAAATAGTCCCTCTGCCACGGGGTCTCTGGGTCTATAGGAGGACCGCCACATGGTGCTGGCAACCAGGAGTTCGGCTCTACAGGAGGGCCGTATTCGTAATTCCCACCATAAGAATTGTAAGGATTGTGCACTTGACCACAAGGGCTGCAGTACTTAGGTACTCCACCGTGACACACGTGAGCACCGCCACCATGTCTGCCACAACAGTGACCCTGCGATTTTGGACAATGGCCATGGTCGTCATCCATGACAATCTTTTTGTGGGTATGATCACTTTGAAGGCTCGTCGTCATCTTATCTTTGTTCTTCCCATTGAATGTCGCCTTCAAGGTCAATTCCAATTCTTTCAACCCCGAATTCTCCACAAATTGCTGCACTTGTGCTGCCAAATTTTGTTTGTGGGATTCTTGATCAACTCGCTGTGGCAGAGTCGCAATCTGCATTTCGTGGTTATCCATGCTTGGGATGATTTCCTCCAACAAGACATCTGCTTTTATGTTGTTTTTTCTAAGTACCCTTATGACCTCTTGTGGATCCACAGAGCCCGAAATGGTCACTCGCCCTGCATCTGAATCTACGGATGTCGATTGGATCCCATGGATTTTTTCTAGCAATTTATTGATTTTCTTCAGCTTCCTCACGCAACCTTGGCATTTGCAATATTGGTCAATCAGATCGAGAACAAACTTCGGAGCAACGACTAGGCCGTTCGCCATTGACAAGCAAATTAACGAACTTTTTAACCTTCTGAACATTGGAAGATAGAATTAATAGTCAGTTGTGGAGCAAATCGGAGATTAATAATGTGTTTACCATGGCTACCAAGAGGAGATTAATAGATTTTTACACAATGAATCATCTAAACAAATTGACAGAAGCGAAATCACAAAAATCTAGTATTTGTGATTATATATTTGTGATAATTTTATATATTTTCTCAAAAGCGAACATAGTGTTTCACAAATTATATATTTTTCGCAAATCGACCAAGAGGAGATTAATAGATTTTTACACAATGAATCATCTAAACAAATTGACAGAAGCGAAATCACTAGTGTTTCAGATAAGGGTCATCAGAAAAATTGACAAGAGAAAATTTAGTAGAATTTCAAAATCATCGCGGTGGACCGGCTGGTTCATTAATTTCCTGATCGAACATGTTCTATAGACTACTATAATATATAATTCAAATCAGTGCTTTGTACAGGTAACTTGCGGTTCCAATTCAAATTCCAATCAATCAAAGAGATGAGAAAAACTAGTTTGAAAAATAATGAAAAATACTTTTTCGATGATAAAATTTTTATTGCCTCAAAAGTTGAAGGGGATGGAATTCGCAAAACTTTGTATTCACAAAATTGAAATTGAGCAAATCTTGAGAACAAATATTTAAACTTATTTTTAAAAAAGAAATTCAAAATTTTAACCGTGCAGAAGCCAGCTATATATGAACACCAAATAGCTACTATGGGTGATCATGAGCAAATTAAGGTTAACTAATTGTGAAGTTAATAAAGTTTAAGAAGGCTAGGATAGATCCAACGTACCTTTTCTTGGCTTTTGACTATCGCTGGGATAGATCGAATCGATCTCTTTCCTGGCCTTCTCAATAAAAGTTTTTCTTCTTCGCCGTTCAAAGAAGAAGGTTTAAGAAATAGCTGGCAACGGGGGAAGTATTTATAAGCATGTTGTGGAAAAGGTGTCGAGGAATCTACCAAGGTCGGTCGGTCGGTCGGTCAAATTTCTCGGTGGTTTATTATTTTAGAATGTCCATTAATTGTTTATCACAACAAGGAAAATAAATTATTAAATAAAAAAAACAATGTCAACTCTTTGACGGTTAGAATTACGCGCAATGGTATGCCGTTCAAAAAAATAATTAATTGCAATGGTATAATCACTATCTATGGGGCCAAAGGGCAAATCTTTGTTGTTGAATTGCACATTCTTATTTGGATCATGTGAGCTGAAAGTAATGATAATGTTCCTTACTTAGAGTATCCACAATGCTATAATCAAAAATGGATAACCAAAAGTTGCCACATCAGCTTTTGATTATCCATTTAAGAGATTGCTAAGGTTAGCAATGTAGAGATCCACAATAGCATAATCAAAATTAAATAACCAAAAGTTGCCACATCACCATTTTAAATTACAAAAAAACTAATAACTGTGAACATAGAAATAGTTTTTTCTAAAATTAATTTTGAGACTAATGAAAACTATTTATTAGAAATAGACAATAATTTTTGAATTTTTTTTAAAAAGAAAAACAGTTTTAAGAAAAATAGCTTTTGTGTAATTACGATTTTTGAAAAAATAGTTTTTTATATAAGAAAAGGTTTTGAAAAAAAACATTTTCTCATACAAAACAATTTTTTTGTATAAATTTTTTTTTTAAAATAGTTCAAAAATAATTTTTGGGGGAAAACAGTTTTTAAAAAAAGTTTTTAAGTAAAATATTTTTTTTGAAAACATTGTTGAAAAAGAAAAAAAGGGGAAAAGGGACGAAATAGAACTTTTTTTTTGTAATGATGTATGTATTTGATTGAGAATGTAAGGTTCATTAAATTTGGTTATTGGCAAAAGGTTGTTAGTTTTGATTATCCAAAGTCCAAAATTTGATTATTTCTAAGGAGGTTGCTAAGTTTGATTATAGCATTGTGAGCTATATTTTGCACCAACATTGTTAACTTTAAAAATCTAGCACTTTTGGTTATGCCATTGTGGATACTCTTAGTATGTGTAATATTAGTAAGGTAGAAATTTCAATCATAGCTGGTGTTAATTTTCGGCTAGAAACGAAATTTCAATCCTTACGGAGGATTTCGGATCCAATGTGACACCCACACCCGCACTCACGAAAAATTATTCAATGCTCTTGGGACACCACCACGTGATGTCCCATACTCTTTTTCCACCACACATTTGTGTGATTTTCATCACAAAGTATATATTAGTTGGGTTGAAATGTCACGTTGGATATCCACACATTTGTGCTAATCTCCAATACAGATATCCAAACATCCAGTTTTCCCCTCCACTACGTCTTCGACCTTCTCTCCCGCCAAACTCTTCTCTCTCCACTCCACTCCACTCACCTTTTTTTTTTGCCCCTGAAATGGTGATCGGGTGTGTAAGTGGGTGTGGTATTAGAATTATTGTTAGTTGTTACAATAGTTGACCTACTTCTTTTGGAATCGATGATAGTACGAATTGGGAAAGGGCAAGTTTCGGAGACTAATTCTGCAATATACAAAATGTTAAGGGGCTTATAGTGTAATAAAGTGGAGCTTGGATCACCATTCACCACTTTTGGAAATCAAAAATTCTAACTCCACGCCCAAATACACACAACCCCACTCACAATAGGGATAAGTCCCATACACACTGGGTGTGTAGTGTGTGCGGACTCCACCTCTATTGTGAATGAGGGTGTGTGATTGGGTGTGTATGTAGAATGATTGTTTGGAAATTTTGCCGACTCATCTCTTTTTTTTTTTGATAGGCAACACAAGTTTTATTAAGAACACTTGACAAAGGGTACATCAAGTGGGGGGAGAGGGGGAGGGGAATCCAACCAAGGATTGGAAGAAAAGAAAAGAAAAATGATGGGATAAAGCCCACCAACACCCAAAGGGCCAGGCCCCAAAAGATAAAGCTAGAAACCATATGGGCCTGACCCAAAAAGAGCCAAAACAAACCCTAAGTCAAAATCTTTTCCAAACACCGGAAAAAGGAAACGAACAGTCGCCGCCGCACACTCATCCTTCAGCAGCCCACGCCACTACCACCATCCACCTGAATCCAGCCCTTCAAACCACACCACCCGACACCACTCCAGCCGCCTACAGCCACACCACCACCTGCCCAAACCACCGCCTGCTCGTACCCACAACCTACGGCCAGCACCACCCACCAAAGCGGACGGCAAGCAAGTTCCGACGCCGACGCGAACCCCGCGAGCAAACTGGAACCCGAGAATAACCGCCGCGGAGCCGGCGATTCGGTCCACATAAACGATTTGGGAAGCCAGAAGCTGAGCACTTCCATACGTCAACACCAAAGCTACCGCCGTGCCGACCACCACCAAACCCAACCTTCCACGGCCAAACTCCGGCCGAAGGGATCCACAGAGCTGTTAAGCAGTTCCAACGCCCGTCCAACAACGGAAGACATGGTGGAATCCATTCTAACTCAACCCCTCCGGTCACCGACGGACCCTAGCCGTTAGGACAACCGAACACCCCCGGAAGTGGTGATTGGCGGAGACCAGAACGGCAACAAGGAGAGGCGAGATAGGGAAGTCAAAACGGCGGCAAGGAGATATCGGTGAAAGGAAAAGAAAAGGACTGAGAGTTTGGGGAGAAAAAAGAAAAGAGAGAAGAGAAGAGAGAGAGAGGGAGAGAAGGAGGGAGCCCGGGGGAGGAGGGAGGAGGGCACCTCCCCCCAGGCGGCGGCAGCAATGGCAAGGTCAAGAGAACTGGTTTTTTTGGAGAGGACGAGGGGTCAGTTTTTATGGAAAGTAGAGTAAAACGCAAATGAAAAATCCCCCATCTCTTGGGGGAGGTCATCGATGCATGACACATTTGCCATGATGTCATCACAAGAATAAGTCTTAGGTGGAGTTCTCTTAAACTAATTTAAACTTATAATTTAAATTTAGGAGTTTTGTCCTTATTTGAAATTTTTTTCGCATTTGTTAGTTTTGCGCCAATTTTTTGTGGATTATTGATTCGTCTCGACGAGAGGAATCGAAAACCCAAGTATTTTGAGAAACAATCATTTTTTTAGCAAAAAAAAGACAGTCGAGACGAATCAATAACCCACAAAAGTTTGGTGCAAATTAAAACTAACAAATATGAAAAAAAATTCAAATAAGAACAAAACTCTCATATTTAAGTTATAAGTTTAAGTTAAGTTCAAGAGAACGGGACCTTAATGCGGTTCATTCCCCATTTTAGGGGGTCATTTTTAGCACTTTTTTGTTGTCTCAAAAAACTAAAAACGAGCATCCAATAAAGCACGCATTGGATGGAAACGAATCCAACTCCCTCCGACCCTAAATCTTCAGTTTACGATTTCCTTTCGAAATCTTCAACTGAGTGATTTAGTAGCAGCAAGAAAAGGTTAATAGTAATATTCATGGTCCTGTTCCTAAAATAAGTCCTTTCAATTTGCCAGCTTCACTAATTTGACGTCATTCTGCTAACCGCTTAATATACAAAGAGTCAACCATATGACGTACTGTAGTATTTTTCCCCATCAACAAAGATTACTTTCTTACTTGCACGCAACCAAGAAAAAATTTGACTCCGTGACGTGGGTGCGAGTGTGAGCGTGGCTCCTGCGGGTGTCGGTGTTGAATTTTCCCATGAATATAGCCTAATAGAGTTTGGCCCAAGTTGAATCTATGGGGCCCAATTTGTATTTGGTGGAGTTATTTGAAAAGGAATATTCTACACACTAAAGCTTCCTTTGGAAGCTAAAAGAGGGCTTTTTTGTGCTGGAAGTAAAAAGGGAAAAAGCAGAGAGAGAGAGAGAGAGAGAGCTGAGACTGAAGAGAAAAAGAAAGGAAAAAGATAGCTGATAATGCCAAAACTCATACATGTAAATTTACTTCTTTGTCCTTCTCCCAATCTATCCTACTTTTCTCTCTCTCTTGAACAAACCCAAACCCAGTTCCAAATGATCTCATTATCGCAGGGTTGGGCAAAACACAATAATGGAGTTTCATGGCTCAACCCCGCCCAGTCTCGGTCACCTCCAGCGCCTCCGCTTCGTCTTGCTCAATTACAATTTCCTGATTGGGACCCTGCCCTCGGCGCTATCAAACTGCTCGTCCCTCCTTCACTTGAGCGCCGAAGGGAACTCCCTGAGCGGCGTCGTTCCGTCGTCCATCAGAGCGCTCCCTCATCTCCGAGTGATTTCTCTCTCACATAACAATCTCGAGTTCGACATTTCGGGTAACTCTTTTTCGGGTTCAATTCCGGATTCGATTAGTAGCTTATCGAGATTAGAGGAGCTGAAAATGTCGAATAATATGTTCGACGGCGTCGTTCCGGTTGGGATCACAAACTGTAGCCTACTCCGCATTCTTGATCTCTAAGAGCATCTCCAGCCTTCATCCATATTTTTTCTCAAATTTGAGTTAAATTTTGGGTAAAAACCCATTTTGGGTAGACACATCTCCAATCATCAAACTCAAATTTTACCCAAATATATATACATTTTATTCTTAATGGCATAATGGTAAATAAGGTAAAACAATCAAATCCAAAATGAGGAGACTTGATACTCTTCTCTCTCCATCTTCGTTTCTCTCTCCCCGAGAATCAAACATAAAAAAAAATTCACACAAAACCCAGAACCAGACACAACCATAAAAGACAACTCTGAAACTCGTTCATCATCGGAGGAGGAGGCCAGAAGAGAACGACAACTCTGGGGGACCCAAGACGACTTAGAGGTCACAACGGCGCCACTGCCACTTTCTGCATTGTCTCTCAGACCGCCGGCCCTCAACCTGCCGCCACTGCTGACGAGATTGTCTCTCTTTCTCTCCCTCCTCCCTCCCTCTCTCTCTCTCTAACTAGCCGTTGGAGAAATGGGTCAAGGCAAAAGTTGTCCCAGATTTGGGCAAAAAAATGGGTAAAACCCAAAATGGGGAAGAGTTTGGGTCAAAGATTGGAGAGAGATTTTTGTGATTTTTGCCCCATTTTTAAATTTGAGTCTTAAAATGGGTCAAGGCTGGAGATGCTCTAAGGGAATCAATTAACCGGTGGAATTCCTGCATTTATCAGCGAGCTTAGAGGATTGACAGCATTGCTACTCGGTGGAAATGGGTTTTCGAGTTCGATTCCGTCGAGTTATGGGAATCTCACTGCACTAGAAACCCTTCGTTTAAGTGAACAGGGAAAAATACAATAATGGAGTCTCGTTATCGCAGGGCAAAACACAAGAAATTGGGTTTGGATTTGGGTTTTTGTTGAGGAGAGAGAGAAAAGTAGGGTGAGATTGGAAGGAGGACAAAGAAGTAAACTCACATGGATGAGTTTTGGCAGCAACATTTTTGGTTTTGGCATTATCAACTGTCAACAACTGTCAAGGACAAAAACCTAAAGTGCTTGTGTGCGTGAAGAGCAGCAGTGAGGTTTTTTTTGCTCCAAAGTGGTGGATACCCTTTAAGTTCTAGCTAGCCCAAACTTTAATCTACGAAAGAGATGGCTCAATATTCGAGTGCCATTCTGGAGTGGGATAGAGCTGCAGCTTTAGCAGAGTTCATAATCATGCATCAGACCAAGTGGTGCACCAGGCCGTTTTAGCACTCAGAGGAACGCTAGTCAAAAGTCCCACAATCAGAAGGGGCATAGAGGATGATCTCCGGTTTCTAGCTTCGGAAACGATAGCCTGAAGGGTTCCATCAGGTTTAACGTTGTTTTGAAAGCGTTCGATCAAATCGATTTCCGATAGACATGGAAGCAATAACATATGTATTGCGGGTCATTCCTAAGGGGCTGGTTTTGCTCTCCAAGTGGGAAAAGCATTAGCCAAACAAGGAGTATTCGGGGAGGCTCATTTGTTTAATCCACCTTCGGTTTCACTAGCAATGAGGTTTAAAAAAATAAGAGAAAAGGCAATATTTGCTTGGAAGGGTTACTTTATCCACTGTAAAAGCGGAACAAAGTTGGCCAAACATTCTAAACCTTGGGGCCACCGGAAGGTTTGTCTATTCATTAACTTTAGGGGTCCCCCGATTTAGTCGAGGTGCATTCAAGCTAGCCCGACAGTTATCCAAACAAAACAGGGTTCAAGTAGAACCAAATATTGTTTTTCTTTCAAACTGCAATATTTAGACCTTTTGCTGATGTCCAAACCCCTCACTCTCCGTACAACTTAAGAAACCAAACCAAAAGCCCTTGTTTGAAATGCGCATTTGAAGAGGGTTTAGGAAGCAACATATGAGTTAGTCTTTCGGATTTGAAGTTAGCTTTCTCTTCATTTACAGAGAGATTGTGGGCGGGCTATTTTGTTGCATATCCTCCATCTCAATTTGTTTGTCCATTTTCACTATTTCAGACATCTAAAAGTTCCATTTCCGTTTTCTAATTTGCGTCCCTTTAGATGATTATTACAAGTTTCTCTTATCTCTGCAAATTGATTGGCATGTACATGCCCAGTTTATGTTTCTCTCATTAAATACGTTACTGATTGATCCGATTAAAGAAAACCATTGCTAAAAATGGACAAGTAAAATGGGACAGAGGGAGTATTTAAACACTCTCTCATTTTATGCCAAGAAATGTGATCCCTAGGTTTAATCCTTGGTTCACTTTCATATTGAATATGAAGCTATGAACATAGCTTGGGCTTGCCATTCTTGATAAACTGTTCTGATGGTAGATTGGTAGTAGTAGTACACCTCATTCTTAACCACCAGAGTACAAGTAAACAAACGTATCAAGCTACTCGAATTCAAGCCTTTGTTCGCTCTTAAAAAAAAACTCTTTCAAAATTGGTTTGTTACGTAAACATACCCAAGTTTGAATTTTTTTCCCGAAACTCATTTCAAAACCAAGTTAAAAAAACTTCTACTCGGCTCGTTACGTAAACATACCGTTTGAGATCGGTTCGCGTCATAAACACGGAAAGCTTAAACATGTTTTTAGAGCGCATTAAATTTTAAACCAATTTTTAACGACCTAATCCCATTAATGTTTGGGATAGATAGTGTTCTGGAGTCGAAAGGGATAGGTTCTCTCGTTTTTGTAAGAAATCATGGATAATTTTTCCTAATGTGTGAGTGTAGGGTCAGAAAACAAGGGAAAAAAAATAGAAACGACTCTGCTGGGGATCGAACCCAGAATCTCTGGTTTCGTAGACCAGCGCCTTATCCATTGGGCCACAGAGTCTTTGACGGAGAGTCTAACTAAACATTATTACTTCTACTTGTCGGTTTCGTGGGTTGATTAGCTCTTCTGCCGAGTTTCCCTGCTAGCTAAACGGGTTTATTTTTCTTTACAAAATCCCGTTTATTTTTCTTTACAAAATACAAAGGGAAATAAGTGGGTTTAGTCCTGTAGGGAAACTCGGCCGAAGTTTGTTGGGTTAATTAGCTCTCTTACAGTGGTGGAGCAAGAATTTTGATCCGAGGGGGGCCGACTTATTAGACATATATTTGTTATCGAAACATTTACTTATTACTATATCATAAAGTTTTTGTTTTTCAATATATTAAATTTGTAAATTGAAATGATTATGGCCTAACGCTACTGGATACTTCAACAGTCATGCGTTTATTTTTTTATTTATGAAAGAAATTGAGAAATGAGAATGTAAAATAACTAGTTTTTTATTAAATCAAACTAAAATTATTAAGATTATAAGTACCTATACATAAATAATTATCGATGATATTCAAAATCAAGTATATAAAAAATATAAAAAATTCAACATAGCTCCGCCCCTGCTCTCCTACGAAAGAGAGAAAGGTGTATTTCATGATGAGAGAGAGAGAGAGAGCATGGGTTTAGATATTAGTATATATCTTTGCATTCACGTAGTAACAAAGTCGGATAAAAAAAAAAATTATTTGTCCCTATTTTTATAATAGGTGACATGCTATAAACCAACTCTACAGCTCTGTGCATGCATGAGTCTCTAATTTTGCTTCCTAAAATCGTTTATCTAATGATTTTAATCCTTTGAGTCGTAACCATATTCTATAGATATATGAGCTGGGTTCGTATGGGTTTTAGTGGCAGCAATCATCTTATTTATTTATTTTGTACATGGCAAATTTTACACTAGCCTATCTCTAAGGGTATGGGATGGGGATGGTGGGAGTCGAACTCACCACCTCATAGATTAATTGAGGAGCTCTAAAAGGAGCAAGTTCAACCACTGAGCTGTGCCTCAACATCTGCGATCATCATATTCATCTCTAATAGACGAAAAATGGATTATACAATTAAGGTCCCTTTTTTCCTATTTTGACTTTTGGCCTTTTTGAAATAAATTGACTAAAGCCCACTTTTGCTTGGATTTTGAGGCAAAAATGATTTAGGGGACCTTTGCACTGTCTAGTATGTCACTCATTTAGGGGACCTTTGCATATTCAGGCAGAACAACCAAAACAAGAGGAAGTTCATGACCATATCATATAACCTGGAATGGATTGGCCCAACGGTCACTAGTCTAGTGGCTAGTTTTGACAACTGTAGAAGGGTTATGGTTCAGAATCAATAACTACTTTACACGAACTCGTCATTGGGCTAGTGACCGTTGGTGCTAGGCTAGCCAGTTTATGCATCTCCTTTTGCATATTCCACAAGCCCAGACTAAGGCAGAACAACCAAAAGAAGAGCAAGTTCATGAACTAGCTAAGCTAACCCTCTTTTTCACGCAGACAATAAAATGAAAAACATTATCAAGAAAGAGAATCAAGAGGCATATATAATGAGAGCCAATGAAGCGTAATATCGTTATAAAACTTCTCCCCTGTATCTCTGTACCCTGAACATACTTAACCAAGTAGTATTCTGTAAGTCACCATGAACATGCTAGAGTATATACTCTTTTGATTGGGGGAATGTTTACAAGGTAAGTGGGAGGAAGATAAGTGGGAATATATGACAAGAGGCTCTACTGCCAGCGACTCACGCCAAGCATACCGAGGAAGAGGTTCGCAATGTCGAGATAAAGGTTGATTGAAGCCCAGATATACTCGTTGTACTTGCACCGCTTGATCAGATTATCAGTATCGTAGATGATGAATCCAGAGAATATGATAGTTACCAGCAGTCCGAATATGGTTGAGCCCAATTTGCCAAAAGGGATGAATATCTGTTGACACAAACCGCCATTCAGAGAGGGAAAGAGAGAGAGCAAAAACACAGAGGTGATGAAGAGAATCAAACCTGGATCAAAGAGAAAACAATCAGCACCAATAGGGAAACCATCAGAAAAGGCCCCAGGAAGCTGAAGTCGTGGCCCCTAGCTGCAGCCCAGAATGTGTAGAGTGTGAGGGTAACAACCACCACACTTGTTAGAATACCAGTCAACAAAACAACTTTCCCTGTTAGATATGAACAGCAATTAGCATAAAATCAACAGTGAACAAATTCTTTAACTAGAGCTTCATTTGTAATTTGAGTTCTTCTCTAGAAACCCTAATTCATCTAGAACACTACTGCCAGTCTTTTTCTAGGCCACATCCATTGCAAGAAGGTAGCTTTGGTATTTTTGAAGAAATTTTCTTAACCACAACAAACGGGAGGGAACAAAAAAGAAGGGACATATATTAATGAGCTTTAGCTCTCAATGTGAACAACCAAAAAGAAAAAATGCACAGAAATTTAGATTATACGATAATCCAATGATGCAAAACATTTCATCTAATTTGATTGTTAGAAACTTCAAAAAAATCTAACTGAATAAGACATATAATAGATGCAGGCAGAATTGAATTTTTCAAAACAGCAACCCAATTAGCGAGAGCATCTGCCACACTATTTGCTTCATGAAAGTAACGGGAGACGACAAAATAACTACCAGACCAGAACTCCCAAAAATAAACAAAATAACGACCATTGATCAACTTCTGAATGAGGGCAGTGGATGAAATGATAAACCAAGGAACCAAAAGGTGTCGAATCATATCAAGCTCCAGTATAACACTATAACCTCGGTCAATACACATCTGCCAACATGTTAGAACCACGATAAACATAAAAATGACAAGCAAAAACCAACGTATCTCTAATCACCCCACCTCGAGCTGCCACAACTGGATTACCTCTCGTGCAGCCATCACAATTTGATGTCGAACACTATAACCACCGAGCCACCCAAGCATTAAACACTTTAGGGTTGACCAAAGGAAGGCCAAGAGCATTAAGGCACTGCGCATCCTTAAACCTTAAATCTGAAGCAATATTTCTCAGGATGAATAAGTCCATCAACAAATTCCTTCTCATCTTTCAACTATCTATTTCCTTTCAAGATACCCAAACAAATTCTACCAGGAACAAGTTTGTCTCAGGTATTTAATAGCTTCTGATTGTTTATCATACAACCAGCAATTAGTCAATCTCAGCTGAGGAAGAAATTAGACTGAAAACACCAACACTAAAGAATGACCAAACCTAAGTTGCCACCTCCTCTTCAGAAAGCAAATTAGGACAGATTCCATCTTATAAGAATTAGGACAGCAATTACCAACATCAGAAAAAACCAAAAGAAGATTGCCTTCAAGAGGTCTAAAAGCTCAAACAAGCTTTTCCCATTCTGAGAACAGCGTCAGTCCAAGAACTCAACGCGTAAGGATGCACAAAAGCCTAAAAAGACAAAAGCCTTGAAAGAAAATACACGACGAAACCAACCTACAAATGAAGGCTATGCCAAGAAAGCAAGCATATCCCAACCCGAGATGAAAACCACAAAAGCATAATTAAATTGTCCCCTTTGTAGAAGACTATAAGCATGATTCTTTTCCTTACAAGTTTGTATAAGAAACATCAAACAAGTCCTTTAACTTGTACCTTAATGTTAAAGTAAGTTTTGTCTATTGATTTTCGGAAAACCACCAGTCTAATTCAACCACATACACTGCTAGAAGGTGGCTTTAAAGAGTTCAAGATCGCTCAGACAGCTTTTCCAAATCTGATGATAACTAACCCTAAATGGGAAATGGTTAGATAAACATCCACAAGTCTTTTACCAACATATGAATGGAGAGAGATCTTGTGTACCAGACTTAATTGCAGTGTAATAAACATCCATTGCACCCATGTCCATAAATTAGAAGTAAACCTATATTTGGTCGTGCTTGGATAGGAATATCCTAGAACTCCTGAATTGTAGATATGCTAGTAAACTTCTCAATCTTATACCAGCATTTTCCTGTAACCACAAATTGTTTGCAGAACAATATCTCTCTCATCTTAAAATTGGCTAAGCATTTGCAACAAAAGAATGGTTGAGGCGTTTTGAAAATGAAAACCGGTCCATATGGAAGAACTTATGCATTTTAGAATAGTGCATATGAGAAGTTTAAAGGCTCATTGAAATGATCATACACACATTGGTGTTTCTTCAGGAAATTCTCTAGCAACACTAAGGTTGTAATTTTTCGCAACTAGATGGATGGGTTAAAAAAATCTCTGGAATCTCACCCAAAACCACTGTTTTCACACCTCATTGCTCACCAATAAAACATCATCGAGAGGAAAAAAAAATCTTCCAAACTTGACCGGCCGGAATTGGCTTCCTGGTTATAGGTCCTAATTAGCTCAAACTTCAGCGAGATGATTACTAACCTTTCAAAAATTTCTCCAAACAATAGCAACAGAAACAGTTCTTTGGGTACAGCGAGCGAATAAAATGAAACAATTTTAAAATATCATTGGAAAGAAACAGTTCTTTGGGTACAGATGTGTTGGAATGTGTCCCACATCGCCTGAACGTGCCCCGTTTGTGCTGGTTATAAGGTCTTAGTTTCCCTCTCACCTGGGTTTTAAGAAGTAGCGTGGGCTGGGCTTTTCAACTTGGTATCAAAGCTTGGTTGGGCATTTGTTTGGTGGACCGTTGTCCGGTCCATCGCCTGGACATACCCCGTTTGTGCTGGTTACAAGGTCTTAGTTTTCCTCTTCTTAAGACCTGGGTTTTAAGAAGTAGCGAGGGCTGGGTTTTTCAACTATACCTTGTTAAAGCATCCAATCCAAGCTCATATACTAGTTTTGGAGGAGATATTTAACCGATGTGGGACAAATCCCAATAAGATGTTTAGTATTTTTTCGTCTTTAGTTAAGTTGTTATTGCTTTTAGGCATAATTATTTACTTTTTACACTCCTCTCGTCAAAATGGATAATTAATCCAAAAAATTATGACATGAATCTAACAAAAATTCAGAAAAGACAAACGAAACACACAACAGGACAAAAAAAAAAAAAAAAGTTTAGAAGAATGGCAATCGTTAAATTAACTACAGACAAAACAAAAAAAAATTATTTGTTCGATAGGGCTGGGCTTTTTTTTAGTATGTGTCTTACCCGGGGAAAACGAGCATGACAACCCCACAGAAAATGCAATCAGAACAGTGAACAGCGTCAGAAGTACCAAGTTCACCGGATGGTGGTTGCTGTAGCGATGCAACGGGAACAGCACTGCAAAAAAATATATATATATCACAGAAACACACGCAAAATCAAAACACTTGAAATCTGCAGAATCAGTGAGGAAATCTCGAGTCTAACCGATGAAGGGGGCGATTTGAGCGACGATGAAGACGAGTAAGCCCGGAGTCGTGGTTACGATGAACTTGGGGATGGCGGCGACGAGGACGACGACGGTGGCGACCGCAACGGTGAGGAGTAACTGCAGCGCGAGTATGACGTAGACCTTTCGGATGAAGGCCCACCGGAGATCGACGTTGTCTCCGACTCCGGCCTCAATGTCACCAGTACTCTTCTTCATCGTTTCCATATTTCTCTCCCACACGGTAACTAAACAGTGAACGAATATATTCCTTCTGTTCTCCACAAGCAAGATTCTGCCTTAGAGACAGAGCACTGCCACTGCGTGTATTATAGAGAGAGAGAGAGAGAGAGAGAGAGAGAGAGAGAGAGAGAGAGAGAGAGAGAGGAGAGTGTACGTAGTTTGTTTGCCGGAATTGGATCAAACATGGACAACGCGGGAAGTTAACGACGTTACAACGGCGGCCCGTATTTGGCGGGAAACGGTGACGGGGAATCCTCATGCATTTAGGCTCCGTTTGTTTCGATGTAAAATATTTTACAACGTAAAATGTTTTTCATGTAAAATATTTTTTCAGAAAACAAACTTCAAACTTTTATTTTTCGGTGTTTGGTTGGCACTTGAAAATATATTTGGAAATCAACAAAATAGTGTAGAGAGGGAGATGGAGAGTTTAAACGGTGGAGATATATGACATTATTGGAACTGAATGTGGGTCAGGACTGACGATCGAGGAAACTGAGCAGTGAAAATTGCAGTAGAAGGCAGCGGGTTCATTTCGGAAAATAACTTACGGAAGATTTAAGGGTAAGTCATTTTCATCCAATTGATGGAAAATGTTTTACATGTAAAATATTTTTCTCATTTTTTACACAACCAAACACCGGAAAATAGATAAAACATTTTACCAGAAAATATTTTACGTCCAAACAAACGGAGCCTAAATCGAGTGCACCCACGGTGCACAGTTGGGTTTGTGGAGCTCACTTTCGGGTCCTAAACAAGGGATCCAATCCGTTGATCCTAAGTTTTTTTTTTTAAAATCCGAGCGGCTTTGTATAAAACTCAGCTTGATTGGATAATTGTAAGTACTTCATCCAATCTTTTTTCATTCAAAATTCGAGATCCTAGATTCTAAAAAAAATACCTTAGACAGTTAGATGGTCGCTTGGAAAATTATTTTAATATTTGTAAACGGCTTAGATTGTTTGTAAGAGGCCCAAAAGTTGGCCTCACAAACCCACATGTGCATCATCGGTGCACAGTGGTCGGTACCCATAGCATTTTGGAATCTTTATTTCATTTATTTATTTATTTTTCTTAAAACCTTTGTAATTAGAGAAAATGAAAGGTGTCATTTATGATTACCTATTTTAGAACACACTCATGACAGGGTAGGAATTCCTGGAAATTTCCTAAAGTTCTAAATATGGGAAAATATTTTTTCATAAGAAGAAAAAGAGAAAAAGTAATGATGGGTCTTGTATACTACTGTAGTAGTAATATACTCCTACTTGATTGGGAAAACGCGTTGAGTTTTTTTTTTTGATCCGCGGAAAACGCGTTGAGTTGGTATGGTTGTAGTTCTCTTCTCCAAGTTTTATTTGAAAGCTTTTTAGCAAGTTTCAAAAACGAATTTGAGCTTAGTTTGTTCTCTCTCTCTTTTGGTTTAAGTAGTAAGCTTAGTTTGTTACCAGTAGACTTGAAACAAAAATTAATTGAGAAGATCATCGTCCAAACTCGCTCGAGTAGCTTGGTTGTTTAAATAGTAGTATAAAGATCGAGTGAATAGTATGGTTATCTAAAAGCAAAGTTGGAAAACTAAGCAAACTTAAAAAATGCAATGTCATAATGCGGTGTTACTACTTATATAGTTGCATTGCTCATTTGTTTGTGCAAACCTTTCCTAAATGCTTCCTTCAACATTCTTAGTATGTTGTCTCTTCTTTCACTTGTGCGTTTCGAATGTTTTTTTCTATTTTGTCACCTGTACGTTTTGACACCCACGAACGATTCCGTACATCGAAAGGTTTCGAACATATATATGTCCGAATCTGTATAAGAAAATCTACGCACATAGACTTTTCCTTAGTCCATAGAGGGCTTATATACTAGGTTGAATTTCTTCTCCCATAGCCTATTTCTTGTCCCATACCATAAGGAACTCTTATATGGATATGTACTGAGTGTAAGCCTATAGACATTTTGACCATTTATCTGCCCAAAAGGGGTGGGTTCTTACCCAAAGTTCAACGTGAGCCACCCTACAAGGCTTGTGTTTATAGATAATAAAACTGGGCCTTGGCTCATCCAAATTCAGAAAAGCCTGAAAATTTGTATTTAGTCGAAAGTACGTTTATGAGTGCATGAATACCTGGCATCCTTGGTTCGTTAAGGCTCATATACAAGCTTGAGTTTGACTCAAATCTAGGCAAGCTTGGCCCGAGCTCGACTCATCAAATTTTTGTCGAGTTCGTTAAAACTCAACGAACGAATTTGAACAGGCTAACATTTGGCTCGTTTTGCAAGCCATACAAACCAGAAATTCATGAGCAGTATGATCCCTCATCTTTTAGAAAAATTCTTGCTTCTTTCCACCACAGTTCTACAACTTCCTTCACATTCAAAATACGAAGTGAATGGCTCCCATCATCAGAGTGGCCGGAAAGAGCCCACAAAAGATTGAACAAAACTGTCCAAGGATCCTATGCCTTCAGTTTTCGTGTGTGTGTGAACAAAATGAATGCCATTTCCATCTCCATTTTCTTTCCCTTGATACATCCAAGATTCAAATATAGCAGAATCAACACTAAACATATTGCAACTTCATCTATCAATGTATTATTACTATGCAGGGCACCAAATCTTTCAGCTTATTGCAAAGACATCATTTTCATACCTTCGAGCTCAATTGTTTCTGGAATTCAATATACAGTTGCAAAGAAGTCTAATGATAAATTTATGTGAAAAGCATATCTCCAATTCCTATTAGTATAACAAAGATGTGAAGATCCCAATTGTTACATATGTAGTCGGGAAAATGAACAATACAAAACTTGGGAAATGAACAGGGGAACCAATGAAAGAAATGACAACTCAAAATAAGAGAAGACTCCGCAGGCAATGAATTATAACCGAGGGATAAGGAGTCATGTAAGGCCTTCATCAAGGTCATTGCGACATGGTCGTTTCTGATAAAGACGACCCCAGTTGCAGCATAAGAGGATACACAGGGCTAAACTCCTTGTCCCCTCTTGCCCTCACCTTAGCGGCGTAATCATCAAGAGTCGCTTTGATTCCCTTCCAGATCTGATCCTCCCCCTGAGAATCCATCCACAGGGAATACTGCATAGGAGTAAGTTTGTTCCTTTGCATCGGTGATTGCAATTCTTCAGGGCCGCGGGAGTAAAGGTGGTGAAACACGACGCTAGGTGGCAAATCTTGAAGGAGAGGAGATGCACCCAGTTGAGACGTTTCCAAGAAGATGACCGGCCGAAATGCGCGTAAGGCCCGGTACGGTGGGCCCAGCTGTTCTACGGGGAACAAGTTCTGGCCCACGGCCAGTTCCAGTTCAGCCATGTCCCTCGCCATTCTTAATTTCCCCGATTCTGAGAGGGGTCTAACCAGAGAAGCGTGCCTAATGAAGCATATTAGAACCCGCGAAGCCATACTCCTCGCAAGCCTACTGCAAATGCTTTCTTTTGTCCCCACGGACCCTGCATTATTTGATGAAGGCAAAAGCCTTGATAGGAATTCGCTGCGAAAGTGGAGAATACACTTTTGCAACTCTTCCATGTAAGGCGATGCGTTATTATTGTCCATAGCGGCATCCATTCCATGCGCGCCAAAGTTGTGTAGGTGAATTTGAAGGATGCAAGACTCCAGCCGTTCGACCATGGCTTGGAACAAGGATGTGACCGAATCGCAAGCAACTGTATATATGTTATTTAGAGATGGAGACAATACGTCAGAGGCTATAGTGGGGAGTCCAGTCATCATAGATGAGATTCGTGTGTGAACTTCTTGCAAGTGCTGACAAAGCGCGAAGTTCTTGAGTTGAGATGGAGTAGCGGGACCTGTTATCTGACGTGCTTCAGGGCCAGTGGATATCTGCCATGGAAAAGAATTGCATGTCGTTTACCACACAAGTAGATGTATAAATTGAGATCATGATATAAAAAAAGGTACAAATTGACATCACAAGCAGAAATTTAATTAGGATAGTTGTGTCTCGACAGAATTTGTTCATCTGCCTAATCGACATACGGGTGCTGGAGGAGTTCCAGCAATCTTGCTTGGTGACTAAGAAAAACACGTACATGTCACAGTGCTATCAGTTGATCAAGAAAGCACAAAAGCATGATCTACCGACAGAACCTATTATCATCCAGACATTATATGTTCTGTAGAATTCACAACATAGCAATAGGAATGGAATGATAGACGGTCAATTTCAATATTTTCAATTTATCAAAGTAGGGGATGTTACTTAATCATCCATTGATTGCATTTTTACCCCCATTTTCCTATTAGACATTTCAATTCTATGCTCTAATGCAACTTTGTGTTGTGCTTGCTACTCATGAGCTCAGAGGTGTAGATTATATTTTGCGCAGGATCAGGCACCCTTTAAAACTGTAGACTACCTACTTGATACATCATAAATCAAGTGTTACTGGTAGCGTGTTTTGTTTAGGAAGGGATCCCAACCTATAATTGACAACGGGTTGCATCAAGAGGAAATCAGGAAGGGTAAAGGTGAGGGTAGCTCTGCATCTAAAAAAGAGAGGGAGCTTAAGGGCTACAATGCTCCATTAACTACGACGTAAGTTTGATTGAAGCAAATGATTTGTATTGAGTGTAAGGGGTGGGTTCTTGCTGTATTGTCTGGTAGTTAAGTATTTTCTTTTACCTTTCTTTTCCTTCTCTGTTTTTCTTATTCATCTCTCATTCTCTCTTTATCTTGCTTGTATGAGGATGCTAATTGCCTAACCTCTAGCACAATCTTTTCTATATTTTCACTTTACTTATCCATAGAAAAAGTTTAGTCCAGCACAACAGACTTAAAAAAACAATGCAAACGATAATACTTATATGAACTACTAAAACTGCTTTGACCTACATATAAAAAGAAAAGTACCTGGAATTCAGCTCTCTGTGCAAGCAAACGCAGACCTTTGCTGATTTCACGCAAAACAAGAAGAGTCAAGCGCCCATTTGGCTGAACAGCTTCTATCTCTTCCTGGATGCGAGATATAATTCTTGAGAAATGTTCTTTGGAAGGAATACTTCGGCCACCAACGGGAAATACCGTATCAACAAGTTCTGACAGGCGGCTCCAGCAGAGGGTCAAGAAAGCTGTCTGAAACATTTCAATAGCAGCAACCATTTGATTTTTTCCCTCTGAGCTGATAGCAGGTATAACTCCTTTGACATCTGTGTCACGTGAAATTCTCTCGAGAAGATTCTCTATCATGGAGTATAGCTTTGGATACCCACCAGTAAATATTTCTCTCACAAAGCTTGATGCAGTGAAAGCGGACTTCATTTGGCTTGCAAAAGATTTCACAAGTGCCTCCCAAACACGATCTGTTAACATTGGATCACCTTCCTACAAAAACAAGATCTCGCATGAGCAAAACAAAACTCGGAAATCATTCACAGACGATAAAGAACAGAGACTGAGAAATTAGACACCAAATATTATCAACATCATTGGCATGTATCAAAGGATAAACATCTACAATCCAAAATGGCACATTAGCAAAAGCATGCCCAGACTCTCTCTCTTCCTATCTTTCCATTGCCAAGACCCGTTTTCAGAAGAAGCAGCTTTGCAATCAGAACTAAAATTGTGAAGCAGTTCAGCATATTAACAAAACACTGTGCATGCTATCAACCATTTGCTCTCCTGATAAGTTTACGTGCATACTTGCAACTATGAAAAGAGGGACTCACCAACTCGAAAGAACTACACTGAAGCTGATATCATGATTCATAAAGCCAAGAATGACAGGAAACTAGTTGTGGGAAGTAACAATCAATTACAACTTCAAATCCAACATTGCCTGCTGGTTTCAATAACTCTATCCAGTTCAGTACCAACTCTGTAACTCTTACAACAGCCAAACTTCTTAAAATCGAATCTTCGCTAATGCACTTAGCATCATTGAAGCAGCTCCATGTACCAATATAACATTCTATGAGAAACGAGGAAATTCTTTACACTGACTTCTACTCCCACCCTTATTACCTTATCAACAACCCAGAAAGGGAAGTTATCATTCCAATGTCTACCCTCAACAATGGAATCCCTGTTCATCAACAGATTAATTTCACTATATATGCATTGAAAATCACTAACTGCGGAAAACAAAAACTACAAATAGCAAATAGGCAACACAAAACACACGAAGTAAACAAAAACGTAGTAGAAATCTGTCTTTTTCTCTCACCTTCATGACCTCATCAAGCAGCAAAACGTGCGTAAACGGGTCCCTCTTCTTCGAAAGCACCCTCTGCAAATGCCAAACCGCGACCACAATCAAATGCAACTGATCCATACAACTCCCCATCCTCTGCCAAAGTGCCTCCTTCGCCTTTCCCCCTCCACCAATCTGAGGGGTTCCACTCCTCTGTATTCCTCCTGGTCCAAACCCACCTCCAGACGACGCACTCACAGCCTTCATATCCAATGCAGCACTCACAGCCTTCACACCCTGACTCTTATACTTGTTCACCATCCCATCCACAGCTACT
This sequence comes from Rhododendron henanense subsp. lingbaoense, assembly GCA_020567845.1. Lineage (NCBI taxonomy): Eukaryota > Viridiplantae > Streptophyta > Magnoliopsida > Ericales > Ericaceae > Rhododendron > Rhododendron henanense. The sequence goes on from CM036324.1 coordinate 31,761,120, forward strand.
CTCAATTCCCCGAGATTGTAAAACACCTGTGTTAGAAATGCTAATACCATGTTAGAAAATAAGGTTACCAAGAACCTATCTCTCATTCATTATCAAAACAAAGCCCTAACATGCCTTTAGATAGTATACAAACTTGGTAACCAAGAAACCTGCACGAACTAAGAACTAAGGAAACATGCAAAAGTGAACAAGAAAACTAGACATGAATAATAACCCAGTCCAAACACAAGACATAATAAGAAAACCTAGAAAACATGGTAACACAATATGCCACTTCAATTCCTATCACGGAAATACCCATTAGCTAATTTTCTGTGCACTGGGTTGAGATTTCGTAATGCAATTGGGCGTCCAAGAAACCGAAACGAACTAAGGAAACATGCATAAGTTCACAAGAAAACCTGGACTAAACATTAATAATATCCTGGTCTAAACAGAAAGCATAATAATAAAACCTAGAAAACAAGGTAACAAACTCAATATATTGTAGTAATAGTATTAAGTTAACGACCTGTAAACCTGCTCCGACCTCGGCCTGATTCAACCCTTCCAATCCTCTCTCCAAAACCCTAATCCCTTCATCCCTCAACTTCTGTCCACATTCATTCACCCACAGTAACTCCTCGTCAACCACGGTAATCCCCGACAGCTCGTTCTCGCTGCACAGAGTCGAGATCTCGTAATGCAACTGGGCGGCCTTCGCGAGATCCAGAGTCTTGTCAGCATCCATAACCTCGCGGAGCTTGCCGGATAGGCGGAGGAGGCGGGTGGTGGAACCGAGAAGGGCGGCGGTACGGTGGAGGTTGTCTAGGGTTAGGGTTTTGAGCTGGATCTGGCGGTGGGGGAGGGAGATGTCGGAGCGGAGGCGGGCGAGGGAGGAGGTGAGGGAAGAGAGGGCGGAGCGGAGGGAGGAGAGGGAGGAGTCGGCGTGGCGGAGGGAGGAGAGGGTGGAGAGGAGGGAGGGGTGGTTGAGGAGGATGAGGTGGCGGAGGTGGGAGTCGAGGAGGGTGAGGGAGTGGTGGAGTTTTTCGGCGGTGGAGGCGGAGGAGTTGGAGGAGAGGGCGAGGGAGGAGAATTGGGCCGGGGAGAAGGTGGGGGAGAGGAAGGGGGAGAAGAGGGGGTCGATGGAGAAGGAGTCGAGTGGGGACTGTTGTTGTTGTTGTTGGGAGAATGGATTGGTGGTGGAAGACGGTGGGGTTGTGGTGGTGGTGGGGTGGTGTTTGAAGGAGGAGAGGTGGTGGAGTGGGGAAGAAGGCGTTGGAGATCTCTGGATCACCGGAGAAGCCATTGTTTGAGCTCTCTCTCTCGCTCTCTCTCAAAATGAAAATTTTGGTACTGCAACTCGAAGGAACCAAATTTTGGTACCAAAAGTGTAATATTTCGCACCAATTAGAATAAGATTTTGACGCTCCAAAAATTACTACAGGCGCTCCAAGATTTTGGCACTCCACTTGTTGGAGCGCTGGTAGGATTTTTGAAGCGCCGAAATCAAAATTATTTTGATTATTCGTATGTTCAATTTCATCTGATTGTCTCCATGGCCAAGGGTTTGTGATGCAGGACAAAACTATGAATTGAAGAACAAACGTGCAACAAGGACAATCACAAATCGGGATAGATATAGAGAAAGTCTCTCTAGACACTTTGTCAATCAATAATAATCCAAAAACTGAGCAGTCCTAAGGCTTACAACTCTTTAAATACGAAGCAAATCCTAACCCTGCTAGGAAAAGGAAAAAAATACCAATTTCGAAAAGTTTCAAAATTATTACATATTCTGAAAATATAAGAAAAAATAAGACTTTTCCAACAAGAACGGACGTTATTGGATTTTCCTACCAAAAGTTATAAGCAAAAAGACATTTTTCATAAAACGGCAAATTTGGCCTTTCGGAACCCTAAACGGCTAAAAAAACACGCTACACATGGCCAAAGGCGATGTGTCCTGACCGTTGGGCCATTTCGGATCGAACTCAAGTGGGCCCAAAGCCAAAATCCTCGGTCAATTATTTACGAAAATGCCGACTAGTAGGCCTTGGAATGCTTGGAATGCTTAATGTGATACTCCTCCTCTTGGACTACTGCATCAGTTTGCTCCTACCTTGGAGCTCTGAATTCGATTCTTGGGTGGCAGGCCACAACCAATTAGGAGTTAAAAGTCCATGTGGGTAGTCTCTTTGGCACGTCCAGTAGTCCCCCTCCTAACTTCTTGCTGTTTTCTGTGAATGTTGATTCACTTTGGATTGTATGGAATTCTTTTAATTTTAATGTGCTGTTCTGATTAGTTTAATAACTTGATTTGCTGAAAAATTATTCTTTTGACTAGTTTTGGGAAGTACTCCGTACCTAGTTTCTTGAAGTTGGCAATTTGAAGAAATGGATCACCCTATAAATTTGTAGACAGAAAAAATTAAAATCTTGTTCTTTCTTGGATAGGTTTTTATAATATTTTTGTCACTTTTAATCCTCTAAGCTATCCTATTTTTGGCTACTTTAATTGGTAAATATACTCTAGGAATTTTTGTAAAATCAATAAGAAAAAATGAAGATCCGAATGGGGAGGTATAGTATCAGTGTTATGAGAATGTGATTCCGAATCAAATTTATTATCTAGAGTTGCGTCATTTTGCTACAATTGTAAGAATAACAAAAACACTGCATTTTATTACCATTTTAACTCCTGAAATTCCTAGCACCTAAACTAAGCTAAGCTATTCGTTGCGTTAGATCTTTTAGATCTATACACAAACTCCCTTGCTCATTGAACACATCAGTGTAGCATGCAAGTGGCTCGTAACATCTAAAAATATCATAAACTTGTTGCGTAGCCTCGAAGGTATAGTCCCTTAACACGAAGAAGGTGAATAAACGACCACTATAACCTCTCAAATCTCAGCCAAAAGTCATCCCATGAATATATTACCCCTCCTCTCTCTCTCTCTCTCTCTCGGGTATGCTGCATCTCCATAGAGCAAAAAATTCTTTGTTAAGTTGCCCATGACCGATTTGAGTTGGTTAGATATAGGCTTTTGGTTCAATTTTGACTAGTTGAAGTACAAACATAGGTATTTTATTAATGAAACATTTAATGAAACATTCTATAATTGGATTGAGCATCTATAAGTATCGGATTGAACTGATTTTTCGCGGGGGCCCTTGAAAAACTGTTTTACATTTAATGAACGGCTCGGATCATTTGTGTGGGACCCGTAGTGGGCCCCACACAAAATCTGTATGCAAAATCTGTTTTTGTTTGCTGTTTGTGTAGCATTACTGGCATTCAAATCACAAATGTCAAGAATACAATCCAACAACTAGTTGCAAGTTGCAACCTATATCATCTGCTTTCCATTGCAACAGGAGAAATGGACATAACGCACAAAATGAGGAATACAATTACGAACAAATGCAAACCCAGGCTATAAAATGAGCAGGATAGACGTAAAACGTATAATTTTCCAAATAAGGAAGAGAAATTTTATTAATAATCTAAAGGGAGTGATGGATTAAGAAAATATTCATACATTACCATGTGCTTTTGTATTGTTCTGTAATGGTTAGAAGAAGAGTAACATGTTCTGAAATGCATTTACTGGAGAAATAGGTTGACCGATTCATATAACCTGGAATGGATTGGCCCAACGGTCACTAATCTAATGGCTAGTTTTGACAACTGTAGAAGGGTAATGGTTCAAAAGCAATAACTACTTTACGCAAACTCGCCATTGGGTTAGTGACCGTTGGGGTTAACCATTTCGCTGCATTTGGCAAACTCATCTTCCGCTATAAGTACACTTCACTCTCCTTCCGACCAACAGCCAACAACTTACTGGCTACACTTTGTTGCCTTGATGATTACTTCCAAGAGAAATCTCTCTTCTTTTGTTGCATTGCCCTGGTATCCCAACACTATATTTGTAGACGAGGGTTGTCATTCCTTCTCCAGCTTGAGAGACAATGCGGGAGGTTGCATTCACAAAAGCCTTGACACACGGAGTCATTGGCTTCGCAAATCAACCTATAAGGACAATGTATTTCTTTTTTAAGATCTAGCATGATTTTGATTGCCTTAGCTAAAAGCTTGTTTAGACCATATTGACATGTACATGCCCAGTTTATGCATCTCTTTAATATTTTTAGATGTAAACGCAAGCTCTAAATTCTTCTGCTCTCTGAGTAGTTCTTTCTTTTCGTATGTTTGCTCATTTATAGACCGAGAACTATTCTGCTTGCATATCTGAACAGTGTTTTTAGCTCTCATCTTGACAAATTAATGCTCAGTTTATGCATCTGTTATTCTGTTTGGCACCAAGGAAATTGAGAAAATTCTGAATCTCCCAAACCTTCAGCTTTGGATGGTTGTAGTGGCATTTCCTAATTTGTCTTTCCCTCCTAGTTGGCAACGATATGAACCATGTTTGTTTATAAATTTGAAGTATAAAGCTCTGCATTGTATTGACTATTGAGTCACATGTTGCATACATATAGTGACTTTCCTGATCTTGTGCAAAGGCACTTCGTTCCTAATTGATTGCATTATTGAGTCCTTTTAATTTTATGCATTAGGAATATGATTCCTTCCGTTGAATTCTTTTAGGCAGTGTTTGCTTGCTTGGAATGATCATCCCCCCTGCAATTTGTGACATTTGTTTGCCAAAAAGTTGGCAGAAACTAGACTAGGAACGGAATCATTCCATTTGCGTAAATGATCTATTCCATTATGAGGCCAATTCATGACCATGTCCTGTCTTTTCAATACCATTCTAGTGAGCCAAACACTACCCTCACTGTTTGATTCATTCAGTGATGTAGATTTCATTGTTGATGTTTTGCAGGAAGGATGGGAATTACAAAAGAACGGTAATTGCCTGCTTCATACAAGCAGTTTACCTACTTGAACTTGACAGACAAGAGAACAGGACAGAACAAAATGCTCTAGCTCCAAAATGGTGGATACCCTTTAAGTACAAGCTATCCCAAACTCTAATCGATGAAAGAGACGGCTCAATATTTGGTGCCATCCTTGAGTGGGATAGAGCTGCAGCTCTTGCAGAATTCATCCTCATGAGACCCAGTGGTGCACCAAAGGCCGTTTTAGCACTAAGAGGAACGCTACTCAAAGGCCCCACAATCAGAAGGGACATAGAGGATGATCTCCGGTTTCTAGCTTGGGAAAGCCTAAAGGGTTCAGTCAGATTTAACGCTGCTTTGGAAGCATTAAAATCGATTTCAGATGGATATGGAAGCAATAACGTATGCATCGCGGGTCATTCCTTAGGGGCTGGTTTCGCTCTCCAAGTGGGAAAAGCATTAGCCAAACAAGGAGTATTCGTGGAGGCTCATTTGTTTAATCCACCCTCTGTTTCACTAGCAATGAGTGTCAGAAATATAGGAGAAAAGGCAACTTTTGCTTGGAAGAGGTTTAGGTCGATGCTCCCTTCGAGCAGTGAATCTCAGGCCAACGGTAATGAGGTGGTGGACAATACCACTAGTCTCATCGGATTGAATAAATGGGTGCCTCATTTGTACGTGAACAACAGCGATTACATATGTTGCTATTACAACGATCCAACGGGAGGGGAAGATAAGGCTGCGGATAAAGAGAATGCAGGCCCTAAAAATGGGCAAGGCGCATTAGCGAAGCTATTTGTGATGTCCAAGGGAAAGCAGAAGTTTCTGGAGGCGCACGGGTTGGAGCAGTGGTGGTCAGATGATTTGGAACTCCAACTGGCTCTGCAGAGCAGCAAGCTCATAAGCAAGCAGCTCAAGTCCTTGTACAGCCTCCCGCCTTCTTCGCAACAAACACAAGGAAAACCTCAATGACATTTTGGCCGATGCTTATCGGTGGCTTTTTGCTTGCTGTATACCAGCCTACTGATTGTCGTAAAATAAAAAAAGGAAGGGGTGAAACTGCGTGCTAAATAACTCATTTTCAATCTGTCTTCGACACCGCAAAATGTTGTTTGTGTGGATTGTTTGGTCCTTGCTATGTATTCATTGGGTTGCGTTTTTTCCTGTGCGGAGCTCTGTATAATCTTCCAAACTGCTGCAAGTGGATGTATAACACATGAACATTTTCTTTTTCCTAGCTATTTTATTTTCCTACTTAAATCACTCACGATCCCATGATCATGAGCATCCCCTTTTCCCATGATCATGAGCATCCCCTTTTCCCATCTTAATGTACCTTTGTCAAGATTTCTGAATGAAACTTTTTTTGCTGATAAAAAAAAAAAAATTGAAAAATTGAAAGTTACGTTGTCCTATTAAAATCGTCTGGAAATCTCACATCTAGTTTCTCATCTCGATACATTTGTTAGACTTAATCTCATATCGTCCATTTAAGCCACCCAAGCTTGGTTAATAAAATCTAGAGGCTACTCCACCTATTGGCAATTGGTTTTAGGTTGGAACCCTCCAAGAAATTTAACATGGTATCAGAGCCGAGTCAATCGCCTCACCTCACTAATTCATACCTCCACATGCATCCGAGCTGCATGGAAGGGGTCGCCCGAGTCAAATCTCTTGGTTTCCTCAATTTGTACCTCCATGTGCCATCCGGGCTGCACGTGAGAGGGAGTCTCACATCGTCCATTTAAGCCACCTAACCTTGGTTAATAAAATCTAGAGGCTGTTGTAACGAACGCTATGAATGCAAGCTAAGAACGAGAAATTGAATACTAAATAAGAAATCACAAAGACACAAGATATACGTGGTTCTCCAAGATGGGTACGTCCACGGGCGCGGGGAGAGAGGATTCACTAACCAACATGAAGAAGAGATACAAAGAGCCGGCTGTAATCCATAACTCTAGAAATGCCACAATATGAGAGCCCAAAAGATAATTCCTAGAAGTCCTCTAAAAGCCCTATTTATAATAGGCTACAAAAACGGGAATATCATAATTAATCAATGTGGGACAAAAGAATACAAGGCATTCCCAACAGAAGCTACTCCATCTATTACCAATTGATTTTAGGTTGGAACCCTGCAAGAAATTTAACATTTGTGGATTTCCGTTTATTTGCAAGAAGATTTTGTGTTTTTTTTATTCATAGTATTCCATTTCGTTTCCTTGTAGAACTCTATTTAATTTATTACTCTTTTTTCAGTTTTTAATTAAACGTGATTAATTCATGTGCTGACATCGGATGCCACGTCGCAGCCAACTAGATCGGAGGACATGGGTCGGGCAATTGAAAATATTAACTCTAGAATTTATTTAGTTGAACAATGTAATATTTCTTTGAAGATTTTATTTTTTAATCAATCGCAACGTACATGATGTCAATTGTCATTTCCCCCCCTGAAGTTGCTTGGCCTCCAAGCTATAATACACGTATAGGAAAATTAATTACTAGTAAATTAGTACTAAATTAGGAAGAAATGAAAAAAATTAGAGAGGTTGTAGGAATGCTAGCTGTATATTCTGGTGGGTGATGGATGCTTGGCCTCCACGCTACATATACTATATAGAATTTAGCATATTTTCACCAAATTCTGAGCTGTTAGTAAAATTTCAGTAAGATAACAATAGATATAAGGGCTCGAATCATATTTCGACTCGTGATGATCAATCTATAAATGCCGATAGAAAATAAATAGGCACTCGTTTCCGGGTGCCTACGAACAGCTGTTTACAAGTGTATTTTTTGGAAGGTCAGTGAAGGCACTGGCAATTGTCTACTGTTTGCGCTAGTCCCGTTGGTCATCTTTGTAAATTTATACTAGAACTTAATTGCCATAATTCCATATGTGAGGGAAGGGCTAGATGTCGCGGCATAACTCAATGGTTGAGATTGCTCTCCTTGGAGCTCCTCCATCTTTTAGGTGGGTGAGTTCAACTCCTACTATCCCCACTCCCATATCGATCGATCTCTTACAGCTAGGTTATACAGTACTGTAGGATTTGTTATGTACAAAAAAAAGGTAAGTGCGCTATTATTATTATTATTATCACAAAAAGATCTTTACAAGAGCAATGCTATGGTGACTATATCTGAGTATCATATTTTGAGTATCATGTGAGGTGTCAACATTGCATTGGTACAATATCTTCCACTACATGACAAATGTGGCATGTTCTACCAATACCGTGACGACATATCACATGCTACCCAGAATGTGGTACTCAGACATGATCACCAGAGCATTAGTGCTTTACAAATTAGCTACTATTCGCATGTACAGTATACAACATTTGTAATCTTTCTCAAACAAAAATACAGACAAAAACACTTAAAACAAGTGCAGTACTTAACGAAAGAGAAGTAAGTAAATAACAACTGCCCAAAGAAAAAAGACCATGGGGCTCGCGATGCAGCTGCTTGGACTTTCATCGTGATTACCATACCACGGAGGAGCCGATGGCTCATAACCGGCCACCGGTGCTGGTGGAGGGAAATTGTCCCTCTGCCACGGGGTCTCTGGGTCTGTAGGAGGACCGCCACATGGTGCTGGCGACCAGGAGTTCGACTCTACAAGAGGGCCGTAATTCCCACCATAAGAATTGTAAGGATTGTGCACTTGACCACAAGGGCTGCAGTTAGGTGCTCCACCGTGACACACGTGAGCACTGCCACCATGTCTGCCACAACAGTGACCCTGCGATTTTGGACAATGGCCATGGTCGTCATCGATGACAATCTTTTTGTGGGTATGATCACTTTGAAGGCTCGTCGTCATCTTATCTTCGTTCTTCCCATTGAATGTCGCCTTCAAGTTCAAGGTCAATTCCAATTCTTTCAACCCTGAATTCTCCACAAATTGCTGCACTTGTGCTGCCAAATTTTGTTTGTGGGATTCTTGATCAACTGGCCGTGGCAGAGTCGTAATCTGCATTTTGTGGTTATCCATGCTTGGGATGATTTCCTCCAACAAGACATCTGCTTTTATGTTGTTTTTTCTAAGTACCCTTATGACCTCTTGTGGATCCACAAAGCCCGAAATGGTCACCCGCCCTGCATCTGAATCTACGGATGTCGATTGGATCCCATGGATTTTTTCTAGCAATTTATTGATTTTCTTCAGCTTCCTCGCGCAACCTTGGCATTTGAAATATTGGTCAATCAGATCGAGAACAAACGTTTTCGGAGCAACGACTAGGCCGTTCGCCATTGACAAGCAAATTAACGAACTTTTTAACCTTCTGTACATTGGAAGATAGAATTAATAGTCAGTTGTGGAGCTAGAAAATCGGAGATTAATAGATTTACACAATGAATCATCAAAACAAATTGACAGAAGCAAAATCACTAACTGTTTAGTAGAATTGACAAGAGAAAATTTAGTAGAATTTCAAAATCATTGCGGTCGACCGGCCGGTTCATTAATTTCCTGAACATGTTCTATAGACTACTATAATATATAATTCAAATCAGTGCTTTGTACAGGTAACTTGCGGTTCCAATTCAAATTCCAATCAATCAAAGAGATGAGAAAAACTAGTTTGAAAAATAATGAAAAATACTTTTTCGACGATAAAATTTTTATTGCCTCAAAAGTTGAAGGGGATGGAATTCGCAAAACTTTGTATTCACAAAATTGAAATTGAGCAAATCTTGAGAACAAATATTTAAACTTATTTTTAAAAAAGAAATTCAAAATTTTAACCGTGCAGAAGCCAGCTATATATGAACACCAAATAGCTACTATGGGTGATCATGAGCAAATTAAGGTTAACTAATTGTGAAGTTAATAAAGTTTAAGAAGCTAGGATAGATCCAACCTGCTTTTTCTTGGCTTTTGACTGTCGCTGGGATAGATCCAATTTCGTTGGGTTGTATCTTTGGCGTTGTGTTGCCGTTTTTTTCCCCTTTTTCTGTATGTTCTGTCCTTCTCTTTCCTTCTTAATAAAAATTTTTCTTCTTCACCGTTCAAAAACAAAAAAGTTTAAGAAATGGCCAGCAACGGGGGAAGTATTTATACCCAAAATCACAATAAAAAAACTAATCTTACTTGTTAAGTAACCAACCACTTAAAACCTTATGCGAACTTGGATACAATTTCCTTTAATTTTTTTAATGGCATAGATAACTTGCACGAAAGTTGTCGAGGAATCTATCAAAGTCGGTCGGTCAAATTTCTTGCTGGTTTATTATTTTAGAATTAATGTTCATTAATTGTTAAATAAATTATTAAATAAAAAACAATGTCAACTCTTTGAGGGTTAGAATTGCGCGCAATGGTATGCCGTTCAAAAAAATAATTAATTGCAATGGTATAATCACTATCTATGGGGCCAAAGGGCAAATCTTTGTTGTTGAATTGCACATTCTTATTTGGATCATGTGAGCTGAAAGTAATGATAATGTTCCTTACTTATAGATTAGTATGTGTATTAGTAAGGTAGAAATTCCAATTGTAGCTGGTGTTAATTTTCGGCTAGAAACGAAATTTCAATCCTTACGGATGATTTCGGATCCAATGTGACACCCACACCCGTACTCACGAAAAATTATTCAATGCCTTTGGGGCACCGTCACGTGATGTCCCATACTCTTTTTCCACCACACATTTGTGTGATTTTCATCACAAAGTATGTATTAGTTGGGTTGAAATGTCACGTTGGATATCCACACATTTGTGCTAATCTCCAATACAGATATCCAAACATCCAGTTTTCCCCTCCACTGCATCTTCGACCTTCTCTCCCACCAAACTCTTCTCTCTCCACTCCACTCACCTTTTTTCTTTTCTTTTTTTTTTCTTTTTTCTGAAATGGTGATCGGGTGTGTAAGTGGGTGTGGTATTAGAATTCTTGTTAGTTGTTACAATAGTTGACCTATTTCTTTTGGAATCGATGATAGTACGAACTGGGGAAAGGGCAAGTTTCGGAGACTAATTTTGCAATATTAAAAATGTTAAGGGACTTGTAGTGTAATAAAGTGGAGGTTGGATCACCATTCACCACTTTTGGAAATCGGAAATTCTAACTCCACACCCAAATACACACACCTCCACTCATGATAGGGGTGGGTCACACACACACACACTGTATATATAGTGTGTACGGGCTCCACCCCTATTGTGAATGAAGGTGTGTGATTAGGTGTGTCTGTAGAATGATTGTTTGGAAATTTTGGCGGCTCACCTCTTGGGGGAGGTCATCAGTGCATCAGCATCATGACACATTTGCCAATTTGCCATGATGTCATCACAAGACAAGTCTTAGGTTTGAGTTCTCTTAAACTAATTTAAATTTAATTTAAATTTAGGAGTTTTGTCCTTATTTGAATTTTTTTCTCATTTGTTAGTTTTGCGCCAAATTTTTGTGGATTATTGATTCGTCTCGACGAGAGGAATCGAAAACCCAAGTATTTTGAAAAATAAACATTTTTTTAGCAAAAAAAGACAGTCAAGACGAATCAATAACCCACAAAAGTTTGGTGCAAAACTAACAAATGCGAAAAAAATTCAAATAGGGACAAAATTCCCAGATTTAAGTTACTCCTATAAGTTTAACTTAAGTTCAAGAGAACAGGACCTTAATGTGGTGTACTCCTTCATTCCCCATTTTTGGGGGTCATTTTGAGCACTTTTTTGTTTTCTCAAAAAACTAAAACGAGCATCCAATAAAGCATTGGATGGAAACCAAAATATCGGATCAAAATTGAATCCAACTCCGACCCTAAATCTTCAGTTTACGATTTCCTTTCAAGCACCTTTCGAAATCTTCAACTGAGTGATTTACTAGCAGCAAGAAAAGGTTAATATTCGTGATCCTGTTCCTCATAGACTTGAAGGGTTAATTAAATGAAATACACACGCGCGCACATGACATGTGCAATGATGATGTTTTCTCTTTATACTAAATCGGAGTTCTTTATTAAAAGGATCAACAAATGGAACGTGGAGATCGAGTATATAACTTCTACTTAATTTAATTAAGATTTTGTTGAACGAGCCAATGTAGCCAATGTCGCTCAGCCTATCTAAAAATATATCTTAACTACCAGCTTAAAATAAGTCCTTTAATTTGCCAGCTTCACTAATTTGACCTCATTCTGCTAACCGCTTAATATACAAAGAGTTAAGTATTTTTTCCCCATCAACAAAGATTACTTTCTTACTTGCACGCAACCAAAAAAAAATGACTCTGTGATGTGGGTGTGAGTGTGAGCATGGGTGCGGGTGTCGGTAACATTTCACTACGTACGGTTTTTTTCCTCAAAATATTGCTTCTCATAATCAATACTCCCTCCGTCCCATTTTCATTGTCTTTTTTTGATGTTCGTATCAGTTTTCAATCGCTTATATCTTCCTATGTGAATCTCCAAAAATATGCAATATGGATCTTATTTGATACTAGATTTCAATTTGTTCTACAATACAAAAATGTCAAAATCATGAAAAATACTATTATAGATTGAAAGATATACGCAATAGACACAAAAGTGACAAAAGGAATAATGAACAATGAAAATGGGACGGAGGGAGTATTAATTTTCAGGCTAATTGGCGACCACATGGACCATGTTTGTTTATGAGTAATTTTGAAATATAAAGCAAGCTCTGTTTAGTATTGAGCTACTCCATGTTGCATACAAGAAATTCTTCAGTGCCAAGCGGGCACCGGACAGGTGGTGCCGAGCACACATCTCGGCCGTCCAAACGTATTTTGGACGGCCCAGATCTGTTTGGGCTTGAGGGGTGTTTTGATAATTTTACACTTAAAAATTACCCAAGCAAATCTGGGCCGTCCAAAACACGTTTGGACGGCCGAGATGGTACTCGGCACCACCTGTCCGGTGCCCGCTCGGCACTGAAGAATTTCTCGTTGCATACAGAGTGACTTTCCTGGTTGATTGGAATGATCACCCACAGGCCTGTAATGTTCATTGTGACGTTTGGTTTGCCCAAAAAGTAGGCAGAAACTAACTAAACTACGAATGGAATCAATTCCGTTTGTGTAAATGATCATTCCATTTTGAGGCCAATTCATGACCAAAAGTTGCATTTCCATTTTCTAACTTCAGATCCCCTGAATTAGTCGAGGTGCGTGTGTGCCGGCGGTTACCATTTTCACTATTTCAGACATCTAAAAAGTTCCATTTCCATTTTCTAATTTGTGTCCCTTTAGATGATTATTTAAAGTTTCTCTTATCTCTGCAAGTTGATTGAGATGTTTTGATTGGTTAAGTGTCTTACAATGTTTCTCTCATTAAATAAGTTGCCGATTGATCCGATTAAAGAAAATCATTGCTAAAAATGGACAAGTAAAATGGGACAGAGGGAGTATTCAAACACTCTCTTGTTTTATGCCAAGAAATGTGATCCCTAGGTTTAATCCTTGGATGAGCTCCATGGGGGAACTTTCATATTGAATATGAAGCTATGAACATTGCTTGGGCTTGCCATTCTTGATAAACTGTTCTCATGGTAGATTGATAGTGCACCTCATTCTTAACCACCAGAGCACAAGTAAACGTATCAAGCTACTCGAATTCAAGCTCTTGTTCGCTCTTTTAAAAAAAAAAACTCGTTCAAAATGGTTTGTTACGTAAACATACCCAAGTTTGAATTTTTTTCCCGAAACTCATTTCAAAACCAAGTTCAAAAAAACTTCTACTCGGCTCGTTCGTAAACATACCGTTTGAGATCGGTTCGCGTCATAAACACAGAAAACTTGAACATGTTTTTAAAGCTCATTAAATTTTAAAAACAATTTTTAACGACCTAATCCCATTAATGTTTGGGATAGTTAGTGTTCTGGAGTCGAAAGGAATAGGTTCTCTCGTTTTTGTAAGAAATCATGGATAATTTTTCCTAATGTGTGAGTGTAGGGTCAGAAAACAAGGGAAAAAAAATAGAAACGACTCTGCTGGGGATCGAACCCAGAATCTCTGGTTTCGTAGACCAGCGCCTTATCCATTGGGCCACAGAGTCTTTGACGGAGAGTCTAACTAAACATTATATACTTATACTTGTCGGTTTCGTGGGTTGATTAGCTCTTCTGCCGAGTTTCCCTGCTAGCTAAACGGGTTTATTTTTCTTTACAAAATACAAAGGGAAATAAGTCTGTTTAGTCCTGTAGGGAAACTCGGCCGAAGTTTGTTTGGTTAATTAGCTCTCTTACAGTGGTGGAGCAAGAATTTTGATCCGAGGGGGGCTGACTTATTAGACATATATTTGTTATCGGAACATTTACTTATTTCTATATCATAAAGTTTTTGTTTTTCAATACATTAAATTTGTAAATTGAAATGATTCTGGCCTAACGCTACTGGATACTTCAACAGTCATGCGTTTATTTTTTTTATTTATGAAAGAAATTGAGAAATGAGAATGTAAAATAACTAGTTTTTTATTAAATCAAACTAAAATTATTAAGATTATAAGTACCTATACATAAATAATTATCGATGATATTCAAAATCAAGTATATAAAAAATATAAAAAATTCAACATAGCTCCGCCCCTGCTCTCCTACGAAAGAGAGAAAGGTGTATTTCATGATGAGAGAGAGAGAGAGAGAGCATGGGTTTAGATATTAGTATATATCTTTGCATTCACGTAGTAACAAAGTCGGATAAAAAAAAAAATTATTTGTCCCTATTTTTATAATAGGTGACATGCTATAAACCAACTCTACAGCTCTGTGCATGCATGAGTCTCTAATTTTGCTTTCTAAAATCATTTATCTAATTATTTTAATCCTTTGGGTCGTAACCATATTCTATAGATATATGAGCTGGGTTCGTATGGGTTTTAGTGGCAGCAATCATCTTATTTATTTATTTATTTATTTTGTACATGGCAAATCTTACACTAGCCTATCTCTAAGGGTATGGGATGGGGATGGTGGGAGTCGAACTCACCACCTCATAGATTAATTGAGGAGCTCTAAAAGGAGCAAGTTCAACCACTGAGCTGTGCCTCAACATCTGCGATCATCATATTCATCTCTAATAGACGAAAAATGGATTATACAATTAAGGTCCCTTTTTTCCTATTTTGACTTTTGGCCTTTTTGAAATAAATTGACTAAAGCCCACTTTTGCTTGGATTTTGAGGCAAAAATGATTTAGGGGACCTTTGCACTGTCTAGTATGTCACTCATTTAGGGGACCTTTGCATATTAAGGCAGAACAACCAAAACAAGAGGAAGTTCATGACCATATCATATAACCTGGAATGGATTGGCCCAACGGTCACTAGTCTAGTGGCTAGTTTTGACAACTGTAGAAGGGTTTTATGGTTCAGAATCAATAACTACTTTACACGAACTCGTCATTGGGCAAGTGACCGTTGGTGCTAGGCTAGCCAGTTTATGCATCTCCTTTTGCATATTCCACAAGCCCAGACTAAGGCAGAACAACCAAAAGAAGAGCAAGTTCATGAACTAGCTAAGCTAACCCTCTTTTTCACGCAGACAATAAAATGAAAAACATTATCAAGAAAGAGAATCAAGAGGCATATATAATGAGAGCCAATGAAGCGTAATATCGTTATAAAACTTCTCCCCTGTATCTCTGTACCCTGAACATACTTAACCAAGTAGTATTCTGTAAGTCACCATGAACATGCTAGAGTATATACTCTTTTGATTGGGGGAATGTTTACAAGGTAAGTGGGAGGAAGATAAGTGGGAATATATGACAAGAGGCTCTACTGCCAGCGACTCACGCCAAGCATACCGAGGAAGAGGTTCGCAATGTCGAGATAAAGGTTGATTGAAGCCCAGATATACTCGTTGTACTTGCACCGCTTGATCAGATTATCAGTATCGTAGATGATGAATCCAGAGAATATGATCGTTACCAGCAGTCCGAATATGGTTGAGCCCAATTTGCCAAAAGGGATGAATATCTGATGACACAAACCGCCATTCAGAGAGGGAAAGAGAGAGAGCAAAAACACTAAGGTGATGAAGAGAATCAAACCTGGATCAAAGAGAAAACAATCAGCACCAATAGGGAAACCATCAGAAAAGGCCCCAGGAAGCTGAAGTCGTGGCCCCTAGCTGCAGCCCAGAATGTGTAGAGTGTGAGGGTAACAACCACCACACTTGTTAGAATACCAGTCAACAAAACAACTTTCCCTGTTAGATATGAACAGCAATTAGCATAAAATCAACAGTGAACAAATTCTTTAACTAGAGCTTCATTTGTAATTTGAGTTCTTCTCTAGAAACCCTAATTCATCTAGAACACTACTGCCAGTCTTTTTCTAGGCCACATCCATTGCAAGAAGGTAGCTTTGGTATTTTTGAAGAAATTTTCTTAACCACAACAAACGGGAGGGAACAAAAAAGAAGGGACATATATTAATGAGCTTTAGCTCTCAATGTGAACAACCAAAAAGAAAAAATGCACAGAAATTTAGATTATACGATAATCCAATGATGCAAAACATTTCATCTAATTTGATTGTTAGAAACTTCAAAAAAATCTAACCGAATAAGACATATAATAGATGCAGGCAGAATTGAATTTTTCAAAACAGCAACCCAATTAGCGAGAGCATCTGCCACACTATTTGCTTCATGAAAGTAACGGGAGACGACAAAATAACTACCAGACCAGAACTCCCAAAAATAAACAAAATAACGACCATTGATCAACTTCCGAATGAGGGCAGTGGATGAAATGATAAACCAAGGAACCAAAAGGTGTCGAATCATATCAAGCTCCAGTATAACACTATAACCTCGGTCAATACACATCTGCCAACATGTTAGAACCACGATAAACATAAAAATGACAAGCAAAAACCAACGTATCTCTAATCACCCCACCTCGAGCTGCCACAACTGGATTACCTCTCGTGCAGCCATCACAATTTGATGTCGAACACTATAACCACCGAGCCACCCAAGCATTAAACACTTTAGGGTTGACCAAAGGAAGGCCAAGAGCATTAAGGCACTGCGCATCCTTAAACCTTAAATCTGAAGCAATATTTCTCAGGATGAATAAGTCCATCAACAAATTCCTTCTCATCTTTCAACTATCTATTTCCTTTCAAGATACCCCAACAAATTCTACCAGGAACAAGTTTGTCTCAGGTATTTAATAGCTTCTGATTGTTTATCATACAACCAGCAATTAGTCAATCTCAGCTGAGGAAGAAATTAGACTGATAACACCAACAACACTAAAGAATGACCAAACCTAAGTTGCCACCTCCCCTTCAGAAAGCAAATTAGGACAGATTCCATCTTATAAGAATTAGGACAGCAATTACCAACATCAGAAAAAACCAAAAGAAGATTGCCTTCAAGAGGTCTAAAAGCTCAAACAAGCTTTTCCCATTCTGAGAACAGCGTCAGTCCAGGAACTCAATGCGTAAGGATGCACAAAAGCCTAAGAAGACAAAAGCCTTGAAAGAAAATACACGACAAAACCAACCTACAAATGAAGGCTATGCCAAGAAAGCAAGCATATCCCAACCCGAGATGAAAACCACAAAAGCATAATTAAATTGTCCCCTTTGTAGAAGACTATAAGCATGATTCTTTTCCTTGCAAGTTTGTATAAGAAACATCAAACAAGTCCTTTAACTTGTACCTTAATGTTAAAGTAAGTTTTGTCTATTGATTTTCGGAAAACCACCAGTCTAATTCAACCACATACACTGCTAGAAGGTGGCTTTAAAGAGTTCAAGAAGCTCAGACAGCTTTTCCAAATCTGATGATAACTAACCCTAAATGGGAAATGGTTAGATAAACATCCACAAGTCTTTTACCAACATATGAATGGAGAGAGATCTTGTGTACCAGACTTAATTGCAGTGTAATAAACATCCATTGCACCCATGTCCATAAATTAGAAGTAAACCTATATTTGGTCGTGCTTGGATAGGAATATCCTAGAACTCCTGAATTGTAGATATGCTAGTAAACTTCTCAATCTTATACCAGCATTTTCCTGTAACCACAAATTGTTTGCAGAACAATATCTCTCTCATCTTAAAATTGGCTAAGCATTTGCAACAAAAGAATGGTTGAGGCGTTTTGAAAATGAAAACCGGTCCATATGGAAGAACTTATGCATTTTAGAATAGTGCATATGAGAAGTTTAAAGGCTCATTGAAATGATCATACACACATTGGTGTTTCTTCAGGAAATTCTCTAGCAACACTAAGATTGTAATTTTTCGCAACTAGATGGATGGGTTAAAAAAATCTCTGGAATCTCACCCAAAACCACTGTTTTCACACCTCATTGCTCACCAATAAAACATCATCGAGAGGAAAAAAAAATCTTCCAAACTTGACCGGCCGGAATTGGCTTCCTGGTTATAGGTCCTAATTAGCTCAAACTTCAGCGAGATGATTACTAACCTTTCAAAAATTTCTCCAAACAATAGCAACAGAAACAGTTCTTTGGGTACAGCGAGCGAATAAAATGAAACAATTTTAAAATATCATTGGAAAGAAACAGTTCTTTGGGTACAGATGTGTTGGAATGTGTCCCACATCGCCTGAACGTGCCCCGTTTGTGCTGGTTATAAGGTCTTAGTTTCCCTCTCACCTGGGTTTTAAGAAGTAGCGTGGGCTGGGCTTTTCAACTTGGTATCAAAGCTTGGTTGGGCATTTGTTTGGTGGACCGTTGTCCGGTCCATCGCCTGGACATACCCCGTTTGTGCTGGTTATAAGGTCTTAGTTTTCCTCTTCTTAAAGACCTGGGTTTTAAGAAGTAGCGAGGGCTGGGCTTTTCAACTATACCTTGTTAAAGCATCCAACCCAAGCTCATATACTAGTTTTGGAGGAGATATTTAACCGATGTGGGACAAATCCCAATAAGATGTTTAGTATTTTTTCGTCTTTAGTTAAGTTGTTATTGCTTTTAGGCATAATTATTTACTTTTTACACTCCTCTCGTCAAAATGGATAATTAATCCAAAAAATTATGACATGAATCTAACAAAAATTCAGAAAAGACAAACGAAACACACAAGAGGACAAAAAAAAAAAAAAAGTTTAGAAGAATGGCAATCGTTAAATTAACTACAGACAAAACAAAAAAAAATTATTTGTTCGATAGGGCTGGGCTTTTTTTTAGTATGTGTCTTACCCGGGGAAAACGAGCATGACAACCCCACAGAAAATGCAATCAGAACAGTGAACAGCGTCAGAAGTACCAAGTTCACCGGATGGTGGTTGCTGTAGCGATGCAACGGGAACAGCACTGCAAAAAAAAAATATATATATCACAGAAACACACGCAAAATCAAAACACTTGAAATCTGCAGAATCAGTGAGGAAATCTCGAGTCTAACCGATGAAGGGGGCGATTTGAGCGACGATGAAGACGAGTAAGCCCGGAGTCGTGGTTACGATGAACTTGGGGATGGCGGCGACGAGGACGACGACGGTGGCGACCGCAACGGTGAGGAGTAACTGCAGCGCGAGTATGACGTAGACCTTTCGGATGAAGGCCCACCGGAGATCGACGTTGTCTCCGACTCCGGCCTCAATGTCACCAGTACTCTTCTTCATCGTTTCCATATTTCTCTCCCACACGGTAACTAAACAGTGAACGAATATATTCCTTCTGTTCTCCACAAGCAAGATTCTGCCTTAGAGACAGAGCACTGCCACTGCGTGTATTATAGAGAGAGAGAGAGAGAGAGAGAGAGAGAGAGAGAGAGAGAGAGAGGAGAGTGTACGTAGTTTGTTTGCCGGAATTGGATCAAACATGGACAACGCGGGAAGTTAACGACGTTACAACGGCGGCCCGTATTTGGCGGGAAACGGTGACGGGGAATCCTCATGCATTTAGGCTCCGTTTGTTTCGATGTAAAATGTTTTACAACGTAAAATGTTTTTCATGTAAAATATTTTTTCAGAAAACAAACTTCAAACTTTTTTTTTTTTGAAAAACAAAAAGGGCGGAAGGGGGCAACCGGTGTAGCAACCCCCCCTGGGCGTGACCATAGGGGCTCCCTAACCCGCCTGTGGAATGTCCGGTTCGAGCCATAGCTACCGTCTGGGAAGACGGGCCGTCACCACAGACCCCACTTGGATGCACAGTGGGGAAAAGTCCCCCTCCTCGATTCAACTACTGGGTCCGAATTAAGCCATTTATGGCACCACCGGAAAGAAGCACACAAGTGCTGCCCCCGGGGCTCGAACCCATGCAGTTGCTAAAGAGAGGTAGTGACCCTCACCACTGGGCTACCACCCACAAACTTCAAACTTTTATTTTTCGGTGTTTGGTTGGCACTTGAAAATATATTTGGAAATCAACAAAATAGTGTAGAGAGGGAGATGGAGAGTTTAAACGGTGGAGATATATGACATTATTGGAACTGAATGTGGGTCAGGACTGACGATCGAGGAAACTGAGCAGTGAAAATTGCAGTAGAAGGCAGCGGGTTCATTTCGGAAAATAACTTACGGAAGATTTAAGGGTAAGTCATTTTCATCCAATTGATGGAAAATGTTTTACATGTAAAATATTTTTCTCATTTTTTACACAACCAAACACCGGAAAATAGATAAAACATTTTACCAGAAAATATTTTACGTCCAAACAAATGGAGCCTAAATCGAGTGCACCCACGGTGCACAGTTGGGTTTGTGGAGCTCACTTTCGGGTCCTAAACAAGGGATCCAATCCGTTGATCCTAAGTTTTTTTTTTTAAAATCCGAGCGGCTTTGTATAAAACTCAGCTTGATTGGATAATTGTAAGTACTTCATCCAATCTTTTTTCATTCAAAATTCGAGATCCTAGATTCTAAAAAAAATACCTTAGACAGTTAGATGGTCGCTTGGAAAATTATTTTAATATTTGTAAACGGCTTAGATTGTTTGTAAGAGGCCCAAAAGTTGGCCTCACAAACCCACATGTGCATCATCGGTGCACAGTGGTCGGTACCCATAGCATTTTGGAATCTTTATTTCATTTATTTATTTATTTTTCTTAAAACCTTTGTAATTAGAGAAAATGAAAGGTGTCATTTATGATTACCTATTTTAGAACACACTCATGACAGGGTAGGAATTCCTGGAAATTTCCTAAAGTTCTAAATATGGGAAAATATTTTTTCATAAGAAGAAAAAGAGAAAAAGTAATGATGGGTCTTGTATACTACTGTAGTAGTAATATACTCCTACTTGATTGGGAAAACGCGTTGAGTTTTTTTTTTTTTTTTTTTTGATCCGCGGAAAACCCGTTGAGTTGGTATGGTTGTAGTTCTCTTCTCCAAGTTTTATTTGAAAGCTTTTTAGCAAGTTTCAAAAACGAATTTGAGCTTAGTTTGTTCTCTCTCTCTTTTGGTTTAAGTAGTAAGCTTAGTTTGTTACCAGTAGACTTGAAACAAAAATTAATTGAGAAGATCATCGTCCAAACTCGCTCGAGTAGCTTGGTTGTTTAAATAGTAGTATAAAGATCGAGTGAATAGTATGGTTATCTAAAAGCAAAGTTGGAAAACTAAGCAAACTTAAAAAATGCAATGTCATAATGCGGTGTTACTACTTATATAGTTGCATTGCTCATTTGTTTGTGCAAACCTTTCCTAAATGCTTCCTTCAACATTCTTAGTATGTTGTCTCTTCTTTCACTTGTGCGTTTCGAATGTTTTTTTCTATTTTGTCACCTGTACGTTTTGACACCCACGAACGATTCCGTACATCGAAAGGTTTCGAACATATATATGTCCGAATCTGTATAAGAAAATCTACGCACATAGACTTTTCCTTAGTCCATAGAGGGCTTATATACTAGGTTGAATTTCTTCTCCCATAGCCTATTTCTTGTCCCATACCATAAGGAACTCTTATATGGATATGTACTGAGTGTAAGCCTATAGACATTTTGACCATTTATCTGCCCAAAAGGGGTGGGTTCTTACCCAAAGTTCAACGTGAGCCACCCTACAAGGCTTGTGTTTATAGATAATAAAACTGGGCCTTGGCTCATCCAAATTCAGAAAAGCCTGAAAATTTGTATTTAGTCGAAAGTACGTTTATGAGTGCATGAATACCTGGCATCCTTGGTTCGTTAAGGCTCATATACAAGCTTGAGTTTGACTCAAATCTAGGCAAGCTTGGCCCGAGCTCGACTCATCAAATTTTTGTCGAGTTCGTTAAAACTCAACGAACGAATTTGAACAGGCTAACATTTGGCTCGTTTTGCAAGCCATACAAACCAGAAATTCATACGCAGTATGATCCCTCATCTTTTAGAAAAATTCTTGCTTCTTTCCACCACAGTTCTACAACTTCCTTCACATTCAAAATACGAAGTGAATGGCTCCCATCATCAGAGTGGCCGGAAAGAGCCCACAAAAGATTGAACAAAACTGTCCAAGGATCCTATGCCTTCAGTTTTCGTGTGTGTGTGAACAAAATGAATGCCATTTCCATCTCCATTTTCTTTCCCTTGATACATCCAAGATTCAAATATAGCAGAATCAACACTAAACATATTGCAACTTCATCTATCAATGTATTATTACTATGCAGGGCACCAAATCTTTCAGCTTATTGCAAAGACATCATTTTCATACCTTCGAGCTCAATTGTTTCTGGAATTCAATATACAGTTGCAAAGAAGTCTAATGATAAATTTATGTGAAAAGCAAATCTCCAATTCCTATTAGTATAACAAAGATGTGAAGATCCCAATTGTTACATATGTAGTCGGGAAAATGAACAATACAAAACTTGGGAAATGAACAGGGGAACCAATGAAAGAAATGACAACTCAAAATAAGAGAAGACTCCGCAGGCAATGAATTATAACCGAGGGATAAGGAGTCATGTAAGGCCTTCATCAAGGTCATTGCGACATGGTCGTTTCTGATAAAGACGACCCCAGTTGCAGCATAAGAGGATACACAGGGCTAAACTCCTTGTCCCCTCTTGCCCTCACCTTAGCGGCGTAATCATCAAGAGTCGCTTTGATTCCCTTCCAGATCTGATCCTCCCCCTGAGAATCCATCCACAGGGAATACTGCATAGGAGTAAGTTTGTTCCTTTGCATCGGTGATTGCAATTCTTCAGGGCCGCGGGAGTAAAGGTGGTGAAACACGACGCTAGGTGGCAAATCTTGAAGGAGAGGAGATGCACCCAGTTGAGACGTTTCCAAGAAGATGACCGGCCGAAATGCGCGTAAGGCCCGGTACGGTGGGCCCAGCTGTTCTACGGGGAACAAGTTCTGGCCCACGGCCAGTTCCAGTTCAGCCATGTCCCTCGCCATTCTTAATTTCCCCGATTCTGAGAGGGGTCTAACCAGAGAAGCGTGCCTAATGAAGCATATTAGAACCCGCGAAGCCATACTCCTCGCAAGCCTACTGCAAATGCTTTCTTTTGTCCCCACGGACCCTGCATTATTTGATGAAGGCAAAAGCCTTGATAGGAATTCGCTGCGAAAGTGGAGAATACACTTTTGCAACTCTTCCATGTAAGGCGATGCGTTATTATTGTCCATAGCGGCATCCATTCCATGCGCGCCAAAGTTGTGTAGGTGAATTTGAAGGATGCAAGACTCCAGCCGTTCGACCATGGCTTGGAACAAGGATGTGACCGAATCGCAAGCAACTGTATATATGTTATTTAGAGATGGAGACAATACGTCAGAGGCTATAGTGGGGAGTCCAGTCATCATAGATGAGATTCGTGTGTGAACTTCTTGCAAGTGCTGACAAAGCGCGAAGTTCTTGAGTTGAGATGGAGTAGCGGGACCTGTTATCTGACGTGCTTCAGGGCCAGTGGATATCTGCCATGGAAAAGAATTGCATGTCGTTTACCACACAAGTAGATGTATAAATTGAGATCATGATATAAAAAAAGGTACAAATTGACATCACAAGCAGAAATTTAATTAGGATAGTTGTGTCTCGACAGAATTTGTTCATCTGCCTAATCGACATACGGGTGCTGGAGGAGTTCCAGCAATCTTGCTTGGTGACTAAGAAAAACACGTACATGTCACAGTGCTATCAGTTGATCAAGAAAGCACAAAAGCATGATCTACCGACAGAACCTATTATCATCCAGACATTATATGTTCTGTAGAATTCACAACATAGCAATAGGAATGGAATGATAGACGGTCAATTTCAATATTTTCAATTTATCAAAGTAGGGGATGTTACTTAATCATCCATTGATTGCATTTTTACCCCCATTTTCCTATTAGACATTTCAATTCTATGCTCTAATGCAACTTTGTGTTGTGCTTGCTACTCATGAGCTCAGAGGTGTAGATTATATTTTGCGCAGGATCAGGCACCCTTTAAAACTGTAGACTACCTACTTGATACATCATAAATCAAGTGTTACTGGTAGCGTGTTTTGTTTAGGAAGGGATCCCAACCTATAATTGACAACGGGTTGCATCAAGAGGAAATCAGGAAGGGTAAAGGTGAGGGTAGCTCTGCATCTAAAAAAGAGAGGGAGCTTAAGGGCTACAATGCTCCATTAACTACGACGTAAGTTTGATTGAAGCAAATGATTTGTATTGAGTGTAAGGGGTGGGTTCTTGCTGTATTGTCTGGTAGTTAAGTATTTTCTTTTACCTTTCTTTTCCTTCTCTGTTTTTCTTATTCATCTCTCATTCTCTCTTTATCTTGCTTGTATGAGGATGCTAATTGCCTAACCTCTAGCACAATCTTTTCTATATTTTCACTTTACTTATCCATAGAAAAAGTTTAGTCCAGCACAACAGACTTAAAAAAACAATGCAAACGATAATACTTATATGAACTACTAAAACTGCTTTGACCTACATATAAAAAGAAAAGTACCTGGAATTCAGCTCTCTGTGCAAGCAAACGCAGACCTTTGCTGATTTCACGCAAAACAAGAAGAGTCAAGCGCCCATTTGGCTGAACAGCTTCTATCTCTTCCTGGATGCGAGATATAATTCTTGAGAAATGTTCTTTGGAAGGAATACTTCGGCCACCAACGGGAAATACCGTATCAACAAGTTCTGACAGGCGGCTCCAGCAGAGGGTCAAGAAAGCTGTCTGAAACATTTCAATAGCAGCAACCATTTGATTTTTTCCCTCTGAGCTGATAGCAGGTATAACTCCTTTGACATCTGTGTCACGTGAAATTCTCTCGAGAAGATTCTCTATCATGGAGTATAGCTTTGGATACCCACCAGTAAATATTTCTCTCACAAAGCTTGATGCAGTGAAAGCGGACTTCATTTGGCTTGCAAAAGATTTCACAAGTGCCTCCCAAACACGATCTGTTAACATTGGATCACCTTCCTACAAAAACAAGATCTCGCATGAGCAAAACAAAACTCGGAAATCATTCACAGACGATAAAGAACAGAGACTGAGAAATTAGACACCAAATATTATCAACATCATTGGCATGTATCAAAGGATAAACATCTACAATCCAAAATGGCACATTAGCAAAAGCATGCCCAGACTCTCTCTCTTCCTATCTTTCCATTGCCAAGACCCGTTTTCAGAAGAAGCAGCTTTGCAATCAGAACTAAAATTGTGAAGCAGTTCAGCATATTAACAAAACACTGTGCATGCTATCAACCATTTGCTCTCCTGATAAGTTTACGTGCATACTTGCAACTATGAAAAGAGGGACTCACCAACTCGAAAGAACTACACTGAAGCTGATATCATGATTCATAAAGCCAAGAATGACAGGAAACTAGTTGTGGGAAGTAACAATCAATTACAACTTCAAATCCAACATTGCCTGCTGGTTTCAATAACTCTATCCAGTTCAGTACCAACTCTGTAACTCTTACAACAGCCAAACTTCTTAAAATCGAATCTTCGCTAATGCACTTAGCATCATTGAAGCAGCTCCATGTACCAATATAACGTTCTATGAGAAACGAGGAAATTCTTTACACTGACTTCTACTCCCACCCTTGTTACCTTATCAACAACCCAGAAAGGGAAGTTATCATTCCAATGTCTACCCTCAACAATGGAATCCCTGTTCATCAACAGATTAATTTCACTATATATGCATTGAAAATCACTAACTGCGGAAAACAAAAACTACAAATAGCAAATAGGCAACACAAAACACACGAAGTAAACAAAAACGTAGTAGAAATCTGTCTTTTTCTCTCACCTTCATGACCTCATCAAGCAGCAAAACGTGCGTAAACGGGTCCCTCTTCTTCGAAAGCACCCTCTGCAAATGCCAAACCGCGACCACAATCAAATGCAACTGATCCATACAACTCCCCATCCTCTGCCAAAGTGCCTCCTTCGCCTTTCCCCCTCCACCAATCTGAGGGGTTCCACTCCTCTGTATTCCTCCTGGTCCAAACCCACCTCCAGACGACGCACTCACAGCCTTCATATCCAATGCAGCACTCACAGCCTTCACACCCTGACTCTTATACTTGTTCACCATCCCATCCACAGCTACTCTCAATTCCCCGAGATTGTAAAACACCTGTGTTAGAAATGCTAATACCATGTTAGAAAATAAGGTTACCAAGAACCTATCTCTCATTCATTATCAAAAAAAGCCCTAATATGCCTTTAGATAGTATACAAACTTGGTAACCAAGAAACCTGCACGAACTAAGAACTAAGGAAACATGCAAAAGTGAACAAGAAAACTAGACATGAATAATAACCCAGTCCAAACACAAGACATAATAAGAAAACCTAGAAAACATGGTAACACAATATGCCACTTCAATTCCTATCACGGAAATACCCATTAGCTAATTTTCTGTGCACTGGGTTGAGATTTCGTAATGCAATTGGGCGTCCAAGAAACCGAAACGAACTAAGGAAACATGCATAAGTTCACAAGAAAACCTGGACTAAACATTAATAATATCCTGGTCTAAACAGAAAGCATAATAATAAAACCTAGAAAACAAGGTAACAAACTCAATATATTGTAGTAATAGTATTAAGTTAACGACCTGTAAACCTGCTCCGACCTCGGCCTGATTCAACCCTTCCAATCCTCTCTCCAAAACCCTAATCCCTTCATCCCTCAACTTCTGTCCACATTCATTCACCCACAGTAACTCCTCGTCAACCACGGTAATCCCCGACAGCTCGTTCTCGCTGCACAGAGTCGAGATCTCGTAATGCAACTGGGCGGCCTTCGCGAGATCCAGAGTCTTGTCAGCATCCATAACCTCGCGGAGCTTGCCGGATAGGCGGAGGAGGCGGGTGGTGGAACCGAGAAGGGCGGCGGTACGGTGGAGGTTGTCTAGGGTTAGGGTTTTGAGCTGGATCTGGCGGTGGGGGAGGGAGATGTCGGAGCGGAGGCGGGCGAGGGAGGAGGTGAGGGAAGAGAGGGCGGAGCGGAGGGAGGAGAGGGAGGAGTCGGCGTGGCGGAGGGAGGAGAGGGTGGAGAGGAGGGAGGGGTGGTTGAGGAGGATGAGGTGGCGGAGGTGGGAGTCGAGGAGGGTGAGGGAGTGGTGGAGTTTTTCGGCGGTGGAGGCGGAGGAGTTGGAGGAGAGGGCGAGGGAGGAGAATTGGGCCGGGGAGAAGGTGGGGGAGAGGAAGGGGGAGAAGAGGGGGTCGATGGAGAAGGAGTCGAGTGGGGACTGTTGTTGTTGTTGTTGGGAGAATGGATTGGTGGTGGAAGACGGTGGGGTTGTGGTGGTGGTGGGGTGGTGTTTGAAGGAGGAGAGGTGGTGGAGTGGGGAAGAAGGCGTTGGAGATCTCTGGATCACCGGAGAAGCCATTGTTTGAGCTCTCTCTCTCGCTCTCTCTCAAAATGAAAATTTTGGTACTGCAACTCGAAGGAACCAAATTTTGGTACCAAAAGTGTAATATTTCGCACCAATTAGAATAAGATTTTGACGCTCCAAAAATTACTACAGGCGCTCCAAGATTTTGGCACTCCACTTGTTGGAGCACTGGTAGGATTTTTGAAGCGCCAAAATCAAAATTATTTTGATTATTCGTATGTTCAATTTCATCTGATTGTCTCCATGGCCAAGGGTTTGTGATGCAGGACAAAACTATGAATTGAAGAACAAACGTGCAACAAGGACAATCACAAAACGGGATAGATATAGAGAAAGTCTCTCTAGACACTTTGTCAATCAATAATAATCCAAAAACTGAGCAGTCCTAAGGCTTACAACTCTTTAAATACGAAGCAAACCCTAACCCTGCTAGGAAAAGGAAAAAAATACCAATTTCGAAAAGTTTCAAAATTATTACATATTCTGAAAATATAAGAAAAAATAAGACTTTTCCAACAAGAACGGACGTTATTGGATTTTCCTCCCAAAAGTTATAAGCAAAAAGACATTTTTCATAAAACGGCAAATTTGGCCTTTCGGAACCCTAAACGGCTAAAAAAACACGCTACACATGGCCAAAGGCGATGTGTCCTGACCGTTGGGTCATTTCGGATCGAACTCAAGTGGGCCCAAAGCCAAAATCCTCGGTCAATTATTTACGAAAATGCCGACTAGTAGGCCTTGGAATGCTTGGAATGCTTAATGTGATACTCCTCCTCTTGGACTACTGCATCAGTTTGCTCCTACCTTGGAGCTTTGAATTCGATTCTTGGGTGGCAGGCCACAACCAATTAGGAGTTAAAAGTCCATGTGGGTAGTCTCTTTGGCACGTCCAGTAGTCCCCCTCCTAACTTCTTGCTGTTTTCTGTGAATGTTGATTCACTTTGGATTGTATGGAATTCTTTTAATTTTAATGTGCTGTTCTGATTAGTTTAATAACTTGATTTGCTGAAAAATTATTCTTTTGACTAGTTTTGGGAAGTACTCCGTACCTAGTTTCTTGAAGTTGGCAATTTGAAGAAATGGATCACCCTATAAATTTGTAGACAGAAAAAATTAAAATCTTGTTCTTTCTTGGATAGGTTTTTATAATATTTTTGTCACTTTTAATCCTCTAAGCTATCCTATTTTTGGCTACTTTAATTGGTAAATATACTCTAGGAATTTTTGTAAAATCAATAAGAAAAAATGAAGATCCGAATGGGGAGGTATAGTATCAGTGTTATGAGAATGTGATTCCGAATCAAATTTATTATCTAGAGTTGCGTCAGTTTGCTACAATTGTAAGAATAACAAAAACACTGCATTTTATTATCATTTTAACTCCTGAAATTCCTAGCACCTAAACTAAGCTAAGCTATTCGTTGCGTTAGATCTTTTAGATCTATACACAAACTCCCTTCCTCATTGAACATATCAGTGTAGCATGCAAGTGGCTCGTAACATCTAAAAATATCATAAACTTGTTGCGTAGCCTCGAAGGTATAGTCCCTTAACACGAAGAAGGTGAATAAACGACCACTATAACCTCTCAAATCTCAGCCAAAAGTCATCCCATGAATATATTACCCCTCCTCTCTCTCTCTCTCTCTCTCTCTCTCTCTCTCTCTCTCTCTCTCTCTCTCGGGTATGCTGCATCTCCATAGAGCAAAAAATTCTTTGTTAAGTTGCCCATGACCGATTTGAGTTGGTTAGATATAGGCTTTTGGTTCAATTTTGACTAGTTGAAGTACAAACATAGGTATTTTATTAAGGGAAGGGCTACAATACACACCCTTGTTTGGGGTGTACCATATGCACCCGTTGTGTGGTCTATATTGTGCCACCTCATAGCAAATCGTAACATTTTTTAGAGTTTCGTAACTTTTCAGGAATATGATTCGTAACATTTTCTTTATGATTCGTAACATTTTTGTGCGATTCGTAACATTTTCTCTATGATTCGTAACTTTTTTGTCGATTCGTAACTTTTATACAAAAAATCATAACTTTTTTCTATCAATTCGTAACATTTTTGGGGGTGCATATGATACACACCCAAATAAGGGGTGTGTATTGTAGAATTTCCCATAAGGAATTGCATATCTCTAACAAATCACATACCACAAACTAAATTAATCTTCTCAATTTAATGAATGAAAGCCAAAACTATTTATTAATGCTAGCTAGTGATTTCACAAAAATTTATGCTAGTACACATGAAAACTATGTTTTTACAAGGGGTCTGCTTTCCTCAATCTCAAAAATTCCTGTACATTTATGCTGAGGGATTTTTCAGCTGTTGAATTATGTGATTTTTTTTTTAAATTTTAAATTCAACGACTGAAAAACCCCTCAGTACAGAGGATTCTGCCCCGCATTACAGTGTAGCGTAATTGACAACAGTTTCAAACACATCATTTTCAACGTATGTAGCAAAAGAATCATCCAATCATTAGGTTTTCCTTCTGCGAATCACTATTGACTTTTCACATATTTTATCGTCGAAGAAACTCTCTCATACATCCAACGTTTTGAAAGATTGAATTGCATATTTTCTTGATAACTTTCTAGCAAACTTATACTCACTTCGATTAATTTTCAGAGATGGATCTCACCTCACACTTGCGGTGATCCCAATTAAAACCAGAGCAAACGCCTGTATGCATGGACTGATTGATTTCAAAGAAATTGATAGCACTTTAAAAATTTCGAACGTGAGACCTTAGGAGAAAACAAATCAAATCTATTATCGGATCTTGACTATTGAGCCACCCATTGAGTTGATTAAATTGCATATTGGGATGTTCACTGGAGATAATAATTGATGGACCCAAACTAGTGATGTTCTACTGTAGACAAACCTAAACCATCTGAGTACAGATCTGATTCAATAAAAAGTGCAAATATTTGGGGTGCCTGCGGTCCATATTGGGCCAATTTGAACCATCCATACTCGATAATGGATGGCTCAGTTTGCATCTCGACCGAACAAATCTTGGCCGTCCATTGCTATTCGGTTGAGATGCAATGTGAACAATCCATTACTGAGCATGGACGGCCTGGATTGGCCCAACACGCATGCAGTCAACCTTAGGGACATGCACCCCGGATATTAGCTTCTTGTAACACCTTTCCCTTCAAATCAAAGTCATTCCACACTCTACAAGATTCCAACAAAATACAATGGAAAAAGCCGGCCTAGACATCCAATCTAAACCACCACAATGTATAGGGGGTGTTTGGATGGCTCATTTTCCCATTTTCTATTTCCCGTTTTCTGGTTTTGGCTGTTTGGTAGAAACTGGCAGAATCCATTCCATGAAAATGGGTTCTCTGATTTAGACAATGGAGAAGAGAAGTGAAAAAGAGGTCCAGAGGAGCTTTTCCCATTCTCTTTTTCCCATTTTCGTTTTCCAGCAGCGTCAAAAGACAGTCATGCCCTCTCCTTTTGTACGTTTATCTCTCCACTTTTCTAAACTCACCTCAACTTCTTCCACTACACAAGACAAGAAGAAAGAGAAGACAAGAGCAGAAGACGAGAAGGAAGCCAATCTACACAGTCACCTCGTCCATCTCTAAACGTGGTTTGAAATCGTTCACCTCTTCACATCCTCGCCTCTTGTTCATATATTTTTTCTCCTCCCCCACCCTACTCGTTCCTACCTTCTCTGTTTCCAATTTCAGATCTAAAAATACCCTCCTTGAGAAACCCAGCTGAAAGAAGCCACCAAAATTCAAGCATAACCCATGTCATTTTAGTTAATGTTGTCAATTCCAACCTACACGGTTTCTCGGGAGATTGGGATTTTGGGGGAATTGCGGGAGATTTTAGTTTCAGGATCTGGATTTTAGTTTGCATGTACAGCTATCCCTTTTCTCTGTATATAAAACAATTTCAAAATAAAACTTAAGAAAAATTGATTAAAACATTATTTATACACTATTATTAATACTAGGGGCAACATAGTAAAAAATCAATTCATAATTCATTTCTATTTCATATCTCCCAAACACTACTCCTGCTGTAAAATATATTCTGCACATACCATCCAAACACTCTACCAAATACAAAATACATTCTGACCATAATCCAAAAAATCAAAAAGCCAAAAAGTTAAAAATGAAAAGCCAAAAAGTAGGCTTCCAAACACCCCCTAATAACCCTGGATAATTTCAGCACAGAAAATCAACAACGCCTTCCAACCTAGACGCGAGCCTCATGCTCTATCTATCAACACATACTGCTAAGTGCTAAGAAATAAAAATTTCATACGCACTGAAAATCAAGTTCTCCATATTTAGAGAGCACGAATAAATCAATGACTAGAAAAAGAAATCAACAAAAATCTGATTCATCAAAATACAAATTACAATCAATTCCTTTTCTCCCCCATACACATAATAGTACTACTAACCTTTTGGGTGTACATGAGCGAAGTTTCTTCGGTTCAAAAAGCGAAAACACCATCCAGACTAAAACTTAAAACCAAGAGAGAGAGAGAGAGAGAGAGGAGAGAGAATTCCAGGGATTGGCCTGGTGGTGGTATTGGCATGAGACTTAGGAGTTGCTCTCACGCTAAGGTCTCATGTTCAATTCTCTTTGCGAGCAGTTCTTGAGAGAGATTACGTAAAGGAAAAAGGCAGAAAAGGGTTGTGAATTAATTACCCAGATTCTGAAAAAGAAAAAGGGGGGATGGATCAATGAATGGATGGATCAAATATGGCAGCCACAGCAGAGGAAGAAGAAGCAGAGGGTGGAGACGAGGACAACGGCTTCCAACACGTAGAGGATCCTGAAAACGACGCCGTCCCTTATCGAGATCTTGAAGTTGATCCCCCCCGGCGGCCCCTTCTTCCACTTGAAAACATCGCCCAGTCTCCAACCCCCCCATAGCTCCTTCCTCGAATCCTTCTTCTTCTTCAACCCCCATAACTTTACCATCTCTCTCTCTCTCTCTCTCTCTCTCTCTCTCTGTAGACTGTCTCTCTGTCTAGAAGATTCTCTCTGTTTGGTTAAGGCTGTTCTTTCTCAGACAGCTTTTATAGTAGTTGAGATGTCTAAGACTGAACTACAACGGGCGAAATATTTTTGCTTTGTTGGCGTGTTGTGGGGTCCATATTGCGGGGATTTGCCGGCCGAAGCTCATGCTGCACTGGGAATTACTGTACATAGTAGTACTGCCGGTGCAGGATCTTCTAAGCCGAAAATTCCGTATTTCGACGAGGAATTTTTTGATTATTAAATTTTACATATAAAAAAGTTACACAATTCAACGGTTAAAAAAAATTTCAAAAATTTCTCGGCATAGAGGCTCAAAAGTTTTTGAGATAGAGGAGATCGAACCCCCCCCCAAAAAGATGGTCTGATTGGTAAAGTGAAAACTTCAAAACAATTACTTCCTTCGGACTCGTCGTAATTTATTGGTCCATTTTGGGAATTCTAAACTTATTAGATAACGGAAACATCATTATTACACTTGTCATATTTCTTTCTTCCTCCTTTTAGTATCATTTAAAACATTATCATTGCACGTACTTAATTTCAAAAGGTAAGAATAAAAGAGTAAATTCAGCACTTTTTGTCCATTATTTTTCAACTGGAACAATCATTTTTGGACACCAAAAAGAGGTAACTAGGAGCAAAAAATTTGGAACGGAGGCAATCCATCTTTATCAAGTAAAATTCAAAATTTTATTGATTAATTAAAACAACGCATTGATACTTAGTATCTAGAAGCAAAAAGATTAAATTTTTTAGTATCTAGAAGCAAAAAGATTAAATTTTTTGCGACAAAAATGCATTTTTTAGGTTTTCATTTTGCAAATGGGACAAACTTTTTACTTTTTTAGGGACAAAAGTAGTAATATTTGTCGTCTTGTATAAATATGGAGTACTACGAGTGCTAAGGTCTCCAATTCAAAGCTCTTTTGGTACTATCACAAAAAAATGATAAGCAAGAGAGAGAGAGAGAGAGAGTAGAATTTAAGGTAAAATAGAGCACCAATCAAAAAAAGAGTACAAGATTATAACCATGGCCATCCCCATCTGAAAAAATAAATAAATAACCATGGCTATCATATATGGAATTAGTCATTCTTGTTAAATTCAACCGCTATTTTCTTTTTGTTTCTACAGGAATCACAAAAAAAAAAAGAAAAGAGACTACCAAAGCTTATGGAACATTGAAGGAGTAATTACATAGCCAGATGCTAACTATGGTTAACCAAAAAAAATGATAAAAGTGAGGCGTTGGAAGTTTCACCGGTAAGTGCCCGTCTTGTCTCTCTTCTCTTATGCAGCACCGGTTCTGTTCTCTCTGCAGCGCCCGTTTTGTTCTTTTCTGCAGCGCCCGTTTTGCTCTTCTCTGCAACACGCAGTTCGTCTTCCTTGTCTTTCTTCCCTGCGAGAATCATCGATATCTGGAGACCTCTGCTGAAAGCTTGATTGAAGAGGAGGCGCGTTTGGAATTCAGATACAAATGGAAACCAAGATAGTATGACTATGGGCATGAAAAGCAGCACTCCCATTATGTAGTCATAACCTCTTCCTAGCTCCAAAACCGAGTCCCAGAGTCCAAATTTCATGCCTTTCAAACATGGCCTACATACTTGTCCAATCTTGAAAGGAAAAAACGAAATCATGTCAGCTGATATTATAGTGCACTACGGAACTTAAACGAAATGCAACAAAGTTAATTTAAGACACCTTAGAAATTTTAACAAAAATCACGCATTCCAGGCTACTGCATTTCAGAAGTCCTCTATGTTTATAAGCACAAGAATGGTACTGGGACATAGCAGAGGTTTTGGTCGCTTAAACCAATGGAACTTGGTCCAAAATTTACCATAGACAATATTTGAACTTCTCAAGGGGACTAGGATACGTTTGGGAGAAATTATGTTCAAGAAAACTCAAGGCTCGAGAAAGGAAAATATTGTGAGTTGGGAACCACAAAGGGTCTTTCATATCTCCGCAGGTCACTATCTAACATTAGCAAAATGAAAACACAAACTCCACAGATAATCAAGTACACCTACTTGCACCACAGAGGATGGTTTAACATGAGCCCTGGGTTGGATTACTAAACATGGAGGAATCTCTCCATTAGATATCCCGCACTTATTTTGTTCCTTCATTTCTGTATCTAAGTATCTTCTTGTTCTCAAACCCATAAGAAAAATATGCATATTAGGACGAGACATGGTGCTTTATGTTGTTAGTTCCGACGATACACAACAGAATGATCATCTTTGCTTATTTGGATGGACATTTTGCCTGAATTCTGAATTTACTTTTCATGAAGGAAAGTCGACTCTAATATCATCGGCTTTCTTTTTCGTCTTATGTCAAACGATGAAATCTCATACAGTTTGTGCCAAAACTATTACAAACGGCATAGCTATCAACTTACCAGAAGAAGGGCCCAGCCCGTGGGCATGAAGGCAAGGAAAGAAGCAAATATGTCGCTTATGGTGAGACCACAGACTACAAACAGAACTGTCATGACGGACAGGAAACCAAGGAACAGAAGTGCTTTGAGAATCCTGAACATGAGCTGAAAATCCGTGCCAAACCTCCGTCTTCCCATCGAAACCATCTGGAAGCCACACATTACTTACAGTGTTATACAAGCAATATTAACCAAAATTATGTTGATCAGGGAATATTGGTCCAAGGATCGAGGTATATTGGTCCAAGGATCGAATTTTCCGGTTGCCGTATTGCTTAATGCACATTAATGGAAATATTTCCAATGCACAAAGGAAACATTACCAAAAGTTTATACATAATGCAATTACGTCAATGCTATCCGAGGAATATGTTTGAATCTAGAAGTGAGTAGGATCCCAAATTGGGGTTTAGCTAATCACTAAAACAATCACAAAAGTTGATACTAAGAATTAGGTAGTTCCGCAGAACTATCTTTTCATTTCTTGAAAATATCATTCATGAGAAAATCAAGATAAGTGCCAACTGCCAACTTTAGTCAAGCTTTCAATGAATAGTGATAAAGTTTTTGTAGGCAATTGGGTCAGTTTTGACCTGATCCATGATATGGAGTTTCCACAAGGGTTATATGATAAGATTTTGTACTTTTTTTTTTTTTTTTTTTTGATCCGGATAAGATTTTGTACTTGAATAACAGATATCAGTTGCTAGAGCTCTTATCTGTAAAATAATGATCACTACATGTGGGATCCAGAGAATCATATTTTCTGAGAGAGGGAAAATACTAACACTTTGTTCCACTCTCCAATTCAATATCTCCCAGGCCACCATCAAGCCTTGGATCTTGAAGTGATGGGCCAAAGCCGTCAGGCGTGAATACTTCCAAGTATGTTTCAACACTTCCTAGTATGGGCTGGCCCACACAACTTACAATTTGTACAATCTTTCGAGGGTAAACGTACAATTTTGCTGGAGAACCAGAATTTTGAGTTCTGTTAAACATTTCATGTTGGCTTTTCTTGTGATAAGGAAAGGGTTCAGGCCATTTGAATAGAGGCAGTACTTAGACGCAACATATTTTCTGAAGGTATCAAAAACAACTAAGTACAGTGTGAACAGGAGCACCAGCAAACTAACGAGAAATTAAAAGTGTGGAGGAAAACATATCTGTTTCCATTCTAATAGTCAAGGATTCCACAAGCATACCTTTAAGACTGCAAGAACAATTAGCATTACAACCCAAGAAAGTCCATAAACCTGGCAACAAATAATATGGAGTGGGTTGTTAGATGAGAACTGACTCATAAAAAATAAAAAATAAAAAACATAACGCGGACAAATATTGCTTTCCCGAGAAAGCCATACCAGAATATTTCTACTGCCATGAGCTATATCAAGGTGATAGACAATTCCATATTGGTA
The DNA here is from genome assembly GCA_020567845.1 of Rhododendron henanense subsp. lingbaoense. Lineage (NCBI taxonomy): Eukaryota > Viridiplantae > Streptophyta > Magnoliopsida > Ericales > Ericaceae > Rhododendron > Rhododendron henanense. The sequence goes on from CM036324.1 coordinate 31,797,647, forward strand.
AATCAAGAAGCGAAGTGCAAGGACTATCTCAAGCACTCTTCCCCTTATATTTGTGCTTTTTAAGTGGTCCTGTTCTCCATCCCACCAGGATTCCCAACTTTTATCCTGTGCGATACCAATACCACCACGGTTTCCCATCCACCTCCTCCAGTCTGTCCAGTCGTCAACTGTTTTCTGCCAGTCGAATCCAGATGGATTGAATATAAAAGGTGCAAACAACCAGGAAGCAACCAAGAACCACATAGAGAAAGTGATGAACAAGTACAAACTCGAACTACGATAGGCTCGACCATAGACTTCGTAAACGACCAACAGTATAGCCATTTCTAACCCTTTCACAAAGTGACTTCGTGAGTACATCCTGTAGTTGTCGGCGTACTTTGCATGGAAAACAACGAATCCACGGCCAGTAGCTCTGTATTTGGAACCTCCATGCAATATTGTTCTGCCATAGTAATGGGCTTTTGTTCCAAGCTGAAATGTAAAGAAGACAGAGGCCAACTGCAGTTGCATGATGATGAAATCACCAAGGGCAGTGCGAAACCCTCTCTCGAGACCAATTTCCATTACCATAGGCAGCACCAAGAGCAATCCCAGCTGAAATACAGATTGGGTAGCCAAAGCCTGTTCAAGGACCCTGTTTTCATTAATGGTTGCATCCTCCATGATTCGCCTTTCCAACCCACTCAATACCAAGTATAAACGTCCATATAAGAATACATATACTGTAAGCACCGTAACCTGCAAAAACATGATTTTTGCTTCAAGTCCAGTCGTTCATGCACTGAATGCAAACATAATAATGAAATTGAAGGTAAAATTACAGAAAACAGGCTTTCCTAGTTTTACACATCCACCTCCCGAAAGGGGAGACCAATGGGTTTGGACTTTAAGACATGCAACCAACTTCAAGGGGTGGACAGCAGCATAGCTCATGAGCTGATACAAGATTCAAATTCCCTAGTTCTGTAGGCACTAGGTTGGAAAAACTTTTCGGCCGCTTCTCTCTCAGTCTCACACACACACACACAGAGGTCATCGAGTTGGGGTGGGGAGAGGAGGTGATAGGTGGGGTGACAAGAGAACGAAATAACACTTGCAATCAGCTTTCAAATGATACAAACTTGACTATCATAAATTCATAATGTTCATGAGTGCAGGGTAGCATTTTCTAAACAAAAAACAAATGTAAGAAAATAAAAGATCCATTTGGTCAGTGAAAGTCATTTTGTAGGCCTAAAACTGCTATTGGATTGATACAAGCTCTCCCAACAATTAAACCATGCGCAAGCGTGCACACATTTTCAATTTTTTTCTTGTTTCGATTTTTTTGTGCTATTGATCAACTCATCACTTGCCAGCTGAGGATTTAAATTCCCTTCTATCACTACCCAGTTCCCAAAAAAGGAATGTGCTAATAATAGTTAGTGCAACCTGGCAGATAGTTATGCAACGACGACATAATGCAGTCATCAATTATCACATGAAAATTTCCACAACTACGAAACTATGCAATAGAACGTGAATTAACATGAGAAGATTAATTGGATTATTCACCATGCTACTAAAGTAGAAACCAACTGTTGTGAAGTAGAATGACAACATTCTATAGAAATCAAACCGGCGTCCAAGCCGATAGACATCACGGCTAAGTGTCTGCTCTCCATTTCCATTTGCAACCTTAGCCTCAAAAAGTGATATCTGATTCATTCCCACATCACGCCCCTTGCCTACTTGGATATATTCATGATGAGTTACATATCCTCCACGTAGTGTTGAATTGTAACCTGAAAAGATTTACCCATGTCAGAGCTTGTCCCACATTGGTTAAATATAACCTCTAAACATAGTATATGAGCCTAGGCGGCCTATCCACTCATTGCCAATTGGTTTTGACTTTTGAGTTGGATGCTTTTACATGGTATAGGAGCTAGTTAATTGTTGGTTCACCCTTTGTTTGTCGTTGATAGTTGATTGTTGTCATATGTGTTGAATCGTTTTTTCCCCTCACCACATGCGAGTCAGGGGTTGCACATGCGGGGGAGTGTTAGAGCTTGTCCCACATTGGTTAAATATAACCTCCAAACATAGTATATGAGCCTAGGAGGCCTCTCCACTCATTGCCAATTGGTTTTGAGTTGGATGCTTTAACAACACAATTAACCATGAAACTACATTATGAGTTCCCCATCTTCAGATGAACTAAAACTTTACCTGAAAATATGTCCTCGCTCAAGTTAATAGTCTTGGAAGCTTTGCTTATGCCACCCCGTGTTATGTGAAAGATTCTGTCAAATATGTCTGGGTGACCATAATGGAATCGTACCCTGTAAATTGCGGACAAAATTTTAGAACTCATGCAAGAATAGCATAGAGATAGGTCAACCAATCCAGTCTAAGCCACAACCTTTCTGGTTGAGCAAATTGTGATTACTTTGGACAGGTTGAGATGAGAAAAACAGATGAAGGATTGTCAAGGGCAGTATAAATTACCATCTGAAGAAGAACGCAGGTAATATGCATACAAAGATAATCTTTCCTTTCTTGAGGAATGGAGAAATATTCGAGGTTTGTTACTGTTGTATTCTTGTTTGGCTAGATAAGTTTGTCAAGGTTATTAGCAGTGTTATGACATATACTTTTTTTTACCCCAGTCCCAAAACTGTGCTAATTGACAAACATTTGAAAGAACCAACACCATGCCTACAGCAAATGGTAAAAATAGACTTCCGAAAACAACTAAAATGTCAGCTATCATTCAGAGAATGCAATCGCTAGGGAATACAGTTTCATTCTAAATGAATGGAGACGTACGCAAGTTGTGTTATATTCTTGGTTTGATTGGGACTTAAGGCTCGAGCTGTTTGTCTCCTAGTATCTGAAGCGAGTGATGGACTCGTGTATCCAACTCTAAAAGATGAATATAAATAATAGGACACAATGAGACAAGTGGCCAACACGTGCCGGGGAGTGTTCAACTAGAGTGGTGTCGGACACGTTCTGACATGTGGATCCCATTTTCTTCGAGCTGTTCATGCTTCTTATCAAGTTTGGTTGTTACATAGACGTTATCAAGCATTTTATACCTAAAATCTCCATGCCCTCTTCGAAAGAAGGAAACAACAAACAAAAGGAACCAAAACATAGAGAAATAGAAACTAACGTGAAAATCAAACTCAAGCTGATGATGAAATTGTATTAATTAACTACAGCATCAAATGCAAATCCACATGATAATGTTACGTGTGCAGGAAGGAAGGAGGAGAAAGAAGAAGGCTTACCTTAGAGGGTTTGCCAGAACTCGTTGGCCAATGGTCACAAAACTTGTCTCCTGATTGGACATGAACCAGGCGAGTGATGAAACACTGTCATGAGAACAACCTAATAAGAATATGCATAAACATGGACAATACTATTCACATTGTTTCTCTACACGCTGATTTATTTAAACCTAGCAATCAATCATCAAGATAGTCTGTTTATGAAGATACATAATAGCCCAACCTCCCAGTAAAAATATTCTCCCTTAGGCCCAATATTGTCGGTTGTCGCTGCCCATGATGAGTTTTCCAAAACTCTGCCAACACATTTCTCATTTTGAAAGCTTCTTCAAGGTAGTTATCCTAAAGATTAACAAGGTGTCAGTTCGAAGTGCATCTTCATATGAAGCTGAAAAAATTAAACTTACCTGATTCATGTCTATGGTCTGTAGAGCTTCTCCACGGGTGAAAATAATGGCATGGTTTTGATTCTCAGGTTTCCCTTCCCCGATCTCTGTTGGAGGACCTGGAAGCTTGATGCGGTATATTTCCTACGATTGCAAGGTTGAAGGACACTCAAGATAAAATCTATAATATTAGAAGTGACCAAAAACAGGTTACAGCAGAACCACAGTTAATTGGTTATTGTTATAAAAAACTTCAAGACCAACAACGTTCAGAAAAGTTAATACTCCATACCTGGTCTAAATTAGTATCCCCACTCTTGATACCCTTGATAAGAACAGAGTAATAAACCTTCTCAGATTTTCCATTCACAGTTTTCTCTCCCTCGTCTATATAAGCAACGCGTAAAGATGGATTCCTGGAGAATTCAAATAAGGGAGAGAGAGAGAGAGAGGACAATTTAGCTCGGAATCAGCAACTATTAAGTATTGTTATACAACTAGATACTTACTTAGTCATGAGATTCAGAATGTTCAAGTAACAACTTCTATCTTTGGGATCACTGGATGTTTTCTGAGCACCATATATCTGACAAGACACAACATAAGTGAACTTCAGATCTGCCAAAGCACGTGCATATTCCCTGACATCCTTATGAAGCGTACTATTTTTGTCAATGGTCCGGTATCCGCTCAAAATAGCTGCAAAGGAAACAGATATTAGTCATTACTATGGCTACAGCTTACTGGCCAACGACGAGTATGTCAGAAATATCAATTAGAAAATGACTAAATAAACTCACAATACCAAAAACATAGTATTGACAGAAACCACTTACTATCTCCAGCATTGTCCAGGAAGGATTGAAGTTCAAGAGCTTGCCTATAGTACATCATTCCTCTGACTGATACAAAGATATTAAAAAAGAAAGTAAAACTCCATGAACTCTGAAGAATTAAGAGAGGCTACAAGTTCCTCATGATCCGTACCTGTTCTAGAAAGTGTCTGCCCTCTATATGATACCCAATGACGAATTAATTCCACCCTGTCATTTTTTGGAAACCCATGCTTTGAATCCTCTATGCGCTTTTCAAAGTTTTCCCACTCCTCTAGATTGCATTAGAAAAAAAGGTATCATTTGATAATTGCATGCCTATTTCAACTGAAACGTCACAATGGAGCCAAAAATTCGAAACTCACCGGGATATATCTTCTTTAGGTAAAACAAAATGGAAATCCCATCCTCATTTTCTTTATCAAGTTCTTCCGCAGAATAAAGAACCTCTTCCTTGTAATATGGAGTTAGGACGCTAAATCATGAAGAAGCAATGAGACAAAATGGTATATAAGGAAGACAGGAAGCATAAACTCATATATTGACAGACACTAATTAGGTCTTAGACAAGGGGATGCATCCAACCATATGAACAGTACCCAGATGAGGCAATGATATGGTCAAATCAAAAGGAACCACCGATAATGAAGATGAAACATATTATACAGACAATAGGAAACCAAGGAACCAAAGAACTAGTATGAATATGAACAGTATCATTATCAGTCTCTTAGGCAGTCTAAGTATTCTATTACAAGACTGTTCTACAAACAACACTATCATCAGTCTCTTAAGCAGTCTATGTATTCCCTTTACATGCCCATTCAGCTGTCCTATAAAAAACATACCAAAAAATGTATATTTTAGTTTTATATTCTCATTAAGCCCAGCAAAGGTTTGACCACATAGATAAAAGTATGCATTTTGAGTCATGGAATGACCAACCTATCAACAATTATTTTTAACAAATAAAGAATAAAAGGTATTAACCCCTATTTTAAACTTGATCAGATTAGAAGAATAGGTTTGTTTTACATCAACAAATTCAAACTTGATGAATTGCCTCAACAAATTCAAACTTGATGAATCAGAGGAATAGTTGAATTTAGGTTTTGTATTCTTCAATTCAAGAAATTTAATTCCTCCAGAACTATTTGCCAATCCACACCACAATCTGGGGTCCTACAATTTGCCAAAGACTTCTCCCAATCCAGGATTCGCATATAGGACACCAGCTAAACTCAGCTGTTCTAATGTTCTCCTCGGCCAATTCTGTTTCCCAGTGTTAGCCCCACCAGTAAAGGCTGTTGACTGGGGGACAGGGTGCTTTCCACAATCATAATCAGAGGAAGATAACCACAGTACTATCTTTTGTAACAAAATCAAGCTGATCAGGTGCAGCGCAAGAAATTCTGTGTGGTGTTTAACTCAAGAATGATGAGTGTGGTATAACTATAAAGTTATACGGTGGTTTGATAGGTGCATAAATGTGCCTATTTACGCCCCCTAATTTACTCTTGTTATGTCTGTTTATTATATTATTTGGAGTTTGATATTCGTTTTCCTTGTTTCAGTTTCCACGGAGCCGTTGGATAACAATCGGAGCTAAATTGAGAATTTTACCGGCCCCAATCGAATTAATTAAGAAAAGAGACCAAGTTTATATTGGATATTTGAAGAAGAGAAGCACTGTATAAAATTCCTAAGCTACTATGGAATTGGACCCACTTAATTACAAATTTCAGTGGAGAAGAACGGGGCTAGCTACCTATGGTGGAGAACTCTCGGCTAGTATAAAAAGAGAAAGCAAGGGTTTTGTTTGGGATATCTTATTCCCACGACGAAACAGAGCACTACGGCTGCGGCAGAAGTTCAATGGAGTTTCATCCTTGCACGATCATCTTCTCCTCCATGCGCGGCTAAATCCTTCGGCTAGGGCGACGAGGAAACTTTCTCCGAGTAATGTAATCGTTTAATTTTTAGGGCTTTATTCAACAATAAAATTGTATGACTCTTTGGGATGATTCATAGTTTTTATGAGAGAACATATTTTTCCCATTTATCCATTGTGTTTGTATTCCGGATATCAAGCACTATCATACAATAGTTTTCACTTTTCCAGGATAGTCTATGAGATGGGTTATATTGCGTTAGACGGATTGTGCCATTGGTTAAATCCAGTGAGACGAACCGCGCTATGTTGAGATAGCCTTTACGGTGTACGAGTCCTGTGAACCCTTTTGACGATTGTCGATAGAGATTGCAAGCCCTAGCGACAATCTTATTTGTTATGTTGAATAATTACCCTAGACTTTATTACGATTATATTGCAAGGGGAAGGTGGAATCGAAACCCTAGTCCTTTCTCTCTTCTGTCTTCGAAACTTTAATTGCTTGCTAGTTTAATTATAGTCTACTCAAATCAAATCACAAATCCAACTTCCTTTTCCTTACAGAATTAACTTAAAAATAGATCAAAAGTACCGCAACTTAGCTTTTTACTCTCCGTGGACGATCTCGGACTTGACCACTATTCTTCGGAATATTAGTTAATTCCTTGTTTTATAAATTATATTTTTGGTACGAAAACAACAGACCATGGTTGACTTTGAAAATGCACCTTAGTGCTTTGAAAAGATTTCTAAGTATATGCTAACAAATCGAATGAGTGATATCAATATTGATATAATGCTTAAACAGTTAGGTTATAGGGATTATAATTCGGGGGGGGGGTGGGATTGTGGAGAGAAGGCAAAAGGAAAAAGAAGTACCAGTCAAAGATTTGTTTAACCTCATATAAACCGGAGAGAGCATATAAGTCCTTGTGTGATTTGTGGTATAGGGTCTACTCCTAATTTGAATTGTGTTTTGGATGTGTCATGAGTGAAAACTGACTACTATGGTCTATCCTACACTTCGCAGCAAGGATTTTCACTTCATATAACCAGTTGGAGTTTTTTTTTTTTTTGATAGGCTATAACCAGTTGGAGTTTGTCCCACATTGGTTAATTATCTCCTCCAAAACTAGTATATGAGCCTGGGCGGCCTCTCCACTCATTGCCAATTGATTTTTAGTTGGATGCTTTAACACTATTGGACCTCTCAATGCCCCTACTACTGCATCAGCCCTTCATCAGTCCTCTTAAAATGAAATTTTCTATTTTCCTAGACCTTTGAAGAATACATGCTCAATAGCCATTTGAACCAGTTCTAAGAGTTGCACATAATTCTGTGTTCTTTCAATATAAGAAGTTTACCGGCCCTGATAGTTTTTTTTTTTTGGATCATCGCTCTCCTAGTTGTTACGTCAGTTTTCATAATGTCAACGTGTGTTAAGCTCCACTGATTAGGTCATCTTTAATGGCCTTTACAACTGTTATGCCCGTCATCAACGGAAATAGTTCTACTAAGAAGAAAATATAACGTGTTGCTCCATCATGTGTGGCCAAAATGTACAGAAAGCTTGTACGGTACAAAATGCTTCATATCAAACAGCAAACGAATGTGTAATCTTGTCCTCAATTTTGACTATGCTTGGCATTGGCAGTGATTCAAATTTTCGTACCATGCAAAGATTCCTTTCAATAGTTCAATTTGTGCACTAAGTGACATCGTCACCAATCATAACTTCACCATGGACCAAAACATGTGAAGCAACATAAAGTAAACTTCTAAATTTGACAAGAGTCTAGCAATAGCTTTGATGAATCTAGAAAAGGGTTTAGTTTGAAAGGAACTGACCTGAATGAGAGCATGTCACGAACTTTTGGAGCTTTTGGCATATTCATAAATAAGGAGTTCGTAAAGAAAGTCATACGGCGACGAGCTTCCAGATTCATTGGCACATTCATGGCAGATTCCTTTTCCGTCAAAAGTAACTGAAGTCTACGAATCTGTGGCACAAATTAAAAAAGAGAAAGGATAAAGAACATGTGATCATTACTTGGAATAACTACTCCAAATTTGGTCCAGACAAAAAGTAAGGACAGAACCTTGTCCTTCCAAACTGTTTGTTTTCTGAGGCCAATATCTATCTTTTCGAACTTCTGCTCTTTTTTCTCACTCTGATTATCCAGATGGTGTGGGTGCGCTCTCTCCAGGATACTACAAGGAAAAACAACCCAATCAATTAGCAATCATACATGCTGTGGTCGAATACTGCAAGGATTTTCCAATTGGGATGTATTCCCTTTTCAGAACTTACTCACGCCCATTAACCATAATATCTTTATAGATACTCTCCATTATATCCTGCAGGACATTGATGATCTGGGATTCGTATAACCCGATATCGGCATCTGACTCATCTTCATTTAGCTATCAAAATACCAAAATATGACTTCAGAGTCCTGAACTCGCTACGAAGCAGTCCGAAATAAAAGAAACAAAGAAATCAGTTACCAAATTTATTAGAAACTTCTCCAATCTATCACTAAGGGGTGGCATCGCACTCATTCGAAAGTTACTGAGAAATTTTCTCTGTTTGATACTAGCTTGTACTTCATCGCATATCAGAGTAATGAACCTGCATAAGATGAAACAGATACCAAACTAGCATGGTGTCCAAGCAAGAGATAACAGAAGTACAAGAAGAACTCAAAGAAAAAAAATCACAAAAGTTGGATCTGTCTTACTTCCTATCCCCTTCATCTGCCAGAAGATTGTATAATAAATCCCTTAGTGTCTCGTAACATTCAATCACTGCTGAACGCATGTATTCATCATTCGCAATCTTCTTCAACAACTCAGTGTCTGAATTTCTCTTGAAGTCTTTTGCCATGTCTAATGCAATCGGAATCTTACAAGAATAAGCAACAAAATAAAGAAGTCAATCCAGGAAGATAATAAAAATAATAACCAGTAGGAAACTTGCAAAGACTATACCTTGCTAGCAAGCAAGAAAGGAGGCCACTGGACAACAGAGATTTGACTTGATGAATCTGGTACAAGTAGCAGATCCCTTTCTCTGGAAAATAAGATCCAAGACAAAACAACAAATGAATCAATTTCATAACCTAAAATATGTAGCATACAGGTTTAAGCAGTATTCTCAACCTATTGCTGATCAAGTCTTCTGTCCGCATAGAAAGTATGAATTCGTTCCACATCAGCGAAAATTTCGCAATATCCTTTATTTCTGATAAACCACCCTGCTACAATAAGTGCCCGCTTTAGGAAAATAAGTGGCAGAAGTTGTACTAGGTAACAAACTGAAAGCCTTTGAGACATGTTTGAATCCCTTGCATGTATACTTGGACAAATATCTAGTTAGTTCTACACATTCAAGCAAACAAACGAAAACCCTACCATGTTATGTCTTTCCCTTTCCCTCTCCCTCTCCCTTTCCTTTTTTGATGATGGAACAAGACACTCACTGAAAGCGGAATGAACAGAATCAAATCTGGACCGCAGCATCCCAAGTGTCCGTATCTAACAAAAAAGGAAATATGTCTACCGTAAAAGCCAAGAGGTATCAATCTTATAGTTGTCTCAACCAATGATTTGATAGCGAAATTGCCACTAACCTCACCCAGGTGGCTGAAAGCTCCATAAATTCCACCAAAAATGGTTGAAAATATAGCATACCATATTTGTGTATCCATGAAATAGACCTATACACCAACATATTTAGTACTCTTCATTATGTAGCAAGAGAAATACAAAAGTCATTTACATGTGTGCTTTCCATTCACTCTCACCAGGACAATTGGAGCCCATACCGCAATAACGACACCAATATTATGAGTCACTGCACCAGTTTTAGAGTGCTAATTAGTTCAGGTTTTAGTCTTACGAAAAAAATTTGATAATAAGCAAGCAAATGAAATGTTACCATTTGGGAAAAACTCGTGCCATTCATAGTTACCGACAGTGATCCTCATGATTGCTTTTGTTGGTTTAACTAACGGCGATATCTGTTTGCAAAAGATTGAGAATTACAGCTTAGAAAACTAGAGCAGAAATATCAAAGAAACCAATGACAGAAACTCGAACTGCACAAAAGGCCATTTAATTCTCCTGCCAAGGGTGAATGGTGAGAAAACCAAAATTGAATTTTCTTTGGACTAGTCCTGAAACACACTTTATAACGAAGATCTTAGGACATAGAAAGATAGAAAATGCCTCGAAGCTTTGAACTTCACCAGGAATACAAGTTCGTCAATGACGAGCCAATTCGGTGGTTGACTCTTGAGGTGGATGCCTCTTGTTCCTTAGAGGATTTTAATATAATAAACTCATGAGTGATCGGGTCATATTAGCAAGATAAGATGTTCTGTAGTCATGCTACACTACCTCTGTGAAAGTATTCAATCATAAACGCGAGAGCAGACTCACGCACATGTACAAATTCCCTTCCTAGTAATATAGCCATATCTGCTTAATCGTCCTGCATCTATTTGCACCTTATCAATAGGGTAAACAAATAGATACATGTATGTTTCTGCAGTGACACCAACAGACCTAATCCTAAAGCCTCTAGGTTTATGTCCTTAATACTACTCATAGCATGTGTTGGTGGCTACAAATTTGAAACACGTACAATGAAGTATTTTCTTTATTTCATTATGCAAGTATGGAACTGTTTTGAGAAGTATGCATATACACTTCTGCCCACAGGTCATGTATTTGAACACATGTACAGCATATTGATTGGAATTATCACAACTTTGAATCCATCAAATCACCCGATTCACAAAATTGGTAAAACAGAATGAACTTACCTCCACATAATAGCTGAATGCAAGCTTGCTTATTAGCAGCATGATCCAAAACAGTGTATACCTGAGCACATGAAATTAACTGTTACTAGGGCCAAAATGAATAACAAAAAGTGGAAGGAGAAAGAAAGAAGAGTAAAACAAGACAACGTTTTCATGCACAAATGCCGAAATTCACCGTTAAAAGTCCTTCGATTAATGGAGAGGGCGCACAAGTGGGGATAGGGGAGTGAGTGCAGGATATAGAAAATTCTAAGATTGGGAGCCTATACGTCAGTCCCACCATATCCATTTTATATGTCAAAAGCAGCACTTGCATCTAACTTCTTCCTCCTACCCACCTGCTTCTGTTTGTCTCCTAATGCACTGGCCTTAGTTGCAACTGAGTTATTCTGTAGACAAAGGGGAAGGATCCCACTCGCAAGCTACGAAGTTTCTTTAGGGGTACTTCCACATTTCAATCGTCAGTCTACTCTGTTAACTACTGCAGCATTACAAATGAAGCATGTCCTGGGAACCATAACCGTAAGCTTAAAATGAGCTATTAAGTTTTATAATGTATTGAGAATTTAAGTTATATTTAACGAGCCAGACCTTGTGGGACCCACAGCATAAAACTTAAGATGCCATACAAAATGTTATATCTGCCATTGGGAACAGCTTGGAGTAGATAGTAATAAATTCAATCTCAGCTGATGGAGGTGACAACATTGATGATGGAGAAGAATGAAGCAACTAAAGATTTGGCAGGTTTTGGAACAAAAGAAACATCACAAATATAATGGAGAGCACCAATGCTGATGGAGGAAATTGACAGGCCCAATCAACAAAAATTGTGCAACTATAAAGTCTATAACATACATGAGAGATTATTTGACAAATTAAAATTTTAAAATGTTTATAGTGGCAACAAATGACGATGGAGAAGATTGACGATTTTGATATGCATAGATGATGCACAACGACAGTGTTGATATAGAAATCATGCAATTATAGCAAAAAAGTTGACTATGGTGTTACCAACGATGTTAGTGGTGAGGGGAGTGAGGTCGGAGGATAGCTACAAAAACTATCTTCATCTCTTTTTCTTAATTCTCAATGATCGAGGTGAACAGTGGAGATGGTAAAGGATATCGACAGTTGTTACCCGTGAATAATGATACCATTCAATTCTTAACATGATTGTGTCAAAAGAATCCAGTTATCTATGATAGAAGTCATCAAGAATTAATAACAATCATTGGAATTTCACACGTGCCAAACAGCAGTATGTTAAAATAAGAATTAATAATACGATTGGTTTCAAATATGACTTTCGAAACTAGAAGAATATTACTTCAGTAGTATCTACTAGAGTAAATTTGAGTTAATTATTCTTAGGATGTTATGGTTGCTGCAGATTTTCTCTTGGTTGTCCCATTTTCTGTATTCTTGGGATTCATTTGCTTGAAAGGTTCTATCCTACTTGGAAGCACGATTGTTTCTAGACCATCCTGATGTTCTTAGCAGATCCTTACTTGGGGCTATGGAAACTGGAGCGGATCCTGCAACTGAGGATAAAACCAAGGGCAACAAGAAAAAGCTGGGACCAAATTGGCAATCTAGAAATCTAATGCAGCATCCCCTGTCCCCCTCTTTTGAAAACACACACACACACACAGGCCTAAAAGAAAAGAACTATGATAAAGGGAAACATTGTTTTCTTACTTCAGAAGTGCGAACATTCCTTCATGCATTCCCCGACCAACATACAGCTTTGGCTGCAGTAAAATTGACAAAAGATAAGATTATACAAGAGAACAATAGTTTTACAGAGGCGACAAAAGCTATTTGTGCTTGCCTGTGCCCACCACATCATGAGACTAATTATCCGCCAGTTTGAACGCTCCAAACATCGCCGCAAATGTGGAACGAAAAATAGTAAGGCCGCCAATACATTTGGCATCAAATAAATAGCAACACAATAGCTATAAAATGACTGGTTCTGCCAATTTCCGGTCCATTGACTGAAGAATTTCACCAGTCCTGTTGGATTCAGCACAGATTTGGAATAAGCTATTGGCAGGACTACAAGCCAAAAAGCTGCAACTGCAAATTTCAGAAGGTAGCGAAGGATCTGAGAATATCTCAAGCTTCCCCAGGCATGCCAACTAAGGATTATATCAAGTGTCGCTGCGTAACAGAAGAAAGATTTTGATAAAATACAGGAACAGCGTGCAAAATTGAACAGGGTACAGAAAGCGCAGAAATTGTTGACAGGGACGTGCTACAAGTACATCAGAAATGAGGGCACTGGAGTTACCTTGAAAAAAATTGAGAAAAGCAGAAGTAATGAAAATGCTCAAAACATGTTTAGAGACATCCGCATCGAAAATGTTAGCAAGAGATCCACTCCATGCAACAATCACCATAGCCTGAAATAACAAATTTGCTGTTGACTTTAATCCTTGCAGATATCAATGAATCAAGTAAAAAGGCTGAAAGAGTACCTGGAAAGCCACTATAAAGAATATCCACAACCGGTCAAAACTTCTGTAAAGGTGCCAAAATGTACGGATTTCAACAAAATTAGTCTTAGGCTTCCTCTTCCCTGAAGTGACCTGATTTCGTCCCTGCGAATATACGCTAAGATCAATACAAAAATTTCCAAGATTTCTTCTAAAGTACGAGACATCGATATAACTCCTACTATGGTTAATGGTTAAAACATATTCTCTTGAGAAGGACCATTCCAGGGATGTATTGCTTTGTCAAGTTACTTCTCAAACAGTAACTTTGGGTTATTGCTTCAGGGATCATATATTGTAGAGGTAGATATTAAGTTTGCTCCAAAGGCTTCGAGGAAACCACAAATAAATTCAAAATCGGGTTTCGAATGGACCCAAATATTTATGAAAGGAACTAAAAGAGAGGCAGAATCAACTGCTAAAAAAGCATTTCCATGTGAGAATTTCTACTCAAAAAGAGGGGAGATCTTTGAACTTATAAAGAAGCAAGTAAAGAATACTTGCTGAATGAATTAGAGAAAACAAAACATTAATGTAGACCAAAAAAGAGAGCATAAAAACTCAGACATTCCTCCAGAACTTCAGAGATAGTTACTAGAAGTAAAAACTTATAAGTTGGTTGTAAAGTGCTGAACAAATATTGCACTATAAAATTGGGCAAATTAAAGAGCACGTAAACAAGCACCGAGCAGATACAACAAGTGTCATCATTGTGAAGCGAAGTCCCACATCGCCTGGGTACCAAAGTAATATGAAGTATATAAGCGTAAGCTAGCTTTTAGGGTTGAGTTCTACCCAAGAATGTGTAACATGGTATTAGAGCTAGGTACTAGAGATGGGTAGGGTGCGTGTCTATGGCCTGGACGCGGCAGGTACTGCCGAGTGAGCACGTTGCGAAAGAGGGAGGGCATGAAGCGAAGTCCCACATCGCCTGGGTACCAAAGTAATATGAAGTATATAAGCGTGAGGGCACCCTCACTTCAATAGCAGTTGAGTTCTACCCAAGACCGTATAACAATCATAACTCATTTAATACCAAAAAGACGGTGGAAAAAAATGTTTAAAAGACTATTCTAGTAGCAATATGTAAACTTTAAAAACATGTTTCGCAATCAGTATAGACTTTGGGCTGCTTGTAATGACAACAAGGTAGAGTATTTCCTATAGTAAGAGAATTTGCCTCTCTAGATTGAATCAGAATGCTACTTGAACAGAAATAATAAAGCAAATATGAGCTAATTTTGGAAGAAACAACAGTAATACAAGCAGGATGAGAAAATGTGGGGCTAGGTTATGCTGCTACTAACATCTCATTGGTTGTAATTGATCATGGTCAACAAACGATCCAGTGTTTGATACCACCATCAAACTTGAATTGGACGTTTGAAGCCCCAAATGAACAGCTCTAAGTATTTTCAACAAGGGGAAAGCAATAATAGAAGAGAAGACATGACAGTATTTTTAAGCTAAGGATACACGTAATCGAGTTCATTATAGAGGGAGAGCGACCTATGCCCCTCCTTCAAGCTAAAACAGTTGAAACTGATGTAGATATTAGAAATGTGTTTATTTAGGAGCTTTAACATGGTTGATCTGCACGTAAGTATGGACCATAAACTTCATCATTTTGATTCTGTGTGAGTTCATCGTTATTCAATTTCAGAGCCAATTATGTTTCTTTCTGCTATGAAGACAACCAAAACTCTTCAAATTTGCTTTTTTGTTCTCTTTCTTTCTGCTAGATATTCCCATTATAGACATGAATGTAGCCTAAACTTATTTGCACATATCGCCCTGCTAAACAACATTATGCATTGAGAACATTGAAGGAAACACATATATTTGCACATATCCCCTTAGCTTTTGGGGCTCGCCCCTTTTATAAAACGGAAATTGTTCCAATTTTTTTTTTTTTGAAGGAAACACATATATGAGGACCATCATCAGAATTCTAGATAGTTTGGATATGTATTACATACCGCATGTGGAGGTTGTTTCTCATCTGACTTTACAAAAAAATCTGCTTTGTGGTCCATTGGCCAACCCAATTTAAAACATTTGTGAGTCCTGGAAAATGGACAGAAGCCTCAGCGACCAAAAAATAGTTCTAGCGTGAAAATATGCATTCAAATAACTTACCAGAAATATTCATTTAAATCATCATAGTTTCTCCATGCCGAATGACTTGCTTTACCACCTTTGTTTTTCCTTGCTTCCTTTTTCACCGAACAATGATAATTAAGAGACAAATGTGCATATAGTATGTAGGAAAATGAAAGTAGCAGCAGCCAAGTAGTATGATAACTACCTTCCGTATGACCTCGTAAATAGGAACCACAACATCCCGCAGAAATGACTCTCTGTCACGTGCTACAGGGTGGTGTTTCCTAAATATAATTTCATGAATCTCCTTTGCCATCTAATTATTAAGAAACAAAAGTGTTATTCTCTTACAGAAAGGAGACAGTAACAAGCAGTTGGACCAGCTATGACATTTATCAGAATGGGCAAGATTCATGAATCTAAATTGTAACAATTTTGGCATTATATATGAACAATATTCATTTTATGTTATACCCATACTACATATGAGTAGTTACCCCACAAATGATTTTATCACGTCCACAATGATGGACCAAGATGAATAGTGTTGGAGTTTGTCCCACATCAGTTAATTATCTCCTCCAAAACTAGACTATGAGCCTGGGCGGCCTCTCCACTATTTGCCAATTGGTTTGGAGTTGGATGTTTTAACAAATAGGTTGCCCAAAATGAAAGGAAAAAGGAGAGCTACGATGGCATCAAACCTCTGAATGAGCTACTATATGCATCAATTTTGAGCGAGAATAAATGAAGCTAAGAAAACAAGGAATAAGGTAACTGGTCTGAGTTTATGATGAATTCCCCATATAAATACTCCAAATAATTATTACTCCTATATCGGGAGAACATAGTTGTGGTGTACCATGTACTTGCCCCCCAAAAAAACATAGTTGCAGTGGAATTCTATAACTGAATCGTAGTCTATAACCGCAAGGAAAGACCATATAGGAGACACGTTAATGAAGTTGCAACAGCAATGAGAGACACTTATATTGCTAGTCATTAAATGAAAAGAAACGTACATTGTGAAAAATATAGCAAAGGCACTCAGGCATAAATCGAATATTTGAGGCTTCACCCCAGATAAGAAGATACAGTCCAGTGTAGATAAGCTCGAGCAGTTGTTTATTAGAACCCTGTGGAGTACTGCAAACCAATAGAAAGCTTTAGGCGTATGTGGTTAGAGCATCCTAAGAAATGCAACTGAAAGATAATTCGAAGGGTCTAAGAATGAGCAACAATTTACTTACTGAAGATTATGTTTGAGGTGCAAATAATCACACCACGAGCGGTAGTTTTTGAAAATTTTATCCTTCAGTATTTTTACAGTGGCACTTTTCAACTGCAATGAAGTTTGATAAGAATTTTCCAATTAGAACACGGAGAGATGGAAAGCAACACTGCTAGGGAGAAACAAGGAGCAGATAAAATCTAATTATGCATACCAATAACACATATACAAGTTTACAAACATTCAGAAGTGAAGTAGGAAGATTTACCAGGACAGAGCCCACAGTGTTATTATGGTTTCTCACATCGATATTTGCAAGTAGCATTATTAAGTGCTCCCGTTGATTTGCCTCATTACCTTCCTTCAATCCCAGAACAAAAGAGAACCAAAAATATAATTAGATGGGGGGAGTTTTTTCCCATCTGTTTGTATAATGTAACAAGAAAACCAATTACAGCAATCAAAACTAATGAGATAATAGTCCCAGTATTCTCGTCCCAAATAAACAATCCGTGTCAATGGAAGGATGTACATAATAAATCTATGACTCTGGAAAAGTGATAATTGCTGAAACGCATACACAAAGGCCCCTTATTTATCCTCGTTAAGTCATTGATCCATATCCTCGGTGTGCTTTGTGCCAACTCTATAATCACAGCTCACGGGAGCTCATTGCGTGGACTTTGAATTAAACAATAAAAACAGGGAAAAAAAAAAGGACTAAGAGAATACAGAGCAGAACCAAATTCAGATCAGCTCGCTCTGATACCACATCAAATCTGTAAAAGAAAGTTTGGAGATAGAGAAGAAAGAAGAAAATTGTTGAAGTTTGTCCCACATTGGTTAATTATCTCCTCCAAAACTAGTATATGAACCTGGGCGGCCTCTCCACTCATTGCCAATTGATTTTGAGTTGGATACTTTAACATGGTATCAGAGCTAGGGTTTACGAGACTTTGGTTCCCCTTGTTTGTGTCATAAGTGCACCGTTTGTTGTGATCCATGTGTTATGGATCGTTTGTTTAACTCTCCACGTGGGAGTCGGGGGTCGCACGTGCGGAGAAGTGTTGGAGTTTGTCCCATATTGGTTAATTATCTCCTCCAAAACTAGTATATGAGCCTGGGCGGTCTCTCCACTCATTGGCAATTGGTTTTGAGTTGGATGCTTTAATAAAAAATAACACAGAGTTTTTGTGGTCTGATCTTCATGACCTACGTCCGCAAACACAAACACCATGGACTACATCATTCTCAATCACCTGGGCCATTTGTATGTTTTAAATATATATAAAACGAACTAGAACCAGTTTAGTCTCCACTCCCACTGATGTGATCGGGGAGGGGGTGATTGAGTGCAGATCTAACCTTTGACATTATATTTTCGTTAATGACGCAAGATACATAAATATAACAAATATATAGATAGGTTGTTTTCCAATAACCGCAATATAGTAGTAAATCATGCCCATAATTCAAGAAGTTTAAATAAACCTCGAATCCACGATCACGTCCAAAAATCATGGGACATCTATTTCAACAACTCAATTCATTCAGACAAGGCAATATTAGCATGAAGATTAGTGGTATCAAGAGCCTCATACTAGTGAAGCTGATAAGGTAAGGTCTTCAAGTCTCTCTAACAGAGTAAACAACTACAAGTTCAGCGATTTTATTGGTTCAGCTAAGACTATACCTAAGGAGGACAAAAAGAAAAAAGGGAGGAAACACAACAATATGATGCAGAATGGGGGGAGGGCAAAAGCGATGACATTTAGCATAAAAATTTACCTGAAACCCAAATATTGAGGAAAGCCAATGAAGAATATCAACGACAGACTTGTCCTTGTCCTCAAGCATGGGAAGATCGGCCACATTGTGCAGAGCTTGAATTGCCGCTTTGATCTATTTTTTTCCGAGAAAGTGTAAACAACAAATGGAGGGGGGGGGGGGGGGGGGGGGGGGGGAGGGGAAACCAGTGTAGCAACAACGTATTAAAAAGGATGAATTAACATAGAAGCGAATAGAAATAAGATTACAAATGCAGCTTGTATACAACCTCGGGAAGTTCCATAATTGCTGGTTTGACCCCAAGAGTATCTAAAGGGAGAATATTGAAGTGTCGATGTCTTTTCTCCTCGACTTCTCGGGCATATCTTTGCGTCTATTATTACAACTTAATCAACTTAGAGTCTTATAGTAAAATAACTCAGTCTGCACCAGATGAAGTGGCAGGAAAAATTATATAAATCTAACCTCGTCTTCAATTTTTCCACCTGGTACAACTGTGGTCAGCACGTCATACAACACCGTAGCAATCTGAAATATGTTAGCCATCTCATCCCTTCAACAGATATGAATGGCAAACCAACAAGTTAAACACAAGGAATAGAAAATGTTCAAACAAATTTTGGATTCAACAACTTAAACTCAAGCCTCACGGTGTTTTTGTATATTGGCCCTGTTTGATGTTCTTTTCACAAAAATTCTGATAGAATTTTTGGATTTCTTTTGGATCATTCTTTGCAAGCTGAGGTCTTGTCTCCTCTCCTTCCTGCAACCAACACAATTTGAGATGTTTAACAAAAGAGACGGCGTTTAATAAAAAGCAAAGCATAGGTGCGACTTTAATCAGATAATAGAAGGGAATGTTGAATGTAGCACTTAAAATGGAAGTATATGTGCAGACAGCATGATCAAGTCAACACGTGTCAGAAGAAATTGAGCAGCTGGACGCTCAACGGTTGTCCTCTCCAGATATTCCCCAACCTTAGCCAATAGTTCTACCAACCATATTCCACCACCTACCCCAGAGCAACCCATTTCAGATAATTATATGAAAATGTTACACACAAATGAATGTGACACCTTACAGTGTGAGCAGCACAGTGATGCACAAGGAGATGGCTGATAGCCTGATACTGATACCATAACCATTGAGCTAGCTAAATAAATGAAAGTCTGTCATCCTGATGAAGTCCAATTGATCACCGGAATAATTATACATCAGACCACCACTTAATCAAAAGAGAGGCTATTGACAGGGCTGCAGAATCTCACAAGTCACAGCCCTTAAAAACAATAGTTCCACTGTCCTGGCAATAGTAGAGACTGCACCAAAGACCTTCTTACCTTTTCTAAGAAAAATCCAATTTGAGCAGCACATGTTCGAGTTTAGGAAGCTCAAATTTCATCCAAGAAGATTTGATCAATTGTCACTCACTCTCTTTCATATAGGCAACAAGAAATCCAAAGGCTCTGCTGCCAATCAGTGTTCTCACAACTTGGTGATTGCATTCAAATTAAAAGGCTCTGCAGTTACAATCATCTTCACTTACTTTTACTTTTAGCAACAAAGGACTGCATGCTCCAGAGCATATTTGTAGATATCCAGTAAAAGCCGAAACGGTTTTCATACAGTGGAACGATGGGCAGGATCAATTACCAGGATTTTGAAAACGTCAACCATTCAAGACATTTTACCCAACAACCACTTCCTTCACTTAAGTTATACTCGTCCATGAAACACAAGCTCGGTGCATTATTATTGTTTTGGGAAGACAAAAGTTCCAAAATATGGCATTTACAAAATCTCATGTTAACTCCTATCTCCAAACATACGGAAGCTTGCAATCAGAGGTCGAGGAATCAAGAGTCATACGGAAAAATTTACGCTGCAGGACCTAGCAGAAATGCTGACAGTCCACTAACATATAAGCATGTTCTAACCTTTCAATAAAAGAGCTTATGAGAACTTGATAACATGCAATTTGAATTTTTTCCAAACTTCAGGGCCTCATTGGACTTCAAGGTAATTTAGGATTTGTTGTACGCTGGTTACTATTTACCAACCACAAACAGTTCCAATTTTACCCCAAAAGCTCTAACCAACACTCTAAGACCACTAATCCCAACCTTTACCATCACAAAATAAACAATAGACAAGCATTGTTCTAAATTATCTAGTCACTCCTACCTCAAAGGTCCTGGTTATGAATCCCGACACATCCTCAATAAACTAAACTATGTCCTAGGGTAATAAGTTGTCAAACTTGCAACACACGCGCAGGTTTATCTCTTTAGTTCCAGTAAAGTGGGACAGCCTTGTTGTTGCTGCTACTAAGTGAGTTGCTGTTCTCTTTTTTTTGCTTGCCTTCTTTGTATGGCTTTGTTCTGGGGTATGCCCCCTTGCACCTGTAAGTGGTTTTGCTCAATATAACTTTAATTTACCTAAAAAAAATTGTAGGACAGCTGGAGTACGAATTGTAAACCATAATCACTAAATGATGGTTCGTGGACTACCTTTTTTTGACAGATGATGAGAATATAACCCCTTACCCATACCACCCTAGACTTCCAACCAAAACTGTAACCACTGCACTTCAACGACTTTGGCATGGTTGCTCACTTGCTTGATGATTATTGATGGTAGAAAAGAGATAGAAACTAACTTAGGTGTATCTTACATACAAACACACCCTCTGGTACATAGACTCGTGAAACATACATGATCACAAGGAACCTCACACATACGAAAAGTCCAGTGATATAAAGTTAACCTCCCTATTAAAGAAAGGGAATACCTTGAGAAAAAAGAAAGGAAGCAAATGCCAAAAACAAAGCAGTAAAACAATTATTGTTAGCATCTACCTTCTCAAGTCTGGGTAACATGTAGGTCTTGAACTGGCGAACCCTCCGTCCACTTGATGTTGGATCCATCCGATGAGCTTTCTCAAATGCATGGAAGCGGCCTAATTCAATAAATTAAGTAATTTAGATGGTATACTAAAAGAGAAACGAATGGTCACTGATATCGATAAAAGACCTAGTACTATTCATTTCCCATGCCAAATCTATCCAAATGCAAGTTGTGAAAACAAAACAAATGTCTCTAACATTCTTGGAAACAAAAGCTACAAAAATAAATCAACATCTTTGTCAGAAAACAACCATCCATAGAGCTATTAGTTTAACCAAGAAGTGGTGGAAAATATTAAACAAGCCGTCAAATCTAATTACATATGGAAAGCAGAGTCCCTTAACACCACAAGGCTTTTGGAAACCCACTACTTATTTCACCTTCCAGAGGAAAAAAGTCTCTAATCAACAATTACCGTTCGTAACTTCCTTGTGCACACGAAATTAGAAAGAAGAAGAGAAACATCTCCTCTCTCATAGATTAAATGTTTGCCTCCCCACAACTTTTCACCTCACATTGCTTAAGTGCATTTACATTTGTTACTTTCATCCAAGAATGGAGTTACCTAATCTAAAAGTGATAGATGTAAGGATTATGGGTTTTTTCAATTAACACTAGAAACAACATGATTTAGCATCCCTTTGTCCTAACTTATTTAAATTGACTTATATTTGGGGTCAATTTTTTAAAAAAAATTTATAAAATACACTGAGAAAAATACTAAAAGCAAAAACAGATTTCTCCCCTTCATTAGGACGGATATGAAAGTTTTAAGTGTTTTGACAAGAGTTAAAACAAGTTCACTAACAAATAAAAATAGCTAATTAAATACCTGGGAGAAGCCTATTTCTATTAACGGTCAGTATTATTAGAATAACTAGATTTGCACGAGGAGTTGAACTCCTGACCTCCTTTCTCCTGGCCCCTAATTGCACTCTAGATGCCGTATGGCCAAAGGCCTCTCGTCTTACATGGAAGAAGCCTATGGTACAACTTCAAAATAAATTGGTAACCAAAAAAATGCATACCTAACATAAATAAAAAAAATGCGAAGTTAAACTAAAAATAAATAAATAACTAACCAAAAGAATACGTAAACATTTTGGGTTTACCGTACACCTGTATTCGAAACTTCACCAAACATGCATAACAATGCGTAACTAATGAGCCAAAAAATATGAATACGATACACCAAAAATATGTTTCATGCTCCAAATATACGTGAACCCTATACTTTCAAGGTACATCCTTGTGCAACTAAACGAAAAAAAACATTACAAAACCCAACAAAAAAAAAAAGTAACAAATATAAAAAAGATGCTTAACATTTCTACGGTACACCCAGGAGGACCCTAACTCACATAATGCGTGCGCGTGCGGAACGCGAGCCTTAAAGCGTCTTTCAAAAATATCTCAACCTACTAAAATGCGCGAAAGCGATATTGATAGCACAAAGCGAAGGTCCCACCGAAAGATTATGTGGCTAAGGGTGTACCCAGTGGTGGATACACAGTGGGACCAGTGGGGGCACGGGCCCAACTGCAATTTCAATAATTTCAATCTTATCCCAATTAATAAAGGTAATGACAATTTGTATCCAAAAATTTCTCACATTTTCCCTCTTATAACACTTACATCCCGAGTATCTTCATCAAGTTTTCAAAAAAATTCTCCTTCACGATTTTGTTTTCCATAAAAACTCGTTATCTATATATATATTATAGCAAATTTTATTTCTTTTATACTATGGTTGTTTGCAATAAGTAAAAAATAGAAAATTCTAAGAAATGCTGTGTTTGGTTCCCTTTTTGAAAAATTTTTGGATTTGGTTTTTAGGGTAATGATCGTAGAGAAATTAGGATAATGATCGGAGATATAAGTAATGAGTGGAGAGATAGAGAGAGAAATGAAAATAATGATTGGAGAGAGAAGAGAGAAATGAAAGTAATGATTAAAAGTATGAGTAATGAGTACTATTTGAGTTTTTGAGTTGAATTTTTTTTTGAAGTTTGAATCCAAACAAGGCATAATGGTGCCCCACAGAGCAAAATTTCTGGATAAGCAACTGGGTGTAACATAGCTTTCTCCAATATGTGCAACCAAATATTGGTGTGCATTCACAACAGAGATAAAGTGAAACTGAACTCATCCATTATAGGAGTACTAATTTCAGTAAAATTCACAAAAACGCAAATTGGTTGAGAGAGAGAGAGAGAGAGAGTTCTGACAGAGATAAGCGACCCTAGGGTTCTCCTTCTCGATCTCATTTGCAACACGGAGGATGGGTGCAACAACCGCAAGCGACGGCGGAACCAGCTCGCTGTCGATGTCGTTCTCGGCCGCGCCGGGGTCCATCATCGTCGTGAGCCTAGTCACCCGCTTCGACAGCGACTTGGGCAGGCCCACCTCGCCCTTGCTCCCGCTCCCACTCGCCATCTTTCGCCACCTCTACTGCCTTCTCTCCGTCAAATTCCCCAACACTAGTTGTTTCGGGAATCACGTCCATTATTATATATGCATATATAGGTAAAGAGAGATACTTTGTTGATGTAGTGGGGTAAGTGATGGAGAAGAGGCTTTTTCGGTTTCTCCGAGAGCAAGTAAAGAATGAGAGAGAGAGAGAGAGAGAGAGAGAGATTTTATCAAACTCTTTCTCTGTTTTCAGTGCGGAATTCCCAGTGGGGGCTTTCTTTTTTGCTTTTGCTGTCCACTTTTTTGCGAGTTCGGCAGCTGACCGACCGGTGCTTTCCATCTGGGCGTCTTTTTGTTTATATATATAATATATATATATATAGAGAGAGAGAGAGAGAGAGAGAGAGAGAGAGAGAGAGAGAGATGCTGGTACGAGCAGGTTGCTTCGCGTTTGGAACAGGAACCTATTAAGCTTGGGAAACGAAACAGCACGTACGAACCGCTCTTTTCGCTGCCCGCCATTTCTAACTTCCCGCGAATGCAAGTATTGAAAAGTAAGCTGTACAAGCCCGGACCCGGGAATTGCTTGATGCTTCCTTGCCGAGTGGTGCCAACCGCCGATCCGGCCGTTCATCTTGGCGCGGACGGTTTGAATTGAATCTGAGTGTATACAAATCTAAGCCGTCGATTGTTGAGATGAATGGCAGGATTGGGTGCTCGGCACTCCTACCAAACACCTCCGCTTCGCAGCATCTTCCATCCCCGTACATGCCCAAGGGGTTATTCCGGTTGATTGGTTGGTTAGGTTTGTTTCTACATAATTCATCAGGCTTTCTAGTCTCGTCGTTGATAGTCTGCTTTTGACCGGATATGGAAGGAGATTTGTTGAAGTACGAGTAAACTGGCCCGCACATGAGAGGCTTATACCTTTCGTAAGGGACTCACGTAGGTCGGACACGCATCTATGTTTGGATGATACAATTTTCGAAGGAAAATGTGAGGCTCACGCTACGTACACTCCCATAATCAAGATTATCGAAAATGTTTAGTCTAAACTATTTAGTTTGTAGTACTATAAAGCAGAAGTATCAAGCATACCACAACAATCATGGAGCATTAATCGGATACAAAATTGTTACCTGATCAGAATGCTTTTTTACTTTTACAAAAGTCTAGGAGCGATGGGTTTAGTTCAGTGTACTAATCTAATATATGATGAATATGAATTTTTATGGGGAGTGATTTCGTCAAATCACTCCCCTTTTTGTTGTTAACGTCACTCCCCTTTGTGTCTTTATTTCTATATGATTTGTTTTGTAAGAGAAAAATGAGTGACGTTAAAAAAAAATGGAGTGGTAAAATTAATTCTCATTTTTATTAGTACATGATGATCATGAATCTAACAATATCTAATAATAATTCTCATTTTTATTAGTACATGATGATCATGAATCTAACAATATCTAATAATTAAGGGCCCGTTCGGTTAAATAAGCCAAGTGGCTTATTTGTGGCTTATTTTTTGTCATTTTTCAAAAAAAATTCGTATCACTTGGCTTATCATCATTTTTTTTTTGGGATTATTACATCGGGATGACAAGAGGAATCTAAAAAGAAAAAAAATTTGATCGAAATCCAATTTTGACTTTTTGGCAGGAAAGCCAATAAGCCAATTTTATTAGGCTCATTTTTAGCGGGAAAGCCAGTGGCTTATTTAGCCGAACGGAGTAGGCTCATTTTTTGCGGGAAAGCCAATGGCTTATTTAGCCGAACGGGGCCTAAATGAATGTCTTATTAGATCACTGATAATAACTAGGCAGAAAACCCAAACTCTAATCGACGAAAGAGATGGAAACACTGGCTTTCCCTGGCTTGGATATTACAATCGGTAGAGTCCTCCTTTTATAGGCGTAAGGAGGGAATACAGATATTAGTGCTTACATCATGGCTTGTCTCATATCAATAGTACATCTTCACAAGTACTTACTATTCACACACAGTACTTACTAAAATACTAATTTTCACACACGTACAATATAGACAAACTAGCTCAATACTCGGTGCCATTGTAGAGTGGGATATATAGAGCTGCAGCTTCAGCAGAGGAACCAGGGCTGGCCCCGATGTTTGGGTTGTCCAAGCCCGACTCCAGGTTTGGTTGCCCACATATTATTAAATCATTAAAAAAAAACATACAAGTAAAAAAACAAATTTAATGTTACATTGTGATTTTAGCTTGAATTACATCAAAAATAAAAATTCAAATGTAACTCTGGTTATATTGCTTTATGATTACCACAATCCAATTTAAAGAAACAACTTTTTCTTGTATTTCTTGAAGTAAAATCTTCAATTAAGTTATTATACTTTAGCTTAATCATGTATTCATTTCACTTAATCTCTCGTGTGATATAGTAGTCCGAAGGTAAATTTTTATGTGACTTCTTAGAAAATTATTCTTCGCTGAAGTAACTGTTTTTACAAATCATTTTTAGTAAAAAAAAAAGCCTACTATATAAGGTTAAAATTAAGTGAGTAATATTTACTAATATAGACATTTTAATGTCTATATCAATTATTGTAATCAAAAGAAATATGAAAGTAAAATTGTTTGACAATAACAAAAGAAGATATAAATATTACAACAAAGTTTATTTACGTAAAGTTATGATCAAAACGGTCTTTCTGTCTACCAGCCCTTACTCTTTTGATCATAACTTTCTATGTGCTTTGAATCGTGATGTAATTTTGGTGTCATTAGAAAGCTGACTTCAAGATCTCGAAATCGATATATAATTTGCATGTTTTCGATTTCGGACGAAGAAGTTATGACCGTTTGAAGTTCAGTTAGTTAGAGGGGGTTAAGTGCCAAAAATAATAGTTAGAGGGGGTTAAGTGTCACCGAGGCATAGTTAGAGGGGGTTAACTGTAATTTACCCTAAAATTTTATTATGTACTTGCGGGGTTTTTTTTTTTTTTTTGGTTGCCCCGTGGTGGGGGGTTGCCCAAGCCCGGGGGCTTGTGTGGCTTACCCGGGGCCGGCCCTGAGAGGAACGCTAGCTGCTCAAAAGTCCCACAAATCAGAAGGGACGTAGAGGATGATCTCCGGTTTCTAGCTTCGGAAACGATAGCCTGAAGGGTTCTCAATCTGTCAGGTTTAACGTCGCTGTGGAAGCGTTAAAATCAATTTCCGATAGACATGGAAGCAATAAGAGGCAAAAACATCAAGGGGCGACTATTCGCAATCCTCAAATTTTCTCCCGTAGCCCGTTAAAAATTTTTGAAAATTATATTTCAGTAACTACATGTCGAAAATATGTTCAACCTTCGGTAAACAACTGCCGAACATACATTTCGGTAAATAGCTGTTGAAAATAAGATTATATTTCGGCACAAGAAACATATATTTCGGTAATTGGATGTTGAAAATGTATCTCAATTTCGGTAACTAACTGTCGAAACATATGGAAATTTTTAACGGGCTACGGGAGAAAATTGAGGGGTGCGAATAGCAGCGCCCAACATCAAATCTTTTGCGGCAAAAATGCAAGTCTCCTTCAATATGAATTGTCGTCCTTGTTATTACAGTAAAAAACAATCACCTACCCTATTATCTAGGGTGCATGTCTCATGTCTGTAGTTGTAATGGGGATGCTGCAAAGCATCTCCTTGCAAAAGCGGTGCCGGAGCATCTCGGCTCGGATTGAATCTGAGCGCTTGCCGATATGAACGGACGGATCGGCCACTCGGCACTCCCTTTGCTGGGAGAAGCTTTGCACTTTGCAGCATCCCCCAATCCTCTGTAGTCTACATTCTCCGAATCTCATACTTGTATACTCTCCTAAAATCGTTATCTGTTTTAGAAATCATATATTGATAAGGCCAAAGACTAACACATTTTTTGTGCATAATTTTTCCTCTCATTTTTAGCACACATCAATATGCTTTTTGATTGGTCAAAGAACACTCAAAGGATTATGTATTTTTTTATCCACATAAGAACACTTGTTTTAAAAATGGACAAACAATACCAGGCGGAGAATATAGTTTCTATTTTGGAAGAAAGGAAAAAGAAAAATCACTAAGACTCTTTAATCTCTTACTTAGAAAGACATGGAGAACAATATTAAGAGTAATCGAAGAACAACGCAATAAGGGAAAAAAATATATAGAATTGAAGGTAAAATAAAAATAGCACACCAATCACAAAAGAGTACGAGATTGTAACCACCATCTGAAAAAAAAAAAACCCATGGCTATCATATATAGAATTAGTCATTCTCGTCACTATTTTCTTTTTGTTAAAGTGAGGTGTAGAAGTTTCAACGGCAATTGCACGTCTTGTCTTTCTTCTTGTCTTTCTCCTTGGCTTTCTTGTCTTTCTCATTGTCTTTCTCCCCTGCGAGAATCTTCGATATCTCCAGACCTCTGCTGAAAGCTTGATTAAAGAGGAGGCGCGTTTGGAATGCAGACATAAATGGAAACCAAGAAAGTATGGCTATGGGCATGAAAAGTAGCACTCCCATTATGAAGTCATAACCTCTTCCTAGCTCCAATACCGAGTCCCATAGTTCATAGTTCATGCCTTTCAAACCTGGCCTACATACTTGTCCAATCTTGAAACGAAAAAAACACGAATGCAAGAGAATATAAATCATGTCAGATGATATTAAAGTTCACTACGAGAACTTAAATGAAATGCAACAGAAGATAATTTAAGACGCCTTAGGAATTATAAAGAAAATCGCACATTCCAGGCTACTGCATTTCAGTAGTCCTCCATATTTGTAAGCACAAGAATGGTACTGGGACATAGCATAGCTTTTGGTTGCTTAAACCAAATGGAACTTGGTCTCAAGGGGACTATGATACGTTTCGGAGAATTATGTTCTAGAAAACTCAAGGCTCGAGAAAGGAAAATATTGTGAGTTGGGAACCAGAAAGGGTTTTACATATCTCCGCAGATCACTATCTAACATTAGCAAAATCAAAACACAAACTCCACAGATAGATAATTACACCTACTTGCAGCACAGAGGATGGTTCAATATGAGCCCTAGGTTAGATAACTTAGATTACTACTAAACATGAAGGAATCTCTGCATTTGATATACCACACGTATTTTGTCTCCTCGTTAACGTATCTTATTCTTGTCAAACACATAAGAAAAATATGCATATTATGACGAGACATGGTGTTTTATGTTGTAAGTTCTCGACAATACACAATAGAAAGATCATCTTTGCTTACTTGGATGGACATGTTGCCTGAGTTCTGAATTACTTTTTCATCAAGGAAAGTCGACTCTAACATCATTGGCTTTCTTTTTCATCTTATGTCAAATGGTAAAACTTCATACAGTTTGTGCACGAAACTATTAGAAACCGCATAGCTATCAACTTACCAGAAGAAAGGCCCAGCCCGTGGGCATGAAGGCAAGGAAAGAAGCAAATATGTCACTTCTAGTGAGACCACAAACTACAAATAGAATTGTCATGACGGATAGGAAACCAAGGAACAGAAGTGCTTTGAGAGTCCTGTGCATGAGCTGAAAATCTGCGAAAAACCTCTCTCTTCCAATCGAAACCACCTGGAAGCCACACATAACGTACTGTGTTATACAAGGAATATTAGCCAAAATTATGTTGATCAGGTTATATTGGTCCAAGGATCGAATTTTCCGGTTGCCGTATTGCTTAATGCACATTAATGAAAACATTTCCAATCCACAAAGGAAACATTACCAAAAGTCTATACATAACACAATTACGTCAATGCTATCTGAGGAATATGTTCAAATCTGGAAGTGAGTAGGATCCAAAATAGGGGTTCAGCTAATCACTTATGCAATCACAAAAGTTGATACTAAGAATTAGGTAGCTCCCCAGAACTCTCTTTTCAATTCTTGAAAATATCATTCCTGAGAAAATCAAGATATGTGACAACTGACAACTTTAGTCAAGCCTTCGAAGAATCGTGATAAAGTTTTTGTCGGCAATGGGGTCAGTTTTGACCTGATCCATGACCCATGGAGTTTCCACACGGGTTATGTGATAAGATTTTGTATTTGAATGGTGATCACTACATATCAAATCCACACAAACATATTTTCTGAGTGAGGGAAAATACAAACACTTTGTTCCTCTCTCCAATACATCTCTCCCAGGCCACCATCAAGCCTTGGATCTTGGAGTGATGGGCCAAAGCCGTCAGGCGTGAATACTTCCCAAGTATGGGCTGGCCCACACAACTTACAATTTGTACAATCTTCTGAGGGTAAAAGTACAATTTTGCTGGAGAACCAGAATTTTGATGTTCTGTGAATATATAACATTGGCTTTTCTTGTGATAAGGGAAGGTTTCGGACAATTTGAATAGAGGCAGTACTTAGACACAACATATTTTCTGAAGGTATCACAAACAACTAAGTACAGTGTGAACAGGGGCCGCCAGAAAACTAACTAGAAATTTTAATAGTCAAGGATTCCACAAGCATACCTTTAAGACTGCAAGAACAATTAGCATTACAACCCAAGAAAGTCCATAAACCTGGCAAGAATTTATATGGGGTGGGTTGTTAGATGAGAACTGACACATAAAAACCATAAAGAGGACAAATATTGCTTTCCAGAGAAAACCATACCAGAATATTGCTACTGCCTTGAGCTATATCAAGGTGATAGACAATTCCATATTGGTAAATGAAGAAGCGAAATGCAAGGACTATCTCAAGCACCTTTCCCCTTACATTTGTGCTTTTTAGGTGAGCCTGTTCTTCAAGCCACCAGGATTCCCAACTGTTCTCCCCTTTGATACCAATACCACCACGGTTTCCCATCCACCTCCTCCAGTCCTTCCAGTCATCAACTGTTTTCTGCCAGTCTAATCCAGATGGGTTGAATATAAAAGGAGCAAACAACCAGCAAGCAACCAAGAACCACATAGAGAAAGTGATAAATAAGAACAAACTCGAACTACGATAGGATCGACCATAGACTTCGTAAACGACCAACAGTATAGCCATTTCAAACCCTTTCACAAAGTGACTTCGTGAGTACATCCTGTAGTTCTCGGCAAACTTTTCATGGAAAACAACGAATCCACGGCCAGTAGCTCTGTATTGGGAACCTCCATGCAATATTGTTCTGCCATAGTGATGGGCTTTTGTTCCAAGCTGAAATGTAAAGAAGACAGAGGCCAACTGCAGTTGCATAATGATCAATTCACCAAGGGCAGTGCGAAACCCTCTCTCAAGACCAAATTCCATTAGCATAGGCAGCACCAAGAGCAATCCCATCTGAGATACAGATTGGGTAGCCAAAGCCTCTTCGAGGACCTTGTTTTCATTAATGGTTGCATCCTCCATGATTCGCCTTTCCAACCCACTAAATGTCAAGTAAAAACGTCCATATAAGAATACATATACTGTAAGCACCGTAACCTGCAAAAACATGATTTTTGCTTCAAGCCCAGTCATTCATGCGCTGAATGCAAACATAATAATGAAATTGAAAGTAAAATTGCATAAAACAGCCTTTCCTAGTTTACACATCCACCTCCTGAAGGGAGAGACCAAAGGGTAAGACTTTAAGACATACAACCAGCTTCAAGGGGTGGACAGCAGCGTAGCTCATGAGCTGATACAAGATTTAAATTCCCTAATTCTATAGTTGGTATGTTAAATGCCTTGTGGAAAAACTTTTCGGCTGCTTCTCTCTCAGTCTCACACACAAACACACACACACACACAGTTGGGGTGGGGTGGGGAGAGGAGGTGAAAGGTGGGGTGACGAGAACGGGATAACACTTGCAATCAGCTTTCAAGTGATACATTACTTGACTATCATAGTGTTCATGAGTGCAGATGTAAGAAAATGAAAGATCCATTTGCTCGGTGAAAGTCATTTTGTAGGCCTAAAACTGCTATTGGATTGATACAAGCTCTCCCAACGATTAACCCATGCTCGAGCGTGCACACATTTTCAATTTTTTCCTTGTTTCGATTTTTTCGTGCTATTGATCAACTCATCAATCACTTGCCAGCTGAGGATTTAAATTCCCTTCTATCACTACCCAGTCCCTAAAAAGGGAATGTCCTAATAGTAATAGTAAGTGCAACCTGGCAGATAGTCCTGCAACAGCGACATAATGAGGTCATCAATTATCACATGAAAATTTCCACAACTAGGAAACTATGCAATAGCACATGAATTAACTCGAGAAGATTAATTTGATTAGTTACCATGCTGCTAAAGTAGAAACCAACTGTTGTGAAGTAGAATGACAACATTCTATAGAAATCAAACCGGCGTCCAAGCCGATAAACATCACGGCTAAGTATCTGCTCTCCATTTCCATTGGCAACCTTAGCCTCAAATTTTGATATCTGATTGATTCCCACATCACGCCCCTTGCCTACTTGGATATATTCATGATGAGTTACATATCCTCCACGCAGTGTTGAATTGTAACCTGAAAAGATTTACACAATTAACCATAAATATAGAGACCTGTGCTTATTTTTATTTTATTTTATTTGGTAATGTTATTACGTTATTTTTGAAAAAAAAAATGGTATTCATGGGGGCATTAGTGTTATAACTTATAACATGTTAGAAGGTGGAGAAAAAGTCAAATAACTGGAGGGGCCAAAGTGCAATTTCTGCACTTATAAGGTGCACGACCAGTGAGGCACTGAAAAATTTCTCAGTGAGATGAGTTCCCCCTTTCTTTTCTTTTTTCTTTTTTCGTTCTCTCTCTCTCTCTCTTCTCCATACAAACCCTCGTGGTTCAAATGAAGACTCGCAAATCTCGGAAAAAAGCGAAGAATATCGGAGTAGGCTACGCCCAATAAAGTGGCACTCGGAGAAGTTCGGGATTCCTAGCATTTTTGGGGGGTTTTCTTGTCTTGAGGTAGGGTTTTCTACTAGTTCCTTTAAAATGCAAGTTATCATGTATGAAAACTATTATTGTTAAGTGTTTAAGCATGATAATCAAGAAAAAGCCCTAATTTATGTTCTTCGGTACCAGTTTGAAATCACTTTTGGAAGGTTTAGATATGAGTTTATCTTATTTTGCGAAAGTTGGAAAGTAGTTAACGAGGTTATTTGATTAAAGAAAGAAAAGGAGGAATTATATGTAAGTTGATGAAATTTGATTTTCGATATTTGGGTTTCGTTGATTTCTATGGTAAAGGTTAAGAATTTGATATTGATACCAGTTATATGTTGGGTTTGGATTGATACTTGTCATTTGGGCTAGTGAGCATGTATTGGAGGTTGACTTGCCCATTTTATACTTGTGTAGCCAGAAACATATGGATAACGAGTTTATCCATCGGTGTATAGTCTGTAAACCCGCGCGGGATAAGATTCCCCATAGGCCTTTGGATTAGTAGCCCATAAATTTGGATGATTAGGGACCTGATCAGTTGCCTAGGATTGGTACACAATTTTGTTAACTTGGGCCATCGGTTTCATGTGCTCTTATTTTCTCGTACTTGAGTTTAATATATGTTGACTTGTTTTATGTTTGAGTAATTTCGGTTTCATCCTTTCAGACTTGGTTATATTCATTATGAATTGTGTCGAGTGAGTATAAATATCGAGTTTAGTAGAATGGGTTATAAGGGCACAAGCATTCAAATTTTTCTTAAACATGTTTACTTGCATATTTTAGTTTCTAATAGATTATGTGTGGGCAGCCGTGTTCACCCCTACTTACACATTTGAAGGACAAGAGCAAGCTTTGATGAAGACGGTGGTTGGACTCGCTTCTATTTTATTCTTGTTGTAGTTGTAGGACTTATTTCTGAGTATAGTTCTTGGAGTCACCATTTTGAATACTTGTATATTTTTTACTTGATCAAGTAACAGTGTAATGATAATGATAACGATAACAATAACGTGAGAATTTACTCTAGAAATATTTTGCTATGTCTTTTGGGCGAACGGAAAGAAGAACTCGTATTTTGGTAGTTGAAGTTGATAAGAATTTACGTTATGTTGTGGCGCATTGATAACTAGTGGAATTTTGGATGGAGTTGGAGTTGATTATGGTGCTATTCTTTTAATTGGGGTTAAGCAGGTATTTCAAAGGAAAGAAAAAAAAAGTTTCTATCATGGTGATTTGTCAAACAAGGTTCCCCATCTTCGGATGAACTAAAACTACTTTACCTGAAAATATGTCCTCGCTCAAGTTAATGGTCTTGGAAGCTTTGCTTATGCCACCCCTTGTTATGTGAAAGATTCTGTCAAATATATCAGGGTGACCATAATGGAATCGTACCCTGTAAATTGCGGATAATTCAGTTAGAACTCATGCAAGAATAGCACATACATAGGTCAACCAATCCAGTCTAAGCCACAACTTGTCCCGTTGAGAAAATTTTGATTACTTTGGACAGGTTAAGATGAGAAAAACAGATATAGAATTGTCAACAGCAGTATAAATTACCATCTGAAGAAGAATGCAGGTAATCTGCATACTGAGATAATCTTTCCCAACTTGAGGAATGGATAGATAAGTGAGGTTTGTTACTGTTGTATTCTTGTTTGGCTAGATAAGTTTGTCAGGTAAAAATAGACTTCCGAAAACAACTACAATGTCTGCTTATCATTCAGAGAAAATGAATCACTATGGATTACAGTTACGTACTAAATGAATGGAGACGTCTTGGGTTTGATTTGATTGGGACTCAAGGCTCGGGTTGTTTGTCTCCAAGTATCTAAAGCGAGTGATCATGGACTCGTGTATCCAACTCTAAATGATGAATATAAATAATAGGACACGATGAGACAAGTGGCCAACACGTGCTAGGGAGTGTTCAAGTACTAGGGTGGTGTCGGACACGTTCTGACATGTTGATCACATCTTCTTCGAGCTGTTCATGCTTCTTATCAAGTTTGGTTGTTACGTAGACGTTATCAAGCACTTTCTACCTAAAATCTACATACCCTCTTCAAAACAAGAAAACAACAAATAAAAGGAACCATAACATAGAGAAATGGAGTAGAAACTAACCAACGTGAAAATCAAACTCAAATGCTGATGAAATTGTATTAATTAACTACAGCATCAAATGCAAATGCACATGATAATGTTCCGTGTGCAGGAAGGAAGGAGGAGAAAGAAGAGGGCTTACATTAGAGGGTTGGCTAGAACTCGTTGGCCAATGGTCACAAAACTTGTCTCCTGATTCGACATGAACAAGGCGAGTGATGAAACACTGTCATGAAAACAATCTAATAAGAATATGCATATACATCGGCAATTACTATTCTCATTGTTTCTCTACTCGCTGATTTATTTAAGCCTAGCGATCAATCATCAAGCTAGTCTGTTTATGAAGATACATAATATAACCCAACCTTCCAGTGAAAATATTCTCCCTTAGGCCCAATATTGTCGGTCGTCGCTGCCCGTGATCAGTTTTCCTAAACCCAAACTCTTCCAACACATTTCTCATTTTGAAAGCTTCTTCAAAGTAGTTATCCTAAAGATTAACAAGGTGTCAGTTGGAATGCATTTTCATATGAAGCTGAAAAAATTGAACTTACCTGATTCATGTCTATGGTCTGTAAAGCTTCTCCACGGGTGAAAATAATGGCATGGTTTTGATTCTCAGGTTTCCCTTCCCCGATCTCTGTTGGAGGACCTGGAAGCTTGATGCGGTATATTTCCTACGATTGCAAGGTGGAAGGACACTCAAGATATTATCTATAATATTAGAAGTGACCAAAAACAGGTTACAGCAGAACCACAGTTAATTGGTTATTCTGTTATAAAAAAACTTCAAGACCAACAACAATCAGAAAAGTTAATACTCCATACCTGGTCTAAATTAGTATCCCCACTCTTGATACCCTTGATAAGAACAGAGTAATAAACCTTCTCAGATTTTCCATTCACGGTTTTCTCTCCCTCGTCTATATAAGCAACGCGTAAAGATGGATTCCTGGAGAATTCAAATAAGGGAGAGAGAGAGAGAGAGAGAGAGAGGACAATTTAGCTTGGAATCAGCAACTATTAAGTATTGTTATACAACTAGATACTTACTTAGTCATGAGATTCAGAATGTTCAAGTAACAACTTCTAGCTTTGGGATCACTGGATGCTTTCTGAGTACCATATATCTGACAAGACACAACATAGGTGAACTTCAGATCTGCCCAAGCACGTGCATATTCCCCGACATCCTTATCCTTATGAAGCGTACTATTTTTGTCAATGGTCCGGTATCTGCTCAAAATAGCTGCAAAGGAAACAGATATTAGTCATTACAGCTTTGGCTACAGCTTACTGGCCAACAAACGAGCATGTCAGAAATATCAATTACGGAGTAAAAAGTAATTAAATAAACTCAAAATACCAAGAACATAATATTGGCAGAAACCACTTACCACTCTCTTCAGCATAGTCCAGGAAGTATTGAAGTTCAAGAGCTTGCCTGTAGTACATCATTCCTCTGACTGATACAAAGAGATTAAAAAAGGGTGTAAAACTCCACGAACACTGAAGAATTAAGAGAGGCTACCTCATGTACCGTACCTGTTCTAGAAAGTGTCTGCCCCCTATACGATACCCATTGACGCTTTAATTCATCCCTCTCGTTTTCTGACAATCCAGCTATGCGCATGCGCTCTTCAAAGTTTTTCCACTCGTCTAGATTGCATTAGAAAAAAAGGTATCATTTGATAATCACATGCCTATTTCAGGTGAAACGTCACAATGGAGCTGTAAATTAGAAACTCACCAGGATATATCCTCTTTAGGTAAAACAAAATGGAAATCCCATCCTCATTTTTGTGATCAAGTTCATCCGCAGAATAAAGAACTTCTTCGTTGTAATATGGAGTTAGGACGCTAAATCATGAAGAAGCAATGAGACAAAATGGTATATAAGGAAGACAGGAAGCATAAACTCATAGATTGACAGACACTAATCAGGTCTTAGACAAGGGGATGTATACAACCATATGAACAGAACCCAGATGAGCCAATAATATGGTCAAATTAAAAGGAACCACCGATAATGAAGATGAAACATATTATACAGACACTAGGAAACCAAGGAACCAAAGAACTAGTATGAATATGAACAGTATCATTATCAGTCTCTTAGGCAGTCTAAGTATTCTATTACAAGACTGTTCTACAAACAACACTATCATCAGTCAGTTACCAAAAAAAAAAACACTATCATCAGTCTCTTAACCAGTCTAAGTATTCCCTTTACATGCCCATTCAGCTATCCTATAAAAAACATACCAAATCGAAGTACCTGTTAAAGATTGTTTAATAACCTCATATAAACCGGAAAGCATAAAAACCCTTATATGCTTTGTGGTGTAGGGTCTACTCCTAATTTGAATTCTGTTTGGGATGTGTCATGTGTGAAAACTGACAACTATGGTCTATCCTACACATCGCAGCAAGGATTTTCGCTTCATATAACCTATTGGACCTCTCAATGCCCCTACTACTGCATCAGTACGTCATCAGTCCTCTTAAAATGAAAGCTTCTATTTTCCTAGACCTTAGAAGAGTACATGCTCGATAGCCATTTGAACCAGTTCCAAGAGTTGCACACAATACTGTGTTCTTTCAATATAAGAAGTTTACCGGCCCTGATAGTTTTTGTTTTAATCATCGCTCTTCTAGTTGTTACATCAGTTTTCATAATGTCAACGTGTGTTAAGCTCCACTGATTAGGTCACCTTTAATGGCAATTACAACTGTTATGCCAGTCATCAATGAAAATTGTTCTACTAAGAAGAAAATATAACGTGTTGCTCCATACTCCAAAGTGCCGATTGCGTAATCCTGCCATTAATTAATTGAATGCAGGAAAGGTATCTTACTCATATGTGGCCAAAATGTACATAAAGCTCGTACAGTGCAAAATGCTTCATATCAAACAGCAAATAAATGTGTAATATTGTCCTCAATTTTGACTATGCTTGGCATTGGCAGTGATTCAAATTTTCGTACCATGCAAAGATTCCTTTCAATGGTTCAATTTGTGCACTAAGTCCAAGGTTTTGTCATCGTCACTAATCATAACTTCACCATGAACCAAAACATGTGAAGGAACATAAAGTAAACTTCTAAATTTGACAAGAGTCTAGCAATAGCTTTGATGGAAACTTACCTTTCTCTGAACTGGATAGAAAAGGGTTTTAGTTTGAAAGGAACTGACCTGAATGAGAGCATGTCACGAACTTTTGGAGCCTTAGGCATATTCATAAATAAGGAGTTCGTAAAGAAAGTCATACGGCGACGAGCTTCCAGATTCATTGGCACATTTATGTCAGATTCCTTTTCAGTCAAAAGAAACTTAAGTCTATGAATCTGTGGCACAAATTGAAAAAGAGAAAGGATAAAGAACATGTGATCATTGTGAGGAATAACTACTGCAAATTTGTTCCAGACAAAAAGTAAGGACAGAACCTTGTCCTTCCAAATTTGATTTTTTCTGAGGCTAATATCTATCTTTTCGAACTTCTGCTCTTTTTTCTCATTCTGCTGTGGGCAAGCTCTATCCAGGATACTACAAGGAAAAACAAAAACAACCCATTCAATTAGCAATCATACATGTTGTGGTCGAATACTGCAAGGATTTTCCAATCGGGCTGTATTCCCAACTTACTCCTTCCCATTAACTGTAATATCCGTATGGATACTCTCCATTATTCCCTGCAGAACTTTGATGATTTGGGATAAATTGACATCGTCATCTTCCTTTAGCTATCAAAATACCAAAATATGACTTCAGAGTCCTGAACTCGCTACGAAGCAGTCCGAAATAAAAGAAACAAATAAATAAGTTACCAAATTTTCTAGAAGCTTCTTCAATCTATCACTAAGGGGTGGGCCGGGTGACATCTCACTCATTTGAAAGTTACTGAGAAATTTTTCCTGTTCGATACAAGTTTCTACTTCCTTGCATATCAGAGTAATGAACCTGCATAAGATGAAACAGATACCAAACTAGCAAGGTGTCCAAGCAAGAGATAACAGAAGCATCAGAAGATCTCAAAGAAAAAAATTCTTAAAAGTTGGATCTGTCTTACTTCCTATCCCCTTCATCTTCCAGAAGAGCGTAAAATAAACCCCTCAGTGCCTCGTAACATTCAATCACTGCTGAACGCATGTATTCATCATTCTTAATCTTCTTAAACAACTTAGCGTCTGAATTTAAGTCTTTTGCCATGTCTAATGCAATCGGAATCTTACAAGAATAAACAACAAAATAAAGAAGTCAATCCAGGAAGATAATAAAAACTATAACCAGTAGGAATCTTGCAAAGACTGTACCTTGCTAGCAAGCAAGAAAAGAGGCCACTGGACAACAGAGAATTGACTTGATGAATCCGGTACAACTACAAGTAGCAGATCCCTTTCTCTGGAAAATAAGATCCAAGACAAAACAACAAATGAATCAATTTCATAACCTAAAATATGTAGCATGCAGGTTTAAGCAGTATTCTCAACCTATTGCTGATCAAGTCTTCTGTCCGCATAGAAAGTATGAATTCGTTCCACATCAGCGAAAATTTCGCAATATCCTCTTTTTCTGGTAAACCACCCTGCTACAATAAGTGCCCACTTTAGGAAAAGAAGTAGCAGAAGTTGTACTAGGTAACAAACTGAAAGCCTTGGAGACATGTTTAAATCTTAGTAGCACGAAGCGGGGGCGGGAGCGGAAGCGGAAACGGGAAAAGGAGCGGGGGAGCAAAGGCACCTAGAAGCTCCTAAGGTTGGGGGCACCTAAGGTGTTTATAGATTATATAAAAATATTTGTATACAAAATATCTTTAAATACTTAACCATTAAAGGAAAAGTGATACTGAAAATTTTCCCAATATTAAAGTATAATTATTGGAAGTTATATATTCTCAATTTGCAAAACATCTTGACTAATATGATTCTCATATTCTTATTTCCACAATGGGATAACTCCCTTAAAAGTAAGAGAACAGTTGCCTTAATGGCCCGATAAGCTCCCATCTTAGTTAGAAGCGAGCTCCCGTCAAGCTCCCATCTTGGGAGCGCCGATCCGAGCTCCCGTCTAGGGATTGCGCCCTTTTTAGAAGCATCCTACTGCTAAGGTTTGAATCCCTTGCATGTACATATCTACTTAGTTCTACACATTTAAGCAAACAAATGAAAAACTCAAATTGTTATGTCTTTCCCTTATCTTTTCTGATGATGGATCAAGACACTTAATGAAAACGGAATGAACATAATCAATGGACCGCTGCAGCATCCCAAGTGTTTGTATCTAACAAAAAAAGGAAATAGGTCTACCGTAAAAGCCAAGAGGTATCAATCTTATAGATGATGGAAACAAACGAAAAACCTACCTTCCTGTCCTTTTCTGATGATGGAACAAGACACTCATTGAAAGCGGAATGAACAGAATCAAATCTGGACCGCAGCATCGCAAGTGTTTGTATCTAACAAAAAAAGGAAACAGGTCTACCGTAAAAGCCAAGAGGTATCAATGTTATAGTTGTCTCAACCAATGATTTGACAGTGAAGTTGCCACTAACCTCACCCAGGTGGCTGAAAGCTCCATAAATTCCACCAACAATGGTTGAAAATATAGCATACCATATTTGTGTATCCATGAAATAGACCTATACACCAACAGATTTAGTACTAGCAAGAGAAATACAAAAGTCATTCACATGTGTGCTTTCCATTCACTCTCACCAGGACAATTGGAGCCCATACAGCAATAACGACACCAATAGTATGAGTCACTGCACCAGTTTTAGGGTGCTACTTAGTTCAGGTTTTAGTCTTAAGAAAAAAATGTGATAATAAGCAAGCAAATGAAAAGTTACCATTCGGGAAAAACTCGTGCCATTTATAGTTACCGACAGTGATCTTCATGATTGCTTTTGTTGGTTTAACTAACGGCGATATCTGTTTGCGAAAGATTGAGAATTACAGCTTAGAAAACTAGAGCCGCAAGTATCAAAGAAAGCAACGACAGAAACTCAAACTGCACAAAAGGCCATTTAATTCTCCTGCCAAGGGTGAATGGTTAGAAAACCAAAATTGAATTTTCTTTGGACTAGTCCTGAAACACACTATGACGAAGATCTCAGAACATAGAAAGATAGAAAATGCCTCGAAGCTTTGAACTTCATCAGGAATACAAGTTCGTCAATGATGAGCCAATTCGGTGGTTGACTTTTGAGGTGGATGCCTCTTGTTCCTTAGAGGATTTTAATATAATAAACTCATGAGGGATCGGGTCATATTAGCAAGATAAGATGTTCTGTAGTCGTGCTACCTCTGTTAAAGTATTCCATCATAAACGCGAGAGCAGACTCATGTACATGTACATAATTCCCTTCCTTCATACTAATATAGCCATATCTGTTGATCTTGCATCTATTTGCACCTTATCAACAGGGTAACAAATACTTACATTTATGTTCCTGCAGTGACACCAACAGACCTAATCCTAAAACCTCTAGGTTTATGTCCTAAATACTACTCATAGCATGTGTCGGAGGCTATAAATTTGAAACAAGTACAATGAAGTATTTTCTTTATTTAATTATGCAAGTATGGAACTGTTTTAAGAAGTATGCACATACACTTCTGTCCACAGGTCATGTATTTGAACACACGTACAGCATATTGGTTGGAATTATCACAACCTTGACTCCATCAAATCACCGGATTCACAAAATTGATAAAACAGAATAAACTTACCTCCACATAGTAGCTGAATGCAAGCTTGCTTATTAGCAGCATGATCCAAAACAGTGTATACCTGAGCACATGAAATTAACTGTTAATACGGTCAAAATGAATGACAAAAAGTGTAAGGAGAAAGAAAGAAAGAAGAGTAAAACAAGACAAAGCTTTCATGTACAAATGCCGAAATTCGCCATTAAAAATCCTTCGATTCATGGAGAGGGCGCACGAGTGAGGATAGGGGAGCGAGTGCAGGATATAGAAAATTCTAAGGTTGGGAGCCTATACGTCAGTCCCACCATATCCATTTTATATGTAAAAAGCAGCACTTGCAT
The DNA here is from genome assembly GCA_020567845.1 of Rhododendron henanense subsp. lingbaoense. Taxonomy (NCBI): domain Eukaryota; kingdom Viridiplantae; phylum Streptophyta; class Magnoliopsida; order Ericales; family Ericaceae; genus Rhododendron; species Rhododendron henanense. Next base: position 31,839,871 of record CM036324.1, read on the forward strand.
CTAACTTCTTCCTCCTACCCACCTGCTTATGTTTGTCTCCTAATGCACTGACCTTAGTTGCAACCGAGTTATTCTGTAGACAAAGGGGCTGGTTCCCACTCGCAAGCTACTAAGTTTCTTTAGGGGTGCTTACACCTTTCAATTGTCAGTCTACTCTGTTAACAACTGCAGCATTACAAATGAAGCGTGTCCTGGGACCCATAACCGTAAGCATGAAATGCGATATTAAGTTTTATAATGTATTGAGAATTTGAAGCCCACATCATTAAATTTATTTAACAAGCCAGACCTTGTGGGACCCACAGCATAAAACTTAAGATGCCATACAAAATTTTATATCTGGCACTGGGAACAGCTTGGAGTAGGTAGTGATAAATTTCAATCACAGCTGATGGAGGTGACAACATTGATGATGGAGGAGAATGAAGCAACTAAAGGATTTGGCAGGTTTGGAACAAATTAATATGATGGACAGCACCAATGCTGATGGAGGAAATTGACAGGCCTAATCAACAAAAATTGTGCAACTATAAAGTGTATAATATATATGAGAGATAATTTGGCAAATGAAAACTTTAAAAATTAAAATGTTTATAGAGGCAACAAATGACGATTGAGAAGATTGACGATTTGGATATGCGTAGATGATGCACAACGACAATGTTGATTTAGAAATCATGAAATTATAGCAAAAATGTTGACTATGGTGTTGCCGACGATGTTAGTGGTGAGGGGAGTGAGGTCAGAGCATAGCTACAAAAAACTATCTTCATCTCTTTTTCTTAATTCTTAATGATCGAGGTGAACGGTGGAGATGATGATAAAGGATATATATAGACAGTTGTTACCTGTGAATAATGATACTACCATTCTATTCTTTAACATGATTGTGTCAAAAGTATCCAGTTATCTACGATAGATAGAAGTCATCGAGGATTAATAACAATCATCGGTAGTATTTCACACGTGCCAAACAATAGTACTGTCAAAATAAGAATCACTAATAATACGATTGGTTTCCAATATGACTTTCGCAACTAGAAGAATATTACTTCAGTTGTGGAGACCCGTGCCTTTTGATTAATTTATTTTTATTAAACAATGTGATTACGTGTAACTAGATAGAAGTTGTCGATGGTGGTTTCTTTTTATTTTTTACTACTATATGATTCCCATTCCCTCAGGCTCGGCTAAGTGCTGAAACTTGTAAGTTACAACAGATTGAGTGATTTGGAAAAATCATTGGAGGTCTTGTTTATGTTTTAAATACACGGAATTTGGTGAGAACGTTCCGTATTATGTCTAGTGTCATTGTGATAAGTTTTACATTGAAGAGCCAGAATTTCCAGCTATGTTTAGGACATGATTGCTTCAATAAGAACCCTAGATGCATTGCCCAATTCACTATGATGCTCCTCTATATACCATCACTTGTAGAAAGGGTTCACTATGATGCTCCTCTATATACCATCACTTGTAGAAAGGGTTCACTATGATGCTCCTCTATATACCATCACTTGTAGAAAGGGTAAAAGCGTTTGAACATATATGAGTTGTGTTTTAGGTGCTAACGGGGCCAAAGGTGTTTGATGATTATTTACTCTATTAAGTGATTTTGGTATGTTGGACTTGTTTTCAAGGCTAGTATGTTTGAATAAATGAAAATGTGATATAGGGGTAATAGTTATATGCTTATAAGGTGCGTGATAAAATGCCTAGGAGAAAAGATAAACTCATCCTTGTGATTAGACACCACACTTGATGATGATTGTAGTTATATTTACTTACTTTCTTTCTTTGTAAAATATTTTGATTCGGCAATGATTTCACTAATGTGTAAGTGGATTCTAAATTATACTTCTTTGAGACTATGATTGAATTAGAGAATTCTTCTTGAAGTTTTGGGTAATTATATTTGGTTTGGATACTCGGTTTATGAGTTTGGTATGATTGGTTTATTGGTTTTAGAGTTGTAGTATTGTGAGCATAGTGATGGTCCCTAGGGATCACATTCGGTGAAAGTCCGGAAACCCGCACGGGGTAGGTGTCCTTGTGCCTTCGGGTTAGTAGCCCAAGAAATGTGTTGTTTTCTATTGCTTTCATAGGATGGAGTTTACATATACATGTTTCGACACTTTGTGGTGTGATAAATAAATGATGATTAGTTTTGGCACTTACAAGCTAGACTTATAAGGAAAATTGGATTTTGTATGAGAAGTTGGAACGTGGATACTCAATACGTACATGGAGAGGAATCACTGGGTCCACCTACGGGTGTGTCACCAGGAATTATCTCTTGCCAAAGGGGACCACGGGATCCCAAATGCCCAGCAGTAGCAATCGCTCGAGACCCGTACTAGACCCACCAACGGGTGAGATGCTAGGCGGGGGGACCACAGGATCCCAAATGCCCGGCACGGGCAATCGCTCGAGACATGTACTAGACCCACTAACAGGTGAGGACCGTGAGGTGCTAGGCGGGGAACCACAGGATCTCAAATGCCCAGCAGAAGCATTCACTGATGATACTTGACGATGAAATGACAATGTGATACAAAGGGACATGATAGGTGAAACTTGTGATTTAGAATGAATGGCATGGGTGTATGAGTTCCTTGATGTCTGTAGTTGTGATGTGTCATATGTGTTGTCTTGTTCAAAGTATCTTTGCTCGCATTACGATTTCCTTAGTATTTGTCATCTCATATGCATTTAGAATTTGAGTTATTCTCGTGTCGGATTATTTTGTTAATTATTTCGGTTGGATGCTTGAGAAGTAAAAATCACTATGTATTCATTTGTTCTATGTTACGATATATCCAATTGTTATCTTTTGGGCTAATTAAAAGGCAAGTTTTCTTAGAATATTGAATATACTCATAGTTCGACTTATTCAAAAAAGAAGAAAAAGTTAACATCATGTGTGTGCATTTTGCTTGTGTTCTCTTATCTTCGCATTTAGCACGTTTCTTATTGAGTTTCGACTCACGTTGTTTATTCCAACATTTTTCAGGTGACGAAGAGAAATTTAAGATTTTGAGAAAGTATGTTGTACCTACACTTTTGAGAGAGAGTGATAGAAATTTGGAGTTGTCATGTATAGGCATTCTAACTTATTATGAGGGAATTGTAAACTCTTAAGAAAATGTAACTTACTTTGAATGTGAACCAAATTTTTTTATGAAATCTTATCACATATGTATGCAATTTGAATTGGTACTGTAGCTTTTGACTTGGACCTTGCTATAAAGATATTCTTTCTTCTAAAATTTATTGATGACGTGCCGTTGAACTCACGTGCTCAGGTCGTGTGAGATCAGGGCATGACATCAGTAGCATCTACTAGAGTATATTTGAGTTAATTATTCTTAGGATCTTATGGTTGCTACAGATTTTCTCTTGGTTGTTGGCCCTTTTTCTATATTCTTTGGGATTCATTTGCTTGAAAGGTTCTATCCTACTTGGAAGCACGATTGTTTCTAGACCATCCTGATGTTCTTAGCAGATCCTTACTTGGGGTTATGGAAACTTGAGCGTACTCGTCACTCCTTGTAGAAGGATCCTGCAACTGAGGATAAAACCAAGGGCAACCAGAAAAAGCTGGCACCAAATTGGAAATCTAGAAATCTAATGCAGCATCCCCTGTCCCCCTCTTTTGAAGAGAGAGAGAGAGAGAGAGAGAGAGGCCTAAAAGAAAAGAACTATGATAAAAGTGAAACATTGTTTTCTTACTTCAGAAGTGTGAACATTCCTTCATGCATTCCCCTACCAACATATAGCTTTGGCTGCAGTAAAATTGACAAAAGATAAGAATATAGTACAAGAGAACAATAGTTTTACAAAGGTGACAAAAGTATTTGTGCTTGCCTGTGCCCACCACATCACGGAAACAATTATCCGCAAGTTTGAACGCTCCAAACGATTCCGCAAATGTGGAACGAAAAATAGTAAGGCCGCCAATACATTTGGCATCAAATAAACAGCAATGCAATAGCTATAAAATGACTGGTACTGCCAATCTCCGGTCCATTGACTGAAGAATTTCACCAGTCCTGTTGGATTCAGCACAGATTTTGAATAAGCTATTGGGAGGACAACAAGCCAAAAAGCTGCAACCGCAAATTTCAGAAGGTAGCGAAGGATCTGATTAAATCTCAAGCTTCCCCAGGCATGCCAACTAAGGATTATATCAAGTGTCGCTGCGTAACAGAAGAAAGATTTTGATAAAATACAGGAACAGCGTGCAAAATCAAACAGGGTACAGAAAGCGCAAAATTGTACGTGCTACAAGTACATCAGAAGTGAGGGCACTGGAGTTACCTTGAAAAAAATTGAGAAAAGCAGAAGTAATGAAAATGCTCGAAACATGTTTGGTGACATCCGCATCAAAAATGTTAGCAAGAGATCCACTCCATGCAACAATCACCATAGCCTGAAATAACAAAATCGCTGTTGATATTATTCCTTGCTGAGATCAATGAACCAGGTAAACAGGCTGAAAGAGTACCTGGAAAGCCGCTATAAAGAATATCCACAACCGGTCAAAACTTCTGTAAAGGTGCCAAAGTGTACGGATTTCAACAAAATTAGTCTTAGGCTTCCTCTTCTCTGAAGTGACCTGATTTTGTCCCTGCAAATTTACACTAAGGTTAATACAAGCATCTCCAAGATTTCATCTCAAATACGAGACATCGATATAAATCCTACTATGTTAAAAACATATTCTCTTGATAAGGACCATTCCAAGGATGTATTGCCTTGTTAAGTTACTTCAACAGTAACTTTGGGTTATTGCTTCAGGGATCATATATTGTAGAGGTAGAGTATTAAATTTGCTCCAAAGGGTTCAAGGAAACCACAAATAAATTCAGAATCGGGTTTCAAATGGACCCAAATATTTATGAAAGGAACTGAAAGAGAGGCTGAATCAACTGCTAAAAAAGCATATCCATGTGAGAATTTCTACTCAAAAAGAGGGGAGATCAAACTTATAAAGAAGCAAGTAAAGAATACTTGCTGGATGAATTAGAGATAATAAAACATTAATATAGACAAAAAAAAAAGAGAGCATAAAAACTCAAAAATTCCTCCAGAACTTCAGAGATAGTTACTAGAAGTAAAAACTTATAAGTTGGTTGTAAAGTGCTGAACAAATATTGCACTATAACATTGGGCAAATTAAAGAGCACGTAAACAAGCACCGAGCAGATACAACAAGCGTCATCATTGTGAAGCGAAGTCCCACATCGCCTGGGTACCAAAGTAATATGAAGTATATAAGCGTAAGGGCACCCTCACTTCATCAGCTAGCTTTTAGGGTTGAGTTCTACCCAAGAATGTGTAACATGGTATTAGAGCTAGATACTAGAGATGGGTAGGGTGCGTGTCTATGGCCTGGACGCGGCAGGTACTGCCGAGTGAGCACGTTGCGAAAGAGGGAGGGCATGAAGCGAAGTCCCACATCGCCTGGGTACCAAAGCAATATGAAGTATATAAGCGTGAGGGCACCCTCACTTCAACAGCAGTTGAGTTCTACCGAAGACTGTATAACAATCATAACTCATTTAATACCAAAAAGACGGTGGAAAAAAATGTTTAAAAGACTATTCTAGTAGCAATATGTAAACTTTAAAAACATGTTTCGCAATCAGTATAGACTTTGGGCTGCTTGTAATGACAACAAGGTAAGAGTATTTCCTATAGTAAGAGAATTTGCCTCTCTAGATTGAATCAGAATGCTACTCGAACAGAAATAATAAAGCAAATATGAGCTAATTTTGGAAGAAACAACAGTAATACAAGCAGGATGAGAAAATGTGGGGCTAGGTTATGCTGCTACTAACATCTCATTGGTTGTAATTGATCATGGTCAACAAACGATCCAGTGTTTGATACCACCATCAAACTTGAATTGGACGTTTGAAGCCCCAAATGAACAACTCTAAGTATTTTCAACAAGGGGAAAGCAATAATAGAAGAGAAGACATGACAGTATTTTTAAGCTAAGGATACACGTAATCGAGTTCATTATAGAGGGATTGCGACCTATGCCCCTCCTTCAAGCTAAAACAGTTGAAACTGATGTAGATATTAGAAATGTGTTTATTTAGGAGCTTTAACATGGTTGATCTGCACGTAAGTATGGACCATGAACTTCATCATTTTGATTCTGTGTGAGTTCATCGTTATTCAATTTCAGAGCCAATTATGTTTCTTTCTGCTATGAAGACAACCAAAACTCTTCAAATTTGCTTTTTTGTTCTCTTTCTTTCTGCTAGATATTCCCATTATAGACATGAATGTAGCCTAAACTTATTTGCACATATCGCCCTGCTAAACAACATTATGCATTGAGAACATTGAAGGAAACACATATATTTGCACATATCCCCTTAGCTTTTGGGGCTCGCCCCTTTTATAAAACGGAAATTGTTCCAATTTTTTTTATTGTTGAAGGAAACACATATATGAGGACCATCATCAGAATTCTAGATAGTTTGGATATGTATTACATACCGCATGTGGAGGTTGTTTCTCATCTGAATTTACAAAAAAATCTGCTTTGTGGTCCATTGGCCAACCCAATTTAAAACATTTGCGAGTCCTGGAAAATGGACAGAAGCCTCAGCGACCAAAAAATAGTTCTAGCGTGAAAATATGCATTCAAATAACTTACCAGAAATATTCATTTAAATCATCATAGTTTCTCCATGCCGAATGACTTGCTTTACCACCTTTGTTTTTCCTTGCTTCCTTTTTCACCGAACAATGATAATTAAGAGACAAATGTGCATATAGTATGTAGGAAAATGAAAGTAGCAGCAGCCAAGTAGTATGATAACTACCTTCCGTATGACCTCGTAAATAGGAACCACAACATCCCGCAGAAATGACTCTCTGTCACGTGCTACAGGGTGGTGTTTCCTAAATATAATTTCATGAATCTCCTTTGCCATCTAATTATTAAGAAACAAAAGTGTTATTCTCTTACAGAAAGGAGACAGTAACAAGCAGTTGGACCAGCTATGACATTTATCAGAATGGGCAAGATTCATGAATCTAAATTGTAACAATTTTGGCATTATATATGAACAATATTCATTTTATGTTATACCCATACTACATATGAGTAGTTACCCCACAAATGATTTTATCACGTCCACAATGATGGACCAAGATGAATAGTGTTGAGTTTGTCCCACATCGGTTAATTATCTCCTCCAAAACTAGACTATGAGCCTAGGCGGCCTCTCCACTATTTGCCAATTGGTTTGGAGTTGGATGTTTTAACAAATAGGTTGCCCAAAATGAAAGGAAAAAGGAGAGCTACGATGGCATCAAACCTCTGAATGAGCTACTATATGCATCAATTTTGAGCGAGAATAAATGAAGCTAAGAAAACAAGGAATAAGGTAACTGGTCTGAGTTTATGATGAATTCCCCATATAAATACTCCAAATAATTATTACTCCTATATCGGGAGAACATAGTTGTGGTGTACCGTGTACTTGCCCCCCAGAAAAACATAGTTGCAGTGGAATTCTATAACTGAATCGTAGTCTATAACCGCAAGGAAAGACCATATAGGAGACACGTTAATGAAGTTGCAACAGCAATGAGAGACACTTATATTGCTAGTCATTAAATGAAAAGAAACGTACATTGTGAAAAATATAGCAAAGGCACTCAGGCATAAATCGAATATTTGAGGCTTCACCCCAGATAAGAAGATATAGTCCAGTGTAGATAAGCTCGAGCTGTTGTTTATTAGAACCCTGTGGAGTACTGCAAACCAATAGAAAGCTTTAGGCGTATGTGGTTAGAGCATCCTAAGAAATGCAACTGAAAGATAATTCGAAGGGTCTAAGAATGAGCAACAATTTACTTACTGAAGATTATGTTTGAGGTGCAAATAATCACACCACGAGCGGTAGTTTTTGAAAATTTTATCCTTCAGTATTTTTACAGTGGCACTTTTCAACTGCAATGAAGTTTGATAAGAATTTTCCAATTAGAACATGGAGAGATGGAAAGCAACACTGCTAGGGAGAAACAAGGAGCAGATAAAATCTAATTATGCATACCAATAACACATATACAAGTTTACAAACATTCAGAAGTGAAGTAGGAAGATTTACCAGGACAGAGCCCTCAGTGTTATTATGGTTTCTCACATCGATATTTGCAAGTAGCATTATTAAGTGCTCCCGTTGATTTGCCTCATTACCTTCCTTCAATCCCAGAACAAAAGAGAACCAAAAATATAATCAGATGGGGGGAGTTTTTTCCCATCTGTTTGTATAATGTAACAAGAAAACCAATTACAGCAATCAAAACTAATGAGATAATAGTCCCAGTATTCTCGTCCCAAATAAACAATCCGTGTCAATGGAAGGATGTACATAATAAATCTATGACTCTGGAAAAGTGATAATTGCTGAAACGCATACACAAAGGCCCCTTATTTATCCTCGTTAAGTCATTGATCCATATTCCTCGGTGTGCTTTGTGCCAACTCTATAATCACAGCTCACGGGAGCTCATTGCGTGGACTTTGAATTAAACAATAAAAACGGGGAAAAAAAAAAAGACTAAGAGAATACAGAGCAGAACCAAATTCAGATCAGCTCGCTCTGATACCACATCAAATCTGTAAAAGAAAGTTTGGAGATAGAGAAGAAAGAAGAAAATTGTTGAAGTTTGTCCCATATTGGTTAATTATCTCCTCCAAAACTAGTATATGAACCTGGGCGGCCTCTCCACTCATTGCCAATTGATTTTGAGTTGGATACTTTAACATGGTATCAGAGCTAGGGTTTACGAGACTTTGGTTCCCCTTGTTTGTGTCATAAGTGCACCGTTTGTTGTGATCCATGTGTTATGGATCGTTTGTTTAACTCTCCACGTGGGAGTCGGGGGTCGCACGTGCGGAGAAGTGTTGGAGTTTGTCCCATATTGGTTAATTATCTCCTCCAAAACTAGTATATGAGCCTGGGCGGTCTCTCCACTCATTGGCAATTGGTTTTGAGTTGGATGCTTTAATAAAAAATAACACAGAGTTTTTGTGGTCTGATCTTCATGGCCTACGTCCGCAAACACAAACACCATGGACTACATCATTCTCAATCACCTGGGCCATTTGTATGTTTTAAATATATATAAAACGAACTAGAACCAGTTTAGTCTCCACTCCCACTGATGTGATCGGGGAGGGGGTGATTGAGTGCAGATCTAACCTTTGACATTATATTTTCGTTAATGACGCAAGATACATAAATATAACAAATATATAGATAGGTTGTTTTCCAATAACCGCAATATAGTAGTAAATCATGCCCATAATTCAAGAAGTTTAAATAAACCTTGAATCCACGATCACGTCCAAAAATCATGGGACATCTATTTCAACAACTCAATTCATTCAGACAAGGCAACATTAGCATGAAGATTAGTGGTATCAAGAGCCTCATACTAGTGAAGCTGATAAGGTAAGGTCTTCAAGTCTCTCTAACAGAGTAAACAACTACAAGTTCAGCGATTTTATTGGTTCAGCTAAGACTATACCTAAGGAGGACAAAAAGAAAAAAGGGAGGAAACACAACAATATGATGCAGAATGGGGGAGGGGGCAAAAGCGATGACATTTAGCATAAAAATTTACCTGAAACCCAAATATTGAGGAAAGCCAATGAAGAATATCAACGACAGACTTGTCCTTGTCCTCAAGCATGGGAAGATCAGCCACATTGTGCAGAGCTTGAATTGCCGCTTTGATCTATTTTTTTCCGAGAAAGTGTAAACAATAAATGGAGGGGGGGGTGGGAACCAGGGTAGCAACAACGTATTAAAAAGGATGAATTGACATTGAAGCCAATAGAAATAAGATTACAAATTAATGCAGCTTGTATACAACCTTGGGAAGTTCCATAATTGCTGGTTTGACCCCAAGAGTAGCAAAAGGGAGAATATTGAAGTGTTGATGTCTTTTCTCCTCAACTTCTCGGGCATATCTTTGCGTCTATTATTACAACTTAATCAACTTAGAGTCTTAGAGTAAAATAACTCAGTCTGCACCAGATGAAGTGGCAGGAAAAATTATATAAATCTAACCTCATCTTCAATTTTTTCACTTGGTACAACTGTGTTCAGCACGTCATACAACACCGTAGCAATCTGAAATATGTTAGCCATCTCATCCCTTCAACAGATATGAATGGCAAACCAACAAGTTAAACACAAAAGGAATAGAAAATGTTCAAACAAATTTTGGATTCAACAACTTAAACTCAAGCCTCACGGTGTTTTTGTATATTGGCCCTGTTTGATGTTCTTTTCACAAAAATTCTGATAGAATTTTTGGATTTCTTTTGGATCATTCGTTGCAAGCTGAGGTTTTGTCTCCTCTCCTTCCTGCAACCAACACAATTTGAGATGTTTAACAAAAGAGACGGCGTTTAATAAAAAGCAAAGCATAGGTGCGACTTTAATCAGATAATAGAAGGGAATGTTGAATGTAGCACTTAAAATGGATGTATATGTGCAGACAGCATGATCAAGTCAACACGTCTCAGAAGAAATTGAGCAGCTGGACGCTCAACGGTTGTCCTCTCCAGATATTCCCCAACCTTAGAGTCTTAGACCAACCATATTCCACCACCTACCCCAGAGCAACCCATTTCAGATAATCATATGAAAATCTTACACACAAATGAATGTGACACCTTACAGTGTGAGCAGCACAGTGATGCACAAGGAGATGGCTGATAGCCTGATACTGATACCATAACCATTGAGCTAGCTAAATACATGAAAGTCTGCCATCCTGATGAAGTCCAATCGATCACCGGAATAATTATACATCAGACCACCACTTAATCAAAAGAGAGGCTATTGACAGGGCTGCAGAATCTCACAAGTCACAGCCCTTAAAAAAAATAGTTCCACTGTCCTGGCAATAGTAAAGACTGCACCAAAGGCCTTCTTACCTTTTCTAAGAAAAATCCTATTTGAGCAGCACATGTTCGAGTTTAGGAAGCTCAAATTTCATCCAAGAAGATTTGAACAATTGTCACTCTGATCGACAACAAGAAATCAGAAGGCTCTGCTGCCAATCAGTGTTCTCACAACTTGGTGATTGCATTCAAATTAGAAGACTCTGCAGTTACAATCATCTTCACTTACTTTTACTTTTAGCAACAATGGACTGCATGCTCCAGAGCATTTTGGTAGATATACAGTAACAGACGTAACGGTTTTCATACAGTGGAACGATGGGCAGGATCAATTACCAGGATCTTCAAAACGTCTACCATTAGACACATTTTACCCGACCACCCTGTTCCCACTTACTTCACTTAAGTTATACTCGTCCATAAAAAACAAGCTCGGTGCATTGTTATTGTTTTGGGAAGACAAAAGTTCCAATGTCATTTACAATACAAAATCTCATGTTTAACTCCCACCTCCAAAAATAAGCCTAGTAACGGAAGAGCCACTTTGATCACAGTTAGAAGCTTGTCAATCAGAGGTCAGCAAATCAAAGTCATACAAAAAAAATTACGCTGCAGGACGTAGCAGAAATGCTGACAGTCCACTAACATATAAGTATCTTCTAACCTTTCAATCAAAGAGGTTGCGAGAACTTGATAACATGCAATTTAAATATAGATCCAACCTTCAGGGCCTCATTGAACTTCATGGTAATTTGGGATTTGTTGTACGCTAGTTACTATTTTTACCAACCACAAACAGTTCCTATTTCACCCCAAAAGCTCTAACCAACACTCTAAGATCACTAATCCCAACCTTTACTATCACAAACTAAACCATAGACAAGCATTGTTCTAAATTATCTAGTCACTCCTACTTCAAAGGTCCTGGTTATGAATCCCGACACATCCTCAATAAACTACACTGTCCTAGGGTAATAAGTTTCTCAAACTTGCAACACACACGCAGGTTTATCTCTTTACATCGACTAGTTCCAGTAAAGTGGGACAGCTGGAGTACAAATTGTAAACCATAATCACTAACTGATGGTTCGTGGACTACCTTTTTTTTGGACAGATGATGAGAATATAACCCCTTACCCCTACCACCCTAGACCCCTACCACCCTAGACGTCCAACCAAAACTGTAACTTCTGCACTTGAATGACTTTGGCATGGTTGCTTGAAGATTATTGATGGTAAAAAAGAGAGAGAGAAACTAACTTCAGTGTATCTCTTACATACAAACACATCCTCTGGTACATAGACTTGTGAAACATACATGATTACAAGGAACCTCACACATATGAAAAGCCCAGTGATATAAAGTTAACCTCCCTATTAAAGAAAGGGAATACCTTAAGAAAAAAGAAAGGAAGCAAATGTAAGAAACAAAGCAGTAAAACAATTATTGTAAGCATCTACCTTCTCAAGTCTGAATTTGAACTGGCGAACCCAACGTCCACTTAATGTTGGATCAATCCGATGAGCTTTCTCAAATGCATGGACGCGGCCTAATCCCATAAATTAAGTAATTTAGATGGTCTAATAGAAGAGAAACGAATGGTTCACTGATATCGACAAAAGACCAAGTATTATTCATTTCGCATGCCAAATCTATCCAAATGTAACATGCTGCAAATGCAAAGGTATATTGTGAAAACAAAAACAAAAGCTACAAAAATAAATCATCATCTTTGTCAGAAAACAACCATCCATAGAGTATTAGTTTAAGGGTTAAATACCTCGACTACCCCTCGAAATTTAAATCTTTGTCTCGCTCACCCCCTCTTAGAATTTCGCCTACGGCCAGACCTTTTCATTAAAGTTTTCATTTGGAGGACCTATGTACATTGGACGGAAATAATGAAAAGACCAAAATACCCCCACATTCTTCCTTCCCCTTCCTGGCACACACAGAGAAGACGAAGAAGAAACACCCCCCCCCCCCCATCCCCGAAGCCAGAGACGGAGCTATATACAAGGCGTATATATATTATCTTTTTTATATTAAGTGTTATTTAGACATTTAAATACTTTAGACTGTTCGTTTTAAGTCCTATAATCTAACCCCTCTCTCTCTCGGCGCACGGTCTCCAATCAATTTTTTCTTCAATTATTACCCTCGATTCTCTTTCTATCTCTCTACTCATTATCCAAAAAAACCTCCTTCAAAATCCAAACCAAATAAACTCTTAGATTTTCGAATCTTAAAATTTCAAAATTTATTGTTAATAGTTTGGCCCCGTGTTTAAAAAATTCTGGTTCCGTCTCTGCCCAAAGCCCTCCTCCAACTCCGTAAAAACACCAAAACCCTAGTCCCCTCCTCCTCCCACCACCGCCCTCCCCCCTCCCAAACCACCATCCTCTTAAAAGGCCTCCTCAAGCTAGTTCCCCTCCCAATTGGCCGGGATTGGGCTGGGGAAATCGATCCAGATCAAGCGACCATAAACGCCATCCAAGCCAGGAGGGAGCGGCAGTCGATTATTTGCACATTACATCTCTCTCTGCAAAATCTTTGGAGTGCTGATGGAGATACACAATTTAGGTATTTAACCCTGTTAACTAGTCATTTACTTGCTGTTTGATAACATGGGTCCGATGCATATTTCACAGGTGAAGGGATCGTCGTCGGGTTCGGATTGGGAGGGCGGTGGGGGTTGTTCTTGTTGGGGTTTTGTTGAGTTTGCGTTGCCCATTAATTGTGAAGTTTGGTTTTGAGTGATGAATGGAGTATTATTGTTGGGTTCTGTTTTGGGTCTTTTTAATTGGAATTTTTGTTGCAGAATGGGAAAGATTTTGGAAGAAGGAGGAACTCTTGGATACGGAGGAGTTCTTTTCCGGTTGGAACTCACAGACTGTGATTGGATTATTCCCTCAGACTCTGGGTTTTTGGTTTATTTCGAGTTTGATCGATGGTGGTGTTTTCGGGTTTGATTTCGGTTTGATCGATGGTGGTGTTTTCTACTTCGATCGATGGTGGTAGTCGCCGGGTAGTGGTTGTCGATGGTGGTCGGTGGTGGTTGCAGTTTGGTGGTGGTGATTGTGGTGTCTGGTGGGGTGGTGGTGGTGATTCCAGGGAGAGGGAGAGGGAGATAAGGGGGAACATTTTATCCTTTTTGAAATAATTTAGGTCAATGGAAGGGATGTACGGAACAAAAAAACCTTTAATGAGAGGTCATTCCGTAGGCGAAGTTTTAAGAGAAGATTTGTCTCGTGAGAAGAAGAGATATGTTTACGCATTTAACCCTTTGTTTAACCAAGAAGTGGTAGGGAAAACCATACAAGCCGTCAAATATAATTAGTAAGTACTACATATGAAAAGCAGAGTCCCTTAATTATTTCACCTTCCAGTGGAAAAAAAGTCTCTAATCAACACTTACCGTTTGTAACTTCCTCGTTAGCACGAAATTAGAAAGAAGAAGAAAAACATCTCCTCTCTCATGGATTATGCTTGCCCTCCCCACAACTTTTTCACCTCACATTGCTTAAGTGCATATACATTTGTTACTTTCATCCAAGAATGGAGTTACCTAATCTAAAAGTGATAGATGTAAAGACAATGGTTTTTTCTATGATCTACCATAAGTCGGCGGACTTTCCAATTAACAACAGAAACAACACGATTTAGCATTCCTTTGTTCTAACTTAGGGTCATTTGGCAAAATAAATCAAATAACTTATTTTTTTGTCCTTATTTTAAAAAAAAAACACGATTTAGCATCCATTTGACTTACTTTGCCAAACCAACCCTTATTTAAATTGACTTATATTTCGAGTCAAATTTTCTTTGTAAAAAACACTGAAAAAATACTGAAAGCAAAGTAAAGCAAAATCAGATTTATCCCCTCATCGGGACGTATATGAAAGTTTTAAGTGTTTTGACAAGAGTTAAAACAAGTTCACTAACAAATAAAAATGGCTAATTAAATACATGGAGAGGCCTAGTTGTTTTAACGGTCTGTATTGTTAGAATAATTAGAATACCACAAGGAGTTGAACTCCTGGCCCCTAATTGCACTCTTGATGTCATACCGCCAAAGGCCTCTCGTGTAGAGACCCATATATTAATTGGAAAATTCTAAAATCAGCCCAATGGACTGACAATAGTAAGTGTGTGAATGTGTATTAAAGGGTATAAAAAAATACACAAAAATACGTATTTTTCTTGTCATTTAGTGTGTTTATCGTCAGCCCAGTAGGCTGACAATAGCAAGACCGATATTAATTTCAATAATTTCTTTAATGTTTTATAAATGTTTATGATATAATGTGAATGATTATTTGGATATATGTTGTGGGGTCAAAATATGATGGTATGGAACTTGGAGGATTAATGATGTGGTTATGCATTTGAGGAAGGGTACAAAGCGTAATTGGATAAAAAGACCAGGAAGTACTTCATTCAAGCATTTTATCATTGAACCGTTCAATGGAAACTGCTCGGATGAAGCACTTTTCGGTCTTTTTTTTGTTGATTCCTCACGGTGTCCCTTAAAATCACAATCTGAACACATTGAACGGTTCGGATCATTGAAAATTGATTGGAAAAGAGAAGGTTCGCATTTTAACAAAATTAGGGATCCCTTACTGAATCCGTGGTGTGTATATATATATGTATTTACCTAATAAAACACAAGGGGTGTGGGCCTCCACACAAACACAAGTTGATCCAATGGATGAGGTGTGCTCTCCAACTCTCTTAAGAAAATACCCACACTCTTACAAATATATTACAAAAATGTCATCGGTTCTTTTTACCCATTGCTCAGCTTCTGGTGTTGGCATAAAAAAACAAAAATATATTACGAAAATGCATATGCCTACTACATGGGGTGCGTAGTGCCGTAAGCACGGGCAAACACTAGTATATATAAAATTCCTCACTTTCCCCACCTACCTCTCTCTCATCTCTCACATGCTATTTCCCTCTTTCACCCAAAATTCTTGCTACACCGCCATAGATCTTTGAAACCCACGCACATCTCACCAATATCTAGTATTCTCGGCTTTCTGATCGCGTGGAAAAAGAGCTCGAAAGAGTTTCTTTGGGTGGAGTTCGACTTTGAAGTCTAGAGCTTGATTGAACTTGGGTTTGAGCTTTCAATTTTTGAGGTAGGGATTTCTCGCTTTTTTATGTGTTTATGAGTAGATTCGGTGCCTAAATCTTGCTTTAGATCATTGTTTTGAAGTTTGGTGTTTGCCCTTGAAATCTGAAAAAAATCATGCAGAAAATTACCTAGTTGCTACTGGTAGCACCTTTTTGCTCCTACTGTAACCAACTCTTTGATGTGAATATTGTGTTTGACTCCTACGATAGCAGGAACAGAGCTAGTATTTTATTCTAGTAGTGGCGAAATGCATATTAAAAAAATAAACAAATGCATTACAATATAAATATTATCGACTCTAGAAAAAAATTAAAATAACATAATAAAAAATATAGTAAATGATGTTTTTCATTTGCACATAGAGTACGAAAAAAAATTAACTTTAATTTAATCTATCTACTCAAGTGAGGCATCTTGAATTGTGTCCGACGCTTTTTCATGTCGTTAAAAGTATCGATGATAAAATCTAGTTTTGAAATACTTTATTGGGTCTCCTATCTTGAAAAAAAAATTAGAGGATTAAGGACTAGCATATAGCAAAAAATAATGTAAAAATCCAGTGGTGGCAGGTCTTTATAAGTTAGGGATATTTTTTTTAAAATCCTTGTTGTGGCGACCACCGCCACTAGATTCCATGGCTCCATCCTTGTATGGTATCACCTTTTTACCCCTACAGCCCTATCTTGTTTTTTTTGGTCAAACGTACCAAGTTTCTATTCTGAAATTCCATATTGACCCCTATCGGTGCACCTTTTACACCTACCGGTAGCCCATTTTGTGCATTACCGGTAGCACCTACAAAATTTTGTAGACTTTCCTATTTGCTCATTCTAAGTCCGTGGTTAATTCTATTGGGCTATTTTATACGTATTCATGAGTTTGTGGACATTGTTATGTGTGTGACACGTGGTATATTCTGTATTGACTTAAAATATTTGTTGAAGTTTGAAATGAGACATGTGTAGTGTTACGGTTGTTTATCAATTGAAATTGGATTGTTTTTCCTACTCACATAAGATCGGGTTCCTAAATGTATATCTTGATACGTGTTTGAGCGATGGACATATGATAGATTGTTAACTTGATTTGATAGATTTTGTTAAATGTTGGAATGAGAATAAATGATTCATTGCGGATATGTTAGTTGATTGAAATGAGACAAGTGGACACTTAATGAATGACATGAATGAGGCCCACCAGCGGATGAGATGCTTGGCAGGGGGTATCGAGATCCCTAAACATACCCGACCCGACACAAGCATTCACTCTTGACACTTGACGAGAAAATGAAAACGATACGAATATGATAAATATGGTTTATACTGTGAGACTATGAAAGTATTGGGTAACTATCTGAGCAATGAATCTTCTAAGTTATGTTTGCTCCTTGTATTAGAGATATCGTACTGTGTTTTGGATACTTTATTCTACTTGTCATCTCATTTGCTTATAAAGTTAGTATAGTTTTTCTACTGAATTAGGGTAACTCAATCCTTTATTTTTCAGGTGTAAATTCAGGACAGTAGCATGGAGCGTTGTGCAAGCATCGATTGAAGATTCTTTTGAAAGCTGATAGGGAAGGATTACTTTAATTGCTTTTGTAAATCTCCTTTGAAGATGAAATTGTAAATTTTGTTGTAAATCCTTTTGACTAAGGATAGCTGTGAACAGGGTCCCCTGGGGCACAGGCCTACCAGGCACCTTGGGCCTCCAATTTTGGGTCCAATTATAGTGCTCCGTAATAGCAGAAACATAATAAATAGGAATATTATGTATGTCAACTATTTCTCAAGAGAGTTGATGTAGTTCGGCGGTACGGTATATCCGTTAAATATGTGAGGATACGAGTTTGAATCCCAATCCTAGCTCCTTTACCTTTTTAATGCGAACATCTTTTGAAGGTGTACAAAAAAATAGTTTTGAAATATTGCAGCTGGGATTCGATCCTGCGATTCCCAATAGGTGTGACTAGCAGAAGCCACTATGCTACAAGCCTTTTCTGTTAGTACTTAATTCAAAATACAAAAAGTAAGAGGTCCCATTTTCGAACCCCGCAAGGGCCTCAAAAATTTTAGGATCGGGCCTGGCCGTGAACACTTACTTTTCTTTTGTATTCCGTACTTATGAAAGGTTGGGCCGTTGTACCAAGGATGTAATATTTTGAAACGTTAGAACTGTAATTTAATGATATGGGAAAATGATTAACTCTTTTGGGGGTAATATGCCATATATTATTATTGTGAGTATTTTATTTATGAAAAGTTATATTTATTTATGTTAAAAATCGAGGGCGTGACATCTCAGCTTACATGGGAGAAGCCTATGGTACAACATCAACCAAAAAAACACATACCTAACATAAAAAAAAATGCGAAGTTGAAAAAAAAAAAAAAACTAACCAAAAGAATACGTAATCATTTTGGGTTTATTGTACACCCGTATTCGAAACTTCACCAAACATGCAAAACAAGTACCATAACAATGCATAACGAATGAGCCCAAAAATATGCATACCATACACCAAAAATATGCATATCATGCTCCAAATATATGTGAACCACATACTTTCAAGTTACATCCTTGTATAACTAAACGAAAAAATGCATTACAAAAACCAAAAAAAAAAAAAAAACCGTAACAAATATCAAAAAGTTGCTTAACATTTCTACAATACACCTAGGCGGACCCTAAATCACATAATGCGTGCCGGACCATGAGCCTGAAAGCGTCTTTCAAGAATATCTCAACCTACTAAAATGCGCGAAAAGCAAGGATTGATAGCACAAAGCGAAGGTCCCTTTGAAAGATTATGTGAAGGGTGTACCCCGTGGCAAATACACAGTGAGACCAATGGGGGCACGGTCCCCGCTGCAATTTTCAATAATTTCAATAGTCTTAACTAATAAAGACAATGACAATTTGTATCCAAAAAACTTTCATATTTTCCCTCTTATAACACTTACATCCCAAGTATCTTTGTCAAGTTTTCAAAAAAGTTTCTCTTTTTTACGTATTTATTTTTCATAAAGATTCATTATCTACATGTATATTATAGCAAATTATATGTTTTAATTTCATTTCTTTTATAATATAGTTGTTTGCTATAAGTAAAAAAAAGATAGTAGAAAATTCTAAAACTATTTCTAATGGTGCCTCTAAGAGCTAAATTTCTGGCTACCATTTCGTGTACGGAAATTCTAATCGCAAGGACGGATTCGCAGGGATCCACGCAAGGAAAATTGCGTTTGGGCCCATTCCGGGTCCCAAAAAAATTTAGAAAAATATCCATAAATTTTTGAATATTGTTTTATGAAGCCCTGTAAAAAATCAGCTCCAGCGGATATCGGTAAGTATTACTTTTGGATTCGTATGGTGAAACTGCTCAGTTCGCCCCTACGAATCCAAAAGTAATACTTACCGATATCCGTTGGAGCTGATTTTTTACAGGGCTCCATAAAATAATATTCAAAAATTTATGGATATTTTTCTAAATTTTTTTGAGACCCGAAATATGCCCAAACGCAATTTTCCTTGCGTGGATCCCTGTAAACCTTCCTTGCGAAAAACAGGGCTCGTTGGTGCACCATAGCTTTATCCATTATGTATATTGGTGCAACCAAATATTGGTCTGCATTCACAACAGATATAAAATGAAATTGAACTCATACAATTAAAATTCACTTAAACGCAAATTGAGAGAGAGAGAGAGAGAGAGAGAGAGAGAGAGTGTTCTGACAGAGATAAGCGACCCTAGGGTTCTCCTTCTCGATCTCATCGGCAACACGGAGGATGGGTGCAACATCCGCAAGCAACGGCGGAACCGGCTCGCTGTCGATGTCGTTCTCGGCCGTGCCGCTCTTGCTCCCGCTCGAACTCGCCATCTCCAGCCACCAGTACTACTGCCCTTTCTCTGTGAAAATCACGTAACAATACTTGTTTCGGGAATTACGTCCGTTCATTAAATAGGCAGAGGGAGATACCTTGTTGATGTAGTCGGGTGAAAGTGATGGAAGCCTTTTCGGTTCCTCCGAGAGCAATTAAAGAATGATTGTGAGATTTACTGTATCAAACACTCTTTGCATGTGTTTCCAGTGGAACAGGAAGAACAATTGGAAGCTTGGAAACGAAAAACAGCACCAACCGCCCTTTTCGCTGCCCGCCTTTTCTAACTTTCCCCCGCGAATACGAGTATTGAAAATTAAGCTGTACACAGCCCAAGGATTATTCCACTTGGTTGGTAGGTTAGGTTTTGTTTCTACATAATTCATCAGCTTCGATTCTTAGGACAATAACGCAGAACACGTGGAGATCCAATTTTATGATCAATTGGACCAGTCAAAGCCTCGGAAGCCCAAATGATGCTTAATTTCAAATTGCCCGATTTGGCAAAATTTTGATGAGCTCGAATCGGGCCCAAATTTGCACTACAAGAAATTTGGGATCTCCCAACGGTTTTTTTAGCAACGGTTCAAAAAACCGTCGGTATAGATAGTGTGTAGCAACGGTTTACAAAACGTTACTAGAAACAGGACTATAGCAACGGTTTTCATGCAACCGTTACTAGATTACAAGACTATAGCAACGGTTTTCCATAACCGTTACTAAAAACCGGATTATAGCAACGGTTTTCCAATAACCGTTACTAAAAATTATTTTTTGAAAATTTGTTAGAAGCCGTTTTAAAATTAAAAAAAAAAACAATTTTTGTGTTAAAAAATAGTTTTTTTTTTTTTGAAAAATTGTTAGAAGCCGTTTTTAAAAAAAAACAATTTTTGTTAGAAGCCGTTTTAAAATTTAAAAAAAAACAATTTTTGTGTTAAAAAACAGTTTTTTTTTTTTTGAAAAATTGTTAGAAGCCGTTTTTAAAAAAAAACAATTTTGTGTGTTAAAACACTTTTTTTTTTTTTGTAAATACTGTTTTTTTTAAAGTTTCTGAAAAAAATAAACAATTTTTAAAAATAATTTTCTGGAAACATTGTTGAGAAAGAGAAAAAAAAATTATGTAATGATGAGTGTATTTGATTGAAAAAATGTGGAGACCATTAGATTTGATTATTGGCAAAAAAGTTGCTAGTTTTGATTATTCAAAAGCCAAAATTTGATGAGTTACTAATTAAGAGGTTGCTAAGTTTGGTTATTACAACGTGAACACTTTTTTGAGCAAATATTGCTAATTTTAACAACTTTTTGGTTTTGATTATTACATTGTGGATGCTCTAATGACAGTTAGCATAATATAAATATTAGTAGTCCCTTAATATTACACAAGTGCTGGGCTAGCCCAGTTGGTTTGCACTCACGTGCGCATACGCGAGGTCTTGGGTTCGATTCCCAGGAGGAGCAAAATTGTGTTAAGGCCATGCGCCACGCAGGCGCCAAGTGGTGTCCAGGTGGTTGACACGTGGCTGCCATGTCATATTTTACCCCATATTTTAAAAAAAAAAAATTTGCCTTAGCAACGGTTACAAGCGTTGCTAAAGAAACCGTTACTAAAAAAAAATCTGTACCAACGCTCGTCAAAACCGTTGCTATACCCCTACAGCAACGGATATATTGCAACGGTTTGACCAACCGTTGGTATAGCCTAAATGGGTCTCTACCAACGGTTTTTCGGCTTTTTGGCAACGCTTTCGACCGTTGTTATAGAACGATTTTCTTGTAGTGTTGGTGGGTTGACTTATTTTCGCGTTGCAGTCAATACGCACCACCCTAAGTCGTGACGGAGTCGAATCGGGCCCAAATTAGGCTTTCAATTTGATATTTTTACCATTTTAGGGAAGTTTTGAAACATTAATAACTCTTAGTTGGTAACTCCTTTTTAGTTGGTTCTTTTTGAGAAAGTTCTGTTTTTCTTTTCCGTTTGCAATTTTGGTATTTTTCCCATTTTTTGTGATTATTTATTTTTTGCCTTTATTTTTAGGATTTGGGAGTTACGACTTGTAAAAGGGATTGTAACCTAATGTTTTGTCTTAACTTTTATCAATACAATTTTGGGGTTTTCTCTCATTCTTGTGGATTCAAGAACTGCTTGTGGCTACGAGTATCTATCTCGTTTGGAATAGTACACAAATAGAAATATTATAACAGATTAGAGCTGATAAGGAAAATTATTCTCCAACAATACTAGTCCAAATTTTATACATCTATAAATAAATAAAAACCCAAAAATAGAAATATTATAACAGATTGAATCCATAATTGAAATTTGGAATAACAATAAGTTACCAGACTCACTAGTCTGAGACAAATATCAACAACGTTGCCGAATATTTGAGTGACTTCACAACTCATAATCTTGAAATCACATAGGAAAGATAAACAAAAACATGAATATAATCAATAGTAGGATATTTAAATCAAAATGAGACCCGTATTTCACTCGATGTTCTTGAGACATACTCTATTTGCCACATTCTGCGAGGTGGTTAAGCTTTCAACTGGGCATTTATCTTCCAAGATACAACAATCTTATACAGTTCCGCGCACACATAACATGTTGGGACTGCTCAACGAATAGAATCATGTTCGGTCTCTCCCACAATAAGAAGGTAGGAAAGACAATGCGACAAGAACGAATCTAACAAAGAATAAGCTCTCTGTTATCTAGACCGAGATTGGCTATTATGTATCGGCGTTATCGTGGGACCTGCTTCGGCAGTAGGTGTCTGAGATCAACGTATAGGTTGTTTGGTTCTTTCTTTCTTGTATCTGTTCTGGAATCTATTTGTCCGATGGACTTGTGATGAATGGATGACTCTTTTCAAAAAAAAAAAAAAAAAGTTATGGAATTATCGGAGTGATTTGGTGTATGTTTTCGATGTCTGTGAATGAGGTAGAACGGACAGTTTATCCTAAGTACTAGGGGGCCTTTTTGGCTATGGAGCAATAAGTCTATTGCTAGAATTAAAATTTGAACCGTCCATTATCGAAATGAACGGTCAGATCGGTCACACCTACGGTCCTTAGGGCAGCTCGCCCTACAGGATCCCCGGTTTCAAGGTTCATAAATGTTGTGAGTAATTTCTGTAGTCTGGCAAGTCGATAATTGAACAGTAGCATCATTTTATTCTCTCTCTTTTTTTTCAAGACTAAGCACACTAATGTCACAAAAGACTTGTGTATCCACCAACATTTACGTTTTCAAATAGTGTTGGATGAAAACAATTCTTCACCTTCTCAAGTATGGCTACTCTTGGAGATAATTGAATTCGATTGATTTAATTTTTTACGTGATAGATATTTTCAACAGGCATTATAAAAATAAATAAATGAATCGGAGAATAACTTCTATCCACCGCCGGTGTAAAACCCTACTTTTTCACCACCGCCTATTTTGGGCCCCACCAAGTGTTTATTCTTGTGATCTAAACCGTTCATATTTTAAGACCCACAATATAGTATTGCCATGCAAAAAATCAGCTTGAACAGAAGTTGATAGATATATCAAAATTTAAATTTTGGTTTATAAAATGGACGATCTAATTTCTGTCAATAATAATAAAGATAAACTATCCATTTTACAAAGCAGAATTCAATTTTTGATACTCCTATCGATGTCCGATCAAGTTAATTTTTTGAAAAGATACACTACTATATGGAGTCTACAAGATGAACGGTTTAGATTAACAATAAATACACGGTAGGACCGAAAAAGGTGGTGGTGAAAAAGTGGGATTTTCTACCGCGGGTGGAAAGAATTTAATCTTGCCGTTAAAATGAACCCGGCGTAGGCCCAAGAAAGGCCATGCAGCTAGGGGTGTGAACGAGCTGAACCGAGCTTTGTCGAGCTCGACTCGTTTACTAAACGAGCCAAAATCTTGAGCTCGAGAGCCGAGCCCTTAATTAACGAGCCCAACGTAGTCATTTACTAAACGAGCCTCTTTAATCGAGCCGAGTTGTCCTTAACGAGCCGAGCTTTTGTCTAACGAGCTGAAAACTCGAGCTCGAGCTCGGCTCGTTTAGTAAACAAGTCGAGCCAAGCTCGCGAACCGCTCGGTTTGTTTAAAGCCCCACTTGGGGTGGGACTGCACAATAGCTTAATTAGTTTGTGTTTTATTTTAATGATCAAAACTATTATCATATAGAAATTGTTAAGAAAATTAGTCAAAACAAGAAATCGTGTTAATCGAATGAGAATAAATTCTTTACACCGCCGGTGTAAACATTTATTTCCTTCAAATCAATTACATCGTGCTACGTTGCAAAACAGTGATCCCAATCAATAAAACATGGCGACATGGCACAATATAATTAATCTGGAGGAAACAAATGTTTACACCGACGGTGTAAAAAATTTAATCTAACCACTAGTACTTCATCGTAATGCATTTAACTTTACAAAAATGGCCACATTGGATTAAGCCCAACAAGCATATGTATCGTTTGGGATCCTTGTTTTATTTAGAGATTAAGAGTGGGTTTGGATTAAAAAGTTGAGGGACATATTTTTTTGTCCTTATTTAATTTTTTTTGCATTTATTTGTTTTGGGTTAGACTTTTGTGACCTATTGATTCGTCTCGACGAGAGAAATCAGAAAAGTAAAAAATTTTGATCGAAACTCATAATTTTTTGAATAAAAACAAAAATAAATCAATAAGTCAGCTTTTTTTTACTTATTCTTGTCTTTTTGAAAAAAATATGAGTTTGGATCAAAAAAAATTTCTTTTCCGATTCCTCTCGCAGAGGGAATCTATAAGTCACAAAAGTTTAACGCAAAATTAATAAATACAATTTTTTTTTTAAATGAAGACAAAAAAAAGAAGAAGTTACCGTTCCACATTTAAAGTCAAATGAGGCTTAAATTCTTTTCACCGGCGGTGAAAAGCTCCACTTTTCCACCATCACTTTTTTCGGTCCTACTGTGTGCTTATTGTTGATCTGAATCATTTATTTTGTAGACTCCATATAGTAGTGCATCCATACAAAAAATAAACTTGATCGGATATCGATAGGTCAAAAATTAAATTTTGCTTTGCAAAATGTATAGTTCATCTTTATTATTATTGACAGAAATCAGATCGTCCATTTTATAAACCAAAATTCAAATTTTAATATATCTATCGACTTCCGATCAAGCTGATTTTTTGCATAACAATACTATATTGCTAGTCTTAAAATATGAACGGTTAAGATCACAATAATAAACACTCGGTAGGTAGGGCCCATAAAAAGGGGTGGTGGAAAAGTGAGGACCACTTTGCAGGAACCCCCCTTTTCTGCTTCCATTTCCCACAGAAGGCAGAGAAGAACAAATTCGAATAGCTCCAACGTCTCCATCAAATTGGTGGATTTCTCAAGTCGACTCCATTCTCTCTCCTCAACAGGTTTGCCTCTCTCTCTCTCTCTCTCCTTTTTGCATATATGCTTGTTTGCGAATACATCTATCTGTGTAATTAAAGTGTTTGCGCTTAATTGGGCTATTTTCCATAGTTTCTATTGCTTGTTTTCTTTACTACTGTATTGCTTTAGAATCTTCGCTCCGAAATTCAACAACATTTGCATTGTAGTTTTAGTTGCCACATTTCTGTTTTTTCTTTTTCTTTTTTGACTTACATGCAAGAACTAGCCTGATTTAAGGGGAGTAGGGGGTTCTGTATGGATTCATAATATACTTAGCATCTAAAATTTACATCAACAACTTGATTTCCACGACCCAGAAATATTGATTCGGATGTACTTTAGGGTTTATCCCTGAAGTCATTAGTCATTACTGTCCAAATGGAAAATTTGGTGTGAAAAGAATAGGAAATTGATATTCGCGCTCCCATTTTTTATGCAGGCGCTCCATTTTGTTAATGAAGTTACTAGTAACTTCACGTTGAAAGTGGAGCGCTTGCATCAAAAAATGGAGCGTGAATATTAATTCCCAAAGAATATAGGCTAGGAGGGAAAGGAAAACAAAACAAAAGGGTTAAGTTTGGGATAAAAGTGAAGAGGAATAGAGAACGGCAAGGAAAGGATAATGGCATCTTTCCATCTTGTTTGGATAATTCACAAGAAGAAGATGAAGAAAACTTGTGTTATTCTCTCCCCTTGTTTGTAAAGGATAAAAGCTAAATGACGGACAAGAAGATAACTTTATTTTGTACTTAAAACCAAAGAAAAGGCGAATAATTTGTCATAAACATCAAGGAAGGAATTGACTACTTACTCCGCCCTTCTTCCTCTCTAAATCTTTCATCTTTCGGAGAAATTCAAAAAGTGAGAGATACTGATTGATATTCGCGCTCCTATTTTTGATGCAGGGGCTCCATTTTGTTCATAAAGTTACTAGTAACTTCACGTTGAAAGTGGAGTGCCTACATCAAAAAAGGGAGCGCGAATATCAATTCCCAAAGAATATAGGCTAAGAGGGAAAGGAAAACAAAATGAAAGGGTTAAGTTTGGGATAAAAGTGAAGAGGAATAGAAAACGGCAAGGAAAGGATAATGGCATCTTTCCATCTTGTTTGGATAATTCACAAGAAGAAGATGAAGAAAACTTGTGTTATTCTCTCCCCTTGTTTGTAAAGGATAAAAGCTAAATGACGGATGAGAAGATAACTTTATTTTGTGCTTAAAACCGAAGAAAAGGCGAATAATTTGTCGTAAACATCAAGGAAGGAATTGACTACTTACTCCGCCCTTCTTCCTCTCTAAATCTTTCTTCTTTCGGAGAAATTCAAAAAGTGAGAGATACCGATTATGGTTGTTCCCATTTCTCTCCTCTAAAGCTATCGAAATAGGTGATTTCGAACGAGAGAGTCCATTCCTTTTCTTTCCTCTATGTATCAGACAGCCAGCGCGTAAAAAGCCCGCCAGTTCTTTATGACATGAATCCAAATATGATAACGAGTGGCCCTTGACATAGCTCAATGGAGGAAAATGATTCATGTAGCCGACCCCAAGTGATTGGGACATAAGGCTCGGTTTGGTTTGGTTTGGTATGTATAAGAGTGTCCAAATAGACTGACCTGTAATTTAATTTGTCAAATAGTTAGTGAGTTGTCTGAGGATTGTAATTTTAGTTACTATTTCTCAAAACACAATTGCTTTAATCGGAAACAAATTGTTTCATGTCACACATTTTGGAATTTAGATTTCACTTGTATCTTGATTCAAGTACTTGACCAAGAAGTTTTGTATGAATATATGTCCAGTCGTGTCTTCTTATGGTTCGTCTCCATTGGAAAGTTTTACTGTATCTTACAGGTCCCTAAACAAATTGAGTTTGTATTTCAGAAAAGAGAATACTTGCCATTATTACCATATCATGATCCTACGTGCATTCTATATCACAGAAACTAATACTCTTTTCAAGGTTTCGAGTTGTTCAGTGATTGTGTTTGGTAATCAAATTATTGTCTGATTTAAGTTATTCCATCTTTGCTGGTTTTCAACTCCCAGCACTATCATTGCAGTGCATTTGTTCCTCTTCTTTGGTGGTTTGTCTAGCTGAGTTTGCATTATAGTCTATCTTATGGTGCCCAACGAATGAAAGACCAATCATAGGTCAAAGCAACTGTCAAGTTATATTGTTTACATTACTTTTGTGAAAGCAGTGAGAAAGCTTAAGATGAGACTGCAAAGATGGAATCTGAAAGTTTGTCTATGGCAAGGGTGGAACCAAGATTCGGTGGCACCATTGTCGTAACTTATTCATACTTGTACGTAAATGGACATGTTTGTGAATTCACTTTATATGTCTAGTTCACACCCACCATAATCCATAAAGAACACATGCTATAAAAATACTAAACTTGGGGGGGAATTAATGTCCAAATGGGTCACATTGCTCTCCAATTAGTGAAAAAAACTATAAACTTTGCAGGAATTTAATGCAAAAATTTATACACACACACATATATGTATGTATATATATATATATATATGAGAGAGAGAGAGAGAGAGAGAGAGAGAGAAAGAGAGAGAGTGAGAGATGAGAGGAGTTTTGAAAACAAGAAAGAAGTAAAATGTTGGTATGGAGATTTGAACTCTGGGACGGAGTTCTGGTTCGTGGCATGCACCTGAATACCAATGTACTCTTTGTGCAATCTCTTCATATTTTTTAATATTACGTATTCTGTGTATTTTTACTTTTTTTGGTATTTTTTAAACGGGGGGTGCCACGTGCCACACCGCCCCCCTTGGTAGTTCCGCCCCTGGTATATGGAACAATGCTGATTACAAAGTGGGCATGAATTGCAAGTTATAATTGGACGCGTAATGAAGCTAACTTATACTTTACGTGTCAAAAAAGATAACTTAGACATTGAGATGACAAACTTTTGAAGGTCCAAAAGTTGGTGAATTAGGGTATTAACGTATTACATATTCATGTTTCTGCTAACTTAACATTTTTATATGTGAGCTTCAAGTTAACGTCCAATCCTTTCACTTAGTTATTCCTATGGTGCTATCAGCAATTGTTTGATTGAAGAAGCATGAAACAATCACTTATCAGTTTATTCAAGCTAATTATAACATTCCTATGGAATGACATCTTTCTATGTTAAAAAGATAACAAAGGCATGCAACTTTTTGGACTGCAGTTCGTTCAAGATTTAAACTTCATAATCTTTCTATTCTTTCAGTCATTACAGAGCTTCCCTTTCAAGAAGCAGACATCGGTGTTAGGTAATCCCATGCTTCACTTTAAAAAGCACCCAACCTCCTCTTTCTTCATATAGCTATGCCAGGAATATGAATCTTCTTCCCATCAGCCTTTGCAATGTTTGCATAGCAATAATTCTATGTCTAATGCTTGAATGTTTGTTTTGATTACTTGAAACACTTTCCTCCTCTGATTTTCGTCTTCTTTCTGTTGAGTCTTGACCAGTAAGATATTATAACTGATACCAAATACAGGGCTGTCTGAACTGCGCGAACTGCCATGGCATCATCATCATCTTCTTCTTCTTCTCTCTTTCAATCGCTGACATCTGTTAGACTATTGTTTATATCTTATGTTTGAATGCCAGTGGCTCACAGTGCGTTGTCCTTGTACTGATACAAATCTTCCATCTTTGATCAGGAAATCTCCAATTTAAAAGGCCTACAATGCAACAGGGAGCTAAAGGAACTCACACCAGCTTGGATGAATTCAAGTATGGATTCCCAACAAATGGCTTCGCAGTTGTCTTGTTTAAATGGTGGGGAAGCAGCAGTTCGGAGAGTAATGGAGATCTGAGTAGAAAGAAGGGAGGTAAAGATTTCCAAGAAGACACAAAGAAAACTGTAGAATTGGTAGATGATGGAGAGAAACCTGCCAGTGGAAAAGATGAAAGCAATAAGGGAAAATGACGGCCCAGGACGTGTTTTGATAATTAATACCCGCCA
Organism: Rhododendron henanense subsp. lingbaoense; assembly: GCA_020567845.1. Lineage (NCBI taxonomy): Eukaryota > Viridiplantae > Streptophyta > Magnoliopsida > Ericales > Ericaceae > Rhododendron > Rhododendron henanense. The sequence goes on from CM036324.1 coordinate 31,869,286, forward strand.
GGGACATGCTAAGATGGGCGAAAAGCCTTAAGGCTTGGTGTTTATCGTGGCTATGGTGTTAACATTCTGGGTAGGAGAGAGAGGAACGTAGTTCTTTGGATATTCAATTCATCATTGCCTAGTCACTGGAGATATGGATCTTCTTGAATCTTGATGGCAGATGGTTTGGACATGAAAATTCGAAAAAGATCACACTTTAATTTTGCAAGAAGTTCTGAGTTTGGACTTCTATCACAGATCCAAAATTGGTTTAGTACTAAATTTGAGATGGGGACATAAAATTTAGGCATTCCACATAATTCATCTTTGTCATGTTCTTATTTGTCATTCATATTCATTGAGCTATGTTCTTTTCAGTTGTTTCTTAGCGGTGGGTTGAAGGAAGGAATCGTAAAAATTGCAAAAGAAACTTTTTATCCAACAATCAGTTTTCATGTGCGCAATTAACGGTCGAGATCTATTGTTCAGCAATCTTTTTTATTTTTTGGGTAATCCTACCTCTACACTTTCAAAAATCGAAATTGGACAGATTTAATGTTTATCATGCGTAATTTACTGGGTTTGGTCAACTCCACACTTTTCCAAATTGTGTTTGTCGAGTCGATTTTGGACGCCTCAATTATTTGAATCTGACCGACCTTGTTCCACTCACACATGGTGACACAGTGTAGAACTTGATGATTTTCTAGCTATTGATGACAGAGGGGGATGTGTCTGAGTTGGTATGGACTTCCCAGTGACGGAAGTAATTGTCAGGGAAAGAGAGGCAGTCGGAGCATTTACAAGAGGCGAAGAGGAGCTTGGGTTGAGAGAGAGAGAGAGAGAGAGAGAGAGAGAGAACTATATTGGTAATAACAGATGCTCCAAATATGGTCCAAAGCATATGAACAGATGGCTTTGAATTATGGCTCAAAAACAGCACCGTCTCCGGGTGCAGCACAGCATGCGAATCCCATCAGAACCCATCCATAGAAAAAGAAAAACAAACAAGAACCAAACAGTTTTCCAAAAGGATAGCTATTGTAGATAGTATTGATTAACTGTACTGTCTTAACCATAAACCAAGATATTAACAAGTCACTAGCAAAGTAACCAGACCATACTATCGAAAGCGTAAACTATTAAACTAGCCCGAAGGAAAAGAAAGGATCCCCACACAAAAAGACACTACAGTCTACGGAGATGTATATATGTCTAGAGCAGCAGCAGTTCCTTCAGGCGATGACTCAGACTTTTAAGCTAGCTTTGCCCCCGAAAAGTCCATCTCCGGATGCTGCACGAAACCCAAACGTGAAATCAGTAACCAATTTTCGATGTGTTTGTGTGTGTGTGTGTGTGTGAGAGAGAGAGAGAGAGAGAGAGAGAGAGTTAGTTAGTTAGTTAGTTAGTTTCTTAAAGTGCTTACCTGCGCCATGAATTGCTTAAGAAGATCTTGCTTCTGCATCTCCTCACTTGTTGGAAGGCCCATGGACTTCTGCCGCTGGTCAAACTGCAGGGGAAGGGATAAAAACCAACAAATTCAGAAATGAAGGAATCAACCAACTACAAAGCTGATTAGTACATGGAAAATTAGAACAAACAAATAAAAGAGTACCAGCATAACTAGTAAGAATCGTAGAGCGAGGAAAAAGAAAATTCATCTTCAAAATACATTGGGGTTGATATGAGACGAACAACATTCTCAAGAGAGAGCAATTTCATGCGCTGCATGGTTTCAAAATGGGCCTTCTTCCATTACAAGCAGCGAAGTACATGTGAAAAGCATTAGTGACCTACCATCATCTTTTCCACAGTGGATCGCGTTTCCAGGTCAAGATCAGATAGTTTGCTGGTTTCAGGTTCTACCTTCTGAGTATCAATTTCAGGATCACCTTTCACCAAACACTTCCACCAATCCATTTGGTTCTGTTTTGTCAGAAGTATAGAGATGGATTTCTGATCCTCTGCACAAAATATCAGTTTTCTCACAAATACATAAAATGGTACAATATCATCAACTATCCTGACAAGGAATCGACACAAAGTGAGAAAAAGTTTAAAGAAGTAGGTAGTGTTTGGTCCACAGGAATGAAAGTTACTTAAAAGAAATGGAACAGTCGTTCTTCGGCCTCCCAAAGGAATCGACCATTTACCCAAATTGGTGATTGATGATTTCATTTTTACAGTACATTCTGTCACTTATGTAGCAAATAAAGAGTCCGAATGAGCATTACAATAGAATGGTCATTCCATTTTCGCTTCTTTCCAGTCGACCAAACACTGCTAGTAAGTTCATGGCATTCCCCAGTAAACCAATCAAATGGTCTGATAAATATTGATATCACACACACACACACACACAGAGGCACTCTTTAGCCCGTTTGACTATCCCATCCATATGTCAGACATGCAAATTCAATGACTTGGGCTTGTCTGAATACAAAAACATACCTAGGCTCCAAAAGCAATCTTCAACCTTCACAGACTGAAACAGCTCACCCTGCAGGTAAACAATTTGATTAGAGGTGACCAGAATCTGCTAGAGCCAAACTTAGAATTCATGAACTTCAAGATATAACAAGGCCTCACAGAAATATCTAGGAATGAATCGGAAATGAAAAAACTTACATCAATTATCGGAGGCTGGCCCTTAAGTCCAACCTTCAGATGATTCTTCTTTAGTTCGTACACAACAAACCTTGATTTAGTGCCAGCAGGGACTGTAACATTGATGGTAACTTCTTGCAAGCTTTGACCCCAAGAATATGTATCCATATCGAGGCCATTGCCTTTATTGGGAGCTGGTAAGATATTAAAATCAAAGAATAGAATACACTGTTAACAACACAAGAATCCTATGGATCCCTCACTATTGAAGAGCAGCTGAAATCTAGAAAGGCCAAATAACATTGCAACCAACAAAGGCAGAAGAGACATAATAAGTAGCAACTAATGGTTGGAAGATTTTGACCCGTGGGTGGAGGAAAAAACACTTAGAAAAGAAACAAATCCCCGACTTCAGTTAGCAACCAAAAAACCCACTTTATTTCAAGGTATCAATCTCTCTTCATTAGGTTGTTGTATAGGATATTGAGCTAAAGCACCATCTTGTAGATGAGTTGGTTGACAACAACGAACATGGTAAACATATATAGGTCATCCCTTCTTATTCAATGAGGGAAAAGAATATCTATTATTCCACTAATAAACTACAAATAGAAAATAATTCTTGTGATTCTTGAGGATGTAAGTTCTGGAATCTATTCTCTAAAGTTCTAACTTCAAAACAGTCCGTCTATTTTGGGTTAACTTCATATTTAGTGAATTTTTTCAAGTTTTGTCATACTATTTTACTTTATATTATCCATAAAAACATGACGGAAAACAAAAAAAAGTTCATAAAAGACAAAAAGAATTTTAAACTCCAATAATATGTTAGGCCAAACCCAACAAATCGAGTTCTTTTCCTTTTCTCACACTCAAGGAGAAAATAAATTAAATCAAGATACCTTAAAGAAGTTCATATCAACAAACCCAAGAACCAATTCAATATCAACATCACACATACCAATAAGCAAAAAAAAGATGACAATACATATGGACAGAACCAAAAGAATACTACTATACAATATGGCAACCAAACAACACAACTGAAATCTCCTATGCCAGACTAAATCTTTTTTTTCTTTTCCCATACCCTTAAAAGACTTAATAGACTAAGTCAAGAAAACTTCAAGAAATAGCAAAGGAACAAACCCTAAAGCCTCATCAACATATAAACAAGAAATAAACAAAAAAGCAATAGATAAAATATATGTTGATAGAGCCACACACAAAAAGAGATAAAATAAATGTACCTCGTTTTCCGTCTGTCTTCTTCTCATCCGCAGCAGCAGCAGCCGCCGCCTCCTCCTCCTTGTTCTCTGGCTTCACAGTCTCTGATGATGGCGATGGGTTTGTGGGGGTTTGATCTTCTTCGACTTCTGACAGTATAGCCATGGCTTATGAGAGAGATTTGGGTTGAGTTTGTGGGTTAGGGTTTTTGGAAGAAAAAGGAGTTTTCAGAATTCTTGGCTTGACAGTGAGAGAGAGAGAGAATATATAGAGTAAGAGAAGGGCGGTGGACTGGGTTTTTGTAAAAAAGAAATTTAACTAAAAAAGCAAATTACAATACAGTACTACTTTCCAAAATTTTAGCCCACTCTCATAGACAAAATATGCATTTTTTTTAATAATTATTAGAGTACTTATATGTGTCGTTTTCCCGATTATTAACATTAAATTAAAGATCTTGATTAACATTTTACTTATGCAATTTTTGTTAAAAATATGTACACTTTTTTATTAAAAAGGACTAAAACTTAAAAACAATAGATACTACTATTATTTTTACCGACGAATTTTAGAAAGTAGAACTTCTCTTTTATTTTTTTACATTGAATTAAATAACTTAATTAATTCTTTAAATTGATGTAAAATAAATTAGGCATCAAACTATTATATTTTATTCATAAATTATACATCTTTTTGTAATGGGATAAAAATTTTAGAAAATGGAGTTTTATTTTTACCCTCTGACTTTTAAAAATTAGGACTTCTATTTTTTTTTATTGACTTAAACCGTAATACTAGTACTATTTTCGGTGTCAGAAACCGTGGTAGAGTAAGGAATTAACATGCTATTTAAAACAATTCCAACAAAAAAAAAAAAAACTAGGCAAAGATAAAGTAACAGAAAATAAGAAGAAAAAAAACATGTCCGTTTGATTTGTCATGTTTGTTTAGCTATTTTCTGATTTTTTTCAATTTTCATAAACTTTGTTGTATAAAATGAATTTTACGAGTCCAAATCTCATCCACCCCTAGAACCTCACATCGAAAATAGTAGAATTGTTTTTGCAAGTACGCCACACCCCCCACAAAAAGGTCCGTTCAATTGCAAGGAAATGATGAGAAATTTAATTTTTTTTGTAACTTTCTGTGTATCTACTTATAATAAATCTGTTGACACAGACTTGTTGTACACAGATCTCGCGTGGATTTTTGTGTGGGGCTCACTACGGGTCTCACACAAATAATTCGAGTCGTTCATTAAATATACAACATTTTTTCAAGTGTCCCCGCGAAAAATTAGCTCAATTTGATACTTATAGGTACTTGATCCAATCATTTAACATTTCATTATTTTGAAAATCGAATGAAAAGTTTGATGATTGGATCGAGCATCTATAGGTATCGGATTGAGCTGATTTTTCACTAGGGCCATTGGAAAAATATTTTACATTTAATGAACAGGTTAGATTGTTTGTGTGAGACCCGTAGTGGGCCCCACACAAAAATTTGCTCAAGATCTGTTACCTATTTATCTGTGTGTATAGCACAGTTCATCTACTTATCAAGAAAATTGTAGGGTCCACAATTTCTAGCTTTTTCCTATTGAAAAACACTTTCCAGCAAAATAAGTCTCGTTCAAAGGAAATAAATTTAGTTTTCATGCAAGATTTCTATTTTTATTTACTTTACTTTTTCTGAGAAATAATTTTTCATACTACATCCCCCGACAACGAAGGAAGAGAAATAGACCAATTATTAAGTACTTCCAGAATTAGCCCCGTTCCATATTCCAAAATAAATACTTAAAAAATAATGACCTATTTTCAACCTTAAAAATAATGGGTTTGCGAAAATAATTTTTTAATTTTTTTTGCAGTATATTTTTTTATTTCAATAAGCCTGTTATTTTTAAGTTTGAAAATTATAAATAAATACTTATTTTTTAAGGGGGTTAAACCGGAACAACACCCCCACAAAGGAGAGAAGAAAAACAGGCCTTTCTTAATTTTTGGTAGTTCTGGACATCAAATAGGCCTTTCTTAATTTTAGCCCAAAACCATAAGCTCCTAAACTACTGGGTCAAACTTTGCAATATGGGCCAAGCCCTAACTTGCCTGCCTCACACGAACCCAAAAAGTTGGCCTTTGATTACAAGGACCAATTAGAAAAGTTCCCTAAATGACCCAGTATTTTTCAACAATATCATAATAGGAAAATGTTTCAGAAAAATAAAATCTAATATATACAAACTTTATACAAAACGACGGAGGAGGTAATTGTCTTACAATATGAGTTCCAATGGTAGGTAATTGATTCAGTACATACCATTTTTTTTTACTGCAAATGAGCATCGATTGGACTATGTTTCCCAGAGAGATGAGTGCCCTTGGAACACCGCCACGTAGTGCCTCAAATTATCATTTTTCATACATTGGGGTGGAGTCTACACACTTGTCTTGAGGTCCACGTTAAATGTGCGGTGCAAAAGAGGTATGGAACACCGCATGGCCATGTATTGAACGATTTTTCATATTTTCAATATTACCACATATTGGGTATATATTTGGTTAAGGTTTTGTGACCCGAATTAAATACCCATCGGATATTTTATCCCACAAAGTATGAGATATATAATATTCCTCTGAAGTTATATGATCTCGACAGACAAACGGTTCGTAAAAGGGGCAAAGTTGGTAATTGAAGAAAGTGAACATAATAGATATTCCTCTATCCTCGTGTCCATAAAAGGTCACATTTTCAGCCCTATAATAGAGATGCTTTGAGAGGATGAATTAGAGCACACTCTTTTCTAACTAAATAGAGGTATATATGGAGTGTTGATGCTACAAAACTCTAAAAAGTTAAAGAATGATGACAAGTATAGTAGATAATGGGATTTGGTGAGAAAATAAAAATGCCCAAAATGACCTTTTGCAAGCATCCAAAAGGTAGGAGCATCTGATTGGATCTGATAAGGAAACATAGAGAAGCCAACAAAAACCCTTGAAATTCTTTGGCATGTTCATAGTACTATGACTAGAAGATATCTATGTCACACTTTCGCAATTAGTGGGAATGTAATAACTTTTTTTTGTTCTGACAATGGCAGAAAAAAAAAATCAGATGATATTTTCATTATATATAAGATCGGGACGGTTCAAGAGACACCCAAATAAACACCTAAAAAAACACCCCAAATCTCAATCTCATAGTTCCCGATCAAGTTTTTATAATCCGAACCGTTCAATGTGTGCAGAATGTGATTTTAAGGGTGCCCGCAAGAAATTAGCAAAAAATATGACCGGGAAGTGCTTGTTTTGAGTAGTTTTTAATTGAACCGTTCATTAAATCTAAGTTAAATCAAGCCATTCCCTTTGTTTTTTTGCTAATTTCTTGCGGATACCCTTAAAATCACGTTCTGATCACATTGAGCGGCTCAGATCATCAAAATTTGATCAGGAACTATGAGGTGTTTTTTTCGGGTTTAATTGGTTGTCCACAGAACCGCCCCGATATACGATTAGTGTAGAATTTTACCAAGAAAAAGAGATTAATATAGAACTGCTGCATGTGATCAATCTGTTGTGGACTCCATAGGGATTCCCCTCACAGTTTACTTAATTATGTGGACACCATACCAAGTAAACTTTGACCATTAATTAGCTAGGGGCATGCATTTGCAGGGTTGACATCACACATTAAATTTATTTTTCCTGACATTTTAATTGCTTCTATATGTTAAATCACACAGTTTAGTCCAATGTAAAACTTTGATAACCTCGCAAGTGGAGTGGTAGCTCAATGATAGGCACCGTGTACTCCCATGCAACTGGGGCTATCAATGGACTTGTTATTGTTTGACAAAAGAAAATTTCAACCAACAATACTGACTTTCGCCAAGCAAAAATAAAGAACTTTGATGACCTCGATGAGATCATGAGAACTATATATGCCAAATTTTGATATGAAACTATTAATGTTAGTCTTGTAACTTTTACAAAAAAAGAAAAAATGTTAGTCTCCTGTAACACAATACTTTTTTTTGATCAAGCGGAAAATCGCCTGTAACACAATACTAAGAACATGCAGATTCAACCAAAGTAATAATTAGTTGCATAAACTTGAGGCCAACGACCTTGTAGGCCATGTATGACCTTCCTTGTTATAGTAATTATGAATTATACTATTGTTCTTTTTTCGTACTAAAGCTGGTGGCTGGGGCCAACTTTTGCACACCTTGCTAATTCTAGGCTTTTTTACGAAAACAGGTTATAACAAAGCTTAAAAGCAACTTAAATTGTTGCGACCGAAGAGAATGAGGGACGTGCAATAGAGAATAGAAAGAGTTATCTGTCCCGGTAAGTACTAGAGAGGATCCAATAGAGAATAGAAAGAGTTACTTGGACTGGAAACGACAATCTTTAATCTGGATCGTTCATTGCTACGACTAATTATTCGAATTTGTTCAGAGACTTTACCGGTAAGAACATCCAATTCCTTTCCAACATGCTCTGCAGAAACACTGTACTTTCTCTGAAAAATAAGCATCTGATAAAAAGTTGTGGTCATTTATCTAGGGACCAAATGTGAGAGGAAGAAATGAGTCATCCACGTGGTGCACGTGCAAGGTTGAAGGTTATTGGTTTCTTCAGAGTGCACTTTGAAGTTCTTTGTCCATCATGTTTCAGTTCTGCCAATTTAGTACCCAAAAGTGCAAAACATTAGTTTACGTGGCCCCTAAACATGAGAACATTTTTGGTGCCGGGTGGGTATATCCCACGTGGTACCCGCTCGGCACATCCAGACCGTCCAATACACTTTTAAACTGCTTGGATTGAAACCATCTCTCTCCTCTCACCCTAACACTTTCTCTCTCTAAATCAGAACCGTTAAAAAACACAATGGACGCTCGGATGCGCCAAGCGGGCACTACATGATACCAATCCAATACTGAAATTTTCCCCCCTAAACATACATACATGAATGTGATGTTGGGGGGGTTAAATACAGAAATGTGAGTTTATGTTTCATTATGCCAAAAAATTTAGTCCCTTGTGCTTCAATCAGAATTTCCATTCTAATTTTGGCGAGTGACGCACACTTCAATTTCCGTTCAGCTTGTGAGTGCTACTTGAAAACAAGGCTAACATTAAACTCAGTAAGTCTAACAGTACAGACAAACTGTACAGATTTTGAGTACAGATTTTGTGTGGGATCCACTACGGGTCTCACACAAATAATCCGAGCCGTTCATTAAATGTAAAACAGTTTTTCAAGGGCCCCCGCGAAAAATCAGTTCAATCCGATACTTATAGATGCTCAATCCAATTATAGAATGTTTCATTATCCGGGAATCGAAATCAAAAGTTAGATGATTGGATTGAGCATCTATAAGTATCGGATTGAACTGATTTTTCGCGGGGGCCCTTGAAAAACTTTTTTACATTTAATGAACAGCTCGGATCATTTGTGTGGGACCCGTAATGGGCCCCACACAAAATCTGTACTCAAAATCTGTACAGTTTGTCTGTACTGTTAGACTTACTGCATTAAACTTGAACCTTCCAAATATAAAAGGCTGCTGATTTTGTCATTCCCTTTTTGTTAACGGTACTCCCCTGCAAGTATATTTTTGGTGTAAAAACACACTTGCAGGGAAGTGCTGTTAACAAAAAATAGAGTGACAAAATCATTTCCCACATAAAACCTATACTTCTAGCCCAATGGTCTTGTGGTAACATTACGCGTCGGTAGATAGAGCAGCTACACGATGCTCTTTTTAGTAAGCTACGACACCCTTTAAGTTACCAAGCCAGTTACTCTATCTACGGGAAAAAATTATCCAAATTAAAGTATAATTTTCTAGTAAAAATACACGCAATAGATGTAAGCAGCCTTAATCCAACGAATTGACTGAGTGGGCAAAAATAAAAGCAGATGAGGAACTTACCCTTGTGCTCATAGGTTTGATTCTTACAGCAAGTGAAAAGAAACATAGGGTCGTAAGGGTTTGGTCAGTTGTTAACTTAAAGACTCCCGGACTTAAATTTATGTATACATACGCCAACCCAAACACGTTACTATCATAAAAACAATAGTAATTAATTGATTTAACTAGTCTTCTTTTTGTAAGATGCTAGCAATAGCCAATAGGAGTACTACCTTAGAAGACTAGACTGGAGATTAAAAGTCTACGAAGTGGGCCTGGTTTATACTGTAGCTTTTTTTAATAGTAATGTTTTACACATCTCCCACTTAAGAAACTAATCCTTTTTTTTAGGTAGTAAACAGAAGGGCCCTTGAAAGATTTGAAGACATAAACTTTATTCTAAGGGTTTGCTTCACATCAAAGCCTTTCTCCTCCAATTGTGGCTTTTCATTTCCCTAAAGATCCATAATGATATGCGAGAAAAGGCACCATTATTTACTCGGGTTGTGCTAGATACAAAGAAATGACCCTTAAAGTGTACATGAACGGCTGAGATTCACTGTGAGAAATGACCCTTAAAGTGTACATGAACAGCTGAGATTCACTGTGCAGTAAATCTCAGCCGTTCATGTACACTTTAAGGGTCATTTCTTTGTCCATTTTCTCTGTACTTAGCATTTCTCTTATTTACTCTCTCTCTCTCTGATTAACTTCTCTCTCTCTGATTAACTTGAATTGACATAATTATCCTTTTCCAGAAAGGAATTGACATAAATTATCCTTTGGGACCGTTGCGCAAAATTTAACTTTTGTTGGCGTAGTCAAACTCCATTTGTCATACCAATGGAAAATAACAGGAAGGCAATTATCATATGGTGGATTTTTACTTACACCCTTTGTACTTTGATTGTTTTTTACTTCATCACTAGATAAATACATCTACTATTAAACTTTCAACTAAAATGCAATCATTAAATTTTTCGTTACGACAGACATCTATTAAACTTTCAACTAAAATGCAATCATTAAATTTTTCGTTATGACAGACAATTTAACCAATCTAAGGGAAAGTGACATATTCTCTAAGAAACGATATAATTATTGAGTTTATTTCTTTATTTATTAATTAAATTTTTGTCAAAGTTCGACAAAAATCTAGATGCTAATCTCTTCTAGATGAAAATCCGGAAGAAAATCGGATTCCCATGGGTTTTGAGTTTCCTTCTTTGTTTATTAAATCTTTGTTGGATTTCAACAAAAATCTAGACGAACTGGCTGGCTCTGGCTACCTTGCGGAGCAAACAAAATCTCCCTAAATCACATTGCCTGTCTGAACAAACAAACTTTGCACAACCAGCTTACACCCTCATTTTTTTTTTCAACATTGTATACATTAACGGGGGTTAGTAGAGGGTGCTAGAGTTAGTAAGGGGGTCCAGAGGCTATCCATAGCCCTGGCCTCTAAAGCCCTGCCCCTGTGGGACTCGAATAGGGGTGTAAACGAGCCGAGCCAAACTAAGCTTTGGCGAGCTCGAGCTCGGCTTGTTTACTTAACGAGCCAAAAACTCGAGCTTGGCTCGAACCTTAACGAGCCGAGCTTAGCCATTTACCTCAGTGGAATGGGTGATCACTTAATAACATCTTGGACCTCTTCACTCACAGCCAATTGATTTTGAGATGGATATAAAGTTTCTACATGGTATCAGAGCGGGGCCCGTTCCACCCCATATTTTATAAAATTCACTATTCACATCCCACGATGACAGACCAGCAAAAAGGCTGCACGATGATAGGATCAAAAAGTGGCCACACGTGACAGACCTCAAATGCGGCTGCACGTGAGGGGGATGTTAAGGAAATGAATCCCACATTGCTTGAGAGTGGAATGGGTGATCACTTAATAACATCTGAGACCTCTCCACTCATTGCCAATTGGTTTTGAGATGGATATAAAGTTTCTACAAAATGAACCTCTTTAATCGAGTCGAGCCTCCCTTAACGAGCCGAGCTTTTGTCAAACGAGCTGAGCTCCACTTGACTCGTTTATTAAATGATCGTTTACTAAACGAGCCGAGTCGAGCCAAGTCTTAATGAGCTGAACCCGCGAGCTGATTGGTTCATTTACAACCCTAGACTCGAACTCTAGTGAAGGAGATGAGCAACCAACTTCACTAAAAGTGGTTGCCAATTTAAACAAAATGCGGTGTGTATTCATATTTAGGATACACACAGAGAGAAAGAGCCGGCAATGCTATTAAATTCGATGGTTGTCGATGGGTATTTTTTATTACTCTTTACTGAATATAGTAATGTCATCCATGTTTGTAATATTTTTTTCGTACCTCGAAAAGTTGGTAATTCAGAAGCACTAAAGATAGGTATACTACCTTTTTACACTACATAGTTACACCATATCTTATGTAAGGTCTATTTTGGATCTCACAAAAATCAAAAAAAATACCCTTCTCTTTTTAAAAGTTCTTTTTCTTCAATTTTCAAATTTAAAAAAAATGAAAATGAAAAATAATATTTTAATTTTTTTTTGCACCGTTTAAAAGATCTCGATGAGATCTATCAAACAAGATCCATATTAATAGGAAAATTATTTGCGTAAACACATGATTTTTGGGCTTGAAATTACCTCCGTTTGAAAAAAAAGAACTTTTTAGGAAACTGAAACGGCCCCTCAGTCCGAAGTATAAAAATTGCATGAAATCAGACGTCGGAGCAGGACCATCAGACTCGTGAATTGAAGCTAGGCAAGCATGACCAAAAGTCACTTAAAAGAAAGTAGTACTTATTTCGATAGAACCTTGCTACTGGTACAGAAATCTGTGCACATATTTTTTTGTGAGGCCCACTACGGGTCTTACACAAGTGATTCGAGCCGTTCATTATGTTTAAAACATTTTTTCAAGTGCTCCCGAGAAAAATCAGCTCAATCCGATACCTATAAGTACTTGATCTAATCATGTAGTTTTTCATTCGGGTTTTTAGAGAATGAAAAGTTAGACGATTAGATCAAGCACTTATAGGTGTCGGATTGAGCTGATTTTTCGCGATGGCACGTGAAAAAATGTTTTAAACATAATGAACGGCTCGGATCACTTGTGTGGAATCCGTAGTGGGCCCCGCAAAAAAATCTGTGCACAGATTGCTGTACCAGTAGACTTTCTGATTTCGATACCATCCAATAAATACTTGCTTTCATAAATTTGGGGATTCAAATTGTCAGTCTGGATTTCTTGGAACCAGAAGTAGCATAATAAATATATGCTAGACCTTTAAATGGCTTTATCCATTTTTCGAAATTCTTGAAAAACCGTACAATATATGTTCCTAATGTGGATTGACCATTTTTTTTTTTTTCACGAACACCCCCCCCCAAAAAATACATATTTGTTAAAACATGTTTGTTATTCACCCGCATTAGAATTATACATTATTCAAGATTATGGTGAGGATTGATTATTTTTTTCCTTTCAATAAGATTATGTATTCAAATATTAGTCCCTTTAATGGGGATAGCTATCAATTGAACTTGGGTATGTTTGGTTCGATGGAATCAACGTTGGAATAGAATGATCATTCCATAGAATACTTATTCTCATGTTTGGTTCACCATTAAATGATGGAATGATCATTTCAAATGGAATCACTATTCACCTTATAGATAAATGAATTGTCATTCTTTTTTTCGAACAGAAAAAAAAGAAAAGAATGACAATTCATTCCATTAAAAAAAACATTCCATTAAAAAAAAAACAAATGAATTGTCATTCAATTTCTTTGCCAAACCTAAATTATTAGTGTCAATCCAAGATTCACTATCGCCACACCAGAAAAATACTATTGCCACTCCAAAAAATACTATTTCCACTCCAAAAATTACTATTGCCACATCATTCCATTGCGGATGAGAATGACTATTCCTAAGCACAACCAAATTTGGGAATGAAAAGGATATTCCAATCTCATTTCCTTCAATTCCATTCAAACCTCAATTCCATTTTATTGTCAAATTCCATTTCATCGAACCAAACATAACCTTAATGTGATTGTGGACTTATTTTCCCGTTTGGTGTGATTTAGCTAGATAATCGTATTTTTTCTACCGCATGCAATTAAAAATTAAAAAAAAGGGGTTATGGTGCTCTTTGAGCTAAAAAAGGATTACCGTAATAACTCATTGCAGTTGCAAATTCATCTGGTTACGATAAAGAAAGTGATTGGTCGATTACATAAGTGATGTATATTGTAGTCTTTCCCTGTTGTCTTATGAAGTAGAAACTTGAAAAATTATAGAGTACTTTGGGATTACACCAATCACGAGACATTATTAGATAGTTTGTTCGTACATGTAAGAACTATGATTCACAAATTTCAAATAAGAGACATATTTGTCTGCCAATGTTTTACGGAGTACTATATATTGTAAAGAATCCTTCTACTGTCACCGACAGTGAAATAGTCAGTCTATCCTATATTTTCAACGAACCAACCGAGTGGTCTACATGTTTAACTCGAGAGAGATATCGATGGTAGAAATATAAGAGAACATTAACATTCAAATAAATTACTTGTAAAACATAAGTTATGAAATCAAATAATCTGACTTTTAATACGGTCCATCATTTTATTGAAGGACCTTATAATGTTCACACTTCACGTTTAGTCTTTTTGTACTTCCTTGTAATAGGCTCAAGGACAAATATAACAAAGAAAATAAAAGGAAAAGGTAAAAAGTTTAACAAGAAATGAAATTTTCCATCATTCATAAGCTTTTAATTGGAGAGATACCATATTTTATGGTAAAAATTCACTTTTATCATCTCCAAAGTTATTAGACTCAAGCAAATGATATTTACGGCGGATTTGACTAGAGATTCGAGTAATCGAAATTTAACGTGCACGATTTTTAGTTAAGGCACATGATTTTCTAGTTTTATTTTGGTTGGAATTAAAATTTTCTTTCATTCATAAGCTTTTAATTGGAGATACCATATTTTATGGAAAAAAATCACTTTTATCATCTCCAAAGTTATTAGACTCAAGTAAACGATATTCACGGCGGATTTGACTAGAGATTCGAGTAATCGAAATTTAACGTGCACGATTTTTAGTTAAGGCATAGGATTTTCTAGTTTTTATTTTGGTTGGAATTAAAATTTTCTTTCATTCATAGGCTTTTAATTGGAGATACCATATTTTATGGTAAAAATTCACTTTTATCATCTCCAAAGTTAGACTCAAGTAAACGATATTCACGGCAAATTTGACTAGAGATTTGAGTAATCGAAATTTAACGTGCACGATTTTTAGTTAAGGCACAAGATTTTCTAGTTGCATGTATTTTGGCTAAACTCAAGATTCTTACAAAGTTGAGATAAATTACCACAATCTTCTTACATTTTGGTAAAACACAGTTACTGAATAGCCAATAGATTATTTTTTTGAAGTTTGAGAATATCTACCCTGATCTAGCTTAGGATACAAGGGAAAGAGAAAGAGATGGGTATTGACCCCTGTAATGCAGGGGCAGGGTGCACTACAGGGTCCCGACTTCATTGGACACAGATATATAGTGCACAAGGTTGATTCTTTTGAAGTATATTAAACTTATACACTTCACAAATAATCAACACACAGAATTGTTGCCACCAGTATTATATTATTATTTTCCAGATATATTAAAAGCAAAATTACTTTTTCATTTTGGAATTTAGAAAAATGCAATTACCTTTAACGGGTACCGCCACGTGGTACCCGCTCAGCATGCAAAAACTTATCCTTTACGCAAAACAATCTTAGCCGTTTCAATGGCATCATATTTTATTTTATTTTTTACAAGGCTACGTGAAAAACATTTAGAAAGTACACTTTATTTTTGCACATGCATTCTCGGCTTAAGCTGGATTTTTCCTGTTATCTAAATAGACAAAAAAAAAGCCAACGAAATATGAATTTCAAGACATGTTATTCTCTTCACATACATCAACTAAAAGTCCAATTAGCGGAAATAACTATCTAAAAGTCCTTTAAACAAACATTTTAAGAAAAACCCACCAATGTGAAAATGAAGAGATGCTTCTTGACAAAGGATATCCTTTAAGTTGCTTCTTTGACTTCAGGGAAATTCAAGTATTTATTTATTTTTGGAAAATGATCCAAATGTACTTCGTAATTTAAAAGTTAGTGATTCACATTGAACATGGATGGGAATGTGGTTGGTTTCACTGTCTTGATAGTTCTGAGGAGCGGGGATGCATTTCACTCCATCAGACACACACAAAAAACAAAAGAAAAAAGAAAAAAGAAGAAGCAAGAGATAAGAGATAAGAAAAAGGAGAAGGCAACTTGCTTTGAGATTGACCTTAAATAGTACATAATAATCAGTTAGGGGGTCTTAATTTAATTGATTAATTTTTCTTGTTGTTAGGTTGGTTTTGTTTTATGGTAGTCGATTTTAATTTAATTTTTCAATTTATCGACTAAAGAGATGGTAGACGGTAGCAATACAAAGAGAACGATAAAACCAAAATTGACTTTTGAGACCGCTGCTCGAAGATTCAAGTTTTGTTTATAGTGCACTGAACAATGCCATCGACAGAACTCATTGGGAATAACAGATTCATGTAACAAACCCAATTACTTAAGGTTTGGTTTGACTGAAGAGGCAGGAAAAAAAATGTAAATAAGAATAAAAGCGTTAATATAAACAAATCACAAAGGAAAGGAAAATTACGTAGTTATTTTTTATGCCCTTTAAAGAAGAGGATAATCAGGTAATTATGATGCAGAGTGAACTAGATATGGAGTGAGTTTTTTTTTTGAGATGAAGATATGGAGTGAGTTTTAATGCCCTCTCTCTTTGGTTGACTCTCTCTCTCTCTCTCTCCCACCATCCCATGAGTCATGTTCACAGTTCTCTCTCTTTCCTTTTGTTGGGGTTTTCACTTTTCCATTAATTATTCTCACCCAGCTATAAACGCCCATCTTCTATTCACCTCATTTTTTGCTTTCCCTTTACTGTTTCCTCTCTCTCTCTCTGGTTTCCTCCATTGCAAACCAAGCTTTCTTTCCAGCTCTACTCCACATTCACACAACCCCACCAACCCATTTCACCCACCTCTTCTTTTCTCTCATCTCCAACATTAAAAAACTCGTCTCTCTCTCTCTCTCTCTCTCTCTCCCCCTTCACATTCTCTCTCTGATTACACTTTCTTCCTACATTTGCCCTTCATAGATTAGCCTTTTGTCTGGCCTTATTTCTTCACTTATTCTATTGCTTTCTCAATTCTTTCTTTTTTTCTTTTAGGCCCACTGTTGGCCATACCCTTCTGCTTCTAAACCACTCTTCTTCAACTGCTAACTTTCTCCTGGGTTTCTTGTGTTTTTTTTCTGGTGGGGTTTTGTTATATTTCATTCCAACTCTTCACATTGGTCTCTCTATGGTCTCTGTTGGCTCAAAGATAGGCCCTTTGTTTGGTTCTTAGGGTTCTCAGAGAAGAAAGATCAAGGGTTAGGTTTAGAATTTGGTTAACTGCAAGGGTAAGTTCTTTCTCCTTTGAATAAATTACTTTATATTATATGTACATTTCTCTTTATTTTCCCCCTTGGATCATAAGTCATGCTATGCTGGATTTTCTACCTATTTTGTAGATTTGGAGTTGGGATTTGGAAAATGGGATTTGTGGGTGTTTGTTTGCTGAATGGAATAGGGATTTCCCTGGCTTATCAAATGCCTGAAATAATAGGGAATAGTTTGTTAAGGATCACTATTTCTAATTGAACTGTCGACTTCAAAATGTAGTTTGAGCGTGTTGAAATCCCATGCCTGATTAGTTTCAACTTTTTAATTTCCCTATTAATGGCTCGCTAATTTGACCAGATTAAGCAAAGAATCATTATTTCTTGCAAAGGTTGCCTTCTTTTACGGCTTTTGAGTGTTAAATCAGTGAGGAGATAGTAATTTTGTTCTGCAAACTTTGTAAATCACTGGAAAATGCGTTTGAAGCTTATTGGAAATCTCTGTTTGTTTTAGGTGTTTTGCATTTTATTAGGAACCTAACATGTTCTGGAATCCAGGTGGAAATTGTTTCATCGTATCGGAGTACCAGGGTCACCCAGAAATGTCATCGGGGAGTTTGAATGCAGAGTTGTCGACGAAAACTTCATTTTTGGGTCTAAAACTATGGGTTGTGATTGGTATCTGTGTTGGTGCATTCATAATTCTCATTCTATGTATCTTAGCATTATGGGTCACCCTTCGGAGAAAATCTAAAAGGACCCTAGACAAGTATCCACTTACCCTAATACCCAATGTCTCGAAAGATATCAAGGTCGATAGAGTTGGGCGTCAAAACTCCCTTGATGATCCGGAGAACTTATTCCTTGCGGTTAATGATAAATCAAGCGATAAGAATTCTGAAAAGATGTTGATTCATTTGGGTACAAGCATGTCAGGCGATGCCGATAATATAAGCCAATGTAGCTCAGTTTATCATCAAGAGAGGGGGTGTAGTTCACAATCAGGAGAAAGTTCCGGAACAATCCGGAAACAGTCTTCACTTCCATATGGACTACCAATGGCCTCTCCTTTAATTGGACTGCCGGAAGTCTCGCATCTTGGGTGGGGTCACTGGTTTACTCTTAGAGACCTTGATCTTGCAACGAATCGTTTCTCATCGGGGAACATTCTTGGCGAAGGTGGCTATGGAGTTGTTTACAAGGGGAAGCTCGTCAATGGGACTGAGGTGGCAGTCAAGAAGCTTCTCAACAATCTGTAAGAATGAGTCGAAGACTCTCAATGTTTGGGAAATAAATCTTGGTCTTTGTAAGTTCAACATTTTATGATTGTGTGAAAATTTGGCGTTGCAGGGGGCAGGCAGAGAGAGAATTTAGGGTTGAAGTGGAGGCTATAGGTCACGTTCGACACAAGAATCTTGTGCGGCTCCTTGGCTACTGTATAGAAGGAGTTCACAGGTAAGTGCATACATTTCTGTTGATTTCTGGATTTTTGTCTTCTTCGCTATTCACTTTATGTATGTCTACATTAGCAGATTCCTTGTTTTATAGTATCATATTAGTCTTCACTGCATAAGTTTTGACTTTTGTTTCAAGCAGAATGCTGGTCTATGAATATGTTAATAATGGCAACTTGGAGCAGTGGCTTCATGGTGCTATGCGCCAATATGGTAACTTTACATGGGAAGCCCGAATGAAGGTTCTTCTTGGTACTGCTAAGGCGTAAGTCCCTTTTCTTCTCTTTTTATTTTCAATGCTTGGACTCTTTCATGTACTACTTTTTTCCTGTACTAGCTATGTTTCCGGGAATCTGGTTGAGCTGAAAAAAAAGTATGTGTTCCCATATGATGTTCAGGCTTGCATATTTGCACGAAGCAATAGAACCAAAAGTTGTGCACCGTGACATAAAATCTAGCAATATCTTGATTGATGATGAGTTCAATGCCAAGGTTTCTGATTTTGGATTGGCCAAGCTCTTGGATTCAGGAGAAAGTCATATAACCACCAGAGTTATGGGAACATTTGGGTAATGTGTGCGATCATATACTGAAAGCTCCTCTTTCTGAAAATTGTAAAGCATTTTCTGAGTAAAGCTCCACTTCTTAAAACTAAAAAGTCTGTCCCTCCATGTTATTTACAGTTATGTGGCACCAGAATATGCTAATACCGGGATGTTAAATGAAAAGAGTGATGTTTATAGTTTTGGCGTTCTCTTGCTTGAGGCAGTAACAGGAAGGGATCCTGTTGATTATAGTCGGCCTGCTAATGAGGTACCAAATTCGTTAGAACTCTTGTTGTCTCTAGTTGTGTTTCTCTCTCTATGTTTAAATAATCAAGACACTGTTTTGCTTGTATTTTCCATCAGTGATCACTCTTCCTGTTTTCATGGCAGGTTAATCTTGTTGAGTGGCTTAAAATTATGGTAGGAAACAGAAGAGCTGATGAAGTTGTGGATGAAAACCTCGACGTTAAACCTGCAACACGTGCCCTAAAGCGTGCCCTTCTGGTTGCTTTAAGGTGTGTTGATCCTGACTCAGAGAAACGGCCCAAAATGAGTCAGGTTGTTCAAATGCTTGAAGCCGATGAATTCCCTTATCGCGAGGTGCGGATAAACTCTTGTTATGTTATACTTATCTGCATTTTGATAAATTTCAGGATTTTAACAAAATCCCACCATGTAATGACCCCCACGATTAAAACAAAAATAAACAATAAAGAAAATGCAGAATTGAATTTGTTGTTCTCTAATGATGTTGAAGTTTCCATAATATGATAGTTAGAATTCCTTCCTTGCACGGATTTGAATGGTTGCTAAGGCAACACCTATTTACTTATCGATATGGTAGGAAATAGGCAGCACCTACTGACAGTTAGTCCATCACTGTAGTGCCACTCAAATCTTGTCCACCTTTATACCGGTGGAGGTGTTAGAAATTGCCTGGTTACTTTGCAATACCTTGTTGTGTGGAATAAACACCAATGGTCATTACAGTTATGAAGTTTGGGGCATATGGTAGGCCATGCGTCTGTGTTGTATGTTGGATTTCGGAAGGAAAGACTTCGTTGACTGCTTCAAGTTGGTTACGTAAGGACTTATGGAAAGAAAGGGACTTGGAACAAAATAAGGCTGCATTAATGGAGTGTTGAATGAGAATGCTTGAATGGGAATCAGAAAAATGTAATCCAACCCTGGCATAACCAAAATGATTGTGTGGCCAATGATGGATTTTGCGCCACTGAATGGATCGAGGAACTAAGGACGTTTCAAATATCGACACGACTATATTCACATAAATTGGCAAATGGATCTGCTACCATTTGGTGTTAGAGAGTTCCATCAGACGATGTCTCTGAAATATGGCCTTTTTATCTATTTCCATGGTTCGGTAATAGCTAATATACATTCAATAGAGAATTTGTTAAGCTCTTCGCTCATTTGGCTGCTGCTTTTTGGAGTTAGTTCTGTATTGGCAATTGAATTCTAGAGTTCTTGAACATTAGTAAAACCACTTATATACGTGACTGACGTGTATTAGCATTAGACATATGACCGTGTACAAATTTGGGAACTTTGGACAATACTTTGCTTATCATGACCCGTGAGGGCGCAAGCTCAGTACATCCAACATACTAGCTAATTGCCTCCTTTAAAGCACTTTAGCTTGCCTCTCGCACATTTTGGCTCTCCGACAGGCTTGCCATCCTGTCTCACGCCATTTAGGTAGGTTGGTGAGTTTTGTAGCTCAGTACATCCAACATACTAGCTAAATGCCTCCTTTAAAGCACTTTAGCTTGCCTCTCGAACATTTTGGCTCTCTGACAGGCTTGCCATCCTGTCTCATGCCACTTTAGCTTGCCTCTCGCACATTTTGGCTCTCCGACAGGCTTGCCATCCTGTCTCATGCCACTTTAGCTTGCCTCTCACACATTTTGGCTCTCCGACAGGCTTGCCATCCTGTCTCACGCTATTTAGGTAGGTTAGTCTTTTGATTAGCAAGTAGTAACCATCAAATATTAATCCCTTTTCTCGCCCCTTTTCTTGGGTGGAGTAATTTGATTGGAAAGGATAACTGTGTGAAATCAGAAATGTATGACGAGCTGAATAGAGTCCTGTTGGATACATGCATGTGAAAGAAAACTTTTGTTCCCACAAGAATCTGCTGCTTTCTTTCATTGAGTTTAGTGTTCCATATTCATGGAGTGTGACAATTGCTTTATTTCTTTTCGGGATATTAATACAATGCTTGTTACTCTGTTGTTCGCTTGTTTAGAAGGTCTGTCTCAGGCTTAAACTGTCTGTCTGCAGGACCGGAGGAACAGGAGAAGCCGCACTGCAAGCATGGAAATTGAATCGGCCATAAAGGAGAGTTGCGATTCACCTATTACTGATCAAAGCAGGGTAGAACAATCTGGGAGCCATTCATCTGATCAGATGACTCGGGCATAGGTATGACCCTGGTGGAGATTATGCCTCATCACCCCTTGACTTTTGGGAAAAAATTCGGTAATCCTCGAGTAGATCAAACTACATTTTCATGTTACTTTTTGGAGAAATTTATGTGGGTCGTAGAGCAATTGGATGTGGATTAGCCCATTGGAAATTCTTGAACCATTAGAGGTTGTTTTTCGGTTTTTTACTAACTTCTCCAGCATATGTGAACAAAATGATGGATAAGCACAACAAAGTAGATGATGTATAGGTGTTTTTGGAGAGGATGGTCTTTCTTCTATTTATGATATTATTATTATCATTCCTTTTTGTTTTTATTGTTGTCTATCTGTTACTCCATCACTGCAGTTTGGTGGTTAGTTCAGCTTTCATTTGGTTTCATTTCTTTCTTTTCCTGTGTGTTTTCTTAGGTTGTCCTTTTATGATTATTTCCCCCTTTTGTAGCAATCACCAAAGTGGGGAATCATTTCTCATGTCCTTTTTCTCTCTCCTTTTGCTTGCATGCTCCACTGCACAGGTGAAAGTGATGATGCTTAACACATCTACTATGTTGCCTTTTCCTTTGATCTCTCATATTCATCTCAATCATTTCATACAATTGCTATCCACCCAGATGTCTGACACAGACCCAAACACTATTGCGTCCGAAACTGTTTTGACATACGCGAGTCCCACATGATGCACGTAGGATTCACTCAAACCGGATGACTTTGGTCACATCGTGTCCAAACATTCATATCTGACACAGAGACGTCCAGACTACATATCCAGACAATAACGTGTTCGGTGCTGTTTTAATACACGTGAGTTTTACAAGATGCAATCAAAACAGCCCGACACGATGCACGTAGGATTCACTCAACCCGGACGACTCTGGACACATCGTGTCCGAACATTCATGTCCAGACAATAACGTATCCGGAGCTGTTTTAATACACGCGAGTTTTACACGATGCACTTGAGTTCCACAAGACATCGGATGGTTTGTGACACATCTGTGTTCGCATGCCTCGTGTATTCAATGCACACATAAATGAAGTCCCATAGGATTGTTCAAAATCTCATTCCAGCTAATAATTGGAATAGGAAGTATAGCTCACTGATCTGATCTGATCTGATTGTTTATACTAGATTTCACATGTTGTGGGGGCCAGTTTTTCTGCTTGTGAGACATATTATTGTGGGCACTCTTTTGCTTCTTCTCTGACAGGGACCACCGTGGGAGGTGGAGGGGCAAAGTGGGCACCCATGTTTGAAACTCACAGGAGTTCCAGCTTTTGACTTTTTTGGCCCAGATTAGAACTAACGGCCATATTTTTTGATTTTGTCTTTGTGGAATGTTGTGATTGGTTGAGTCTCAATAGAGGAATCAGGTGGTAGGCCACTTGTTTGTTGGGAATCACAAAAATCTTTCTTTGGGTATTAGTATTTTTTTTTCTTAATAATTTATTTGGTGCAGTAATCTCTCATTATTAAACAATAGTAGGAAGCTCCAAATGGACTGGATAAGGACTGGTAAGAGATCCAGCTCCCCCGGATAAACCGCATGAAACCGGACCGGACCGGACTTGTTTCGACTGGTTCCGATTTCTACTTCTCCAAACCGAATTGTCCAGTTCGGTCCCAAACAAACCTCCAAACCGGACTGAACCGTACCGGTATCACCCCTACCTGCAAGTGTGTGGTTGGATTATATTGTTTAAGATTTATTTATGTAATTATACATTATTTATGCACACACTCCCGTAAAAAAAATGTACAACCATATTTTTTTTTACTTTTTCCTTCTGAATTTTATTAATTGGACCGTCTATCGGTCTAATCCCGGTCTTATGAATTGTCCATGGGAGAGCACTGGAATTGTCCATGGGAGAGCACTGGAATCCTATTTGGGCTTCCATATTCTTATAGGTTCGTAGGAAATAGTAACGTGATCTATCTTTTTCATTTTTTGTGTTTGACGATCAGGGTGTCCGGAAAGTATATGAACGACAAATGAACGATTCGGGTTTTTTCTCACGAAAACCCGTATCCTTCAATAAAGAAGGTATACCGACTTTCGAAGTGATGGATTGAATCCTCCATTTAGCTTAATTTAGGAGTCTGGAAAGCGGAGAGTTATTCCCAAACTCCTAGGTGACGTTTAATTTTCTCCAACCAAGAGGACGGGCTTACCTAGAACTTACTGTGTTTGGTAACTACTAAAATTTTCCCCAACCAAGAGGGGCTAATTTAGTAATTTAAGGTTTTTGGTTTTGTATTACCATAGGATTCGATCATTTTGCTTAAAAAGAGGACGGGCTTATCTAGAACTGACACAAGGAAAACATATTTTGTGTTACGTAACTTCAAAGATGCAACTTTTATTTTTATTTATTTATTTATTTTTGATAACGGAGGAACGGCCTTAGAGCCAAGTCACTATATGGATCTGACTGCACAACCCAAACCTCCGGAGAACTAGCGCGGCGACACCAATCACGGCCCTCCACTTACGTCAGGGTACTCACCCGGTGGTCGAACCTCAGACTTTGAGGTGTACTCCGAAAGTCTGGGCATCCGCCTGAACCAATGGAATCTAAATCCTTCATTTGGCTATTTTGAATTTTAATATTTCAGAACTAAGATATCATTTGGCATCTAAATGATGTCATGCATATTTGTAATTTGTGCATGTAAAAACGGGTCGGTAGTACAGTATATTTCAGTTTGATGGATTCGAGGACTCTGTAGTGCACGGGTGCACTATAGGAGTGTTGTGTACGATCCGAGCCTTCCATCTCTACAATCTCTATAGGGTGCATCTCGGAATGTATCCATGTAGGATACTTTTTGAAATGACCATCAACAAAACTTTTGGATAGCTCAGATCGCACATGACACCCATCCACTGCAAAATTGCACTATAGGGTCTTCGGTTTCCTATTGGATTGGATATGACGTTTAGTTTTATTTAATAAGAGTAGTCCTCTTTTTTCCTTTTTCTTTTTTTTATCACTATTTAGTAGTCCTTCTTAGATTTGGAGATGCTGCCAAGCGGGAGTGTTTGGTAGCTCTGTCGAGTGGCCAATCCGGTCGATCATCTCGACACGGACAGCTCGAATTTAATCCGATCGAACCGCCGATTGCCGAGATAAAATGCCAGATCAATCGCTCGGCACCACTACCAAGCACTGTTTGGCAGCATCCCGGATCCTCGTCCTCTTTATTTCATCGATCTCTCTCTCTCACTAGGAAAAGTAAATGCTAACCGAGAAAAAAGGAGAGACATGGGCTGGGTTGTAGTGAAGGGTCCACATGACACATACATACATCACGGGCCTACATACAAGTTCACAATTGTTTGGGGAGTTTAATTATGGACAGCTCCAATTTTTGGAACGTAATTATTTCCTAAAAATGACAAATAGGAGTTGTAAAGTTTTTTTTTACGCGGTAATTAACAGAATTTTTTAACTCATGAATCTCATGAGATTTTCAATAAAGAGATATGGCAATCGTGTTCGGCAATATTTAAACTTTGTCCAGCGCGATAACAACCAAAGAAATAGCCCCATAAATCAGGAAATCAACGATAGAAAAATGGCTCTGAAGGAGGGATAATCGAATTTTCGTTCGATACTGCCCTCAACAAGATTTGATCATCCAATCTCTCACATAAGAGTATACAAAAGTCGAGACTTCGCACATTTTCGAAGTATAAATGAAAGCAAAAAGAGTCTGTTGGAGTTGTCACATTGATTCAAAAGAAAAGGACAAAAGTGTAATGCCATCAAACTTTGATCCTTTGAGTCAAACATCTGCAATCTTTATCACTCTATATTTGATAACAATAAAATGAACCAACAAAATGGAACGAAAAGGATAAGATTGTAGCTCGGTCGATCCGGCCGCCGTCCATTTCGGCACGGACGGCTCGAATTTAAATCTGAACTCCTATTGATCTGGACCATCTATTGCCGAAACGAACGGTCAAATTGGCCGTACTACAACCTTGTAGGACAGCCCGCCCCACATGATCCTCGACAGTTTTAATTAAGCATGGTTCCATTTCTTCAAAGTGAAAGACTTTCAATTCACCTTTTCTTGTGATCATGGCATTGGGGCAGGTTTGGTGACATCAAGAAGAATAAACTCATCACTCCCATAAGTCAGAGGTATGCATTCAATTATCAAAGGGAGCCAATATTTAAAATAGATACATTAACGGCCTCAAACAGACAGAGAAACCCGGGATTTGAAGCTCTGTTTGTGGAGATCAATCCTATGTTTTTTTTCTTTGTTTTTGTTTTTTAAAATCTCCTATGAAAGAAGTGTAGTCGGCCGGATAGCGGGTTGCCCATCTGGGCCGTCTGAGTAGGCCCAGGCGAACCCGATAGCCGATGCCCATTGGCAACCAAACGGGTCGCCTGGCCTAGAGCTTCGCGGGAGGGCCGAGGTGTCGGGTCGGGTCTTGGAGGATCACATATAGCTAGGTTGATGACACATCAGTGCCGACTTTTTCGGTCCGACCACGTGGCACCACTCTTGGTTCAGCCACGGGACTCGGTTACGTGCATGCCGCCTGACAGCATGGCATGCAGCGATTGACATGCATGATGTCAATTCAAGAAGCGATTATTTGTGGCAACAGAAATTAAAAAAAGAAGAAGAACATGAAGTGCCAAACAACTGTCGTCTTTTCCTATCCTTTCTTTGCCTTAAACCAATCTAATAGCATCGATAGTACTTCTAATGAAGTCAGCTCTGAATAATTTCTCAAGTTATAATAGTTGCATGGCCTTGATCAAGAATGCATTAATCCTTGCTTTGATAAGGCAACATGAGACCAATAATTTTGCATTGTATATTTACCAAGAAATTAAATAAAATGCGTATTCGCGTTTAGTAGAAAACTGTGGATATAATCAAGGTTTCGCGCGTGCTGATCTTTGATACTGATATGCTTTGGCATACTATGTGAGAGTGAAAATCACATGCATATACGAAATGCGGCCCTGTACTTGATCACTAAAAAGATTAAGCTGTTGTGAAGGCTGTACTTATCGTTCAATTCTACTAAACATCGCGTTTAGTAGAAAACTGTGGATATAATCAAGGTCGTATATATATTACATCAACCACCAGATGTTAAAGTTCGCGCTTGCTGATCTTTGATACTGATACGCTTTGGCATACTGCGTGAGAGTGAAAATCACATGCGTATACGAAATGCTGCTCATGCGGCCCTGTACTCGATCGCTAAAAAGATTAAGCTATCTGTTGTGAAGGCTGTACTTATCGTTCAATGCTCTTGACAGATAATATTGCAAATGCGAACATTAACATTACATGCTCCGACACAACGAT
This sequence comes from Rhododendron henanense subsp. lingbaoense, assembly GCA_020567845.1. NCBI lineage: Eukaryota > Viridiplantae > Streptophyta > Magnoliopsida > Ericales > Ericaceae > Rhododendron > Rhododendron henanense. Next base: position 31,896,354 of record CM036324.1, read on the forward strand.
TTAAAGCCTAGGATTAAACACTTGCTTCATGCATGGAACACCTTGCAAACACAAATTCATCAACTTAGAAAGCAAAAGAGAGATACATTAGAAAAATGTGCATATTCTACAACCTCCCGGTGTTCCTGGCATGAGAATTACGGAAATCCGAAACATAGACTACCTAAGTCCATTTAACACAGGACAAATGAAGAAGACTATCACTTGAAATAAGACATACATATATCCAAAACTAGATTCATTGAGAGAGAGAGAGAGAGAGAGAGAGAGAGAGAGGTATCATCAAGGCTCCTGTTTCCGGGCGAATGAAGGGAAAACGTCCTGCAATAAGCCATAGTCTGGAAATTGAAGAAGCTGCTGCTGCTGCTGCTGATGATAGTACATGGAGCTAGGGTGGTTGTGATCGTCACCTTGCTGGTTAGTATTTAGGTTAACAGGAAGCATCTGAGACAGGAGGTTTTGAGGAAAGCTAGGCCCCACTGATGATCCCTGGAGGAAGGAAGAGGAAGGTGGGAAAAACATTCCGGCAGCATTTCCCCGGAGGGTCGCCGGGCTGTGGTGGTTGTGCTGCCCTTCATATGTGGTGATCACTGTTGATGGGTCTTCATATGATCTTTCTACCCTTTTCTTCACTGTGCATTTCTGGCTGGTACATCTATAATAGCTCCTGCAATGAATCAAACATAGTGAAAATAAATAAATGTCCTATAGAAAATCTCGTTCAGAATGAAACGAAAGTAATCGAGATGTATGTAAGCTGGTCAGACACATAGTAATTAATAAATGTCATATAGAAAATCTCGTTCAGAATGAAGCGAAAGTAATCGAGATGTATGTAAGCTGGTCAGACACACAGTAATTATTACCAAAGCAATAAAATAGTTCTGACTTTCTTAATTTGAACATTTAAAATTTTGCATCTAGCTGCAAAATTTAATGTGTGATTATTGTTCATTGTAAATAATAATAGTTGAGGTGTATGTAAGAGCATCTCCAAGGGAGATAGCAAAACCAATACCAAACTACATTAGAAGAGCAACATAAGCAAACGACTCTCTAAAGAAGATAAACATGTAGCTCTCTCTCAGTTCAGAGTTGAAGAGGGAGAAAGTACGTACTCTCAAATTGCCACTTTATCAAATTTAATGCTTATTATTGATGAATTATTGATCTCTTGGCAAAGTGAGTTCTTTAGAGTAAAAAAAGTGATAAACTTTTTAAAAATTTGAAGAGTCCTTAGAGTGCATTAACTCTTCAACTCACCAAATGAGTCAAATTTTGCTTCTTCCTTTAGAGATTAGAGTAAAGGATGCTCTTAGCTAATCTTGGCATTTAAATAGAAAGAAAAAAGGGTTGTGGGTGTCTTAACTTGGAATGAGAGAACCATGAATAAGAATTCCGCAAATTAATGTACAATTTTTTTAATTAATCTTCAAAATTAATGAAACAACATCATGCAAATTAAAGTACAATTGTCACCCATTACCTGAAAAATTGAATCAGTAGAATATTTTATACTAGTATATATTTATAGATTAAGATGGATGAGATGAGATGAAATTTAATTTGAAAATGTTTTTTTAGCTATGCCACAAACTGAATGCATTCATGGCTTTGATAATCGCTGAAACCAACATTAGGACGTTACAAACAAATCACAGTTCTATCAAGAAAATCATGGGTTGCATGCATGATAAGTGAGATCAGTACTTTTTTTTATTAAACAAGAGAAGAAGAAGATTGAAGATAATCTTAATTATTACTAGTTAGTACAATTAGACAAGTTGATTAATGATTTGTTCAAGTTCGGTTTGAAAACTTTTTTTCTGAACAACCTGGTTTGAAAACTTAAACGAGCTTTGAAAACTTTGACAGCTTATTTATTCGGAGAGCCCGATCTAAAACAACCTGTACACGAGCCGATCTCAAGTAGCTCAATTTTTTTAGCATCATTATATAAATTGATTAACCACAATGAACACATCTAGAGGTATATATATACCTTGGGAAAGGGCTATTCTTGACTGCCTTCTGTCCATATTTTCTCCATCTGAAACCATCTTCAAGATTATCTATCTCGCTCTTGGTCATGAATGCATATCTTGGCTGCCTTTGCCTCTTCTCTCCTTTCTTCTTCGGTTTGTTCCTGATAATTAAGTCATATACGTTAACCCACAAAATTTTAATCATTTTTTTGAACAGCGAAGAAGAATTTTATTGATCTTTGAATGAATCATATACAAAGACTAAACAGAAATATTGGACACAAAATTAATCAGTTTATGTACAACAAAACCTACTTACAAACAATCTGAATGGATCATATATATGTTTTCAAGAAATTAATTTCCTTCATCAGTATAGTGGATTTTTTTACGGAATTTAACGCAAATTAATTAGGGTTTTTTTGTAACATTTCTTTAATTAGGATCCACCACCATATAATGGTATTCTCAAAGAAAAAGGGTTGATTTATAGTAATAGTAAGCAAAATCTAGTATGAAATTAAGGGGTAAAAGGAAAACCCTAAATTTTCTAAATAAAAAAAATGAGGTGCAAATTTTTTCAAAGAAAAATAGTACTAGTATTTTGAAAAGATTCTAATTGCATTAGCTGTTGAAGGACTGAAAAGTCTAACTTGAGAAAAGACTGAACAGAAGACTCAACCCTAGTATTTGAATATTTTTTTGATTAACATAGTAATTAGTATTAATTTCTATAAATCAAAACCAAAGGAAGTTTTCTCTAACTAAATACAAATGACGAAATTAATATCATTATCTATAATCATTATTTAAAAAAAAGAAAAAAGCCCCAAAAAAAAAAAAAAAAAACCTACGCTTTGTTATTCTTTTCGCCATCATCGCCATCTCCTTCTTCACAACGATCATCTTTCTTGCTCTTTCCAGAATCTTTTACTTCAGCTGCTCCTTCACTGGAAGAGGAGTTAGATAGTGAAGAGTGCGCCGGCGTTAACGGATTTTGATCGCTTGATTCTGCCACACCACCACCGCCTCCAGTACTCTTCTTCGAACCACCGTCGATCGGGCAAATCACTTCGGACGATGAACAAGACAAGTTGTAGTGATCTAAAGTGGCATGTGAGGAATTATCATGAGTTAAGTTGAGGTAGTTCGAAGGGAAATCAAATCCCACTTGTTGATTGTTGTAGGTGGAGTGATAATTGTGGAGGAAGTAGGGAAAAGTGCTTCCAGTGGTGGTTCCTGTTTGGTCATGGTAGAAAGGGTTATAGTGGGATGGAAGATCTCTATTTTCATCAGACATGAAGAAGAAGAAGAAGAGGAAGAAGAAGAAGAAGAATTTGTGGAGAGAGAGAGATGAGTGAGGGTTTTCTTTGGTTCTCTCTGCTTTGGGATTGATGAGAAAGAAGAGAGCTTAGTTTTTGCCTTTTGGGAGTATATGCTTTTCTTTTCTTACTTTGTTTAGACTTGAAAGAGAGAGAGACAAGAGAGAGAGAGCTAGAGAGAGAGAGAGAGCTAGAGAGAGGCAGAGCTTTGCTCAAGGTTCCTTGTGGGGTTGGCACAACTTCTTTTGGCTTATTTTTCTTTTGTTTTGTAAAATTATTTATTTATTTATTTATTTTGACAGGAGAAATTAGAAAACTAAAAATATATATCAAACTTGGGGGAAAAAATCAGAGAAAATAATAAATAAAAATCTTTCCATTTTGAAGGTTTTTCTTTTAATTAGTATAACTAATTTCAATTTTTTTATCCTGATATTTTACTATTTAAAATTTTCTCATCTAGATGAATAAATAATTTAAATTTTTTTACACAATTTATAAAATTTCAAAAAAACTAAAAATAAGCCAAAATAAATAAATGAATATGTGTGTGTGTGTGTGTGAGAGAGAGAGAGAGAGAGAGAGAGATGAAAGTGCTTGTGGTGGAGATGAGATGGATAATTGGTTTTGGAGAGAAGAGGAAGCTAAGCAGTGAAGTCAGCCAAGACCACAGTTGAGGAGGCTGTCAGCATAGGATGATTAAAAAAGTGAATTTATTTTTATTTCACACAAAATGATACTCCAAGAAAACTTACCACGTACGATGACATAAGTGTGACATAATGAGGAATGATATCTATTAATATGCCTTCATCAGATCTTATAATATGGGCTAGCCATCATCAATCATCGCTGCAATTACAAAAGGCTGAAATTCATTTTTGTATTTAAAACCATCTTGATTGGTACTTTTGTCTCAAAATAAACAGCCACGATTAAACAACCCCTATTCTAATTTGTAAGCTCCTAAAAGCCGAGTTCTTGTGTTGGTGATTTTATTGACAAAACACACATTTTTATTTGGAACCACTTTTATCGACTTCTCTATTTTATTTTACCTCTCTCTTTCTAGAGCTTCTATTTGATATGTAAGGATTGCGAGTGCGGTAGACATTAGTCTAAGTCTTTTCAGAAGGCATTGAAAAGGTTTCTGAAGCTGCAAATTACGGTACTCGAACTAGTGAGCTTCAGGCGAAATGATCAGTGTGTTCTTTGTTTGGTTGCTTTTCGTATGTGTGAGTGATTGAAATAATATTGATTGGTGATTGAGCAATCAAACATATAACAAATCTCTATAGCTAGCTAGGCCATCTAGGGCTTTTCACAATTTTTTTTTGTGTATTTTCATTTGTATAACATGTCTCATACTTTACTTGTATACAAGTTAGCCGTTTTTAAGACTGAACCACTATTTAAAAATAATTTTTTGTTACTGTGAATTAGTCACTGTCACAACGGGATACCTGTCATTTCTTCTATCATAAGTAAATTGTTTAATGAAATCTACAAGAATCACGAAAAAAAAATCAGTGCCGAGCGGGTACCACTTGGTGTCCGCTCGCGCATCCGAGCCGTCCATTTCATTTTTGAACGGCTCAGATTTGGAGAGAGAAAAGGAGAGAGAAAGTGTTGGGGTGAGAGGAGAGGAAGGGTTTCAATCCGAGCCATCCAAAAATGTATCGGACGGCTCGGATGTGCCGAGCGAGTACCACGTGGGATATACCCGCTCGGCTCAAGAATCACAGAGTGTGATGTATGCGGCGAAGACAGACAATAACCATGGAAAGCATTTTTTTCTCCTGTGACTTGTTCCCATCATACATGCCTGCTTTCAAATAAAAAGAATTACGTATGTTAGAACATGTCAGAGATTACAAAAAACAACTTAATTTTTATTAGATGAGTCGGTGGTTAAAAATTTATTATGATATGAATTCGAAACTCACCGTTTACCTAATAACCGCAATCTAATTATAGTGCACATTGAATTTTGTCTGCTCCACCTTTAATTGGGTCTCCGCTAGTGATGGTTGAATTAGTTGTTCTCAAAGATTAGATGAAAGACGTGTAATTTGTCCCAAACGCCTGAGTTGTAAAAAAATATTTGTACTTTGGAAAAATACCTAATGAGAATGTGTAAAAAAAAGGATGAAATGCATAAGGGCATAGGAACTAAGGCCCCGTTTGATAACAGTGATAGATGGATGGGATTCGTAAAGAGATAGGATTATGATTGGGATTGGTAATGAGAATGGATTGTTAATGAGTATGTTTGTTTGGGATGGGATTAGATGATGGGATTATTAATATCATATTTGTTTGAGATGGGATTAGATGATGGGATTAGATTGATAGAAGAAATTGGTAATGAGAACGGATTAGTAATGAGAACGAGTTGGGATTGGACTATTAATACCAAGTCCCACGGGGTATATATTGCTAATACCCCCTAAAGGCCAGATTTGACATCCCAATGGACTAATAGTCCGGACTCTTTTTTGTTACCAAACAAGGTATTAATACTCCCATGGGATTAGTATTCCAATCCCAAGCCCCAAACCTGTTATCAAACGGGTTAGTTTCGTTTCTGGGGGTGCATTTTTTTTTTCTCCCTCCCCATTATTTTACACATCAGCGGAGAGTTGGTAATTAAATTAGTTCATAATAGGTTTCAGAGATTATTCATAATCCTGAATCTCAAACGCCCATGACGGGGCTCGAGCCTCCCACATAAGGAAGACAAGGAGATGCGCCGATTGGGGTTAACACGTGTTATAGGAATTGGGCACCGTCATTTGACCTTATTAAAGGACAAGGCACTTGGCACGTTTGGGTTATATTTTTCAGCATGTTGCATGGCCGTATACGGACCACCACACCACACCAATTTTATTGTGACTTCTTTTGCTTCAAACAAGTTTGGTCAAACTTTGCTATTTAGTCTTTCCAACAATAATGTCCACACAGTACATATCCAATCCCAAAAACTATACTCCCTCCTTCCCTTTTTAAGTGTCCCGCTTCGTAACTCCAACTTATTAAGAAAACATCATCATTACACCTTTCACATCAACTTTCCATACTTACCCTCTATGGAGACATCATCATTACACTTTTACTCACTAATTTTTCAAAGTGGAATCTACTTTTAGGGACAAAATGGAAAATGTACCAATTTTTACCCACTAACTTTACAAAATGGACACTTATTAAGGAACAACTCAAAATGGAATACTGAACTTTAAAAAGGGGACAGAGGGAGTAGTATACATTAATGAGTACTTATTTGGCATTCAAGGAATTTTTTTTTTTTAAACGAAAACGCTCCACCGACGGTCGCGTGAGTCCCACTGCGGATTCCGCACGGAAAATCCGAGCCGTTCAATACTTTAAAATAAAAATTGAGTGGCTTCGTGAAAAATCAGCTCAATTCGGTATATGAAAGTGTTCGATCCAATCTACTCATTTTTCATTCAGATTACGGGATCCTAGTATAGCACTAAGGCTCCGTTTGTTTCGATGTAAAATATTTACGATAGTAAAATATTTTCTCTGTAAAATATTTTCACAAAAGTTATTTTCCCCAAATTTAGTTTTTGGTGTTTGGTTGGCATTTGAGAACTCATAAAAAGACACAATATGGAAAATACAAATCAATCTGAGTGAAAGCACTTTTCAGAAAACAACAAAATGGTCAATCAACACACAAATATACATACATACATACATATATATATATAGAGAGAGAGAGAGAGAGAGAGAGAGAGTGAGTGAGTGTTGGCTGGTGGGTTACGTGGGTACTGAAAATTTCAATCCGAAATGGTGGAAGTTGCAAGTGAATTACCTCAGTTGGGGGCTGCGATAGATGTGGATCGGGGAAAAAGTTCATCCGCTCGCTGGGAGTAAAACAACTCACCGAAGTTTTGAGAGGAAATCATTTTCACCCGGATTATGAAAAATATTTTACCATGGAAAATGTTTTCCAACTTTTTGTCCAACCAAACAAAGGAAAATAAGTAAAATATTTTACCCAAAAATGTTTTACGTCCAAACAAACGGAGCCTAAGTGTTGAAACAAAACCTAAAATAAAATTACTACATGGTATAGTATATTCAAAAAGAAAAAGAAAAAAAGTTATTTGGCATCCAAGAAAAAAATTTAATTCGTTTTTTAGCGGATGAGAATTCTCTATTCAGGTATATATTATTTGATGACAATAGAATAGAATTTATTGCGAGTATAATGTTGATCATTCAAAATCAGTTAATTTGAAGACTCTAATGTGGATAGAGTACATAGATTAGGATTAACGAATGAAAAAAAAAAAACCCTGAATCAAATGTGGTCCCCAGTAGGGAAATCTGGGGACTAGTAGATTTCCCTGGTAGGGAAATCTACTAGTAGCTAGTTTGATTCAAATCCTACACGTTCCCCAAATTTTCAGTATGGTCCCCAGTATTGTATTGTTATAACTAAAGGTTGTTTTGGAGTAACTTGGCTTATTTTTTCTTCTTGTCTTTATTTAAATTTTATTTGCATTTATTAATTTCTCGTCAAATTTTTATAAATTATTGGTTTGTCTCGACGAGAGGTATAGAAAAAATAAAAAAAATTATGATCGAAACTCAAATTAATCTGTCCTGAAATAACTTGAGGCTACATATATACATTATTGTGGATCTTTTTGTATACTATACTTCTATTTTTCCGAGAATCTCGTATGATAAATCAATATCCTGTTCACTCCAATTTTCCTCTTCGCCATTAATGAAGAATCCACCGGCCCACATGGAAAGAACTTCCACCCATTTAATGAGCAAACAGTACTACTCTAGCTCCATGAAAAGACTTCAAAAATGAGCTTGAATTGCTTTTATACACAGACAATTTAGATGTTACAAGTAGTCACACGATGTGGCACTTATTACATTGATATTGTTTGCGGAGCATGATATAAGTTTAGGTGTCCGGACCAGCTTACACACATCTACAGCGCACATCGACTGATTTTGGAGGACCAATCTTACCGCCCCTTGCGAGAGTCCTGATTAAAGCTCGAGCAAATCTCTGTACGGGCTAACCCCGAAAGAGTTGATGGCACCTGAAAAATTTCGAAAAATCTTAGGAGGAAGCAAACTCCTAGATTCCGAGCCTTTGACTACTCCACCAAAGGCCTTAAAAGGTTAGCATGATATATGTTTGTACTTGGTACGAATAGATCGACCGGCCAATTATCACGTTTAAGGCCCACAGGTAAGATCTATGAGTAGACAAAACTAGATACATGCATGGGCGCCGCAGAAGCGATCGCTCAATTTTGTTTTGAAATGGAGTGGGGGATATGATGAGCTTGCCATTGAAACCCCACATCGCGCATGGCTGAGAATTGAGAGATTTGAGATGGAGAGAGAGGAATCACTCACATGGCACAGCTTTTGGACTAAAAAGTTTGAACTGTTTTTTTCCCTTACATTTTGTTTAATTTCCTTCACATATACGTATGCTTGAACACTAGAGCATGAAATTGTTGACCTTATTCTATATCTCCTTTTTTTGGGCCCTTCAAGTGGTAAGGGATGATTCCTACTTGTACAGATATCCAATCTCAGATATGGGTTTTGTAGCTGAAAAAAAATGAGAGCTCGCACCGATACGTGGTCGGTGGCGTAGCCAGGAATTTAGTTCGGCGGGAACACATTAATTAACATGCATGATCTTAGAATTTTCTATTTTCCATAGTAAATAAACCGTAACATAAAATGAATGAACTTCAAACGTAAATTAAATTTGCTAAAACATACAGATAGATAATAATGGGTGTTCATGAAATACAAGTGCATGAGAGAAAATTAACTTTTTTTTGGAACTGACGAAGATAATAAGGGATGTTAACTAGTGTTATAAGAGAGAACATATATAATACTTTTTGGATACAAATTGTCATGACCTTTATAATTTGAGAGTAAAACTGATATTATTGGAAATTGCAATGGGAACCCGTGCCCCCACTAGTCCCACATAGTCTCCGCCACTATATGCATGTGGTGTTCCAAAAGTATTTTCCACCGCATATGCATTGGAGCATGCATGTATGATTTTAAAGTTTTTCTTGAGAGATAAAAGCTACTATAATATTTGTACAAAATTTGAAACGTGGGTTGGGCGATTGTCCGGGCTCATCAGCACTTTGGTATGTCCTTGATTTCGCATCTCTACTTGGAGTTGATTTTTGACCTTGAATCCTTGAGCATACTTTAATTTGTGCAGTAAAGTGAGAAGATATATCAAACTATAGATAGATTGCCAACAAGAATCGAAAATACTATTAATACATAAGATCAGTTGCCAGATCACAGTTTAGTAGTGTAAAAGCAGTTATAGGTAGTTTGGTACAAATGCACTAAACCTATATATATTCTGCTTCTGATAAGACATTGCGGTCTTGATACCTTGGTTGGCAACAAGCTTTTAATTTGGTGGGATATTATCTTAATTCAATCTTTGAAATTATTTATTATCTGCCTCTAATGTAATTGCGGATTGTACCATATATGCGTGCATGTAAGCACTTTCTGTAAGGGAAATAGTACTATATATTTTGTCTAAAGTTAGCTAGGGTAGTCATCATTGCCAGGGGTGACTACCAAACACATTTGGTCTGTGAGCAAATCAATATTGTGCAGATGCATTGGTAAATGGTGTCCCGATTTCTTATGGAAATGCCCGTTGCTATGAGAGAGTTTGTTCTTAGAGATAGACTGAACATTAGGCAAGTTTTAGACTAGGTTTAGTTGTTATCTTCCTTCCTTGCACGTTATGTTTATTATGTTGGTACTCTCGATGTGGTACTTTGCTTCGTAAGTCTTTATGAATTTCCGTTTGACTGGAAAAAAAATGGTGTCCCGATTTCAGTGAGAAATTTTTATATTGATCGACCTGGTTATTCCGTTATGTATTGGTACGTACTTTTAGTTATGCGGAATATTTGATTGGGTCTGCGTACCTCAAGACTGTAAACTCTTAGGAGTAATTTCTTAAAGTAGTGTTTTTGTTTAAAAAAGAAGAAGAAGATAGCGCTAATTAATTTGGTGTTACATATATATATGGATGGTACACTTTTTTTTTTTTTTTTTTTTGTGGTAAATCCTTTGTTATATGGATGGTACACTTCTTACAAGGGATTCCTCATTTTGCCTTCACTGAACTTTTTTGCCACATTCTTGAAAACCGAGTCCGAGAGCACTGTCACGTGGTGCTCCAAACCATTTCAAAATCACGTATTTATGTGGGATTCGCACACTTAATCGTGGACCCCACCGTTTGGTTAGGCTTGACAGAAGTGCAATTTATATACTCCAGTATATAAATTTAAAACAATCAACATAAAGCTAAAGAATAATCACACGTCAGCCTCGGACATAGCAACTAATTTGCCTAACTCAACAATATTTAAATACTATTATTTATCCCTGTAAAAAAGACAATATTTAAATAATTTCCATAAGGTGTCAACTTAAAAATAGATTTTAAAAATGATATTCATTCACCAGCCCAACCAATGTTGAAGTAAATAAGCAAAAAATAGACGTATAGGGGGTTCATTTTTTTCCAAACCGAACACCATTAATTAATTTTGATGCAGCTCAGCCTCTTTTTACGAAATTAATTGTAAGAAGAGATCAGAACTTATTTATGTTAAAGATTCTCTTCTTGAAACACAAACACGAATAGATATGAACTAGAGGTACTCCCTCTTCGAACACATAATAATAAGAATTGAAAACTCTCAATTTTTTTTAATTCAATAAACAACTCCCTTGCCCTAGTGGCTACAATCTTATTACTCCTTCCATTCCATATTGAGAGTCCACCACGAAAAGTCGTGCCATTTTTCAAATAAAAAAAACTACTTCCGTGTATAATTTTTTGAATTTTTTCGCACCAAATTAAAGTACTAATGAAGATCTTTAATACGGTGCGAAAAAATTCAAAAAATTATACACGAAAGAAATTGATTTTTTTATTTGAAAAATGGTAAGAGAGAGAAAATGGGACTCTCAATATGGAACGGATGGAGTATATAGTAGTAGCCACCCTAGAATTAAAAAGGAATAAAAATATTAGGAACCAGCCCTAATTCTTGTAAAACAAGAAAACATAAAATAGGAAACTGACTCAACCTAAATTAAGAAACTAAATAATTCTATGTTAACAATCCTAAATTATAAGATTCCTAACAAAATACTAAAACTAAAGCCGTAAAATAAAATACTAATAAAATATTATTTTTTCTAAAATCTAATCTGCAACAAATTTCATGAATTAAAACCAACCCAATTAAATAAGAATGTTCAACTTGCATTTATTTCTAATGTAGAAAATCAATTGTGTCATGGGCCATGACTAGCTGAGTCAAGGGAACGACTAAATGCTTCAAAAAAAAAAAAAAAAGGTACATATGGTCGCTAACCACAATTCACACTCGTAACTCTTGGAGTACCACGTACTCAACCATTTACGTGCCGAAAAATTATCCAGTAAGAATCTTATTATTCACTTTTGTTAAGAATTGAGAGATAAAGAGTGACTCCACATTAGGCTCTAGTGATCTTTTATTTGTGGGGACATCGTAATGCCACATAGTACTCTGGGTCTACCCCGGCCATAGTAAATGCTTTAAAAAACAGAGGAAGGTACATATGGTCACTAACCACAATTCACACTCGTAACTCTCGGAACATCGTAATGCCACATAGTATTCTGGGGTCCGGGCAGATGAAAAACCGATCGAAACGTGCTATAACAGAAGGAAATTAAATTAAATTAATAGGTATTCCCTAGGTACCATGCAGAATCGCTGCCTGCTATTCCCGGAAGATGACAAACCGATCGAAACGGGCGCAGTTGAGATCAATATTCATGGTTTTCACTGAATCACTCACCTAAGAATATGTCATGTCTTTCCTTTCAAATATATCGCAATAATTTGTGGGGAGCACCACGTCCACGTGAACTACGCACTCTCCGGGAACCTGAAAAAGGGCAAATTTAGTGCACGAGGCTCCCGTCATTGCGGGGTTTTGGAGAAGGGTTAATGTACGCAGTCTTACCACTGCAAGCAGAGAGGTTGTTTCTCTCTGTTGTTTCCGCGACTCTGCTTGGGATAACGCTGCGTAAAACAACCCTTACCCAAACCCAAACCCTGCAATGACGGGAGCCTCGTGCACTAGGTTTGCCTACGTACTCTCCGGGAACATTGTTGAAAAATCATCCATGACAAAATACGACAAGTTAAAGTCACGCACATAAGTAGTAATTAAAAAAAAAGAGAATGGTTCATAACAAATCACTAATCCTCGTAATTATCAAGTCGGGGCCCATTTTGCATATAGTATATACACTACACGTACCCTTTTCGTAAGCAACACGACAACGGTTCGTAACAACCCTATATTAGGATATAATTGTTTTCAATTTTTTTTTACTTACTAAAAAACAATCTCATTCCGTTAGCAAGTTTTCCATTTTAGGTACACTAGCCTGTCATAGGTAGGGTCGATAAACAAGCCAAATGAATCAAACAATGCGAATTGTTTTATGTTTGATTTTATAAATTTAAGAATCTAAAATATTCAAGCTTGATTTGTTTATCTGACGAGCGAATCTCAAAAGGAGTTTCAATCTGACTGTTCTCGATTAGCTTTGAATTTGTACACAACATATGCTGAACGGGCAAGTCATAACTTGTTTAAGCTTAGTTTGAAAGCGTTGCGAGATGCACAACATTTCCAACTTTGTTTGCTTATGTAGCAAACGCAAACTCTTGAAGCCGCAATAAATGATCAACTTGGTTTGTTTATGTCTATATATATATGGGCTTTTGATGAGAAAATACATTTTTTTTAATTATTTGCTACTACCACGAAGATGCTCACCAACGGCTGCTCCGCCAAGACTTACGCTTAAGGTTTTGCAACATCTGTTGCACCCTCCTATATATCGAGTCGAGGCCTAGCACTTGCCCGACAGCTAGGTTTAAGTCGCGCGCTTATGCGTCATTCATTTTCGGAACTAGTTGAATATTTGACAAATTAGTTAAATTCGAGTAACTTGATTCGTTTACGGGTCATCATTATAAGTTTCAATTAGAGCATAGTTTCACAAATATTGTTCATTGATTGCATGTACAAGCTAACTCTCTCAATCCTCAGAAGCTTTTTGACTGACCCTAACCACTAAAGTAAGTAGTCTAGGAATCTAACCAAACTTACAAGCATTCCACGAGGAGCTTTTTTTCTAAGTGTAATCCGTTTTCTAAAGTCATGATTTTATTTTATTTCATCTACTCTCCACCAATGTGGCTAAAATGCGTTCAAGATAACATGAGAGAGAAAATATATGAAACATATTTAACAACCATTTTCGTCAACCTCAATTATTTATCAACCACATTTATTAATCCATCAACATCAAATTTTTGGACTAGTTGACTGGTCCTGGTTTTCTGCTCAAATATTTCAAGCTAATTACTAAGTCAAAATGCACTTAAGAACATCACTTTATATAGGCACATTTCAAAGGGCATAGCTATTTGATTCAGTACCCTAATCATGAATTGAAAAGTGGGCGTTGATCAGAGATTGAGCCTTCAGAATTAGTTGAGGTGTGCATAAGTTGATTCAGACACCTAAGTTTTTTTTTTTTTTTTTTGATTGGCAAAAGATGAATTTTATTAAAAAACGGGGAAAGGGGAAGGGGATCCATTGTATGAATTGACAAGGAGAGAAAGAGAGAGAGAGAGAGAGAGAGAGAGAGAGAGAGAGAGAGAGAGAGAGAGAGAGAGAGAGAGAGAGAGAGAGAGAGAGAGTTGTTGCCATTGTAAAGATTTGTGGTGACAACATTCTAGTTTGATTTACATCCTCTATAGAAGCATGTGAGAGCTTTGTGCTAGAAAATGCAAGCAACCTTTTAGGGGTAGTTTTAGATGAGAATAAACTAATCTAGCTAGGTTCGATAATGGGATCACTTTTTCTAGAAAAAAATAGACTTGAATTAATAACCAACCTATCATGTTCATAATTTCGTCCAACACGCAATATGATTTTACAAGACTATATAGCTCATGTTGATATGATGAGAATGAAAGTTCAATATCATAATCAATTGAATGCCAGAAAGTCTTTGAGGTGGACAAATAAGTCAACATCTATTGCCAACTCCTTTTATTAGGTTATATTACCTGGCCAAAATTAAGAGTGAGAGGGGATCGATCCTTGTGTAACAATCGTGCGCGGAAAGGAACAACTCAATTCAAACGGTACTTCAAGGCCACATGATTAATTGGAACGCGCAAGATGACCTGGCCTCCCAGTTATAACAAATCGTTGTATGGAATGAGAAGAGCGGATCAAATAAGAGTCTTACAAGCACGAGTTTCCTAGTTCAAATCTCACAAATAGCAATGTTTCTTATATAGGTCACCCTCCTCACAAGCGAAAGTTTTTTTGTCGAGACTCTCATTTACGGTACATCCATGCGACCTAAGTTTTGTTTGTTGCTGTAACTTACCAATGATATGGCTCAAAATGGGTGAGGTTTGCCTTGGCTAATTAAGGAGAATTAGGATGATGTAAAAAAATCACCTTTTTTTCTTGTGCTTTTTTTTTTTTTTTTTGGATTAATTGATGGGGAGATTTCATGATTTTATTAGTATTCATTTTGCTTGGTTTTTTTTTCATTTAATATGTTTGTGTGCATTTGAGGGAGCAAAGAATTAAGGGAAAGTCTATGTTTGCATGCACCATATATATGGATTTTTGCTTTTTCTTTATCATAGTAATTCATTAAAAATAGTCTCACATTAAAAGCGTCATAGATTAAGGTATCTTAATAAAAAAATTAAAAAAAATCTTGAAAAATCTCTTAGTAAGTAAGACCGGACACACGTTACATATGCATTATACATTATACATTTTTCATAATAAGAAGAAATATATTCATACCCAAAATCCAAAAGTCTCTTAACTCTATTATGGTAGGAGCATGGCAAGCAAGTGATCACAGCCAACTTTTCAAGCTCGTAAGTTTAACTCTTACTAATAGCAAAAACTCCTTGATGTCATCAAAAAATTTTCCGACCGTTAACTATGAATTTTTAGAATTAATCGAGTTATGTATAAATTGACTCAAACGCGATTACAGAGCCACATATAGATGTACCCTAGTAGCTTTTTCTCTGAAATGACAATTTGTTTGATTGAGATCACATCATGGGCTGAAGTCTTCTTCGAAGTCCTTTCATGAGGGACCTAACTTATGACAACTCCTACCAAATCCAAGAGAAGAAAAATGGTGAAGGAAAGTATGTAGTGGGGGATTCAACCTGAATTTGGTATTAGTCCGATTGCTTTTCACTACAACGGCTGCAAAATACAACTTTTTGAGTGGGGTTGGGAGTTGGAGAGAACCGGGACTTTGAAGTGCACACTGCAAGATGCGCTACAGGGTGGGGTGTTTTGCACGATTTGAGTCGTCCAAAAGTATTTTTAATGGCTTAGATTTGTTGAAAGTATCCTACAAGTATGATACATATCTTACATATAGAATACTTTTGATATTTCAACAATTGATTATAGAGTTAAACGGCTCGAATTGTGCACTACGGGTCCTCCCGCGGTGGAGTTGAAGGCTTTTTAACTGATTTTATACAGGTTATGGAATATCTGTTGACAGAAGAGACCTATTTTATTGTACTTTTTGGACTTTATTTATCATGAGCATTTCCCTTTAGGATACTGAGAAATGAGAATTCCATTTAAAATTCGTGCATGCTATTTTGATCTTGAGTTTCCAGTGGAAAGAAAAAAAAAATCAAGAGAAAGGAGAGGAGAAAAATTGTGAGTTACAGATAGCATATGACAATAACTAAAAAAAAAAAAATTAGCATTTTTTTTAAAACGGCAATTTATTTTTATTAATCTTCGAAGGTGTTACAAAGATTAACAGGAGTAAGGAGAGAGGCATTGAGATGTCCAGTCCGAGACCCAATTCCTAGATTGGCAAAGATGCCAACCTAGGAGATACCCTAAGGGACAAGCCTAACACCTAAAACGCCTACAAGTCCAAATAAATCAATTAACTCAAATGAGACATAGCCCAAAACCCTCTCAGGTGTAGAAGGCCCATGGGCAAATTTAACTGGTCCAGCCCATGTAAATGTGCCCAGATAGAGCCCAATAAGTCTGTTACCATGTTGTTGGACAAACAAAACATAAATGTCAATCTCGACTAGTCCAGCCCATGTAAATGTCAATCTCGACTATGTAAACAAGTTCAGGCCAACAATTTTTGACATGATTTATATTCTCGGTGTGTTTTGAAAACTCGAATAATTTCGATTATCAAAACAAGCTCAACAAAGGCCCACAAGAATGTTCCAACCGAACGGTCCAACCATTCTCGATGATCAGATAGAATCATCTTCGTTTTACTAATTCAAACCATTTATTTTGTAGAGTCCTACAAAAAATCATGTAAGCGAAAATTCATTTTTATGTAACGACGACGTCCAGGGTCTTATTACCACATTTGTCAAGAACAAATAGAGCTTTGGAAATTTTAACCGTCTGTTTTTCCTTGAAGAAAAGAATATGTATTTCAATGGGAGATTTTGGTATCAAATGGTTCTCATCATCGAATTGTAACTCATGATGGATCTACAAGCAGCTCAAGTTCCCCCACAAGAATATTATGTTATCCTTAACCTAGAGATTGGCCTTGTTGTCTAAAGTAGGACAATTGTGAGTTTGCTATCTCTTAAGTTTGGGAAAATGACGGCAAATGACACGTTTTGATAATTAATATCCATTAAGGGCATGCTAAGAACATTTGTTAATGTTGAAAATGTACTTGGCAAGCATTAATTATCAAAACACGTTCTGGACCGTCATTTTCCCCTTTAAGTTTCAGGTTATAACCTCTAAGAGCATCAGCAGTGGAATAAGCAAATGTGAATAATCAAAACATGCCACGTCAGATTTTGATTATCCATTTAGAGGTTTCTAAAGTTAGCAATGTCAAATCCCACATTGGTTATTTTTTGCCCATAATCAAAACCAATGGGCCCTCCAAACTTTTTCCCTTCATTTCACGCATATTTTTTGAAAAAGCGGTTTTGGAAGGAAAAAAAAAACAGTTTATGTTAGAAACAGTTCAAAAAAAAATAGTTTTTCGAAACAAAAAATAGTTTTTCAAAAAACACACACTTTGTTCACTTAAGAACTGTAAATATTTTGAAAGAATTGTATTTACACAAATAGTTTTGAAATTTTAAAAACTATAAATACAGTTTTTTTTAAAACAGATTTTGTGTAAAAAACGATTTTTTGAAAAACACACTTTATTTACTTACAGTTTTTAAAATTTTTGTTTTTTGTAAAAAAAAAAGTTTCTGAAAAAAACAGAAAAAAAATCTGAAAGTTACAGTTTTTTAAAATTATTTTTTGAAAACATTGTTGAGAGAGAGAGAGAGAGAGAGAGAGAGAAAATGGAAGAGAGAGAAGGTTTTTGTGTAATGTTGGTGTACTTAATTGAGAGATAAAATTTGGTTATTGACAAAATATTGCTAACTTTGATTATTGAAGAGTCAAAATTTGATGAGTTGTTAAGAGATTGCTAGGTTTGGTTATTCCAATGTGAGCACTTTTTTGATCCAACATTGCTAACTTTAACAATTTTTTGTTTTGCTTATTCCACTGTGGATGCTCTAAGAGCATCTCCAATAGGAGATGTCAATTCTTACGTGGACATTTTAACGGTAAAAATTGACATCAAAATTCAATCCAACCTAACAGTCTTCTTTGATGCCAAAATCTACATGGCTTTGAAGGGAATGACAAACCTGTCAAGTTTGACAGCCACCCTCCTCCATGCCAAATTTCAAAAAATGACCGTTTGGATTTTGAACATTTGCCATAAGGATTGACATTAAAGGTTGAAGAGGGATAACTTGATGTTAAATAAATAGAATTTGGCATAAGGGTCGGAAATGAAGGTTTTGATGTCAAATTAGAGATGTCAAAATGCTACGTAAGCCTTCAAAAAAAAAAAAAAAAAAAGTTTGTCATCTCCGATATGAAAGTGAAGGGTCGGAGATGCTCTAAGATGTTTTCAAATCTCGTAGGACAGTTTCAAATCCCTTCGGACAGTTGCTATAGGGATTTATCTTGTGTTTTTAGGTTTGCACCTCTAAGATGCTACTATTTAGTGGCTGTTTCACTTCTTTTTTTTTAAGGTTTGCTATAGGGATTTATCTTATATTTTTTTGTTGCCTATCAAAAACAGGAGTGAAAGCCGCTTTCATCCTGATTGCACTTTTGAATTCTTTCGTAAACTGTCAAAATCCGGAGAAAAACAACAAAAAAGCTTTCCGTCCATTTTCATCATTTCCTTCTTCTATCTGGTACGTGTATCGTGTGATTCGGTATGTTCTGTTGTTTTTTCATGCTTGAATTCATAAAAGTAATGTGTAAGAATTGTAAGTAATCTTAGTAATGTGATCATTTCTTATTTATTGAAGCAAGTAGTTACATGATTAATGAGAAACATAGTTGGGTTGATTCCAATCATAAAGGTGATGGTTTTGAAACCCCTCACGTGTTATCAACTTTTATGGGTTCAATCCATACGAGACTTTGTCCCACTTTAATCGGGCTCCCCGCCAATCGACGGTGGAATTGGGTTTTTAGGGATCAGTCGAGATGCGCGTAAGCTAACCCGGACTATGACATTGTTTTAGACTGCAATTCTTCCCATGTTGCTCACTAACTGTTCGACAATATGTCTCGACTATGAAAACACTGTGTATTACCTCTCGACTGAGTTCTTGGATTTTGTTTTCCGCCATTGTCTATAGTCAGTAGGGATGTTGTTATCGATTCGATGTTTTGAACCACAACTCCACAGTTTTGACACCTATGATGGCTTTTGCTAACCCTTTCCTTAGATCAGTAGTTGAAGCCTTGAAGGTTTGTTACTGGATGAATCTGAACTGGAGATTGTGTTTATCTCCGGAGGGCAACACCTTGACTTACCTAGTTACATGTGACTTAACCTAGTTCAATTCTGAATGTTTCTCTAGCGTGCTAAGGCTGCCAAGCATTATCTAATTATGAAATTTGTGGTCTTTGTACCGATATTTTGTCTCTCATTTTCCCTGGATTTCTTTAGGATTTACTTACGCCTTGTAATTATCGATTGAAACTAGTCAAAATAGAAGATAGGATGTCTTAGGCACAACAACTAGGCAAAAAGCAAGAAAAAATTAAGTAACATAGTTATCTGACATTTGATGTTATTGAGGGCTTAATTATCACCAAATAAACAACCAAATCAAGTTGAAATTTATCCTGCGAATCTCCTTACGCATTCAAAGAAACTCGAAGGTAATGTATGGGAAGACATGTTGATCACCTGGAGGAGTTGAAAAATAAACAGGTAAGAGCTCAATATAAAGTTATGTAGAAGAAGTTGAAAAACATCTTTGACTTGGCCAAGTTTAAATGCAGATGAATAAGTACCCCGTGATGCCTCTGCCTCGTTGTGAGCGCTGGCAACATTATGAACTTGTTCTGGTTGGCGCTCGACATCCGCGTGCAGGGAAACCATTTTAGTTTCATTGTTGTATGAGCCAACAATCTTTTTGCTTAATAGTGAGGCTCCTGATCTTTTCTCCTTAGACTACAAAAACAAAAATTCAATAACATAAAATAATTGTGCACACAAGTAAAAAGTTAAACTTACCTTGTCAAGGTCAATTATATTACTCAAGCTTACCGGGGGAGCCTGTCCTTCGTTTATATTAAGTTTCTTTCGCAATCTTTTTGGAACTCCAAGCTTGATGAAATCATATACCTCCAAAAGTGATCTACACTCCTCCTCAGATTTTAGATGATAATAATACTGCAATGAATTCAATAAGCACACTGTCAATGTTTGTGAGAGAACGTGATAAGATATATAATAGAATGTGGTAAGTCATTCAAATTCATGAAGGATTTATGGTGTACAAGTACCATTATGTGACATGATTTGAAGATTATAAATGTAGGACGTTTCGTTGTATTAGATTAAATGCTAGAGTTTGTTCAAACTTCCAGCAGAGAATGATATGGCTTGCAATCCTGTCAAATGTGAATCCACCCATCATTGTGTCTCAACAAACATGGTTGTTGATTCTGCAGGAGGTTTTTGTATATATATTTTTGAAGTGACATTTTTGTTATTTGGAACGTTATCAAGAAAATAAGCAGGAGGGAGCCAAATTGCTAGCCCGAAAGAAGCTTATTCCAAACTGTACTTACTTTCTCATCATACACATGAAAATTATTACCTCGAAGACCAAAAGGGGGAAGCATAACTAAGGAATTATTTGTTGTTGCATTACCAAGCCAAATGGAGCCTTAGTCCCAATCAATTGGGTTGGCTACATGAATCCGTTTTTTCCAATTGAGCTCTGTCGATGGCATTCTGTTCCACAATATTCAAAAATTCCTACATCCTTTTGAACTACCAGCTGACCGCCTCCAATGTCCAGTTTGGGTTGCCCCTCCCCTTAGTGTTACCCTCAACCATAACCATATCATTTTTTGTTGCATTATGTTTCTAAAATGAGCAGTGCGATTGCATTAGCAAAAAAGTTGGTAGATATTTTGGACTCAATAACTGATTTAATAAGTCATTCACGATGATTATCTTTCATACAATGTCAACCAGTTCCAACAGGGATTAGATTCAAGTACCTTGTCCCTGTGACCATTTTGACGTTGCCTTTCCTCTTGAATCCACCCCGTTTTCCGTTCTTCAATTGTCAACTGCTTTAGCAAAGTATATGAGATCATAATGGTATTGAAGAAAAGCTTAAAGATCTTCCTATGCAACATCATTACTATAAACCAAGAGCTATTTTCTAGTATTTCATTTTGTAACCATTGAAGTTAAAACTAAAGTAAATTGAGATAGCAGAACATCAAAACCCTTTTGTCTCCTAAGAAGCACGGACACTTAAAAGGAGGTGGGGTGTCTGTGTCGGACACCGACACTCCTCGGACACATGTCCGATAATAATTTTTTCGTGTCCGATGTTAGAAACTAAAAATTATAATGTGTCTGACACACCATCTGCAACGTGTCCGAAACTTCTTCGGTGTCTATGAGGAAGAAATAAATGTGATTGGCTCTTCTTGGACACTTGCTAACATGAGATTATCAAAGATATCGGAGTTTAACTTATCAATGTTATATGCATTATTCAAAGTTGGAAAAATAGTAAATCTTATGCTTTATTCAAAGTTGGATTTGTTGTGATTCCTTACTGTGCCCATGTCTTATTTTTTAGCAGTTCTTTAGTCCCATGTCAATTTGCATTCTCGATAACTTACTGTACAATGACGGGTCCACCGCTGGAGGAAGAAAGGCAGTAGGTGTTTGGGTGGTAGCAGCACTGTGTGTATTTGTTAGGCGAGGACAATGATCTGGTGTTGTTCAATGGATGTCATCCTGCTATCATAGGCTATTACAAGCATTTTGAAGGGCAGTGATAGCGGGTGGCTTGGTTTTCGAAGGGTGGCAGCAGGGCAGGGTGAGGATTTGGTTTTCCGGTGAAGTAGGGCAGCAGTTTGGGCGAGGTGACGAGGTCTCCAGCGACTTTGGCAGCAACAGAGGCGTTGAGTGTTCTTCTGATGGTGTTTTTCAGGATATGGTGGGTGGTTTTCCAGCAGCTTGGAGGTAGGCGTTGATGTGTGGTTTCACGCGTTGGGTGTTCGTGGCTTGATACCTAGTTAGTCCAGGTGTTGGGAAGTGGTGTGGGATGAACATGGGGGAATGCAATTGGCTTTGGGAACAGCTGCTGTATTTAGGGGTTTAGAGTTGGCATCTTGACAACTTTATTTTTTACTTTTGGGCTTATTTTACTGTGTTGTTTTTACTTCTTATTTAAAAAAATGGGGAGGCTGAGGTGTAGGTCTGGATCTTGCGAGTAGAGTTTTGGTCTCTTTGAAGCTCTCTCAATGCATTTCTTTTCCTAATTCCTATTGTAATGATATATATATATTTTTTAATCTCTACGATAATGTAGTTTTCCTTTGGCAATAAAAAAATACTTAAATAAATGTTGAAGCCATCTTTAGCAACTCATCATGGGCTGCTGATCAAACTACTACTCAAGCTCATCTTCTTTAGAGTCACTATCGTTACATTTTTGTCCATTTGTATACATTTAGTAACGTTTGATGTGTATTAAGGTTTTTATCGAGTCTTTGCGTCCATGCATGAGTTAATGCTACATGTTTATGGTTTCAGGGGGAAAAATTCTAAAAAGCAGCAGAAAAGGAATAAAAGGAAGAGCGTCATAAATCTTGCAAGATGATGGAAAGCCTCACCTCTGGATTCTCCATTCGGTGTATGGTATCACTGTCTGGAAATTTATACCGCAGTGGAACTGCTGCAATAACATCTTCCCCAGAACCTTTTTGTCTGCGGGATTTCTTGAAGGTAGGCTTTCTTGGGTTCTGGTTAAATGAAATCCATATAATTAGCTTTCATTAGGAGAAATGCAATAACAAGTAAAGTACACGACATTTGTGCGAGACCTTAACAGCTTTACTGTTGTTTGTTTATTCCTGGATTTCTGATTCATCATATTGACTTCCTTGACGCATGCTTAATTTAGTTCAAGATTCCTTAATTAGTATATTTACACGCTTTCTCGCAAGTGACCAATGGAAAATTTTCTCTTAACATAATTTGTAATGAAACCTAAAATGTTATGTTCTTTTTCTTTGGAATTGCTAAGAGCATCTCCAAGGGAGATAGCAAAACCAAAATTAATCTATATTTGAAGAGCCATGTCCGCAAAATCTACTCCAAGGGAAGTAGCATACTTGCTGCACCATTTTGGTGTAGCTCTCTCTCTCTCTCTCTTTAAATTTGAAGAATTAGAAATGACTCTTCAAACTTCCACGTCATCAATTTTTTTCTTTTTGATTTGTCAACTAATCAACTTTTTTGAGAAAGTGGTCCCTTAGATTATAAAAGGTAATAAAAAACTTGATGTTTGAAGACTCTGTTGGAGTGCACTTGGTGCAATTGCTTCTTAAACTTGCCACATGTGTCACCAAAATTATATTTGGTATAAAATTATACTACCTCCCTTGGAGATGCTCTAAGGCATCGTTGTTTCTTTCAATCATTCTTTTCAAGTCTAGGTGCATTGTAATTGATTCCTTGCCAACTATTGCTTAGTTTTTTTTGTTTAGGTTCAAATGTGTTTTTGATGTGGAGCTCTTTTGATTTCACAGTGATGCAAGTCACGCACATTCCACCCTCTTTTGTTTTTTGTACTTTGTATTTCATCAATAAAATATTTCTTTGTGGGTATTCATATAAGTTTCCTTGTATGTTTCCGTCGGTTGTCTCTTTCAATCATTCTTTTCAAGTCTAGGTGCATTGTAATTGATTCCTTGCCAACTATTGCTTAGTTTTTTTTGTTTAGGTTCAAATGTGTTTTTGATGTGGAGCTCTTTTGATTTCACAGTGATGCAAGTCACGCACATTCCACCCTCTTTTGTTTTTTGTACTTTGTATTTCATCAATAAAATATTTCTTTGTGGGTATTCATATAAGTTTCCTTGTATGTTTCCATCTTTCGCCATATATTATGAAAAAGGGATTTAGGGATTCATATGTCAAAAGATTGATTGCTCTACATAACCTTTGGAGATGATTTGTCGGATGTGATTTGGGGCTTCCTTGGTTTCAACAAATCTCCTGGTAGTATTTTAGGCTTAAAAGACAATAGATCTGTTAAAACATCCAACTCAATACCAATTTGCAATGAGTGGAGAGGCCGCCCATGCTCATATACTAGATTTGGAGGTTATATTTAACCAATGTGGGACAAGCTCTAACACTCCCTCGCACATGCAACCCCTGACTCGCGCACGGTGAGGTAAACAAACAATTCAACACCTACGACAACGATCAACTATCAACGACAAACAAATGGGGGACCAGTTTACCAACAACAAAGAGTCTTGTCCAAAAGCCTCCGAAAACCTAGCTCTGATACCATGTTAAAGCATCCAACTCAAAACCAATTGGCATTGAGTGGAGAGGCCACCCAGGCTCATAGACTAGGTTTGGAGGTTATATTTAACCAATGTGGGACAAGCTCTAACAAGATCCAACTCACATGAGTAACGATTAATGGCATTTTAAACTTCTCACAAGTAGAGTGTCCAGGGCAACAAATGGCTATGGATCGAGTGGCAATTGGTTACACTAAACTTGAACTAATGTGTAATATACATTAGTCTCAAAGTTATTTTTGTAAATGTTATTGGAGTTACATGTGCAATAAATCATTTGTTTCCTTGTCCAGCAAAATACTTGGGTTTACGCTTCAATAAATGTTGACAATTACATTTCATCGAGGGTTATGAGATGGACAATTACATTCCATTGCAGGTTGTGAGTGAGACATCTCATCTGAGATGAATCATCAAGGGATTCCAAAAATATTATTGTCCATGTAGGGCATGAAGTAGCCTAAAACGGCACTAAAAACCTATAATATTTCAATTATTGAATGTTAAGTTCGAGAAAGGAGGATTAATGGGATAAATAGAAGGCAATATATTCACTACAAAATGTTTACTTAGCAAAAAACAAAGTTTTGAAATCGGACCAGACCGGCTGGCCGGACTGGTATAACTGTCAACTGGCTGTCATTCCGGTCTAGGCTATACCCGAAAACCACTTAGGTCAAAGAACTGGCTTAAGGTGTTAAAACCATCCAAAACCGCAAGAACCGCTAAAACCAGTCACGGCTTACTCCAATGGGCTGGTACTTTTAACTCTCGGCACCCTTGTTTTTTATGAGATTGGGCGATCCTTTATAAAAGTTTGTGCACTCCCTGACTTTTGCTTTGGACAAAGTCACTAGCCTTCATATCCAAGGCCTTCACTGCACTTCTATTGGCTAATAGAGACAGCATGGCTTATTATGCTCAGCTATGCATAGCTTTAACTACTAAGATAAAACCAGATTAGTATAATCAATATGACCATACCACTCATCAGCTTCCTTATTACTCACCTTGCCATTCATCAAGCAAAAAAAAATTTGCACATGTCAATCTATTAATCTATTGAGTACCTATATAGCACAAGACCATTTAAGTTAGAAATTTAGGTACATAAAAGTGATTTTTTTCCATCTCTATAATTCCTGTAGCTTTTAGCTTAATTTAGATTAATAAACTTCTATGATGGTTATGACATCTTGGTACATTTCCAGTTGAACCACGGTTGAATTGGTGACCCATATGTGTGGTCCCTTTTGTGGTTCACTCCTGTTTTCGGTTTTCAAAACAATGATGTAAACAGAGTTGAGGTTTAGTGACGCTAGTAGTTCTATCCTGTCACGTGTAGACCCTTTCTTTTGTCGAATGAAAACTTAGTTGAAATTATGCTTCTTTGTCAGAATTGGTCTTGCGATACAACCAGGAAAAATACTGTTGGTTTGACTAAAGTTTTGACTTTACCTTTGCATAGATAACTTGACTCATACTGGATTCATTAGGCTTTTAACTTGGTTCCTGCTTATCTCATGCCATCCTTTCATGTCCTTTGTTTTTGTATTGGTTTAATTATTTCTAAAAAAAAAATCTTGAGAATTGAATAGTAGCCTTTGAGAACAAATATCACGATATGTAGATCAAAGATAAATAAGGTGATTGTGTAGTTGTCATCATTTCCTTTGTTGTGTTATGATTGGCTTATCCTTTGTACAAACTATTTAAGCATCACAGAGTGATTTTATCTACAACATTGGACCTAAATAAAATTTGCAACACCATATGAACACATTATAAGCTTTTTGATATACTGGATTGGTCATTGGTTTCATATTTTTTTTCATTGCTCTCAACACTAAGAATAGTCAATATGCTAGATAACATATAATTGTATGCAGTTCATATACCATGGAGGGGTTTTTTCCCCCCACAAAAGTAGGCCTTTCCCTTTCCTAAAGTGTCAAACTACTGCCCCAAGCTTCTACGGTAATGGTTGCCGTAATTGATTTACTGTTTTCTGGAGGTATATTTTCCCTCTAAAAGTTAATGCAAAAGGTAACCATTGGCAACAATGTGTTAAAATTTGTTGCAAAAGTAAGTTTAATGATGATATACTTTGGTTGTTGTCACACAAGTAATCTCTTTTTGTTTTGCAATTCTATCACACTGGTGGTACGGATGATGGCCCCACATGGTAGACCCTATGAGAAAATGGAGCCACTTTGAGTAGAATATGTTGTGATGAAACGTTAGTGTTTGGTGAACAAGTTATTGTAGGGGAATAACTTCAGTTTTGGCACCATTAGGGTTTCCTTCATGTGTTCCTTGATAGTGATCTCAATTGGCAACACACATTCTAGTTGGAAAAAGGTGTAAGTAGGTAACTAATGGGTACTAAGAAACAATATGCAAGTTATTGGGACACAAGGCTCGATTGGGTTTGGACATGTCTATTGCATATCGGTTGATGTGGTAGTTAAAAGGAGCGATATGGTTATAGTAGATGGTAGCACTATGCTAAGAGGAGCGGTAGTTTGAAAAGACCTAGGTTTCTTGGAGATCATGGAACATGATGTTCTTAACAAAACTCAATGGAGACAATAGATTCATATAGCCGACTCCAATTTAATAGAATCAAATGGCTTGGTTTGGTTTGGTTTGGTTTGTAGGTAATTAATATAGATTTCATCGATCATAACAATGAGTGACACAAAATTTACCATTACCAAATCCGGTTGTATATGATATTAAACTAAGTAGAATCTTACATTTATTAAAGGTGGTGACTTGTTGAACTTCATAACCTCATCAAATAATTGATTCGACTATTCATCAACAGTACTTCTGTAGTTATGATAAGCAACTTGGAAATTCTTAACTATCATTTTCTGTCTAGTTTAAGTGCATACTTTCTATAAAGTTGTCAACAACAAACAATTTTCGTCTATGATTACTGCTACTATCCTCATCCTTGTCATGAAAATAATTTGGTGGGTTATTTGCAAGATTGACTAACTTAAAGGCTAATTTTTTTGTAAATAGTTCCAAGGATACAGATAGTGCTTAGATAAAAGTCTATTAGATCATTCACTCTACCGAAAAGTAAATTGTTGGGACATAAATTCTGATTTCTGTCTTTTAGCTCGTTGCTTTTTTCTCCTTTTGCTTCTCTAGTTCACTTTTGGGGAAACATTGATGTGATTACGTGGCCAAAGAATAGTAATTGTTAGAGCTTGTTCCGTTTTAGTTAATTATCGCCTCCAAAGATAGTATATGAGTTTGGGCAGCCTTTCCACTCATTACCTATTGGTTTTGAGGTTGATACTTGGATGCTTTAGCATGATATAGAGCTAGGCTTTCAGAGGTTTTTAGACAATACTCTTTTGATTGATTTTCCCATTGTTTGTGCCTTAAGTGCACCTTGTTTCGTTATGATCCCTATGTCATGGATACTTTATTTACCTCTCCACGTGCAGGGTCAGGGTCCTAGGTGCAAGTCATGATCCCTATTGTCCAGATTGATTTGTTATCACCTCCAAAACTAGTATATGAGCCTGAACAACCTCTTTCTCTCATTGCCATTTGGTTTTGAGTTGGATGTTTTAAGAGGAAACATATCTCTTGGTAGATGCAATATGCGATTCCAAAAATAGTAGTTTGGAGTATCTTGGTTCGTTCTCTTGAGGAAAAAAACATTTAGAATAAAAAAAAATAAGTCGCCAAATGCCAAAAAAAAAATCCCAGAAGAAAAGAATGTTGGTTGCCATGTTGTCATTTATGTCTCGACAAGAAAAGTATTTGGCAATCTGAACCTATTTTAGCAATTTAATTGTCTTGTTTGCATTTCGATTGCCTGAGGTTAGTAAACATACTTAACTCATTGTTTCATCTTTGGTAGCAGATAAGCTTACATTGGTAGGAAAGAAAAATCTTAATACTAACATAGGCAAGGCTGTGAGCTTATATGGCAAAGAATAGTGATGGTATTAGAAAACAACTTGTTACTTACCTTTTCAACGTTGGTTGTGTGAATTTAACAAAAGTCATATCAACTAATTTCGTAAGCTTACCCTTTTATTTGTCTTATTTTTTCAATGCCATCTCAATGGAGGAGAGTCAACTCAAGAAACATTAAGTCATGAAAACTAAATTCATGTCCCCTTGTAGACTCGTACACAAGTTTTTTTGTTTGGAACAGGATCATGGGGACTGTACAGTCTTGTTCTGCTCATTCTGGGCTCTTTTCCAGCCCACCTAAAGGATCCGACGTTCACTTTTTAGAGCTTGTCAAAAACACCAGCCACTCCAAAAATCATGTTGATCTTATATTTGTTTGATATGTTTTGGAGTGCACATCTATGCTGAGGAAAAAAGATCCATTTTTATTGACATGTGTGTGTTTGAAAACATATCAAATGATATTCAATCAATATGGTTTTTGGCATAGCTAATGCCCTCCACGAGCACGAAAAATTTAACGGTTTGATCATCAAAGTGAACCCAGAAAGGGCCTACAATGGGCCCACCAGGGCGGTCTAGTCCCTTTTAGGTACTAGAGAGGAACTTGGTTGCTCACAAATTAAGCACGGCAATCTATTATCCATCACGGTATTTACTAGATTATACGGCAAATTTTTACCTTCACTATGAATGACCAAATCTACCTAGTTTCCTTATAGATGTCAGCAAGTAGTGCATGCAACACACAAAAGATGTTCTGTATGGGATGCAAAACTCATCCAGCAATGTAGTTTATTGAAACACAATCAAAAGAAGTATTGTCTAAGGGCATATGTCCTTTTATAAGAAATAGGGGGAAAGGCAGACAAATAGATACAACAACTAGGGAGCTTATGAAGTAAAAAAAAAAAAACTTAATAAGAAAAAGGAGACTGAGATATGCAGAACCTAAATTTTGTGAATGCATTCTATTGTAAGGCCTATAAAACCACAGGTAAATCAGACTTGTATTTGGGAATGATTATTCAAGAATTTACCTTGTCGCTTGGAGAACTCATCTGTTCTTTGCTGGAGAGGCAGGGGAGAGAAAAGAAGAAACTATTTTAGGGTTGGCATATGAAAGAGGGAAAGAGCGAATGGGAAGAGTAAGAGAGTAAAGGGTAGTTGCAATGTGTCTCATCCGCCTCAGGCAGTTACAATGGTAAGACATATTAAATGTTGGGATTTGTCCAATCTGTATAGCCTTATTATTACCGTCTGACAACTAAGATGTAATTTTGTTTTCGAACAGCAACTAAGATACAATTAACCTACATAAATTTTGTCCATTTTTGATATGATAGTTTTTGGGCAACTGGTTACCACATTAAAGCCAATTAATTAGCAGCAACTATTTTCAAATCCAAATCTTAGCCTAAAGCCACAAAGTTAAATTGAAGAGGGGGGCAGTGTTGGGATTACTGTAATTGCTGTAGCTTAAAAATCTGGGTTAGTATTACTCTCATTTATGATGTCATGTTGGAATAGAGAGTTGTCCAAATGTACTGTCATGATAAACACTAAATTAATTATGGTTACCAGTTTTCGGCATGTAGTCCTTTACTTTGAAGGTCCTTTTCAATTCAATCTTGCTTTTTAATGCACCATGTTGAAGAGATAACATCTACGTAATTGTATTTTTATTCAAAGGAATGCCGACAACTTTTAATGCACCCATTTTGAAGAGATTACAGCTTAGTAATGGCATTTTTAGTCAACGGCATGCCAACAAAAAAAGCCCCCATACCAAGTTAAAGTATCATACAATCTGAACATGAAGTCGTATAAGTAATGTTGAATATCGTTCTTGGATAGTTTGCATGCATCTTTACTAGACAGATTACGATTAGAAACTGGTTTTCCATTGGTGTGAGAATGTTTTCATCCCCATTACACAGTACATTCTGGTTCAAACCCCCTTGGTTTAAGCACACAATTTAGCACCATCATCTCCAGTTGTCTGACTAGCACATACAATATCAAATAATCTCATTTCTTTTCTCCTCCTTTTTTTTGATTGAGTGAGAAAGTTCGTAGAAACTCTCATAACAACTTCAAAGGAAATATCATCAATACCTTACCATCTTAAAGGGAAACGCTATTAAAATTGGTCCAATTAGGAAAAATTATAGCAAGTGCTGTTTAATTTGTGATTTATGGGTGATTCTTTTGTATAATTTAAAGTATTTTCCTTTTCCTGAACTTTAAAGTCAGCCTTTGTTGAGTAACTCAACTATTTCATGTGGTCCTGTGGAGTAGGTAGATTAATTTTATTTCAACCATTTGTATTGCACTGCACACAAAAAAAAAAAAATTCCCTCTGGGATATGCTATTAGGATAAAAATTCGCTGTGAGGAGTTGCATAACAGTTTGATTAAAAGAAAGAAAGAGAGTTGCATAACAGTCTGGTCAGTTCCAAAAAGATATATATGTACACAGAGCTGTGTACTTTCATCTGAAGTGTGAATCCAAAACATAAATTAATGCCATTGGAAGGGGAACGTCTGCTATACTAAATTCTATGAGGATTTGTCTTATCTGTATTCAAGGTGTATCGGACAGACATCTTGGACAGCCCCAACCTGGACTGCAAACAAAGCAAGCAGCTCCAGGATCATCTAATTAAGGGTTCGGCTAGGCTCGACTCGTTTAGTAATCGGGCTCTGGTTTTAGGCTCGTGTAGTAAACGAGCCGAGCTCAACACCTCTATAGCTTAGCTCGGCTCATTTGTATAGGTTCGGCTCATTTATAGATGCTCGTTTAGTTAATGAATGGGGCTCCAGCTTGAGTTTTATGCTCGTTTAGTGAACAAGCTGAGCTCAAACACAGCAATGCTTGGCTTGGATCTTTTGCATCCCTAGCCCCAACATGTGTTAGACATGCCACTTGGCAATTCTTATCTTTTTATTTATATTTCCAAAACAGACACGTCGGGGAGAATTGTGACAGAACTGAAATTTGCAAAAAGAAAGTCTCATTCCAAGAATTATTAACTTTGAACCTTGATCGTAAATCCATCCATGTTTGTTGGAGCAGCAATCCTAGCTGCAAATAGAGAAAGTGAGAAAGAAACCTTTATTGCGATGATGGTTTTACTGACCCCACCGCCAAATAGGCCCGTGGATGATACACATAAGACCAAAGGAGAATTTTAAGTTGTGTTGATTGTAAGTTAATTGTATAGTTGTATTACAAGAAACGTCAACTATAAGTTGCATTCTAATTTTATGAATGTGATATAAACGCATATATGGCACGTGTAAAGATAAATCTAGATACCTTTTATGAATCCCTGACCTGTTTATGTCCTAATTTGTCAAAAATAACTGCAACTCGTCTCGATGTCCTAGGTCGGTACCCGTGCCAAAAGCTTACCTGACTTCACTACCTACCTCTTTAATTTTTTTTGTAGACATTCAGCTGATGGAGCTTGGAAGCAGGACCATGTCTGGAGTTGAAATGGTCTTATTGCTACAGATTTAAAGGTGTGTCATCCAGAGGCTTTGAATGTCTTGCCGTAGTCTGCAATCTGCGCTTACGGGGATTTTACTGGCTATTGCGGTGGGATCTCCCTTCCAGCTTTTATACACTCTACAACTTTAGTGTCTGGTCTTCAAATTGCAGGCATTGAAGAGGCTTCCCAGAGTGACTCCCAGTGTCTGAAATATTTCAAGCAGCTTCTCACCAAGCTGGGAAGATGACTCCAAGCGAACGAAGGAAGCAATTTTGAAGTCCTATCTAGTATTCAGAGTTTGCATCGATTTGGTAACCGCTCCCTTTGACGACATGCGATAGATGTCCAGTCAACTGCTGCACCAGGTCATATCTATCCGAAGATGGCATTCCCATTGCCACGTACAATTTGGCAAAGCGAGCTCTTAGGATGTTATATCCAGTTCCCAAAGGGCTTCTCCAGTTGTTTGATCTTTGTTTTGCTCACACCTTTCTAGGATTATTCAATTTTTTTTGTATAACTGGGGTGTCTGGAGTTTCAACCGACTAATACTCAGGTACATGTAGTCTCTGGTCTCACGTATACGAGACCCAAGTCCTAGGGGTAGGGGTAGCAAGTTCAAAGGGGATTGAAGGAGGACCAACTATTCGTCTGCTCCCTTTGAGATTTGAACTTGAGACTTTGTAAAGAATAATCTCAAATTATGTCCGCTGACTAGCTCGATTGATTTAGCTCCTTTCTAGTTGATTGTGTACCAGTTATTGCCATATTGTTTCTAGTTGATCTTGTTTCAGATGGACTATATGTTCTTTGCTTCATCGAATGAAAATATCTTAATTCGGGAAAAAATTTTGATATCTCAATTGGGTTTGAGCTTATTGCTACTACTGTGTTTTATGCTAGAATCAGGGCCTGATACTCAACATTATATGTCAATACTGGGAGATAGTATCCAGAGTCTTGTGCACAGGTTGGCCTGCATTCCTTTGGGAACCCATTTGATCACAGTGACACGTTTCTTAGGTGGGTTAAACAGACGTTGGAAAGTTTAAGAATCAGTTGGTTTAATAGAGAGGAAATAAGACATTATGGTTACCCATGATAAAGAAAACCATGAGTTGATTGTTTGGGGGGTTTAATGCAAACTGTCATTCTTAACGAAATATAGCAGGTCAAATGGCACAAAACTAGAGCATCGCTTTTGAAACTTCTTGCTTAATTAGTTCCCTTAAATTTTGATAAACCTCTTTCCACTTTCAGCAATTCGTGGAAGAATCTTATCATAGTCTAGTGAATATGGGTCCTCACCACCCATCAATGAAGGCGAAGTGCACAAACAGAGCCGGAGGGTACTCAGGCAATGCCGACCAGCACATCAACCCGATAACATGGTGCGCAACAGCAAATATGAAGCTTCTTGTTGAACTATACTAATAACAATAGCCCAAATAGCAAGTTTCAATGAAGTAAACTAAACAAGTGTTTTCCCAGCATACTATGACAATAAAGAAGAGGGCTACAGGAGAAGCCAACACCCTTGGATTAATCTCCATCTGTTTTCCTGAACGCACGACCTGAGTAAAGTTTAGCTGCCTCCTCTGCTTGTCCATCTGACAGGAAAAAAAGAACAAGAACAAGAGTAAGCAATAACTTTACTTTCTCAACTCATGTTTTGTTGTCTTGCCTTCAGCGCGCTACATCCCCAACTGTCTTTGAGCTGCTAAAACATCATTTATAAATCGTTGCTAAAGAGCCAGTCGTTCAAAACCATCAAACAGAAACATAAGAATACAACTCCAAAAATTTGGAGCATTAAGATCAACCGCCAAACCAAGATAACCAAATTCTCATCCAAATGAACTTAAGATATAATAAAGTGCGGATCTATACACATCCTAAATTGGCAAACAGGAAAAAGGCTCAGCATGCCATCCAAGACGAGAATTTCGCCAAAGCCTACTAGAAATCTCTCACAACCCAAGAGACTAGGCCAAAAAACAAGAATGGTGAACCCAAAAAGGAGAGAACAAAAGAACACATCACCTTCTATTTCTAGCAAGCCTGAGGATATCAATTTTCTCATGCAGCTTCTTCTTATGCTCACTTCTCTGAAGGTTGAGTACTCCATGGACCTTTGTAGTCTCAATCTAAGAGGGTCTTAGGAGGCCCTTTGAGACGTGAAGATCGACCGTCACCAACTTCTGAACTAAACTCAGATGAGGTTCGCAGCGTTCGCTTCTCCCTGCTCACTTTTTCTGCCTTGGAAGGAGAGTTTTCAGCCACCCCTCCTTTGAAAAAGGGATCTCCTTGTTGCTCATAGTCCCCGTTACCCGGGGTAGAAAATCCTCTATCTTGAACCACGGCACTAGAAAGTTCAACCAACTCATAAGAACTATTATTCAAGTCACACTCCAAGCTCCCCTTAGGATCATGTGATTCAAGCACACCAAATGCATTGGAAAATTTGTCTAGTGTTACCGTTTGAAATGAGACTTGGAAGGGAAATGTTTTTAATGGAATGCCCAAGCAGCCCTTATAACCAACGTTGGTTTAAATCAACACATAAAAATGCAATTCTTCCCAATTTTCTACTCATAATCCTCCACCAAAATGACATGAAGGTGCTACCAAAAAACACAGCATTTTTTCAAAAGAAAAAAGTTCCATGTTTTCCTTGAGCCAAAAACTAACAAATTGAATAGACAATCGTACTCATGGAAACTGTTGGGATTTGTCCCACATCGGTTAATTATCTTCTCCACTCTTTGCCAATTGGTTTGGAGTTGGATGCTTTAACAGAAACATATCCATCAATACATGAAAATAGTGCATAAGTCAATACATGTCAACTATGAAATTGTAATTTCGGCAATCGCCTCCTGTTACTTACCACGAAGGAGAGGCAGGCATGTTCCCAGCGTTAAGCAGTCTCTCCTTCACCACCTGCAAATGGAAATCCTGAACGATCTTTTTGGCCTCATCATAGGACCCTGGAATTGTATTACCCTCCGGAAAAACATCCTTAGCCAGTTTAAGGAACATTTCAGTGGCATCGTTTGTCCATCGATGGACAAACTTAATGTGAAGCAACCGCACAAGGAAAGAGACATTAGAGAAGTTCTCACAACCAGGGTAGAGTCTTTTCTGTGCATCTGTCAGTAGTTTTGAAAATGTATCTGCTTCCCCTCCAGCCGCATTTGGACCTTGGCTTGTAGAAGATTCTGCAAAGACACT
This sequence comes from Rhododendron henanense subsp. lingbaoense, assembly GCA_020567845.1. Classification (NCBI taxonomy): domain Eukaryota; kingdom Viridiplantae; phylum Streptophyta; class Magnoliopsida; order Ericales; family Ericaceae; genus Rhododendron; species Rhododendron henanense. The sequence goes on from CM036324.1 coordinate 31,931,484, forward strand.
AGTGGCAAGGTCAATTATCATTACCTTCAAGTCACCTTCAACTTCTTCATCCAAAGTGGGTTCGAAATGGCTATCCTCGTCATCAGAATCATAATCATCATCATCATCAGGTCCTTGTTTCTCATATTCACCGTGATCTGCCCACTTGACATAACTTTTGACAATCCCGTGTTTCAGCAAATGATCCTCGGCTTCTTCTCGAGTTCTAAAGTAGCAGTTATAGCATTTCATACATGGGCACCGAATCTTTATCGCTGGACTTGAACAATCAAAAGCAAATTGGAGGAACTCTTGGACACCCTTTTGATATTCGGGGTCCATTGTGTTCGTAAGCTGCATCCAACTTTTATCCATCCAAGTGTCCCTGTCACCGGTTGAAACTAGCACATGATTTAGAATTCATATTCATACATAACTTCTCTAATGGAAGGAACTCGTGTTCACTTTAGAAAGCCAATCTACATTTTTAGTTTGTAGCTGATGGAAGTTGTTTGCTTGAATTAAATTCCCATGGAACACACTTAGGAAATTTATTCCAACCAAATTCTTCCTAAATTTTCTATTTCAACAAACGGGCTCTTCCCAGAAGTTTAGATGTACAATGAGGAAGACCGGACCCCTTTTTATTTCTTTCCCTCCTTACTGTTCAAAGAAGAAGTTGTTTTGTTAAGCGTATACACACTTTCTATGAGAAACGATATAAAAATAGTGGTTGTTTAGAGGGATAGTATAATAAGATCTTGCCTTGGGAGAGTCGCATATTGTGCATTTCTAGCTTGTTTTATTATTTTTAAAATTTGATTTAGGCTTTATCGACTCATTTCATCTCATGGTTCAAGCGTTAAAACTATCATAAAGCTAAAGGCCAAGTCCCACCACCTAAGAATGATAAAGCGATCAATGAATGTTCAACATTGATTCCTGCACACCTCCAAGCTACATGAGTAAATGCTTGAAATAAAAGGCAAACAAGTAGGACAATATACGGAAACAATCTTTTTATAAAATCTACAGAGTATAGATAATGGAATGAAAAAAGTTTCAAGGATCTTATAATCTGTTGACTTAACTTCTCCTACAACCAGAGCCGGCCTTGGGCCAAGGCCCCCCAAAAATGTGTAAGAACTAGGCACCCCATTATTTTTAGTATCCGAACTGTTAGGGCCGGCCCTGCCTACGACCTTTTATGAGCACATGAAAAGGCATTAACCTGATATTGCTGGCAAAAGTCACCCACAGCTACATGTTCTTTTCTTTCGGATAACATTAATCTCCAAGTCAACTCATGCACACTTTGACTAATTCTTAAAACATCAATCTTATCGTACCCTGTTAGGGTCCATTAAACTTGCTACTTTTTTGGTCCCCAAAACCCTAAACTACCTAATAACGGGATGTACTCCTCCGTCCCGAAATGTTTATATACTCCCTCCGTTCCTAAATGAGAGTCCATCTTTGGAATTCCAACTTTTTTAGGGAATATGCAATCATTATACCTACTTTCCACAATTACCCCTATATTCTACCTATTTTACACCATTTGAATTCAAATAAGAGGGTTACTTTTGGAAAATTATGAAATTTCCACTTCTATTTTTGAAAATGGACAATCATTTTGGAACATCCCAAAATGGAAAAAGGGACTCTCAATTTGAAACGGAGGGAGTAGCAAATTGTTGAATTTTTCTAGAGAAAATTGAATTATTTTTAAGTCCTAGTTTTGCGGGACTGAACAAACATTTTGGGATGGAACTTAAAAATGGGCTTACCTAGCAAGTTCTCCGTTTAATAGAACTAAGCATTATAGATCATCAACAACGTCTTTCGACGAATGTTGCTCCGTCGTGAGATCGAATGAACCGTTGAAATCAAAGTAAAAGAGCAGCGAATACGTTACAGTATTTCTTCGCGTATATACACTCATATGCATATCCATATATGTCGTATGAAAGATAGATAGATAGTTGAAAAAGAAACGATAAACGATGATCAGAGACTCCCGTAAACGGAAAAGAAAAATCATACAAATCTTTTTCACAAGAGTGATTGAGGGAAGTTTACCGGTTATTTAGCGGCTTGAAACGGAGAGAGAGAGAGAGAGAGAGAACAAAGAGCAAAGTCGGAGGTTATATAGAGCTCCGGGGTCTCCAACCGGATTCTACTTCTAGGGAAACGGTGACGTTGTCTGGGTTTCCAGTTCATACATCGCGGCCAAAGCTGTGTTTGGATGAATTTTGGAGAATTTTTTTATGAGAATAATGATTGAAACAGAGATAATGAAGAGTGGAGAGATAGAGAGAAATAAGAATGGAGAGTAACGATTGAGATTGAAAGTGGCGGTAATGAGTATTTTTTGAGTTAAAATTTTTTTTCAAAAAGGAAAACGAACAAAGAATTAAGCTTTTGGTGCCAAACACTCTTTTCTGATCACTCCCCGATGTATTGCAATAGATATTTGTACTCAATTGGAGGATTTTTATTCTCAAAATTCCAAATTTGTAATAGAATTGTCTGTTTCACGACGAGGGAATTTGTAATAGAATTGTCTGTTTCACGACGAGGCCGGCCCTAAATTAATTTTTGAAACTTAAACCAAGCTTGAAACTAGAGGCTTCTATATATGTGGAAAGCATAATATGAAAAAATTACTCCATAATGTTGGTGCACACCTTTCAATTATCTCATACTGCTATTTAGCCAACACTTAAGGGTGCAAAACGTACTCAAAAGATTTTTCAAGAATGTGTATACATAAAATAAAATATGCATTAAGGTAGGATTTTTGGGATTTGTCTCCACCAAAATGAGGGGATATTCCTACTTTTATACACAGACTTAAGCAAATATCTTCCCATTGAAGAAGCTCTTTGAGAGCAGGGCGCGACACCAAATTTGAAGCATCTTGCTAAATTATAGTAGTACCTAATAACAATAGCCCAAATAGCAAGTTTCAACGAATCAACTAAACAAGTGTTTTCCCAGCATACTGTGTCACAGACGAGAAATGCTAGGTACAAAGAAAATTTACTCCGAAAGTACCCCGAAAAAAACAATCCGTGGTTGAGAATCACTTTAATGATTGGGTCACACACATTAAAATGAATCTCAATCACTAGTTGCTCTTTTCGGAGTACTTTCAAGATAAGTTTTCTTTGTCCCTAGTATTTTCCGTGACAATAAAGAAGCAGTAGAATCAACACCCTTGGATTAATCTCCATCTGTTTTCCTGAACCCACCACCTGAGTAAAATTTGGCTGTTTCCTCTGCTTGTCCATCCGACAGGAAAAAAAGAACAAGAACAATAGTAATAATTAGTAAGCACTAACTTTAACTTTCTCAACTCAACCGTCGTGTTTGTTGTCTTGCCTTCAGCGCCCTACATCCCCAACCATCTTTGAGCTGCTAAAACATCATTTATAAATCGTTTCTAAAGATCCAGTCATTCAAAAGTCAAAACCATCAAACAGAAACATAAGAATACAACTCCAAAAATTTGAAGCATTAAGATCAACCGCCAAACCAAGATAACCAAATTCTCATCCAAATGAACTTAAGATATAATAAAGAGCGGATCTATACACATCCTAAATTGGCAAACAGGAAAAAGGTTCAGCATGCCATCCCAGATGAGAATTTCGCCAAAGCCTACTAGAAATCTCTCACAACCCGAGAGACTAGGCCAAAAAACAAGCTACGGTGAACCCAAAAAGGAGAACTAAAGAACAAATCACCTTCTATTTCTAGCAAGCCTGAGGATATCAATTTTCTCATGCAGCTTCTTATGCTCACTTCTCGAAGGTTGAGTATTCCATGGACCTTTGGAGTCTCCATCTAAGAGGGCCTTGGGAGGCCCTCTGAGACGTGAAGATCGACCGTCACCAACTTCTGAACTAAACTCAGATGAGGTTCGCTTCTCCCTGCTCACTTTTTCTGCCTTTGAAGGAGAGTTTTCCGCCGCCCCTCCTTTAAAAAAGGGATCTCCTTGTTGCACATAGTCCCCGTTACCCGGGGTAGAAAATCCTCTATCTTGAACCACGGCGCTAGAAAGTTCAACCAACTCATAAGAACTACTATTATTCAAGTCACAATCCAAAATCCCCTTAGTATCATGCGGTTCAAGCACACCAAATGCATTTGAAGACAAAGGATGCATTGGAAAATTTGTCTAGTGTTACAGGTTTGAAATGAGACTTGGAAGGGAAATGTTTCTAATGGAATGCCAAATGCAGCCCTTGTAACCAACGTTGGTTTAATTCAACACAGAAAAAATGCTATTCTTCACAATTTTCTACTTTTAATCCTCCACCAGGATGACATGAAGGTGCTATTTTGGTACTTGTAAGGCATCTTGAATGGTTCTTCGCTTTGGAGTGATATGCTAACTACTTAGACAAGTCATTCAGTGTAACGCTTCTGTATCTCTTTTCTGTTTGTAGTCGTGTTACAAAAAAACACAGCATTTGTTCAGAAGAAAAAAGTTCCATGTTTTCCTTTAGACAAATACTAACAAATTGAATAGACAATCTTACTCATGAAAACATATCCATCAATGCATGAAAATAGTGCATAAGTCAATACATGTCAAATATGAAATTGTAATTGCAGCAATCGCCTCCTGTTACTTACCACGAAGGAGAGGCAGGCATGTTCCCGGTGTTGCGCAGTCTCTCCTTCACCACCTGCAAATGGAAATCCTGAACCATCATTTTAGCCTCATCATAGGACCCCGGAATCGTATTACCCTCCGGACACATATCCTTTGCCAGTTTAAGGAAAATTTCAGTGGTCTCGATTGTCAATCGATGGACAAACTTAACGTGAAGCAACTGCACGAGGAAAGAGACATTAGAGAACTTCTCACAACCAGGGTAGAGTCTTTTCTGTGCATCTGTCAGTAATTTCGAAAATGTATCTACTTCCCCTCCAGCCGCATTTGGACCTTGGCTTGTCGAAGATTCTGCAAAGATACTAGTGGCAAGGTCAATTATCATTACTTTCAAGTCACCTTCAACTTCTTCGTCCAATGTTGGTTCAAAATCGCTATCCTCGTCGTCAGGATCATAATCATCGTCAGGTCCTTGTTTCTCATATTCACCGTGATTTCTCCACTTGACATAACTTTTGACAATCCCGTGTTTCAGCAAATGATCCTCGGCTTCTTCTCGAGTTCTAAAGTAGCAGTTATAGCATTTCATACATGGGCACCGAATCTTTATCACTGGTCTTGAGCGATCAAAAGCAAATTGGAGGAACTCTTGGACACCCTTTTGATATTCGGGGTCCATTGTGTTCGTAAGCTGCATCCAACTTTTATCCATCCAAGTGTCCCTGTTGCCGGTTGAAACTAGCACATGATTTAGAATTCATATTCATACATATGATCTTCTCTAATGGAAGGAACTCGGGTTCATTTTTAGATAGCAAATCTACATTTCTAGTTTGTAGCTGATGGAAGTTGTTTGCTTGAATTAGATTCCCATGGAACACACTTATCATAAAAGACCAAGTCCCACCACCTAAGATTTTTTTTTTTTTGAAAGGCAATTTTTTTTATTAATCCTTGAAATTGTTACAAAGATTAAAAGGACTAGAGATGATAGCATCAAATCCTAAGCAAGGCTAAGAACTATCTTCTGTCCACCCGAGACCCAAACCCTAGGTTAGCAAGAAACCAACCCAGGAACCCCCGTTGGGCCATGCCCATACACCTAAGAATGATAAAGTGATCAATGAATGTTCAACATTGATTCCTGCACACCTCCAAGCTACATGAGTACATGAATGAAATAAAAGGCAAACAAGTAGGACAATACTATATGGAAACAATCTTTTTATAAAATCTACAGAGTATAGACAATGGAATGAAAAAAGTTCCAAGGATCTTATAATCTGTTGACTCAACTTCTCCTACAACCAGAGCCGTCCTTGGCCTAAGGCCCTCCAAAAATGTGTAAGAACTAGGCCCCCCATTATTTTTAGTACCCGAACTGTTAGGGCCGGCCCTGCCTACGACCTTTTATGAGCCCATGAAAAGGCATTAACCTGATATTGCTGGCAATTAAGTCACCCTCAGCTACATGTTCTTTTCTTTCGGATAACATTAATCTCCAAGTCAACTTATGCACACTTTGACTAATCCTTAAAACATCAATCTTATCGTACCCTGTCAGGGCCCATTAAACTTGCTACTTTTTTGGGCCCCAAAACCCTAAACTACCTAATAACGGGACGTACTCCTCCGTCCCGAAATGTTTATCCAGTAAATTGTTGAATTATTCTAGAGAAAATTGAATTATTTCTAAGTACTCTTTTTGCGGACTGAACAAACATTTTGGGATGGAACTTAAAAATGGTGAAGTGGGCTTACCTAGCAAGTTCTCCGTTTAATAGAACTAAGCATTATAAATCATCAACAACGTCTTTCGACGAATGTTGCTCCGTCGTGAGATCGAATGAACCGTTGAAATCAAAGTAAAAGAGCAGCGAATACGTCACAGTATTTCTTCGCGTATATACACTATGCATATGCATATATGTCGTATGAAAGATAGATAGTTGAAAAAAGAAACGATAAACGATGATCAGAGACTCCCGTAAACGGGAAAGAAAAATCATACTAATCTTTTTCACAAGAGTGATTGAGGGAAGTTTACCGGTTATTTAGCGGCTTGAAACGGAGAGAGAGAGAGAGAGAGAGAGAGCAAAGTCGGAGGTTTTATAGAGCTCCGGGTCTCCAACCGGGTTGTAGGGAAACGGTGCCGTCGCCTGGGCTTCCTGTTCATACATCGTGGCCCACTCACAAAGCTTTTGGCGCCAACTTTCCCGCCAATGTAGGAAAATATACTCCTAAGTATGGAGTATCAGAAAAAAGAAAAAACAAGGAAAATGATTTTGCCACTCCTTTTTTTGTTAACGTCACTCCCCTGTAAATATATTTTTGGTACAGAAGGGGAGTGGAGTTAGTAAAAAATAGAGTGACAAAATCAGCAGCAAAAAACAAACACTCTTTTCTTATCATAGTAGGAGTAGTAGATATTTGTACTCAATTGGAGGATTTTTGTTCTCAATTCTGAGATTGTAGTAGAAGTGACTGTTTCACGACGACAGAGCCGGCCTTGAAATTTTGGGGCTTAAAGCAAACTCGAAACTAGAGGCTTCTATATACGTGGAATGTATAATACGAAAAATTTACTATTAGCCTCCATAATGTTGGTGGGTGTAGAGAGAATCTCACACAACCTTCAATTATCTCTTACAATTTAGTTTAATTCTCAAACACATAAGGGTGCAGAACGTACCAAAAGATATCTCAAGAATGTGTATAGATAAGTATGAGCATATAAAACATGCATTAAGATAGGATTTTTGGAATTTGTGTCCACCTAAATGAGGGATATTCATACTTTTAAGCAAATAACATTTTAAAAAGTCAATATACTCATATATGATTTCTTTAAAATTAAACAAAGTTTGGTTTTCATAGACTAATAGAGTATTCTTTTATATTTGGACCCTTCATCAATAAAAGTAGTTCAAAAATTCTAAGCCCAATAAGAAATGGAGCCCATCTTCATAGCCCACTACAAGCCCAATGAAAAATAACCCATATCCATATACACTACTTCTCCCAAAACTCCAGTCTAGCCCACAAACTAGACCCATCGTCATTCTCGTAGCCTACTCGCCCGAAGGCTCAACCCTCTCTCTCTCTCTCTCTCTCATGGAAGACATAGAGGATCTGCTGGTGGGGAGCGGCGGAGCTCCGCCGGGGTTCCGGTTGCCGGTACCGGCGTCCGTCGGCGTCAATCAGAAGAAGAAAAACAACAAGCAGCAGCCTAACCTCCGCAAGAACCATGCAATCCAAAGCTCACTCTCTGGCCTTCTCTCTCCAAAAATCCCCGGCACTGAGGTCCCACCTCTCTCTCTCTCTCTCTCTCTCGGTAATCTCGTAGCGGATGAATTTTCATTCTTTCGGGTTTGTAAATTGGTGCAGATCATATATATGAAGACGTTTGGGTGCTCGCATAACCAAGTGAGTTTATCTGTTTAATTTATCCTCTTTTAAGTTAGGGATGCTAAAGAACCAAACTACTTGAATTCGAGCTCGTGTTGGTTAATATCGAGCTTTCTGTTTTTACGCTCGTTCAAGATCAGCTTGTTACATGAACAAAAAGCTTGAGCATTTTGTTTTTAAGCTCGTCAAAGTTTCAAACCAAGCTAACATGTTGCTACTGGGCTCGTTCGGTTTTGATGTATAAAAAATTCGAGCTACTTGAAACCGGCTGGTGATTGAAACTCGTTAGAGAACAACTCATCTCGTAAACTAGCTAAGCTTGAAGTTAAAAGCTTGAATGGATTTTAGAGTTTCAAACCAAGCTTGATCAACTAGTGCTTACCTGCCCGGCTCGTTTGGCTCCTTTATCACCCCTACTATTTGCGATAGGATATCATTCTATAAATAACTGGATAGAAGTGTTAAAGAGTGAAAAATATGAAGATCCCCAATTGTCTGTTTTGCTGCTATATGTACTCTTGTTTGAGCACCAGGGTTATGATTTTGGAACGATCATAATAGGTTCCTTTTGAGAGTCCAGTCGTTGCGCCGTCGAAGAATTTTTTGTTTTCTCATGTTTTGTTGTGTCAGAGTGACAGCGAATATATGGCGGGTCAGCTTTCAGCATTTGGTTATGGACTGAGCGACAATCCTGAGGAGGCAGACCTGTGGCTGATAAATACGTGAGGATCTGTTTTGAAGTTTTCTTTTTCGTTTTCTGTTTTCCTAAAAGTGTCTGGTTATGTTTCACTTATAGTGATTAATATCTTGTATTGGAGAAGCTAGTTTAGTTTCCTTCTGTGATTGACACGTTATCGGGGTCACGAGTCAGGACTTAGAAGCAACTGGTAAAACCGAAGTTACGATGGCCCAGGGGTTCCGTCTTCAAATTTTTGGTAGTTCCCAGTGATGTGCAGGTATTGTGGTCAATTGCAACAATGATTCACCACAGGGAGGGATATCGATAACCGGCCTTTCTCCTTGGTTCTGTGATATGCACTGATAACCAACCAATATCAATAACCTTTCTTTACCCCCTGTTGTTGGTGCAGGGCAGCTTACTGGAGTATATTCTGTTATGCCACTTTGCTAGAGTGTGTGTGTGTGTGTGTGTGTTTTTTGGAGGATTGGTTATGTCCATTCATTTTTCTAGGCTTTAACAATTTTTTTGTTCCTTAGTTTAGCATTTCTTCTCCTAAATCTTTTGCTTACCGTATTTGCATCTTGAAGATTGGTTGACTGATGTACCAGATAGATAGTGAATCCATATATATGTGCATACGTCCCTGCACTAATTACGTGAATACATACCTGTTTGTATGTGTTTACATCTTCCCAGTGGTAGACATTTCATTCTCTATTTCGTTGGTGATACACCATCTGGTTCTCAGATGCTGCATTTGATGTATTGTTTATCACATGAGCTGACATGGATGCAAGTGTCATGTATCTTTCCCGATAATTTATGGCTTCAGCATCTTAATCATGCACTGAAAGTGACTTTTTACAAACTGAGATGGTCACTCTTCTCATTTTTTTTGAGAGAGATGGAGAGTTGGGATACCAAGGCTCAAACCCCGAAAGTGAGATATAACATCACAAGGGTGCAACCACCAGGGAAATCAAAGCCTGGTGTTACCTTCTTATCTTGCACGCTACCTGGGTTCAGATGAGCTAAAATTTGCTTGGGTTCTAGAGCAATGATTTTTTTAATATTATTATAAGCGGTTGGAGAATTTAATCACCTGAATTACATCAAGCGGGACATAAGCCCACAATCATACTAATCATAACTTTTAGCCCATTAAGAGAACAACCAACTGAACAAATGATGCCCATCAATCTTTGCTTTTGGCAAGGATTGACTCCCTGACCTCCCCTATAGAAGTGTACAAGGGTGGCCAAATGAGCTAACCTGAGTTGGTTCTAGAGCAATGATCTTCGATATTAGATGATGAAGATGATGCCTATATAATGATTCCCATCTGATGATGTAGATGCACAGTGAAGTCCCCAAGTCAGTCTGCTATGGATACTCTGATATCGAAATGCAGAAGTGCAAAAAAACCCTTGGTGGTGGCAGGATGTGTGCCTCAAGGAAGTCGTGATTTGAAAGAGCTCGAAGGGGTCAGCGTAGTTGGTGTCCAGCAAATTGACCGTGTGGTTGAAGTTGTAGAAGAAACTCTGAAAGGTCATGAGGTGCGGCTTTTGAACCGGAAGACATTACCAGCCCTTGATCTACCAAAGGTGCAAAGCTTATATCTTTTTCGCCATATCTCCGCCCATTTGAAGTAAATACTCTCTCCATCCCTTTTTTCCGTCCATTTTAGGATGCGGTGTATCGTGTCCTTGCATCCTAGAAATGATAAAGTAGAAAACATAAATGACCTTTTGAGATGTCCGAATGGACGAATAAAATGGGACAGAGAGAATAGTAATTTTGTTCTTGCGTTTGTTTTCTTGAGTTGGCAACTGATTTGGAGGAGGAATTGTTATCTATTCTTTTCTCAATATTTGTTTAACTTATTACTCCCACAGGTTAGAAAGAACAAATTTGTTGAGATTCTTCCTATAAATGTTGGTTGTTTAGGTGCTTGCACTTATTGCAAGACCAAGCATGCCCGTGGTCATTTAGGAAGCTATACCATTGACAGCCTTGTAAGCACTATACTGCCATTGCATGGATTCGTTATATTAATTTCAATTTGCTGGCCATTTTTTAAGAAATTTAACCTTTCAGGTAGCCCGTGTCAAAACTGTCGTAACTGATGGAGTGAAGGAGATTTGGTTGAGTAGTGAAGACACTGGAGCATACGGTAGTTCTCAACGTAGTTGAGAGGACAAAAGCTCCAGATTTCTGTTTTCCTCATCTTTTGAATTGAGGCCTTTTTTTGCATAGATGAAAAACAATAGCATTTTCAAGTTAGCTTAAGATTGGAAAACTTGCAGGCCGTGACATTGGTGCTAATCTTCCAATGTTGTTGAAGGCTATTGTTGCAGAGCTTCCCTCTGATGGAAGCACCATGCTTCGTGTTGGGATGACTAATCCTCCTTACATTCTTGAGCACTTAAAGGAGATTGCAGATGTTCTTTGTCACCCTTGCGTTTACTCATTTCTTCATGTACCTGTCCAATCTGGGAGTGACAGAGTTTTAAGTGTAAGCTGTTTTGAGCCAGCTTTTAGTTTGCTGATGACATCTCTCTCTCTCTCTCTCTCTCTCTCTCTCTCTCTCTCTCATGGTTTCTTTTCATATGATGAATGGTGTTCAGACAATGAAACGGGAGTACACTGTAAGTGAGTTCAGGAAGGTAGTAGATACATTGAATGAACTTGTCCCTGGGATGCAAATTGCAACTGATATAATCTGCGGATTCCCTGGTTAGTTGGAATATTTGCCACCATTTTATGGTCATCTTCTATTGTATTATTGCTTCTGGGGATTCGATATAATATCACCGCATTCATCTTGCAAGTGGATATTTAAGTTTTGGCAGTCCTGAATGTAAATTTTCCTATTTCCCATTTGAAAATTATCGGTCATGTAGGAATTTTGTTCCCACAATACTTGGTTACAATATTATCCAATTGATTGGTTCACCATCAGAAAATTTGTGCAGTTAATCGTTTAGGGTATGTTTGGTGCCGTCCTAAGTTTTCTGTTTTCTGAAAGAACCTTATTCGGGAGAAATTATAGCTGGCTCAGGGGATTGTGGCATTGCGGACTGAGGGGATGAAGATTGGAAAATGGGACTATAGAAAGACCATTAGCTACGAGAACACGCGCGCGCACACAGACACACCCCCCCACAGATAAAGACCATTGAATGCTGGGTGCATCATTTTTTCTCTGCTTCTGAGTGTAGAATACCGGCTGGCCGTACTGGAGTTACCGTAGACTGCCGTTAGATGTTTTTTAAACACGAATTTTTGAAAATTTTGCAAATGCTCACAGTAGAAGGGGAAAAAAGTACTTACAAAGAAGTTTTGTGAAGCTGTTTACAGAAAATTGAAAACAATCAATTTTTTTCCTAATAGAAAATTGAAAACAATCAATTTTTTTCTGAATGGTCCTTAGTTGTGACTTGTGAGTTGATAGTTAATTGTATATGATTTTTTTTTTTTCTGTGTCTCAGGTGAAGCTGATGAAGATTTCGCTGAGACTGTGAGCCTGATTGACGATTACAAGTTTTCTCAAGTTCATATTTCACAATTCTATCCTCGTCCCGGTATGCTGCTGTTGAGTCCTCAAGCACTCCTTAATACCTGCCTGGAAACTTGTTCACTCTAACTAGTATGATTATTAATGTCATCCATTCTCATAATCATCTATTGCAATAATCAGAGGTTAGCCATCAGAGAGGAAGCAAAGCTATTGATGTAACCAAACACCTTCTTTTTGACTACTGAGCACGCACTTAATGTTTGAGAACCTTCACCCTTTGATCTTAAAGGGTTCCAAAAAGAGGTTCTTCTTGTCAATGGGTGTGTTGGGTGTTAGTGTGCGGAGAGGAAATACTGACCACTGCGTTATCCATCAAAATGAGGTTCTTAAGCTCATTTCTGAATACAGGAACCCCTGCTGCAAGGATGAAGAAGGTCCCAAGCACTGTAGTGAAGAAACGGAGTCGGGAATTGACTTCTGTTTTCGAATCGTTCACACCTTACAATGGCATGGAAGGCAAAGTAGAGAGAATATGGATCACTGAAATTGCCACTGATGGAAACCACTTGGTAAGGCTGTGTTGGACTTTGTGGTAGGATGATTGTCTAAACCTTTCCATTTTGCATTAGCAGTTGAGGTGATCTTTGGATGGCAATTTTGTAACTTGCCTTTGACATCAAGCACAACTGTAACAGTGAAATCTATATACTTGAAAGCAAACTTGTACAGACTGACCCCTATGGCTGGATTACCATTACCACACACCCCGATATTCATCATCTCTGTTTTGTGGGTTTGGTTGTCCAATGAAATTCTTAATCCCTCAACCAGCTATAGCGCATCCAACCACCACATATGTTGTCCGCGCTGGAATTGTGATTGAATTCCATGCTTTTGTTCTTGAATCAAACAGGCCCGAAGACTATGAAATGGGAGTTGTTTTGAAGTCATAAAAGGCCTGTTTAAGCACCATTACAATACATGCCCCAGTTCAATTTGCATTTAATTTTTCTTGTCGACTCATGCTTTTGTATGTGGTTTTGTGTTCCTTTCTCCAGGTGGGCCACACTAAAGGGTATGTGCAGGTACTGGTAGTTGGTCCTGAAACCATGTTGGGGACTTCAGCTATCGTGAAGGTAACATCAGTCGGAAGGTGGTCAGTGTTTGGGGAAGTGATCGAAATTCTCACACAAACAAAAGGTAACCCTGGATCAAGAGAGAGAGAGTCCACTGGCAACAAATGTAAACCTTGCTCTGATCCTGATGAAACTTGTGCATGTTCAAAAGAGCCCCAACCTTGTGCTTGTGAAATGCCAAGTAATGGGGATGAAGCTATTGTTTCCCTTCCGAAGAACGAAATTATGTGGACAGAAGAGCGAACCAACCGAAACGTTATTAGATGGTTGCTAAGGAAGCGGAGAAACCAAAAGAGGATGGAAAATGGTATCATCTCGGAACCTAAGGAAAATCAAGAATTGGATAGTGGGAGTACGCGAGACTGGGCTCTCGTCGACAGGGCTCTTCTGGGCGGAGCTATTCTGAGCCTGTTGACAGTTATAGTTCTACTATTATGGGCGTGCTGGCGGTAGCTTTTGTGACTTGATCTTAGACTTGGCACTTAAAAAGCTGTGCCACTGCTGCTGCTTTTGGATCATAAAATTTTACAGAAGCTGATTTTTTGGGAGACTACATTTTGGATGTGAGACTGCTTGTGCTTGAATCCACTCGTCAGAGGTGAGATTCTTGGAGGGATTGTTTATGAAGTTCCTATAGTAGTATTAGAGGATAGTTCTGGTATAATTTTCGCTTTGATCCAAGTAGCGACGGTGTACCTTTCTTTTGGAAACCGTGTTTCAATATCATTTAATTGTACTCAAGGCTTGCTTTGGAGAAAACTAGTAGCAATACAAATGATGTACCTTTTGTGGTATTTTTTCTGTTTGAATGATATTTGTACGCAAGGTGTGATTTGGAAATAACTTCATCAGTATCTCACCCATCCATCTTGTATCTATTCGTCGGTAACAGGTTTACCCAAGCGGCAGCTCTTTCCTTTAGCAGAATGCAGCAAAGGATAATATGCACTCTATTTCGTTTTGACAAAGCACACCTCTCATTCCTAAGGATTTCGCAAACAACTCTAACTACAACAACTAACCACACTACTCAAGTGTCGTACAAAAGGGCTACATATACATCATCTAACTCTTCCAAAGAAGATTAGGGCATTTCCTCAAGGCCTCAACTCAGAAATTGCGCCAGAATTAGCAAGACAAGTGAAGGCGTTGGCCGAGGTAGACAAGATGCCAAGTAAGAGCCACAACCGCGAAGATGTTCAACAAAGATGAAATGGCGTTCAGTTTCTTCAGTCTCTCGTTCAACTTGGCAATTCGAGACTTCACTTTATCTTGATCCGGCCTTGCTGGAATAGAAGCAGGTGGAGTTAAGATGGGTTCTGCAGTAGTAGTAGTAGTAGTACCTCTTGCCGGAGTGGTTGGAATGACGGAAACCGGGTCCACTCTTACTCTCCCTTCTTCCTTCTCAAACTTCATCTTCTCGAACACCACCTACCATAATGTTAACCGAAAAAGAATCAAGGATAAAAACCTCCAATGCACTGGCCGCTCGAGCAATTTTTACTAGGATAGCTATTTCAAGAAAAATGCTTGATAATTGCCTGGATATGAAAACTTTTAGCAGTTATAGGAACATAGACATCCGGATACATGAAATATTCATGTACAGATGTGTCTAAAACGTTCGATGCATGTAGGTCTCATATGAATCACTATTGTAGGATTTCACATCATCTATTCAATGGGATCAATAATTACCTTCGTCGCTCGGGGTTCCAAGTAGAAGGAATTGATCAGAATCATCAAAAGTGAGGCCAAAAGATGAAACCCTTGAAGCATCTCACCCTTGCTCGTAAGCAATTTCCTCCTCCGGCCCAACAAATGCCCAACCAAAGCGACACTAATACTAATTGCCATGACTCTGAAATAAACAGGATAGATCCTGCTTTGCACCATCGCAAATTGCTGCCTCGGCAAGGTCCCTGCCAATACATAGCCTGAAACAAAGGTAACCCACAAACATATCCCATAAGCTGTTGAGAACCCCAACAAATGGACCACACCCACCACCCAATCCATTGCCGCCGCCACGTCTCGACCCCGACGTAGAATTTCTTTGAACACCTTTTCTCCTCCCTCCTTCACGCGATTCCCGCCAGTCCTTGCTCTCTCTGCCGCTTGCTCCGCCATTTCTTTCCCCTTTTCTGCCTTCTCCTTGGTCTTTTCCTTTGCAGACTCGATCGTCGCTGATACATTTCTTTGCACGTCCTTGCCCATTGTCTTGGCTTTTTCTGCGGTGTCTTTCGCGATTTCTGTTTGGCATGCTTTTGCATTAGTATCGTGAACAATGTATCATTATACAAAGATCAAGTCATCAAAGAACCCACTAAACCATCATATTAAATACGCAAAAAGGAAGAGAAAAGAAAAGGTTGTAGTTTCCCACCAAATTTTTCATCATAATAAGAAACAAAATGAACCAATAAAGATTCATCTTTTTCCTTAATTTCCCACTTTGTATCTGTGTTCCTTGATGTATTGCTTTGCCTATAAATAGGCCTTTCTTGTTCTTGTATAATGCAATCATCTTCTTCATCTCTAGCAATCCTAACAAGTAAAAAAGAATTTTTCCCCCACACTTACTCACTATCCAAACTGAGTGGTTCTACCTTTTTCAGTTCACTATCCAAAAATCCTGGTTCGACTTTGCGGCACATGGTTATAATTTCTCCTTTTATAACTCATTGCGTCCGCAACCAAGCCAACTTACACGTACCTCAACTTATACCAGGAACAAATCCCACTGTCCACCAGCGAGAGGCTCGTTCGTTCAAAGCCAGGACAAAACCATTTTAAGCATATACTTACTATAACAAACCATCTTTATCTAATCGTAACTGCATTCCTCTTGATGAAATCATTTTTTTCCTTAACCACAGTATATAACCACACAAAACTACTCAACATCTGTAAGGAGCATCTCAGCCGTCTATTTAAACAATTAACGGTCTGGATTTAAAACAAACTCTTCCAGGAAAGAGTTATTTATCTTTCGTGGAAGCGTTTTTTTTTTTTAAATCCGGACTGTTAGAAAATACTTTTAGACGGCTGGAATTGCTGCTCACTACTGACTTTGCCCACTACAGGTCCCCGGATCCCATCACAAATCAATTAGATGACAACATACACACCATTTTCAATTCATTAAAACCATAAAAAAATGCAAACAATTTAATTTATTCATCCCATTAGGCTTTACCGGAGACGTCGCCGGTAGCATGAGAGAGAGCCTCCTTCGCTTTCCCAACCACCTCACCAACAGCCTCCTTCGCTCCTTCCTCCACCGCATACACTTTGTCGGTAACCTTCTCTTTGGCCTTCCCTATCACACTCGCAATCCTGTGCTTGCACTTACCAAACGCATCGCAAGCGAGCTCTCGCGGACCACGGCCTCTTTCTTTCACCTCCTCTTTGGCCTCCTCCGCTGCATCTTTGGCGGTGGTCGCCGCCGCCGCCGCACTGGACAACTCCTCTTCTCCTGAAATGGGTTTGGGCGAGATTGAGACTTTGGTGTTCCCGTCTATTCCTTCTTTCTCGTACTCGACTATTACTGCCCTGTGGCCTTCTTTCACTATTACGACGTCGTCTTGTTTTGGGGTGTGAGTTTCTTGAGTGGGAGAGAAAACGCAGGATGTTACGAGTGAACTCAGAACCAGGCTCAGTGCGACGACGTTTATCATCATCTTTCTATGTCTCTCTCTCTCTCTCTCTCTCTCTCTCTCTGTGTGTTTAGAAATTGGTCGTCAATGGAGGTTTGGATTTTCCGGTTATGGAAAAGGAGAAGAGAATAAAAAGGGAAGAAAGTAGTGGACGCGTGGTATGCTGCGGTTGAAAAAGGGTAACACGTGGCGGATGCTTGGCCTTGGGCAAGGTTCTACGTGGCACTGTTGAGGAAATGCCTCGTAGTGCTGTTTTTTTTTTTTTTGGGGGGGGGGGGCGGGGGGGATACAGTTATTTTCCCAAGAATGCTCTATCGGGCTTGAGATCCCCTGTCCGACCCGTCTGTTCCACCTCTCCTCTCTCGATCGTTGATTTCGCAAATCAAGGGTTGAGATAGGCCGAGCATGTTTTGCTCCAAAACGACGTCGTTTTGAGAAAAAAAGTGTTCAGCCCATCTCACCTGTTAATTTGCGAGATCAACAGACGAGAGAGGTGGGATAGACGGGTCGGACAGGGGATCCGGTCTCATCTATCGGTAAAAAAAGGACATGTACTCGAAGAGGGGGTTCGATCTCCTCTGTCCCGAATATTATTGTGCCTTTGTGCAGCTGTACTGAGGGGGTTTCCGATCCGGCCGTTGGTAACTGAAAAACCCTTCAAAACAAGAGGCACAAGGATTTTCAGCACAGAAGATCTGCCTCCTCAGAGAAACTTGGAGGAGTTTTGAATTGTTCTCATCTCACAGTTCAAATGGGCTTAGAGAGAGCTCTTTGATCCAAGTACTTAAGAGTATTACTCCTATTTATTGATAGTTCTCATCTAAAAGGAGAAGGGGGAGTTGTTTCTTGATCCAAAACGACGTAGTTTTGGATGGACAACATGTTGTTCCAATGGGCCAGCAGGTCCTCGCTTCCTAAATTGATGGTTGTAGGTGTCATCTCTGATTTGAAATTCTGGCTCCGTCAATGGGCATCTCATTAAATGTGTTAAATGTGGGTAAACGTAATGTATAACAGTACAAAAAAGAAAAGGAGAGAAGGGCACGTTTGGGGACAAAAATAAGCAAATAAACAAACAGAAGTAGAATATCTATAAAAAAAACAGAAGTACAAAATAGGACTATTTCCTTACTACAAGCTTATTTACTTGTTGCTATAGATTGAAGTGACCAAACAAGCCCAAAGTACAACTAGAGAACCACAGGTTCACTTGGTTAGGCGGGAGGCTAGCAGCAGTTAACAAAGATACTG
The DNA here is from genome assembly GCA_020567845.1 of Rhododendron henanense subsp. lingbaoense. Classification (NCBI taxonomy): domain Eukaryota; kingdom Viridiplantae; phylum Streptophyta; class Magnoliopsida; order Ericales; family Ericaceae; genus Rhododendron; species Rhododendron henanense. The sequence continues at coordinate 31,949,746 of CM036324.1, forward strand.
CACTTCACGGAGTTCTCTATTTTTTGCTACCTAACGACGCGACTGAAATCATCAATGGAGGGACAAGCAGTGCGCTAGCTAAAAAGATTGTTAGCATCAAAAGGCAGCCTCCCAGTCATTCTTGCTAACTGATTACTACAACATAAAGAAGTCCAAGACTGGAAACAACAATCCTACTAAATGCAGTCTTTTCCTTGGCAATCAAAGAAGATGAGTGCTCTAAACAGAAGCACCAGAGAGAGGTTCTAACCGATTTTCTGAGGTTCATAATACCACATTTCAAATTTGCACAGATATGAACACATGAGGTGCACTTTGTGTCACCGACACAAATCAAACAACTACATATTTTGAACAAATAAGCATCACAAATGAAAATCTACGTCAAGAATTGTGCCCTTAATGGTATAAGAATAGAGCTACTATAGTGTAGGACTTGGAACAGAAAATGATTTTATTACTGAATAGCTCGTCGAGAACAGCAAGCTTTATGGCATCTAAATTTCCAAATACAGAACTGCATGTGGATATGGAACATAAATACTACAATCCCTAAAGATTCTAGTTAGCGATATGTTAAAGAGATACTGTTGTGTACAACATTGTACAACTACAACTACAGCCATAACAATAGAACTCCAGATAGATATTTTTCACAAGTTGAAGCTGATACCCTTGACCATGGATGCTCCAGTACTGTGCGGCTGTGCCCTTCGGCCACCAATATCTACAGATCCAGAACAATTCAGCATGGAAGATGGGCAATACCATATGTGAAGGGAAAATATGGCAGAGGAGCAATTCGGGCCTACAAAACCCATTGTAGAACACACTACTGCACTAGCACACAAACTCCATATGTTCTCCCATTACTCGGTATCTGCGCATGTGCAGCTCTTCTGAAGCTCCTTGAGTTCCTACCACATTTTGGGTTTTCACTTCATAAGAACTTCCTTCAACTGGGAAAATAAAATATGAAGGTATCCAACTCTCACACCTAATTAGATTTATTGGCAAAGAGACGAAGAAATAGATTCATTATTCCACTCCAATCGGTTCAAGAACGACCCTCTCCAGGTATTTCAATTGCCTTACCCATAAATGGTACTTTCCGTAGAAATAATATTCTTGCTTATTTCAATGATCCTCAGTACAGAAGAAAGAGTTTGGGAATTACTTCTACTAAATATAGGACTCTAGAAGTGCATTAAATTGTTAAGAAAGAGGATTTGATTGAGAATCGAGGAGTCGCGGAATTTGGGCCAAAAGACCAAATGAAAGTAAGTCCAATATCACAAATCTGTTTGGGAACCAATTTCAAAACCTAGTTATTTGTAGGATTGTATCTAAAACCTCCATTGCTGCATCAAAATCAAGCAATTGATGATGGACTTAAAGCAATTTAGGCCAAGATTTGGTTACAACATGGTGAGTTCCCTCCTAAAGCCCACCATCTTACGAACCAATACCTTACCATCTATACATGATCAAAGGGTAGGCCAACTAAGGATTATTGGAAGCTGATTAATGAGCGAAGCATGCTAAATTGCTAATGATTGTTACATCTTCGTGTATCAACTTTAAATCAATCCCCAAAGCTTAAGCTGGTAGGTAGAAACCATAGCACACCCACGAGCCACGCCATGGAATTATCAACACAAAAACTTAGGCTATTAGTTGAAAAGGTACCTCATGCATATTAAGTGATCAGTCATTCCATACTCAACCACTGACAAGTAAGAGAGTTTAACGCAGAAAGTACCTGAATCTTTTTCTGCAGAATCTTGACATACTCAACCGCCTCTTCTAACATATCAGCAGTATTAGTTTGCTGCATGTATTGACAGCAGAATTTCCATGTCAAGATCATGAAAGACCAGTAAGCATATGCATCAAATATTGTGAACTTAAGCACGAAGAAACTAGAATATAAGAATCTAACTGAGAATCTAACCTGGTAGACCTTACACTTAAATACAATATCAACCCCTTAATTAAAAAACAACGATAAGAAAAAGAAGGGCACTGGACCAGATTGACACTGAGATCCCAATTAGCTACAGTACTATATCAGTTAGATACTAAACCTCAATGTAATCGGCCAAATAAAAACATTTTCCATCCAGACATTGGAAGAAGTTACATATACTTGCAGTTGCAGCCTTGAAAGAAAAACTAAGCACAACTTCTGGACATCCTAGGGCGGAAGAAGAATAATCCCTCTTCAACTTCGGGAAAGAAAAGCTCACTTTGAAAAAGAAACAATCTCAACATTTCAAAACCCAAACAAACCCTTACCACCACCGTAAAGCCATTCAAAAGCCTTGCAAACCTTTATGTCTCGATTATAACCCTTAAATTTCATTTAAACCAACCTTTCCTGTTGAATGCCTGAATCATAGCTGTCAATCACCATCAGATGAAACCCCCAATTTTTACATAGTTGAAAGCCTCCTTAATAGCTAAATCCTCAAGCTGGCAGATGCAGATGTGGATGCTAAAACCTCCTCAATAGCTAATCCAAAATTTTAGATAGTTCAAAGCCTCCCTAATCGATTGCCAAAAGAATATTTAAAGACCTTAAACAACAATGCGAAAGGATCTATGTTTTCCATGCTATGAAGGGTTCTCGTGGCAAGTTGCAACACAAAAACCTAACAAAATACATCATCATTCCTAAGGTTTTGAATTCAATCACCTCCAATTACAACCATAATGGCTAATGAAACAAGAAAACAAAATAGCAGTGTTCAATTCATGGCCCAAAAGCCAACTCGAGTAATAGCATTATGGCATAAAATCCAATGTTCAGTAATCTCTCAGGGCTTCTAATGTAATGGACTTCATCTAATCAAATACCTTGTTCTGCCTTCTCAGCGATGTAATATATTTGTCAATAGCTAACACAGATCTTTTATCCTCGAAAATCTTATTCTACAGCAGCAGCAGCAAACTTCTCACCACAAAAAGCAAAAAAAAGAAGCAATAAATGACTTACTTTATCCATATTGGGCACAAGTTCCTGAAGTTTTCTTATTCGGTCACTAATTCGAGTCCTCCGAACCTAACCCCAAAAAAATAAACTTTAGCCCACAGTAAGAGCAAAACAAAACAAACAACAAAAAACTGTAATCCATAAAGAACACTACCTACCGATCGAATTAGAAACAACACAAAGGAATAAAAGAACTAAAAAATAGTAACTCTTACCCTTTCGGCTATGCTGCGAGGATGGGTAGCACATCCACGCTTCGCCCGAACCCTACAAGGAACTGAGTCCTCCAAAAGCTTCTCCATCTCGACGTCCAACAAACCACTCATCCCACTTGGCTCTGCTTTCTATACCTTTCAAACAATAGTGAATATAAGCAAAAATTCATCCAGTAAGGGACCAACAAAATTTATGCATATAACTATTTGGACATCCGCAGTCCTTTCATTTCAAACCAAAACAAATGCCATTGCGGATTTTCTAATCAAAACAAATGCCATTTCAGAAGGTTAACTGTGATATCATAATTCTGTAGGGATTTCCTATAGCAATAAACTGAATTCTTGTCATCACTGCCAAGAAGGGAAGTGCACAATGGGCAGAGGATGATTGTATTGTTATAACCATACAGAATACACAACCAGAAAAGCTTCCAAATTCACAAAAAAGAAAACTCCAAATGCAGAACTACATCCATAGACGTGTTCCCTCCTCCTATACTGACCCCAAAAAATAGGGAAAAAGCCACAACTCATCCTAAACATTGGCTTTTCCACTATTAAAGCCATGAGAAGTCGTAAATTTGTACAAATGCACAATAAGAAACATAAAGGAGCCACTGGCCCAAGGCTTCTTAGTTCTTCCAAATAGAAGACATGAATATGATACAAACGTAAGTACCCGTTCAGATACAATACACATCCAGAAAAGGTGCATACACTCCGTAACATTTTTTTTTTTTCTTTCTTTCTAGTAATAGAGATTTTCAATGTTCATAAGAGAAGTAAAAAACAAACAAAACTAGTAGTAAGCTAAGATTTTCCTTGCGGATTTACAGAACACCCCAATCGTAATTTGTAAACAATAAACACCACGACAATGTTTCGTAACGTTCGCCACGAAATTGAAAGGTGGTGCCTAGGCCTCAGTCACATAATCCTTCAGTATTGCCCTCCGGCCCTCCGCCCCTGCTTCAGTCCTCACTCAGCGCTCGCATTCTCAATCCACGCTGTAGCAAATTTTATTACTTTGAGATATTTTCTAAAACCGCTTTCATGATCGCGCTCGTGCACACGCACAGTCATTATATGTGACTTAGACCTAGGCTCTGTTTGGAACTTGGGAAAATGAGGTAAGAGAAGAGACAATAATTAACAAGGAAAATGAGAGGAAATTGTACTGTGGCGTGTTACTCTATTTTGCCATTTTCTATCAAACCAAACCATGGAAAAAATTTAAACATTTTTTTAATGGGCAAAAAGTCTTGAACTTTCTCTTCTTATCTCTTCCTTTACCCTATGTTACAAATTCCTCCAGTATAAACAAAGGGAAGTGAATTAAAATGCTTGCAACTGATTAAAAGCCCACATTAACTGACCAATTGCGGCAAAAATTTCGCCGACGTGTCTGCTTCCTTGTGCCGCTTACTGGACGGAGAAACATCCACGGCCGACGCCGTGTAATCGTAACCGGAAGGAATTCCAAAGCTCGAGAAGTATCCATCGGGCCCCGCACTGATCTGCGCGAGGAAATCCGCCGGAGTGCTGTTGTGCCGGAGAAAGGCGGGCCCGCCTCCGGCGTCGAACGACGCCGGATCGGCGTAGCTGGTCGGAGGGAACTGAGCCGTTGGCGGCTTTAGCTGGGTTTGGAACTGAGTTGTCGGGTTGAGGAGCGGATCGTTGTCGTCTTCGTCTTCTTCTGATTCGAGCAGAGCGTCGAGCCAGCTGGCTGGGGCTGAGCGGAATCGAGCGAGTCCCCTGTGAGCTTCGCCGCCTCTGTTCCCACCTCCGCCGCCGCCGCTGCTGGTGGTGCTGTGTTGCATCGTTTGCTACAGGTTCAGGTGGTTTGGTGTTGTATCAGGAGAGAGCCTCTCTCTCTCTCTCTCTCTCTCCTCTTTCTTTGGGGGTAAGACTGGACAGTCCTAATTTCTCCTCTCAAGTCCAATTATAAATTCCTGTTTTTGTTAAATAAAAACCAATGATCCAAAATATAATTCTATAACTATAGGTAAGAAATAAAATGGTGTTGATAATGCAAAGAACAACAATGCTACGTACTCAACATTCAACCACAACGCTCTTACATGAGGTGGGATCCACGTGTGGGTCTAATCCGAGGGTTTTATATTTTAGTCGAATATTGCATACATATTTATTGTCGGTAAAATGTATGTTTATCATTTTCTTCAATTTATACATAATGATTCACGATCTCAATCATATAATTTTGGATAAATCTGTCCACACAGATAATCTGTGCACAGATTTTGTTGTGGGACTCACTATAAAACACACACAAACAATCCGAGCCGTTCATTAAATGTAAAATATTTTTTCAAGGGTCTCCGCGGAAAATCAATTCAATCCAATATTTACAGGTGCTCGATCTAATCATCTAACTTTTTATTATCCGAAAATCTGAATGAAAATATAGATGATTGGATCGAACACCTATAGGTATTAGATTGAGCTGATTTTTCGCGAGAACACTTGAAACAATGTTTTACATTTAATGAACGGTTCGGATCGTTTGTATGAGACCCGTGGTGGGCCTCACAACAAAATATGTGCATAGATGTCTGTGTGATTAGCAGCGTTTAAGTAAGATCGAAAGACAGTTCTACACTCTCGTTCGAGGGCGCCGAAGCGCATCGAGTGACCTTGATATTCATGATTCCCCACCATTGATGGGGACAAAAATTAGGGACCGTTTGGTAGAGTAAAAAATCTAAAATACAAAGGAAACTGAAAAAATAAGATATCCTTGGCTTGAACTAATAAACCAAATTTCCGTTGAACTCTAACTTGTTCTAATTATTATTATATATTGACTTGCTAAAAAGCAAAATTTCATACATCATAAGAACTATGTTGCAGATTTATCTGATACGCCATAGTTATTCGTTCGATCTCTCCATTTTCACTCAACAATAAGTGTTGAATATTCGTTTATTCACTATGATTTTGTTCTTCCATCATCAATTGACGTAGGTTGAAAGGATAAGATTAAAATGTAAAAAAGGAAACAAATCCATTTTCGTCCATACAAAAGTTGACCAAAAAAATTTTATGAGATCCAAACAGATCCTAGTAATATACTCCTATATTTTGCTTATGGTATCATCCGACGGTCACAGGCGAAGACAGAATTTGTACGGCAAAAGAGGATTACACCGTAAGCGGTAAGCCACGTGTGCGGCAAGCAACGTGCGACGTCACTGTTTAACAGAACTTTCCCCTGCTGTTTTTTGACGATAAATGTGAACTCCACTTGCATGAATCCCACGCGCTGCTCATATTCCAATCGAATTTGGGAAAAAGTGAAAAAAAAATAAAGGATCCAAAATGGATACAATCACATGTATGAAAACGACACCCCAACTTTGTCTTATTTTCTTTTTCCAAGGGGAAATCATAATTAGCCCATTTGTGAATTCTTTTCTCTTATTTAACAAAATGGACTACACCTTCCAATTAGCTCATTTGTGAGTTCTCTTCATTTTTCATGTAATTAATGTCATTTGGATCTTTGGGCCTGCTCTTTTTGATGTCATTTGGCTTTGATTTGGGGGCATGATTTCGTAGCAAAACAGGTATAAAGGGCCATTGTTTCAGTGGTATCATGAGAACAGTCACTTTATGCATATTGACAAGGGTTAAGTTTGTCTCCGGTCTTTTTTTGCCAATACCTCCAATGATTTGAGACTACATGGGTTTTGCTATTATTGTTTCATGTAACTAATGTTCTCAACAAGCTCTAAATACTGGCGATTAGAATCATCGGAATGGACTCGAGAAGGACCCAAAACAAGTAAATTGGCCAAGTCCATTTTCATGGACTACAGAGGAGCTAATTTCCCATTTTAAATCACAATTTTTTTTTATCCAAAATGTGTGGTAGGTAAAAGGCTGTTTCGTTAATTGTTCTTTAGAGCATCCACACTAGGCTCATTTATGCTCCTGTAAAACTATAATAACAAGTAAAAGGGGGAAAAAAGCAGTGCATCAGTCTCACTTGTTCATGGGTTAAAGAAACAAATGCTACAGTTACCCAACTCTTGTAGTGAGCAACTGTTCATAGGTTAACCAATATTTTATTAAACTTTAAGGTGTTTGTCTCCGTTTACCCACATGGCTCTGGCCCCACGTCTCAATGGTATTATATTGGAAGAAGGAAAAAATAATATAGTAATAGATCATATGTCAAAATAAAGAGTTTGATACAGTATGTATTTTAAAAATGAGTAGCTAAAGTAATAAAGTAGTCTTTTAATATATAATTTGGTCTGAAATTTAAAGAGTTTGGAAATAGATTTTCGCGCTCCATTTTTTACTGATGGCGTTCCAATTTTAACGTGAAGTTACTAGTAACTTCATAAACAAAGTAGAGCTCTATCAGTAAAAAGTGAAGCACGAATATCAATTTCCTATCCAAAATGTGTGATAGGTAAAAGGTTGTTTCGTTAATTGTTCCTTAATAATGGGAGTTTTGAGGAGTAGCGCGTGATGATAAGGGCGTGGAGGAGGGATTGTTACACATTGCTTTCAAAAATGTTTCCCCTTTTATGGCAAATTTAAGGAGATAAACATTGGCAGTGTCCCCTGTCCACAAATTGTTTGACCCCACAAAATGGAAGGCTTAAAAAGAAAAGAGTGGCGGATCCAAAAAAAAAAAAAAAAAAAAAAAAAAAAAAAAAGAAAAGAGTGGGGCTTCTCTCAATTTCCTCTTTCACAATTACTCCCTCCGCCACAATTTTTTAGTAGCTTTTTTAAAGTTTGTGTCGTTTTTCAATAAATTATGCTTCGTATATTATAAAATTCAAGAGGTTTTAGATGATTTTAAAATTTTTGTTTAATTGTATTGATCGAGAGCTATCAAACAAAATCTATATTGCATATAAATAGTATTGTCAATTGAAAAATATAGGGAAATGATAATGCCAAAATCGTTTTTGTTGGTGCCAAAACTATATTGCACAAAAGACTTGTACCATTTGTAATGTATAAAACTTATATGCACTGAAATTTTGACACCAAAAAAACACTTTTGGCATTATCATTAGGAAACGATTTTGCCACTCCTTTTTTTTAACACCACTCCCCTGCAAGTGTATTTTTGCACCAAAAATATACTTGCAGAGGAGTGGCGTTAACAAAAAAGGGAGTGGCAAAATCAGCAGCCTTATCATTTCCCAAAATATAACCTATTTACTATTCAGTCATAATGAAACAAGAGCTTTTAGGCCCCGTTCCAAAACACCTTCTTAAAAAATAAGTACTTATTTCACATTTTCAAATTCAAAAATAATGTAAATGAAAATTAATTTTTCAATTTTTTTTGCACTGTATTAAAGATCTCAATGAGATCTATCAAACAAGATTCATGTTGATAGAAAAATTATTTACGCAAACACATAATTTTTTAACTTAAAATTATATTATTAAAAAATTAAATACTTATTTCTCTTTCGGGGACGGGGCCTTAATCAGCAGAAGTGGTTGGGTGGACCACACTTTGTGTTGATATAATGGCTGACAAAAGCAACGGAAAGTAATGAAGAATCAATTATGGGAAAAACTCATGGATGACGTGACTATGACGTGTTCCATCGAGTTACCCGAATGTTCTTCTTCTGTTCCTCCGGGAAAATCCGATAAAATTGGAATGATACATAGAAAGATTAGAATGAGGTGTTCTTTTAGTAGCTATTTGTAATCAAGTTATTTCCACTAAATTATTAAAAGTTAAAAAAAATATGTTGGGTTAGTGGAATAAAATGAATTGAATATTTTAGTTTAGAGGAAACAAGACAAAAAAAATTTAGTTTCATATGAACAACTTAACTATGTGCGTCGAATTATCCGAATATATTTGTGTCCAAAATTGTATTTTAAAATTATAGTATCTGTAAACACACTCTAAAGACCCTTATTCCATGCACATGTTATAGATTCAAGGGGATTGACTCGTGGTTAAGATTGAAATTGGAAATAGAACTTAAAAGGGAAAATACTAGGAAAAAGTTAATCTCATAAACTCTTTTGGAGTCAATTCATATCGAGATTTGCTTTGGCTTTAATTAAGATTCCCGCAAGTGGACGGTGAGAATTGATTCCAAGATTAGTCGAGGTGACCTCACAATTAGTTGAGGTGCGCATAAATTTGCCTGGAATCTAGTCGAATCCCATATATGTTTTTTTTTAGAAAGTATATAAAAACATATCTGAATCCCATACATGTTTGTTTGTACCGGATTATATTAGGGGATTGTTAAAATTATATTTGCGCCACTACCCTAGCAGAAAATTTTTCAGTGCCGAGTGAGTACCACGTGGTGTTCACTTGGCACATCCGGGCCGTCCATTGCGGTTTTAGGCGGTTCGGATTTAGAGAGAGAAAAAGGAGAGAGAGAGTGGTGAGGTGAGAGGAGAGGAGAGAGATGATTTCAATCTGAACCGTCCAAAAGTGCATTGGATGACAGATGTGCTGAGCGAGCACCACGTGTGATATACCCACTCAGGACAGAAAAATTTTCTCCTAGCCAAGGCTTCTTCCAAAGAAAGAGGCGCACACACGGTCCCGCCACAATACAGAGCCTCAGAAGGTGCATGCCATACGCCTCGCCACAATGGTTTGCCACTAAACTGAGAGGGTGTTTGAATGGGGCATTTTTCCATTCTAATTATCCCATTTTGAGTGTTTGGATGATTGAAAGAAAATATACTCCATGTGTTTTTTTTTTTTTTTTTGCCACAACGATAACAGGTGATATTATAGATCCAAGAAACAGTACATTAAAAGGAAACTCTATCCCTAAACAAGGGATCAAGAAACCAAATAGGAGGGGACTCAGTACAAAGACTATATCCAACTCCAACTAAACTCATCGCTCCAAACAGACGGAGCACTGTAGAAAATAACCAAAAACACCCACATAGGGGTGATAGAAGCCCCACAAACAAGGAGAAATCCCACACAGGAGACATCAAAGAAAAGAACCAGAAAAAAGAGAAAAACCGGTAACGGAACCGGACGGAGTCCGTCATACCGGAGTAGACTTCATCCACCCACCTAGATCTCCCACTCCGGCGGGAGGGGGATGCCTCCGGCAACCACGATCTGCAAGCCACTACATCCAAAAGCCGTCGGACTGCACGGCGGAAGAGGCAGAGGAGGGGCGGCGGATGGTGATTTGGAGATGAGGAGGATGGGGGTGAAGGGGAAAAGAGAGAAAACCTTCAAGATCTATAATCGAGAGATTGAAAAATCCCACGAGGGGGAGAAATCCCTCCCCTCACGTCACCCATTGGGGCATAAAACCCTGGGGAGGCGGCGGCTTCTTTAGGGTTAGAGAGAGAGAGAGAGGTGTTAATGTCAAATTTGAATACTCCATGTGTTTACAAAACGTGTTTTCTGTTTTTCACTTTCTGAAACAGAAGTCAAAAAAAGGGGAAAGGTTCTGTTTATTGTGAAATGAATGGATGCCAAAATGGAGAAACTTTTAGGTATACCGGGGATACCAAGCCTCATGGTATCTCTTCCGGTTTATTTCTCATTTTTTGGCCATTTTCCGATCATTTTTGGATGATCGGCTCCGTTCATTTTGTAGAGTTCGGCGAGGACCATAATCATTCAAAAAATTGTGTTCATCGGACTTTATTTGATACATGATCGCCACATGTGAAAATTAAAGAAAACCAAAACTGAGTCCAAAAACACACTGAATCAAAACCCAATTTTAGTTTTTTTGCGATTTTCACGTGTGCCAACCATGTATCAAATAAAGTCCAATGAACACAATTTTTAAGATTATGGTCCTCGTCGAACTCTACAAAATGAACGGAGCTGATCATCCAAATGTGATCAGAAAATGGACGAAAAATGAGAAACGGACCGGAAGGGATACCATGGGGCTTTTAATCCTTTATTTCATTTTAAAATGTTCCAAAATGTTTATTACTAGTGGACGCGTCAGAATGTATCATAGCCTCAACTTAAAATAACTTGTCCGTACTATCTGGCTGCTCTACAGGATAGTTGTAATCTCCATAAAGCGTTAGTTACCTCTTTGAGATATTTACTATTTAATCATATAAGGCAACATTATTTTACATAGAGATACATTGCCTAAAAAGTAAGGATAGAGGGATATATTTCTTAGGAGAATATTCTCTGTATCTTCTAAAAAAGAAATGATCCAATGGCTACAAAGTTAACAGAAAGTTATCTAACGGTTGTAGAGGTTTCTCTCATTTATATGCCTAGACATTTTTAACAGAAACTGTTCTGTTTTGTAATATAGACTAGTGCATGCCCGTGCCTGAAGGCACGACGCAACACGTTTCGGTCATACGCTTGGCGATAGGGGAGAAAGCGAGGGAAAAGAATGTGTTGGTCCTGTAATGAATTGATCACATTGTTACCTAGGGAAATGGATGTGTTGATCCTGTAGTGATCTGATCAAACAATACCATTCAAACAAAATAGGAACAAAGTCGACAACAATTAAACTCCCAATTAGAATACTTTTTAAGATACATATGTTATTCTGGTAAAGCTTTTAAAAAGTGTTAAATTCACTTTGTCGTGTCCTCAGCATTTCCCCTGGTAATGGATACCTCATGTGGCGTGTCCAGACATATCTCCACGTGTTTCTGTCATGTCGCGTGTCCTCGCAGTGTCGGACCACAAAAAAGGGCATAAATAATTAATTCACTCCCCCTATTTTCACTCTGTCAAACATGCATTTTAAAAAACACAAAGCGAACATCTTTGAAAGACAAATAACAAAAGTAATAGCTCGCCAAAATTCTCATCCTCAGATTTGCGTTAGGGCCATTTAGAACTCAAAAAATCCAAACACCTCAGTTTGCAGCATATACTATAAAGGAAAACTACCTTCGAATGTGTGGTACTCAGTGGAATGACATTAATGGCTCAGACTTCAAAATCACGATAGCTACAAAAACGTGAATCCACCACTTCTTCCACGTTTTGATAAAACTTGATCCTTTTAACTCCAAGGATTAACTCCCAACTAATGCACCTTTTAAATATCATTGGCATGAAAGCTTCTTTGTTTGTCATTACTTTTTATTTAGTTTTACAGTAGATCACAAATTTAGTGAGAATAGTAGTAAAAATGTTAGCTCTAAATTAATTACGTGATTAGTCTTATTTTATTGGGCTGTTGCATTTTATATTTTAAGAGTTCAATACATGCAAGTTTCTTCCCAAAAAATCAAACAAACAATTAGGGTTCCGACTAAATCCATCGAGACCAATGCAAATGTTAAGAAACAATAAAAGATAAGTAAAACAATCGTTAATCATCGGTACCATACTCTCATGAATTGAAACCCAAAATGAACCAAAAGTCATTTTCAAAAAAAAAAAAGAAGAAGAAAAGTTGAAGGAATTAGCAATACAATATGCAATAATTTAATTTGTGCTTACCCCTAAAGTCGTAGATGTGCCAGGTGCCACCTTCAGGATCAAAACTCCAAGGAACAGAAGTTGATCAAAACCATTGATGACCAAATGTAGCATGTTCAAAACCATTACACACCCACCAAGTCAATTACCAAAAATTAAAATATAAGAAGAACAAAACAGAAAAAAAAAAAAAAGTTCAAATAAGTGGGATGTGAATGATTAGGAAAGTGATCCAATATATGAGAGAACCAAACATTGAAATGTTAGACAACAATGATTCTACATTGAAATCTAATGGCTTTGAAGAAAAATAACTCGAACACTTACAAGGAGTTTGCTGAAAAATTGATACCGAGAAATGCAAGAATTAAAGAACACTTGCGTTTTAATGTCCATATATGTGATGTTTTTTAAACTTGAAATTTGAAAATCTTAATTGGGATCTAAATTAACATAAAAGAATTTTTTTGTTTTGGCTGTTACATAAAAGAAAATTAAAAAGGTCAACTTACTCATTACTACCGCAAATGTTTTATTAGATTTTATTCATTCCACAAAATACAAATCATGCCTTAATTAAAAGGATCCCTTCAAAAAAAATTCCAGTTTTGAGACAACTATCCCATAAATTACGGTAATATTAGATTACCATGATTGATTAGGATATTTCAATTCAAATGAGCTCCTTTTGTGGTCTTGAAGTTTCCAATATTTACCAAAATGCCATGTTGTAGAAGGAAGGATGAAGATAAATCTGGACTGTCGAATTTGTTTGTATGGGTAGATAAATTTTGGACAGGGATAAATTTGAACCGTTGAGAAAGAATATTCTATAAGATATCCGTCCTGTTTTATAATATAGATTTTTAAATGGTCAAGCAAAAAAGTTTACAGATTTCCATCGACTAACCCTAATTGATTAATGCTATAAATACTCTTAAAAACGAGTTGAATGGTAACATTACAAATCAAAACTAAGGCCATCCACAGTGATATAATCAAAAAAGGATAACCAAAAGTTGACACATCAGCTTTTGATTATTCACTTAAGAGGTTGCTAAGCTTAACAATGTTAAGCTTCACAATAGTCACTTCTAGTGCATAACCAAAATAAGGATCCACTACAATTTCACTCTCTCTCCCCCTCTGTTTCCTGCCATTCATTTACCTAGCTCCATTTACGTTTTTTTTTTGCAAAAATACATCGATTCCCTCTTTTAATTTTGGGGAAAAATTGGTGATTTTCTTCCCTTCTATTATGAATTTTTTTTTGGGGAAAAAAATAGAAATGAAAAAGAAGAGTGAAATACCTTAATCCAGCTATAATGGGTTGAATTGTAGATGATCGAGAGACATGAGCTTCAATTTTTGAGGAAAAAAAAAGAGAAATAGTTTGTGGGCGAAATGAAGAAGCTATAGAGTAGGCGAAGAAGAGAAAAAAAAAATACTAATTGAAACACGCGTGTATACAAATTTTGGAACTAGTTAACTTATGTGGTGTGGAGTCCAAAATTTTTGATTATTGAAAAAGGTTGCTAGTTTTGGTTATCCAAAGCCCAAAATTTGATTATTTCTAAGGATGTTGCTAAGTTTGATTATACCATTGTGAGCCATCTTTTGCACTAATATTGTTAACTTTAAAAACAATTGGCTTTTGATTATGCCACTGTGGATGGCCTAAGCGTGAGGTATTCTTAAATTTTTGGTCTTGCATTTTTCGGTTTTTTTTTTTTAGTTTTGTAATATTTTGTTTAACTTTTCGCAGAAATTTTTGAAATTAATCATTTGTCTCCTCGAAAAGACGAATCAAACGAGTATGAGTCAATGACTGTAAATTCTTTGAAGAGTTTTTTTTTGGGCAATCAATGATTGTAAAATTCTTCGAGGGATATCTTCAGGGCCGGCTCTGAGTTTTTTTGGTGTTGACTTGAACTATCTGGGGACCACATGAGTCATAAACCGAATTGGTAGGTTGTTTACGAGCTCCTGAGCGGCTAGGGGCTCAGGATCACCACCATACTTTAATACAATCATCATGCTTAGGCAGTCAATCGTTGAGACCATGACGCAGCTCGGTGCAAAAAAGAATAAAATTAGTTGAAAAGAACACAACATTCACAAACTTAATTGAAGAACAGTTCTACGAGAAATTAAGTAACCTGTCTCTTTCAGATATTTTCCATTTTCCTCGCAACCAAATAGTTGTCATGTATGTGTCTCTTAAACAGTACAATATATGTGAAACCCTCATGACTCTCGGGTATGGCGGTTGCTAATAATACCTTTCAATAAAAACAACATATACAACATTGATAACAGGAACATAATGTACTAAGAAGCCTAATTTCCTAAGTACGGGAGACCTAGATTGCTTGACCTGCAAGCGAGCGATGATGGTGGTGTTCGACCACTTCGCAAGCGACATGTTGTGCTTGGATACCTTATTGTGCATCATGGCTCTTTCTCTGAAAGATGCATTAATTTAAAATTGCACGCGCTTTGTTTAGTTGATTGTGATACTCAGAAAAAAAGTGGCGATTGCTAGTTTATTTATGCAATTCTTCAGTTTAGGAGTTTGTCCCCAAGCTTACACCTTGTTCGAGCCTGAGTTTTGACAACTTTAACAAACAATGGATCATAGCTAGACTAGATTCCTCATGTTGTGTCAGCAGCTAAAATATCACTGTTGTTGTCAATTGCAAAAGTAAACAGCGGAAGACCATTCTTGCAGATGACGATTGCAAAGTGTATGCTTACACTATTGACGATCCTTGTTTCTTTTTTCAATGTGAATCATCTACAACACCACTCTTACAACCACTAATTTTGCTTTCATTTGATGTAAGGTATATGATTTGCAGGACCTCCGATAGCTCCACAAATTAGTGAGAGTTCGATGCCTTGGGCTTCAGTAATGGGTCCCAAAAAAAAAATCTCAGCAACTTGCAAGTATGAATAATAAAATACATGTCATGCGAATAGAAGAATGCCAATAGGTGATTTTAAGTGATTGGTCATTGGGGCTTTTGCCTAGTGATTTGGACAAGGATCATATCACGAAGGATGTTACAGCGCCAACGAATAAGAGCTCTTGTTGTTGGGTGCAAGAAGATAGTTGAAAACTAATGAGAGTAATTGGTGTGAAGGAAGATGACTGGGTATGCAAAAATGAAGGATTTGTAGTATGAAGGTAGCGTAACTTACTTTATTTGTGTTAATTCAAAATGGCTAGACCTATCCTCTATTTATACTATCACATGGATGGTTCTTGTCCATTGATATTTTCTACAAGATATTATCTTGGGTACATTCTAGGTTCAAAATAAATAAAAAATTTAACGTAAGGCAAGTATCTAGGTTTTTCTTCTAGATCCTTCTATGGTAATATCTAGATATTCTAAAGGCTTCTTCTAGGACTGGGTGCATGTTAGGTCTTGTATGATTAATTCTGATGTGTAGTTTCATTATGCTAATTTTTTTTAAAGCGTATCATTTTATCATATTGTAAAATCGATCGACCTTTTATCTAATTTTTTTACATGAAGCGCTATTTGGCCTTGATGGTATCGTTAATGCAAGGTTACAGAGAGGTGTTAATGAAGATAAAATCGAGGGAAATTGATGTATGAGGTGAATGAAAGAACGCAATGTAGCAATCCAGGAAAAAAAATATGGTCTTTGATTTCGTTAGAAAAGCATAGCATTTCTGGCATTTTGGGCATACCTTGGCAAACAACAACATTTGAACTCTATTTTGAGCTCTTAGAGCATCTCCAGTCTTCACCCATTTTTTTTCTCAAATTTGAGTTAAATTTTGGGTAAAAACCCATTTTGGGTAGGCATATCTCCAACCATCAAACCCAAATATATATACATTTTATTCTTAATGGCATAATCATAAATAAAGGAAAACAATCAAATCCAAAATGAGGAGACCTGGTACTCTTCTCTCTCCATTGCCATCTCTCTCTCCCTCAGAATCAAACACAAAAAAAATTTCACACAAAATCTAGAACTGGACACAACCACAAAAGACAACTCTGAAACTCGTTCATCATCGGAGGAGGAGGCTAGAAAAGAAGACGACAACTCTGGTCTCTGGGGGACCCAAGAAGACTTAGAGGTCACAACACCACCGCCACTTTCTGCCTCGCCTCTCAAACTGCCAGCCCTCGGCCTGCCGCCACTGCCGATGAGGTTCTCTCTCCTTCCTCCCTCCCTCTTTCTCTCTCTTTCTAACTAGCCGTTGGAGAAATGGGTCAAGGCAAAAGTTGTCCCAAATTTGGATAAAGAAATGGGTAAAACCCAAAATGGGGAAGGGTTTGGGTCAAAGATTGGAGAGAGATTTTTATAATTTTTGCCCCATTTTTAAATTTGAGTCTTAAAATGGGTCAAGGCTGGAGATGCTCTTAGATGGCTATTATACAAATTACAACAGAAGGCTAGGAAAAAGTCCAAGTTGAAAGGTTTAGGTAGTTTAAGGTGATTATGTGTTAGATTTTATAGTTGAGGGGTAGCTTGAAAGAGAAAGTGTAATAATTGAATGGGGCAAGATGCGATTAATCCTAAATATAATAAGAGAAAGTGTTAAAAAAAAAAAACCCTTCAAATTTCAATATCCAATTGTCAAGATTGAACCAAGAACAACCAAACAAATCTGACCATCAAATCAGATTCAAAGCATCAAACAAAATTTATCACCGTCACAAGCTTCCAACAAGTCCTCAGATCAATCATCGTCGTCACAACAATCAATCGTACAAGGATCCAATAACAAGCACCCATCGATCTTCCAAATACTGTAACAGCAGCCTCAATTAATCACCCACCGCCGCGTTCGGTTTTTCTCCCTTTCCTTCCTTGCATTGGTGCAGCCCATCGCTCCTGCCATGGTCGTTGGCCGGGAAACGAACCAAACTATTACTACTATTTGCAAGCAAGTCAAGGCTAGGCTCAGCTTGATTCATTCGTAAACGAGCCCGAGTTTGAGTTTTAAGCGAGTTTAGTATCGAGTCAAGCTAGAATTTGTTGCAACTCAGCTCGTTTATAAAAATTTGGCTCGTTTAGAAAGACTCATTTAGTAAACCAACTGATCTCAAACACCTCGATAACAAACGAGGCGAGCTTGAGCGAGAGAAGTTTTAAATGAGCCGAGCCCAAACACTTCAAAACTAACTCTGGCTTGTTCCTTTTGCAGCCCCACCAAATTACTACCAATTTAGACACCTCCAATTAAAAAATAAGAATTGAAACATAATTCTGACAGCAAATGTATGCCATAGAATTAGTAGAAGTTTAACAATGAAGACATCAACATCAAAATTCAAATTTTTTTTTTGATGTTTTTTTTTTTTTTTTTTACTTATCAAAAAAAAAAAACATCAAAATTCAATTTTCACAGTCGCGCAGATTAAAATAGTAAATAAAAAAAATACTTCAAATTCCAATGTCCAATTGTCAACTACTGTACAGATTGGAAATCAAGAACACGAACATACAGATCCGATCATCGTCAAACCGGATTCAAGCTATCAAAACATTCACAATCTTCCAACAAGTCATCACCGGAACAAAAATCGTCGTCGTCGTCGTCGCCGCAATCGTACACGGATCCAACAACGAGCACCAGCTGATCTTCCAAGTACCTCTGCAACAACACCCTCACTTCACCGCCAACTTCGCTCTCCGTAAACTCTCCCCGTCCCTCCTCGTACCGGCCCGGCCCATCGGAGACCGGTTTCCTTATCCGGCGCCGGCGCCGGCGGCGACGGAGGAGGCGGAGGCAGACCTCGAGGGCGCATAGGAGGGGGAAGGCGGCGCAGAGGAAGGGGAGGAGGAGGGGGGAGAAGAGGGCGAGGAGGAGGAGGTTACGTCTGCGGCGGCGGCGGAGCCAGGTGGTTAGGACCATTGCGGCCGACGCGAGCGTGGCGGTCGGATCGTGGTTGAAGTCGAGGGACTCCTCATCGACGTCGCTCTGGAGGATCAAGAGGCGGTGGTACTGGTGGTGGGGTTGGGTCTTGTGACTCTTGTCTTGTCCCCACCACCACCGGTATTCCCACATGGCTTGGTGCTCTCGTTTACTTTTTTACTCATAAAAGAACGGGGACGTGTGGGGAACCAGTCCTGGCCCTACTGTCTGACTTTCAGCTGCTTTAGAATCTACTCTCTGGGAAATTTTTCAGTGCGTGAGCGGATATATCTCACGTGGTATCTGTTCGGTATTTTTGAGCCGTTTGATGCATTTTTGAACGGTTCAGATTGAAATCTTCTCTCTCCTCTCACCCTCCTCTTTCTCTATCCTTTTTTCTCTCCAAATCTGAGTCGTCCAAAATCGCATCGAACGGCTCAGATGTGTTGAGCTGGCACCATATAATACCCACCCGACACTGAAAAATTTCTCCTAATCTTTCCTTTTTTTGTTTGCTCATTTCTAAAGAAAAAACAGTGATTAGGTATTTGAGCTCTATAGAATGGGACAAATTATTCAAAGCCACGTGGTGCCAAAGGCCCGTTTCGCTAAAGTTCATACTTCATCCGTCCCATTTTTATTGTTCATTTTTAAATTGCGTGTTATTTTTTAATTATTTATATCTTTTAATCTATAATATTTTTTCATAATTTTAAAAACTTTGTATTATAGAACTAATTGAGATCTATCAAACAAGATCTATATTGCATATTTTTCAAGATCCAAACTAAAAGATATAGACAAAAGACATAAAAGAGACAAACAAAATATTGGACAATGAAAATGGGACGGATGAAGTATTTTTTAAGTAAGTATTTTTTATTTTACGAGACATGTCATTCTCTCATTATACATTACCTTTAATTCAATGTTAGGTGCACAACCATCCGAACACAACACCAAACACAGCCCTCACATACATGCGTGGGACCCGCATGTATGTGAGGGATGTGTTTGGTGTTGTGTTCGGATAATTGTGCACCTAGCATTTTTTATTCAAAAAATAAATACTTATTTTAGTTATTTCTTTCCACATGCTCCATTTTCTCTAACTTTTTTGTCTTCCTAGTTTTGGTATTTTGGCTCGTCCTTTTTGATTTTTTAATAGATTCGGATTATATATTTTAGATTAATCATTCCATTAGACTAGATGATTTTGAAAAGTAAAACATTATTACCAAAATAAAAAATTTACTAAAGACGAAAAAATTGGCATTCTTTTTTTGAAAGTGTCGCCTTAAATGAATTTTGTTCAACTTGGGTCTAAGTGTAAAAAACATTTTCTGTGGCTCAGATTGTGACTATTTTTTAGCTCTGGTAGCTAGTTGAGTTAGGGCATCTTGTTCGGCATACATTTTTATAGTTGTCCGATTATTTTCGTCGAGCCGAATGATCAATTGTGAAAATTATGATGAAAAATTATACAAATATTTACGAAAAATAAAACATACTGAAAAAGAACCAGACAAAAAAGTTTAGGAAGAATGAGACATGAATATAGTATTAGTTTGAGGTTCAAGATAAAAGTGAGTAAATTCCACATGCGGTGAAAAAGTTATTCGATGCCCTAGAAAAAATTATTCAGTGTCATCCATCAGGACACCGCCACATGGTGCCCAAGTCTTTTTTCCACTACACATTGGTATGAAGTCCAAGATAAAGTGGATAAATCCCACCCATGGTGAAACATAAGCGAGAAACCACACAGTGATCCCGCGACTAATGAATAATCTCTCAAGTGGACAGGTATAATTGGACTGGATGGCCCGATTTGTTTTTTTACCATCCATCTCGATACCATTTAATAGAGTGATTATTCGGTGCCCTTGGGCATCCACCTGTCATGCCCCGAGACATTGAATAATTTTTTTTTCAGCTAGCGTGACGTTTTGGTTGTTTCTTTTCTTTTCTTTACTCATAAAGAACGTGGGGAGGCAGTCGTGGTCGTAGTGTCTGACTTTCTACTTTCTAATCTCCTTTTATGTTGGCTCGTTTTTGTACTAAGATAAACAGTGCTTTGGTAACCCGACTGGATTACCGGTTTGTTGTTTTGACCCGCCAGCTCAATACCCATTTAGATGCACGCCTGCAAATCTCTATTATAAAACAGAAGGGTGAGGGGACAAGTTGTTGGAACGGCTTAGATTCATTTGATCCAAAGGCTGTAGTGCATCCTCCCACTTCCCGGTTAAGTGCCCATGGTTTTCACCTAAATCACACAACTGCCATCCCCTTTCAACCGAGATACGTAGTGCCGTAGGCACGGGTTAATACTAGTATATATATATTTTTTGTTGGATGAAACGTCTGAAAATGTACAAGTCCTTTTCTTTTTGTCAACAAAAATGTGTAAGAAATCATTTAAAGCATCTCCAAAATTGGATGTCAAATCCAAGCTCTAACGTCATCTTTTGGCATGATACCGTCGGAACCTATGCGTTGATGCCTAATGTAGAGCAAATCTAACGTGAATTTTGACCTAAGGAAGGGATGCCGAATTTCATAGCGCTAGACAAATGCTTATTAAGATTATAACACAGTTTTTTTTTTCGTCTAAAGTTAGTTGATATTTAATATTTGGATAAAACTTGATGTACGGTAAATATAAAATGGTACGACACTTTAGTCGTTCAATTTTTTTTGGGTTGCTATAATGTTTGAGATGTCAAAATTATAACATGATCTTGGTTCTTGCAGTGTGAAAATATTGCGAAGAACTTACAACAGAAAATATGTTCCATTTTTTCATGAATTCTTTGTTTTTGTTTTTGAAGAGGAATCATGCGAAAAAATTGAAGTTTGCCTATTGTAGAAAAAAACAAGAAATTGGTAGTCTATCAAAGTTGTGAAAGTAAATAACAGGGCCCAGTGGTTGGTCGCTATTTGTCCAAACGCATGATCAAACGGAAGCTAAGCCCAAGACCACCTTTCCAAACTTGGTCTACTGGACCTTAGTTAAGGCCTTGTTGGAATTATCCCAAAATAAGGCATTTTCCTTATTCCATCTGTTTTTGGATAACAATAAGGGAAATGATATTGGCACTCCAAAAATTGATGCATGCACTTCAAAACTAGTGTAATTCCAAAGTCACTTTCCTTTATTTTTTGAAGTGTCTGTATCAATTTTTTGAGTGCCAATATCATTTCCCTAACAATAACTCCCCTCATATGTGTTGATTTTTTTTTCCTCCACTTGTTATAGGGGTCAAGGAGGAGAGGAGTTAGTAAGTTATTCACGGGAATTTAATGGTCGTCTATAATCCTGAGTCCACAAACGATTGCGACCAGGAAATACCATTGAACTAGAAGCACTTTCTAAAGAGACTAGATTTGCGGGCCGGACACTTATTTTAGGACAGACGGGGTATTAGTTTTTTTTTTTTTTAAGAGTTATGCAACTAGACTAAGGCCCTGTTCCGCTAAGATTCTTATTTGTTAAGTACTTATTTCCTATTTTACGAGATAGGTAATTATCTATTTTTCTTAAAAAAAGAGAGACAGATAATTATCTCACAATACATCACTTTTAATTTAAAAAATTAGTATTTTTTTCCCTTAGCGGGATGAGACCTAATTTATTGAGACAAACAATCTACATCATCCATTACCGAAAAGAGAAAAACTTATTTATAAAGGAGTCGAAAATACTAAGTTTTTACGGAGGTAATCTCGCGAGTCTTATCTCAATTTTTTTTTTTTAAAATTCAAACCGTCCAAAAATATTTTTTTACGTGTAAAATTAGCCGATGTGGTAAACAACTTATTTACGGGGAATAATCAAACAAAAATTAAATACTCGATTGACTGTACGACAAAATTGTAAAAAAACTCCAGTCACGTAAAATGGAGTAGCAAAATGCCAAAACGTCATCTCTCTCTCTCTCTCTTCTCTTCTGTGAATTAGGTGAAGCGGGTGTCGTTGGAGAGAAATGGCCGTCGACGCTTCTGAGGCCGCAACTCCCCTTCTCGATGTCGACGGCGTCGTCGACTACAAACACCGCCCCGTCACTAGATCCAAGTCCGGCGGCTGGCGATCGGCTGTTTTCATCATAGGTAAGCTCATGAACATACATATATTGCCGTGTCGTTGTATCCGTTGACCTAACATTGAGATGGAGAAAAGATAGTCTCATATACTTGCCCTAAGAGCATCTCCAGCCCTTACTCCAAATTTTACTCAATTTTGAGTAAAAGCTTCATTTGCTATGAATCGCTCCAATGGACAAACTCCTTTTTTCTTTTTTTAGAATGGATTGATATCATTGCAAAAGTTGTGACCCAAGCGAAAAAGAGAATACGTAAACACACTAACAAGGAGGGGGAATGGATCACTTTAAACGTATAAATTATAGTAATACAAACCAATAAGCACTGCTCCACAATCTCCCAGTCCGTCACAGCTGCTAGGGCTGAATCCACACGGATATACTACAGTAATATATAACCATAAGCAAACCAACAGAATCTCAAGCTAGAATTGTGGGGACGGCATGACTGCTTGATGGAACGTAAGTACGATCACAGTTGAATCAACAGAATTCGACTAGAGGATGTTGCTTAAGAGAAGCATTACCATCCTCATGAACAAAGAGAAGCATTACCATCCTCATGAACGTGAATAGCTGAAAGGCTCAACTGAAGGTAGAGTTCTAATCTAAGCAAAATTTTGAGTAAAAGATTCATGGCATGATTGTAAATTGTGAAGAGCTAAACAAGGCCTGAAAAACTTGAGTAAAAGTTTGAACTTTGAAGTTCCCTTGATTTGGTTAAAAATTTGAGTAAAACTCAAGCTGGTTTGAGTTTGAGTGAAGCACTGAGTGAGTTTAAAGGTCTTTTACAGTTTACTCAGAATCGGTTCTGCGTCAATTAAAAGGGCAAGGGCCGAAGATGGCCGTACAGAGTCTCTCACCACACTGGTATGTGGGATCCATATATTGGGACCGACATACTCCCTGTGAGAGAGTTTGTACCATTTGTTGGTACAAGCATCTGTGATTGTAGCACACCTGATTGGGATGTGGGCGTCGCAGGAGTGGAAATGGCGGAGAGATTTGCATACTATGGGATAAGCTCCAACCTCATCAGTTATCTGACGGGGCCACTCGGCCAGTCGACGGCGACGGCAGCGGAGAACATCAACGCTTGGTCAGGCACGGCGTCGCTTTTGCCGCTTTTGGGAGCATTCATTGCAGATTCGTTCCTCGGTCGATATCGAATGATTATCATTGCTTCTGCGCTCTACATCGTGGTTAGTTTCTTCTTGACTTTCCTTTTTTTGCCCCTTTCAGTAAAACGCTTTTGTTTCGGTAGATGAGGTAGTTAGTTAGAGGATTAATATGGTGGTAGAGGGTAGGTACCACAAATAGGAATCTAAAATTGACTTTCGAGTGGTAGTTTAAGAGTGTTTAGTTTTCATGGATATTATGTTCACGATGCCCTCAACAGAGCTCGATAGAGAAAATGGCTTATGTTTCAGTAGATGCGGAAGCTAGGAGGTTTAATTTGATTACAATAGATGGTAGCATGGGAGTCTAAAATTGACTTCCGCGGCTTAGTTCGTTCGATATCACAGAAGACAATTCCCTTGATGGAGCTCAATAAAGATAACGAATTTATGTAGCCGATCCCAATAGATTGTCACTTAGGTTCAGTTTGGTTTCTAAAGTGCTTGTGTTTCCAAAACTAAATTCAAGGCTGCTTTGAGGTACTTGTCTTAGTTGGGTTTGTTAGTAGCATTAAAGATCTTAGCTGTTTGGTGGATGGAAGAAAGGGAAATGGGACTTAGGATTCAGCAAGGGCCATATCTGCTGTGGCCCTTATGATTGCGTGAATTTTATTGTGTGGAATAATATTGGAGACACTCTTGGCTGAAATTTTTAGCTTAGATAGTCTGTATTTCAGGTCGCCATAGAAAGTACAAAGTCTGCTTCTAAACTTCAGCATTCATGGAGTTTTTCGACAATTTATTTGAACCTACTGATTTCTCTAGGTTCATTAGGCACTAGGTAATAGTTTTGGAAGGGATCAAGGACCATTTGGTTACATTATTGAAGTTATAAACTGCAGCTGGTAATGAGCTTTTATCATTGATTCTCTAAAGCTCTAAGAGTACTACTAGGATACTTGTGAAGTCAGCTTGTTTGATGGCTGGTCAGTTTGCACTCGAGTGATTTGAATAGCTTACATAAATACTGAGCTTTTCGGCATAGTGATGCAGTATGTCTTCTACTATCTGGTGCTAATTGTGTTTCTCTTATATTGAACTGAACTAGGGACTTTTGCTGTTGACCCTATCAGCTGTGCTTCCCTCTTTCAGCTCTTCTGATTGTAAAAGTGCCACCATTGTAAGTCAATGTTCGCCTCCTCACCTTCAAGTTGTCTTCTTCTTCTTTTCCCTGTATTTAGTGGCATTTGCACAAGGAGGGCACAAGCCTTGTGTTCAGGCTTTCGGAGCTGACCAGTTTGATACACAAGATCCGCAAGAGTGCAAAGCCAAAAGCTCATTCTTCAACTGGTGGTATTTTGGTATGTGTTTTGGTACTTGTTCGTCTCTCTGGATTTTGAACTACATCCAAGACAACCTTAGTTGGGGTTTTGGGTTTGGGATCCCTTGTATGATAATGGCCTTTGCACTGATCATATTCCTGCTTGGAACCACGACATACCGGTTTAGCATTAAAAGTGATGAGCAAAGTGCATTTGCTAGAATTGGTAGGGTGTTTGTTAGAGCGGCTAGGAATTGGCGAACTGCCCCTTCAGCAATGGCTATTGAAGAGGAATCTCATGGAATCCTTCCTCATCCGGGTTCAGACCAATTCATGTAAGAATTTCATCGTTGAAAACTACTGTCAATTGTCATTCTTATAAAGTATCATTTTGTTTTGCGTACAATTTGAAGTATTTCGTTGTATGGTGAAGGTTTCTGAGTTAATTCTTTCCTGATATCACGATTTAATATATGGGCATTGCGGATGCTGAGGAAAGACTTCTTTCCAATCGCTTCTATCTTTTTTGTTGATGGTCCAAATAGGGGAATTATTCCATCCCAAAAGTGTTGTCTTCTATGTCATTAAAGGGATCACGTTGTAAAACTAAGCAACTGAACTTCCGTTGTCTTGTGATTTCGTTTAAAGAAAATACATAGAATTACAGTCTTGGTGATAAATTCATGTTTTTGTGTTGTTGTTTTTTTTGTATGGGATTGGGCTGTACTTGCTGAAACCATTTTTGTTTTTCGATTCATTATAGGTTTCTTAACAAGGCCTTACTTGCTCCAGACGGTTCGAAGGAAGATGGGAAAGTTTGTAGTATAAACGAGATAGAAGAGGCAAAGGCAGTTCTGAGGTTGTTTCCTATTTGGATTACCTGTTTGGTTTATGCTATTGTATTTGCACAATCCTCTACTCTTTTCACAAAGCAAGGAGTTACAATGGACAGATCTGTAGGACCAGGCTTTAGTATACCAGCTGCTTCACTTCAAACTTTCATAAGCCTTTCCATTGTTATCTTCCTTCCCATCTACGACCGCATTTTCGTTCCAATTGCTAGAGCTATAACCCAGAAACCCTCAGGCATAACAATGCTCCAAAGAATTGGATTTGGAATACTCTTATCAGTTATTTCAATGGTAATTGCTGCTCTGGTAGAGAGGAAGCGACTTGAAACCGCTCTAGAATATGGGCTAATAGACAATCCAAAGGCAACAGTCCCAATGAGTTTCTGGTGGTTGGTACCTCAATACATATTGTTTGGAATTGCTGATGTCTTCACTATGGTTGGTTTGCAAGAGTTCTTCTATGATCAGATGCCGAGTGAATTAAAGAGTGTCGGTCTCTCGCTCTACCTTAGTATTTTTGGTGTGGGGAGCTTCCTGAGCAGCTTTCTCATCTCAGTTGTGGAGAGTACCACAGGCGGAGATGGTCAGGACAGCTGGTTTGCCGATAACTTGAATCGGGCGCATCTTGATTACTTCTATTGTCTACTTGCTGGACTTAGTGCGGTGGCATTGGTTGCCTATTTGTACTTTGCGAAATCTTACATTTATAACCGAGGAAACAGTATCTGAAATTGGTCGACTTTCAATTGTCTCTATCAGGCAATCTTAGTGCACCGGCCATCGATTGTTGTTGCTGCAGAATTTATACGCATGTAATGTTGGGGTTGTCTTGAGGATTAGGAATTTGTGTAATTACTTGGAAAACTGTTGGAAATAGTTGTATATGTGCTGTTTGGTTAGTTGGGAATACACTTTCAAGCTTGATCCATTGCTCTTACATGTTTGCTTGAGAAAATTGTGAATCAAAAAAAAAAAAAACGTAAAACGTGTGTGGCAATTTTTTTGCTGTTCATATTTTTCGTAAAACTACATCGTTAAACGGTTTTCTAAGCCTATTTATGCATTTTTTGAAGGCGTAATTCTATTTGCAGCTGCGAATTTACTATATGTAATATGTTTTAAAATAAATCACTTTCGGACAAAAATGCCCTTAAAAAAATGAACAAAAATAGCCTTAAGATTACTAAACACAACCCACCCATCTTCCTCCCTCCCTCCCCTCCCAGGTTTCCACCATAACCACCACCAGTTCCTCCCTCCCTCTCAGTTTCCACCATAACCACCGGTTTCAAGCTCCACATCCCATCTAAACTTGGCCACACTGTATCAAACCCAGTTCGAGAGAGGGAGAAGGGGTTGTTCGACGTCCACCTTCAACAGCTCCGGTCAACTTGGAACTGAAACGAAGATCAATTTCCCCCAAATTTTTGATAGCTCTTGTGTTCGATTGAACCAAAAAGTTACAGATCCAACAAAACTGAAACGAATAACAATGAAATTTTTTTGAACATCGATTTCTGATATTAATTATAGTTTCGGATTCAAAAATCTAAAACCCATAAGCTTTTTCAGGTTTTAAAACTCAAATGTGACATATTTTTTGGATTTTCAAGTATGAATTGTCCATCGCGCATTATAAAAATGCGTGATGTCAATCGCGCTTGCACGAAATGCGTTTTTACAAGGAAAAAAAAAAAAAACATGACGCATCTTGAAGATGCGTTATAAAGGTTTCAGGTTTTAAAACTTGAAAGTGTCATATATTCTTGGATTTTAAAGTATGAATTCGTTTTTGAAACCATTCAGATATCAAAACCCGAATATGTCTAAGATTTTCAGGTATTAGAATCCGAATTTTGTAAATATTTCCGAGTTTTAAAACCAAAAATTTTCTAAATTTTTCAGCTTTACGTATCTGAACATGTCGGTATTATTTTTTTGAAGGAAGTGGTGTTGGTGATGGTGGGACGCAACTGATGGTGGTGGTGCTGTAGTTATGGAGGTGGTGATGGTGACGTGGTGTGGTGGTGTTGGGCCGTTGGTGGTGTGGTTATATTGGTGGTAGTGAACGTAGTAGAAGTGAGAAGAAGAAAGTTAGGGAAAATTATTAGGTTTTGGTGTGGTGGTGGAGAAGAGAGAACGGTGAGACAGAGAAAGGGGAGGAGATGGCTGGTGAGGAGGGAAGGGTAATTTGGGGAGTTCATGAATATTTGTTAGATTGTATATGGTAAATTGTTATAAGATTACGTACAGTAAATTCATAGCTGCAAATAGTCGGACCCTTTTGAAGAGTTCTGTATCAAGACAAAGCCACGGTTATGTAACGAGACAAAGCCACACAACAATTTACAATTTCTGACAAAGCTACAGTTATGCAACGAGACAAAGCCTCACACAGTTTGCAATCTCTATTACTCCCTTCGTCCCAAATTACTAGTCTTTCTTTCTTTTTTTAGATGTCCCAAAATGTTAATTCCTTTAAAAAGTCAAAACTAAAAAAGCTTTTAGTTTTTCAAAATTGCCCCTAATAAGTAGTCATCGCTGTGTTGAAAAGATAAAAGTTAAGGGCAGTGTAGTAAAGTCATGCATCACAATTTGAATTTGATACAATTATTGTTTGTCCTCTTATTAATATTTAGCTTCCCCAGAAGGGACTAACAATTTGGAACGGGAGAATAACAAAATATTAGTCCAATTTAAGAGTGATTGTTAAGTGTTCCAAAAGTACGCGGTGTTCTTAGAGACAGGCAGCATGCGTGGTGGGCTAATTCGAACCGTCCATACTCGACAACGAACGGCTCAGATTGCATTTCAACCGAATAATAATGGACAATCGAGATCTGTTTGATCGAGATGCAATCTGAACCATCCGTTAGAAAATAGGAAACCCCAATTCAGTGTTGAGGCCACACACTGTAGTGCTAAAGTGAAGCCCACGCTGATTGAGAAGCAGGACAGGGAAATGCTGACAGCATCCGCCAGCACCACGTGATCATCCGCCATTCTTCCGAGCATCACGCTGGAGCACCACGTGATAGAGGACAGGCCAGGAGGAGCAAGTACTAATAATTTAACATTTGATAGAACACGTTGTAAATACAAAACCAACCGAATGTGACAGTTGCGAGAAATGCCAAATGCAGAGAAAAAGAAATCTCTCTCTCTCTCTCTCTCTCTCTCTTCTCTGTGAGTAAGGTGAGACGGTTGAGCTGGGACAGAAATGGCCGTCTACGCTTCTGAGGCCGCAACTCCCCTCCTCGACGGCGTTGTCGACTACAAACACCGCCCCGTCACCCGATCCAACTCCGGCGGTTGGCGATCCGCTGTTTTCATCATGAACCAGTCTACCCACACAGACAAAAATGCACAGATTTTTTTGTGGGGCCCACCGCAGGTCTCACACAAATGATTCGAGCCGTTCATTAAATGTAAAATATTTTTTCAAGGATCCCTATGAAAAATTAGCTCAATCCGATACCTATAAGTTCTCGACCCAATCATCTAACTTTTCATTGAGATTTCAAGAAAATGAAAAGTAAAATAATTGAATCGAGTATCTATAAGTATCGTATAAAGATGATTTTTCACGGGAATCCTTGAAAAAATGTTTTATATTCAATGAACGGCTTGAATCGTTTGTGTAAGACCCATGATGGATCCCACAAAAAAATCTGTGCACAATCTGTGCATGTAATATCTTTGTAGACAGACTAGGTAGTCTCATAAACATCCACATGTTTTTTTTTTTTTTTTTAATGTTTCAGCTGACTGGATAAGTTTACCCACATCTCAATTAATCGACTAATCCTGCGATCAATCCACTATCTGCTAGTGGGGAAAGTGAATGCACCTTTTTTTTTTTTTTTTTCCCTCGATAGATATCTGTCTGGTCTACTCTTAAGAAAATGAGGAAGAGATATCGCTAAGCGACATACAGGTGGGACAAGCTCAAAAGATATCAACCACAACACCAATCGTGTTCCTAGCAAGAATCGGACCCTCACTTTCTATGTTTAAGAGCTGAAAAAGTGTCATAAAATGCCATTGGACTACAAGCCGGGTTAACGAATGCTCCTATTTCGACTGCCTATAAGTTTTTTTTTTTTTTTTAAACCTGCACTACTCAAATAAGTTGATAACACTTGCATAAACATACACACAACACACATATATACGTCTAGGTCCGGATGAGGCGGGAACCCCACGGTTTCCTTCACTGCCATTTTGTAGGTCTTACCGTACGTTTATTGAGGTAATCTGAACCATTCATTTTAGAGAGCTCGCAAAATAGTGTAGTCATGCAAAAAATTAGCTTTATCGGACATTCACATGTATATCAAAAATTGAATTTTGGTTTATAAAACAGACGGCTTGGATTTTGTCAATAGTTTTGAAGTTAAAATGTGCATGACCGTCTGTTTTATGAACCAAGATTCAATTTTTGATATATCTATGAATGTCCGATAAAGCTGATTTTTTGCGTGGTAACACTATTTTGCGAGCTCTACTAGATGAACGGTTCAGATTACCGAAATGAATGCACAGTAGGGCCCACAATGGGAGGCGAAAACTTCATGGTTTCCACCTCATTCGGAAATAATTTTTGGAAATTGATATTTGTGCTCTTTTTTTTGATGCAGGTGCTCCATTTTATTCATGTAGTTACTAGTAATTTCACATTGAAAGTGGAGCGTCTGCATCAAAAAAGAGAGCGCGAATATCAATGGAAAATGATTTTTCACTCCCTTTTTTGTTAACGCCACTCCCTTGCAAGTGTATTTTTGCACAAAAAATGCACTTGTAGGGGAGTGGCGTTAACAAAAAAGAGAGTAACAATATCCGCAGCCATATCAATTGCCTAAATTTTCAATAAATCTGTCCACACAGATTTTTTCACGCACAGATCGTGCATAGATTGAGATGTGGGGCTCACTACGGATCCCACATAAATGATCCGAGCCGTTCATTAAATATAAAACATGTTTTCAAGGGCCTTTGCGAGAAATCAGCTCAATCTGCTACTTATAAGTACTCGATCTAATTATCTAACTTTTTATTCAAGTTTTAAGATCCTAAAAATTGAACAAAAAATTGGATGATTGGTTTGAGCACTTATAGATAGTGGATTGAGCTGATTTCTTACAAGGGGCCTTCAAATCATGTGTTAAATTTAATGAACGGCTCGAATCGTTTGTGTGGGATCCGTAGTGGATCCCACATCCCAATTTGAGCAAGATCTGTGCGTAAAAAATCTATGTCATTAACACCACTGCTAAATTTTTCTCCATATATATATATATTAATGAAAGCTACTACACCCACACGCACCCACTCAAATAAAAGTGCATAGATTGTGCACATATTTTTTATGGGCTCATCACCGGTCTCACATAAACAATTTGAGTCGTTCATTAAATGTAAAATATTTTTTCAAAGGTGCCCGTGGAAAAAAAGCTCAATTCGACACCTGTAAGTTCTCAATTCAATCATCTAACTTTATATTGAGATTTCAGGATAATGAAAAGTTAAATGATTGAATCAAGCATCTATAATTATTGAATTGAGTTAATTTTTCACATAAACCCTTGAAAAAATGTTTTATATTTAATGAACGGCTCGAATCATTTGTATGAGACCCGTGGTGGATCCCAAAAAAATCTGGGCACAATATGTGCATGAAATGTCTGTTGGACAGACTTTCTGTATATGTAATTGAGATGTGACGTGGCAGGAGTGGAAGTGGCGGAGAGATCTGCGTACTATGGGATAAGCTCCAACCTCATCACTTACCTGACGGGCTCGGCCAGTCGACGGCGACGGCAGCCGAGGAAATCAACGCTTGGTCTGGCGCGGCGATGCTTTTGCCGCTTTTGGGAGCATTCGTTGCCAATTCATTCCTCGGTCGATACCGAACCATTATCATTGCTTCTGTGCTCTACGTCGTGGTTAGTTTCTGCTTTTAACTTTTTTTACGCCTCATTTTCTTGTTTTTTCACCCTTTCCATACAGCACTTGTGTTTCAGTAGGCGTAGATGCGGTAGTTAGGACGATTAACATGGTTACCATCTTAGTCACATAATCCAAGTGCGTGAGCGAGAGTGGGAGCGGTGCACGAGCGTGAAAACGAGCTAAAAAACATCCTAAACTACTGAAATCCACGAGTGCGAGGATTGAAAGCGGGAGCGCTCAACGAGGATTGAGAGCGGGGTGCGGAGGATCCTATTGAAGGATTATTGGAGAAAGTAGATTCATTTAGCCAACCTTAAATGATTGGGCCTCAAGCTAGGTTTGGTTTGTTAAAAGCGCTTGTGGTTCCCAAAGTAAATTCAGGGCTGCTTTGAGGTACTTGTCATAGTTGGGATTGTTTCTATAACTTGTAGAAACAAAAAATTTAGCCGTTTGGTGGATGGAAGAAAGGTAAATGAGGCTTAGGGTTCAACAAGGGATTTATTTGATGTGCCCAGTTTGGTGGAAAATGTGGAATGAATTTTGTCATGTGAAATATTTGGGAATTGGGGAAGAACCGTTCTAGCGACACAGACCTTTTTTACACAGATTTTACACAGACTTTTTGTGGGGGCCACTTTTGGGTTCCACACAAATGATCCAATCCATTAATTAATTTTAAAATATTTTTTCAAGAGACCCCGTAAAAAATAAGCTCAATAGAATATGTGTAAGTGCTTGATCTAATCTTCCAATTTTTCATTCAGAATCCTGAATGAAAAGTTGTAAGATCAGATCAAGCACTTATACATATCCTATTAAGCTGATTTTTTTACGGGGTCTCTTGAAAAAATATTATAAAATTAATGAATGGGTCGGATTATTTTGTGGGACCCCAGAGTGGGCCCCACAAAACATCTGTGTTGTGTAAAAAATGTATGTGTCCGAAGTGTTTTCGATTGGGGAAACACAATCTTAGCTGAAATATCGAGCTTAGATAGCTTGTGATTCAGGTCGTTAAACAAAGTACAAACTCTACGTCTAAACTTGAGCAATGATGGAGTTTTTTGACAGATGAACTTAGACCTACTGATTTCTTCTAAGTTCGTAAGGCACTAGTGAAAAGTTTTTGGAGGGGCCAAGACCATTTGGTTACGTCATTGAAGTTTTAAATTGCAGCTGAGTAATGAACTTTTATCATGGTCAAATCATTCCATTGAGGATGAGGAATTTGCACTCACACCCCTTGTACTTTAACAGATTTGCAGAGACACCCCACATATTTAATTTTTAAGTACTCACACCCCCTGTAATTTCGAGTAAAGTGCAAATGTTAACAATTAGGTTAAGATGGACATTGGACGGTAAGTGAATGGCGGGAGTTTTCCCTATAAAACGACTTCTATAGTTCCTAAAATAGGAAGCCATTTATAAGGCTTATGAACCTCCCTTTGTCAAAGACAGAGCATGCAAACCCCTACCCTCAACCTACTTTTCCATAAAAAAAATGGCATCTTCTCAAACATCAAGAAGCCCATCGATTTTATACGTATACACACATATACAATCCCAACAATCATGTATTGGGTTCAATGAAATACCTATAGAAACCCTAGATCCCTTCGACTTTGCATCTTGAAACCCACTAACTTCTTCAGTAGATGAATAACATCTTCACTTCAATCGACTGATCAATCAAACCTACTAACCGTTATCAAGATCGGGAGAGAGAAGGTTTGTGTAAGTTTAGAGAGAGTGCTAGTGTAGAGAAAGAGGTAGGGGGGGGGGGGGGGGAGGAGAGAGAGAGAGAGAGATTCACAAATATACTAAGGGGTTATCGAGTGGGCTTTTAAGTCTTTTCATTTATTCCGTTAACGGCATCCGCAGTTGCACTTTACTCGAAAGTATGAGGGGTGTAAATGCTTAAAAATGGAGTACAGGGGGTGTCTCTGCAAATTCGTTAAGGTGTAAGTGCGAATTCCCCAATGACCATACTACTAGGGTCTAGGATACTTGTGAACTTAGCTTGTTTGATTACTGGTCAGTTTGCCCTTGAGTGATATGAATAGCTTATATACTGAGCTTTTCAGCATAGTGATGCAGAATGTCTTCTATTCTGGGGTGCTAATTGTGTTTATCTTGCATTGAACTGAACTAGGGACTTGGGCTGTTGACCCTATCTGCTGTGCTTCCTTCTTTCAGCTCTTCTGATTGTGAAAGTGCCACTAGTGTCAGTCAATGTTCGCCTCCTCAGCTTCAAGTTGTCTTCTTCTTCTTCTTCTCCCTTTATCTTGTGTTCAGGCTTTCGGAGCTGACCAGTTTGACGCACAAGATCCGCAAGAGTGCAAAGCCAAAAGCTCGTTCTTCAACTGGTGGTATTTTGGTTTAAATTTTGGTAGTAGTTTGACTATCTTGATTTTGAACTACATCCAGGACAACCTTAGTTGGGGTCTTGGGTTTGGTATCCCCTATATTATCATGGCCTTTGCACTGATCATATTCCTGCTTGGAACTACGACATATCGGTTTAGCATTAAAAGTGATGAGCAAAGTGTATTTGTTAGAGCGGCTAGGAATTGGCGAACTTCCCCTTCAGTAGTGGCTATTGAAGAGGAATCTCTTGGAATTCTTCCTCGATCATGAGGGTTCAGACCAATTCAGGTAAGAATTTCATTGTTGAAAGCTACCGTCTCCTTTTTTTTCATTCTAAAAAAAAAATCATTTTGTCTTGCGTATGGTTAGAATTTTGTGTATGGTGAAGGCTTCTGAGTGAATTCTTTCCTGATATCACGGTTTAATATATGGGCATTGTGGATACATGATGAAAACTTCTTTGCGATCACTTGTATCATTTGAGTTGATTGTCTGAATTGGGGAATCCTTGGACACAAGTGTTGTCTTCTTTTGCATTAAGGGGATCACACTGTAAAAAACTAAACAACTGAACTTCCTTTGTGTTGTGTTTTTGTTCCAAAGAAAACTAATGGTATTACAGTTTTGTTGAGAAACTCGTGCTTTTGTGTTGTATTTCTACGGGATTGGGCCATACTTGCTGAAACTGTTTTTTGTTTTTCTGTTCATTTCAGGTTTCTTAACAAGGCCTTGCTTGCTCCGGAGGCTTCAAAAGAAGATGGAAAAGTTTGTAATATAAATGAGATAGAAGAGGCAAAGGCAGTTCTGAGGTTGTTTCCTGTTTGGTTTACCTGTTTGGCATATGCTATGGTATTTGCACAATCCTCTACTCTTTTCACAAAGCAAGGAGCTACAATGGACAGATCTGTAGTACCAGGCTTTAATATACCAGCTGCTTCACTTCAATGTTTCATAGGCCTTTCCATTGTTATCTTCATTCCCATCTACGACTGCATTTTCGTTCCTATTGCTAGAGGTATAACCCGCAAACCCTCGGGCATAACAATGCTCCAAAGAATTGGATTTGGATTATTATTATCAATGCTGTCCATGGTAATTGCGGCTCTAGTAGAGAGGAAGCGACTTGAAACTGCTAAAGAGTATGGGCTAATAGATAATCCAAAGGCAACAGTTCCAATGAGTTTCTGGTGGTTGGTACCTCAATACCTATTGTTTGGAATTGCTGATGTTTTTACTATGGTTGGTTTGCAAGAGTTTTTCTATGATCAGATGCCGAGTGAATTGAAGAGTGTCGGTCTCTCGCTCTACCTTAGTATTTTCGGTGTGGGGAGCTTCCTGAGCAGCTTTCTCATCTCAGTTGTGGAGAGTACCACAGGCGGAGACGGTCAGGACAGCTGGTTTGCCGATAACTTGAATCAGGCGCATCTTGATTACTTCTATTGGCTACTTGCTGGACTTAGTGCGGTGGCATTGGTCGCCTATTTGTACTTTGCAAAATCTTACATTTATAACCGAGGAAACACTATCTGAAATTGGTCGACTTTCAATTGTCTCTATCAGGCAATCTTAGTGCACCGGCCGTCGATTGTTGTTGCTGCAGAATTTATACGCATGTAATGTTGGTGTTGTCTTGAGGATTAGGAATTTGTGTAATTACTTGGAAAACTGTTGGAAATAATTGTATATGAGCTGTTTGGTTTGTTGGGAATACACTTTCAATCTTGATCCATTGCTCTTACATGTTTGCTTGAGAAATTTGTGAAATCAAATACGTAAAATGTGTGTGGCAATTTTTTTGCTGTTCATATTTTTCGTAAGACTATGTTGTTAAACGGTTTTCTAAGCCTGTTTATGCATTTTTGAAGAGTTATGCAACGAGACAAAGCCACACACAGTTTACAATCTCTATTACTCCATTCGTCTTAAATTGCTGGTCTTTTTTTTTTTTTTTTAGATATCCCAAAATGTTACGTAATTCTTTTGAAAAATCAAACTAAAAAAGCTTTTAGTTTTTCAAAATTGTCCCTAATAAGTAGTCATTATTGTGTTGAAAAGATAAAAGCAAGGACAATGTAGTAAAGTTATGTCTCACAATTTGAATTTGATACAATCATTGTTTGTCCTTTGAAAAAAAAAATGGAAAAAAAAAAAAATGAAACAGAGGGAGTACTGCTCTAGAAAAAAATGTAACAAAATATTAGTCTAATTTAAGAGTGATTGTTAAGTGTTCCTAAAACAAGTTGAGTTTCGTTCACCCTCCATTTAAGAGAGTGAACATTAATTTTCTTTATATTGGTTGAAATGGTGTGGATTCCATCACAAAGTGATGTTATGCTTATCATGCAATACATTTTTTAGTAAGTATGACGTCACTTGTGGTAGGATCCATACCATTTTAACCAATAGGGAGAAGGATAATATTTACCCTCTTTTAAGGAGGGTGAAAAAAATTGCACTCTCCTAAAGCGAGCAATGTTTTTAGGAAAACATGCGTGTTGGGCCAATCCGGACTGTCCATGCTTGGTAATGGACGGTTCAGATTGCATTTCAGCCGAACAGCAGTTTATGGTTGAGATTTATTTGGCCAAAATGCAATCTGAGCCGTCCGTTGGGAACAATAGGAACCCCCCACTCAGTGTTGATGCCAAACACTAGTAGTGCCAAAGTGAAGTCCATACTGATTGAGAAACAGGACGGGGGCACCGAGGATCCCCTGTCCGAACCCAATCTGGACAGGGGCCTGTCCTATCTCTCGGAGTTGTTGATCTCGCAAATCAACAGTTGAGATGTGCCAAACACTTTTTGCTCCAAAACGACGTCGTTTTGGCTCGGCATATCTCAGCCGTTGATTTGCGAAATCAACAGCTCCGAGAGGTGGGACAGACCTTTGTCCAGATTGGACTCTGACAAGGGATCTGGACTCGACAAGGGGAGGCTTGACAACATCCCCCATTCCGAGCATCACGTGGTCAGCATCCGCCATTCCGAGCACCACGTGATGGAGGAGCAGGTAATAATTTTTGGGGAAAATTTCAAAATACCTCCCAACCTTTATACCAAAATTCAATTAGACTCCCAACCTTTTAAAAACTTCAATTTTACTCCCAACGTTATATTCCGTTAATCAAAACGCCCCCTTCCGTCCGAATGACTAACGGATTTCGTTAAATACTCCGTTAAATATCGTCCCGATCAAATTTTAATGATCCGAGCCGCTCAATGTGTTCAAAACGTGATTTTAAGGGTTTTCCTACAAAAATCAGCCAAAAAAATGATCGGGAAGGGCTTCATCTGAACAATTTTTTTATTGAAAAACTGTTCAGATGAAGCACTTCCCGATCATTTTTTTTTTGTTGATTTCTCACGGGTATCCTTAAAATCATGTTCTAATCACATTGAGCGGCTCGGATCATCGAAATTCGATCGAAAAAGGGGAGATGCAGACCGAAGCAAAATCCGGACGTCCGGACTTGAACAAAATCCGGATCGATCCTCACCTCCCATTTCCCAATCGAATTTCGATGATCCGAGCCGCTCAATGTGTTCAAAACGTGATTTTAAGGTTACAAGCGAGAAATCAACAAAAAAAATTATCGGGAAGGGCTTCATCCGGTCATTTTTTTTGCCGATTTCTCGGGGGTACCTTTAAAATCACGTTTTGAACACATTGAGCAGTTCAGATCATTAAAATTTGATCGGGACGCTATTTAACGGAGCATTTAACGAAATCCGTTAGTTATTCGGACGGAAGGAGGCGTTTTGATTAACGGAAGATAACGTTGGGAGTAAAATTGAAGTTTTTAAAAGGTGGGAGTCTAATTGAATTTTGGTGTAAAGATTGGGAGGGATTTTGAATTTTTCCCTAATTTAACTTGATAGAACACGTTGTACTTTAATAATAAAAAAACCAGCCGAATGTGACAGTTGCGTGAAATGGAGTAGCGAAATGCCAAAAGCAGTTATGCAGAGAAAAAGAAATCTCTCTCTCTCTCTCTCTCTCTCTCTCTTCTGTGAGTAAGGTGAGACGGTTGAGCTGGGACAGAAATGGCCGTCTACGCTTCTGAGGCCGCGACTCCCCTCCTCGACGCTGCTGTCAACGGCGTTGTCGACTACAAAAACCGCCCCGTCACCCGATCCAACTCCGGCGGTTGGCGATCCGCTGTTTTCATCATAGGTAATCTCATAAACATCCACATGTTTTTTTTACTAGTATGTTTTACTCCAGTTGACTGGACGAGTTTAAGCACATCGCTTACAAAAATGATACTCACACAACAGTCTAAACATAATTTACACAACCTCACATATATGTGGGGTCCATATATACAGTAATGTGGGGTCCAGTCCATACACACAGTAATGTGTATTCCATATACACAGTAATGTGTATGGACCTCACATGTACGTGAGAGATTGTGTAAATTGTTGTGTGAGTAGCATTGTCCCATCGCTTAATCTTTCGTCTTATAAAGTGGGTCCATTGTCTTTTTAAATTTTGTACTTCGTCTGATTGCATGTGGCAGGCAGTTTAAAATGACGGAAATAATCCTCTCCTGCCTTTAAATAACAAAACTAGCATTGGGGCACACTTTCCCCACAAAAGTATGGACGTAACTTTCCTTCTTTTTTTTTTTATTTACTTTAATTCCTTTTCCATTTCATACGGTGAACTTTGCCTTTTTTTTCATTTTAATAACTCATGTGTCCACGTCACTTTATGCGCACCTCGATTGATTCTGGGAACTCAATTCCACAGTTTCGTATGAAAATTCGGGGGGCTGTGGTGCCTCAAAACTGTGTCGTTTTGGGGCTACAATGGGTAGGAGTTTGGGGAAAGCCAAGGAAAAAATTTAAATGCTCTGATTTTCAATCCGTTTGAACTAGTACGAAGATTTTATTTTTTAATCATTTTATTCTAAAGGGTCATAATTAATTTTTGACGGTAGGACTCTCGTTAATTAGCTTTAACAAAATCGTAGAACCAAATATTTCTTAGGGCTAACTAACGAGAGCCCTAGAGCCAAAAAATAATTATGATCCTTTAAGATAAAATGATCAGAGAAATAAGATTTTTGCATCAGTTCAAACAGATAGATAGTTGGAGCACTTAATTTGTTGAGCAAATTCTAAAGTCAACCTAAAGGGCTGATTATAGTGTGCTACACGCACGGATTTTTCGACTCTTTTGGGGCTAATTCATATGGAGCAATTTGCTCCGATTTTCATTGGGTTCTCTGCAAGTGAACGCTAGAATCGGAATCTCAAAATTAATTGAAATGCACGTAAACTAGTTCGGACATATAATCTAAGTTATAAAAAAAAGACAAAAAGTAGCTGGGATTTTTTTTTTCATCAGAAACTAGCTGTGAATTTGTAAGCATCTCCAATTGAACACCTTCCAAATCTCTATTTGAGAGGATCAAATTAATCTATTTTATTTGAAAAGTAGATTTAGAGGATTGTACTATTTATTTCAACTCCAACCCAACACTCTATTTCTCAACTCCAACACATATTTGGAGGAGATCCTCAATTTTTTCCTTCATCCTCTATATTTAGAGAATCAAAGTTCATCCTCCCAAATGGAGGAGAGTTTTAGAAGATGGGTTGGAGAATATTTTTCCTCCAAAATGAAGAAATGGAGTATGGATTAGAGCATCTCCAATCCAATACTCCATTTGAGAGTATCAAAATAATGTTTTGTACTCATAAAGTGATTATAGAGGAAATTACTATTCATATTTATACCAACCACAAACCCTCTATTTTTGTCTCTAAAATCACTTTATCAAAAAAAAAATCTTTTTTTATACTCTCATGAGGATAAAAATTAAGTAAGAAAAGCAAATAAGGACAAAAATATCTTTTAAAAAGGTGAATAGTATTTTAGAGATGGTCCTCTATATTTTCTCTTTTAGAGCATCTCCAATCCAATACTCTATTTGAGAGTATCAAAATACTCTATTTTATTCATAAAGTGATTTTGGAGGAAATCACTATTTCTATTTACTCCAATCACAAATCCTCTATTTTTCCCTCTAAAATAGAGGAGACTTGAGAGGATGGATTGGAGGAATTCCATACTCTCAAATGAAGGAATAGAGCATAGGTTGGAGATGCTTTAAGGATACAAATGTCATTTTTAAAGGTGAATAGTGTTATAGAGGGGATCCTCCATATTTTCTCTCATCCTCTAAATATGGGGGATCAAAATCCCATCCTCTCAAATAGAGGAGGCTTGAGAGGATGGATTGGAAG
This sequence comes from Rhododendron henanense subsp. lingbaoense, assembly GCA_020567845.1. Classification (NCBI taxonomy): domain Eukaryota; kingdom Viridiplantae; phylum Streptophyta; class Magnoliopsida; order Ericales; family Ericaceae; genus Rhododendron; species Rhododendron henanense. The sequence continues at coordinate 31,990,273 of CM036324.1, forward strand.
AGTTCCATACTCTCAAATGGAGGAATAGAGCATGGGTTGGAGATGCTCACCCTCTAAATATAGAGTATCAAAATTCAATACTCTCAAATGGAGGAGGGTTGAGAGGATGAGTTGGAGTGCTTTGATACTCTCAAATAGAGATATAGAGTATGGATTGGAGATGCTCTAATACTCCATTTGAGAGTATCAAAATAATGTTTTTTACTCATAAAGTGATTATAGAGGAAATTACTATTCATGTTTACACCAACCATCTCCAATCCATACTCTATATCTCTATTTGAGAGTATCAAATCACTCCAATCCATCCTCTCAACCCTCCTCCATTTGAGAGTATTGAATTTTGATACTCTATATTTAGAGGGTGAGAGAAAATATAGAGGACCATCTCTAAAATACTATTCATCTTTTTAAAATATATTTTTGTCCTTGTTTGCTTTTTTTACTTAATTTTTATCCTCATGAGAGTATAAAAAAAGGTTTTTTTTTTCATAAAGTGATTTTAGAGACAAAAATAGAGGGTTTGTGGTTGGTGTAAACATGAATAGTAATTTCCTCTATAATCACTTTATGAGTAAAAAACATTATTTTGATACTCTCAAATAGAGTATTGGATTGGAGATGCTCTTAGAGCAAAAAATAGAGATGAGTTGCTAAGAGCAAAGAAGGTATTTAGACAAAATACTAAAGAAGTACATCTGACAAATTAAAAAGTAGAAAACTCAAAGTGCAGCACTGAAAGAAACAATAAAGAACAATAATGTGACATGTGTATTTAAATTATAAAATAATAGATAGTGGTATTTCCCATTGTCCGCCCAGGGAAGACTATAGAAGAACCCTAAGCACATTAGGCTTAATCGACTAATCCCGAGACCAATCCACTGTCTGCTTGTGGGGCCAATTAAAATCAAAGTGAATACACTTTTTTCCCTCAATAATTGTCTAGTCTACCCTTAAAGAAAATGAGGAAGAGATACCGTTAAGCGGCATCTAGATGGAGCCAATGTTTTCAAATCGGGATACGTATCGTGTATCGTTTATTTCATTTTATGTATCGTGTCGGGATACGTATCGCGTATCGTAAGATACGTTAACGAAACCAAATATAATATAAAATAATATTTATACTTGATTATAATCTAAAAATCTGTTGGATATATGAAAATAAGTGTTTAGTGTATGAAAAATAGGCTTTTAGGATGGAAAATTTTAAGTCTCCCAAGCAGGGTCTATCATAATAAGGCTTTCTCGTGCCTGAGTCGTGCAAAACATGATCGAAATATGTTCTTTCTTCTATTCGAACTTTTGAATTTTGGTTTTCTCTAAATGGTTTGGATACCGTCATAATTAGATGAAATGATTCAGAATGCATTTGTGTTCCAATTCTTAAAATATGGTATGATTTCTTCTCAACAAGAAATCGTAGGATACGTTCCGAATCGGGATATGCTATTATATCGTAAGATACGTCATCGTATCGTAGGATTTCTACAAAAAAGGATACGGGGTGGGATACGTATCGTTTTTGGAAAGAGACGATACAAATCATAGGATACGTATCCCATATCGTAAGATTTTAACAACCATGGATGGAGCAATTCCAAAATATATCAACCACAACACCAAAACGCTCGCGTTCCTTGTGAAAATCGAACACTTATCTTCTATGTTTAAGAGCTGAAAATGCCATTGGACTAGAAGCCGGGAGTAATTATTCAATAGTCTGGAAGTACCGCCACGTGATATTCTGAACCATTTTACAACCATACGTTCATGTGAGGTCCATACACTTAACGATAAATTTCACAGAAATATGTGGTTGTAAAGTAGTGCGGAGTAGTAATCTCGCACTATTGCCCATAAGTTAGTACTAGTAATTTTTTAACTGCACTACTTCAAATAGTTGATAACAGCTACATAAACACGCACGTGTAATTGAGATGTGACGTGGCAGGAGTGGAAGTGGCGGAGAGATCTGCGTACTATGGGATAAGCTCCAACCTCATCACTTACCTGACGGGCCCACTCGGCCAGTCGACGGCGACGGCGGCCGAGGAAATCAACGCTTGGTCCGGCGCGGCGATGCTTTTGCCGCTTTTGGGAGCATTTGTTGCCGATTCATTCCTCGGTCGATACCGAACCATTATCATTGCTTCTGTGCTCTACATCGTGGTTAGTTTCTGCTTTTAACTTTTTTTACGCCTCATTTTCTTGTTTTTCCACCCTTTCCATGCAGCACTTTTGTTTCAGTAGGCGTAGATGCGGTAGTTAGGACGATTAACATGGTACCATCTTAGTCACATAATCCAAGTGTGTGAGCGGGAGTGGGAGCGGTGCACGAGCGTAAAAATGAGCTAAAAAACATCCTAAACTACTGAAATCCACGAGTGCAAGGATTGAAAGCAAGAGCGCACAACGAGGATTGAGAGTGGGTGCGGAGGATCCTATTGAAGGATTATTGGAGAAAGTAGATTCATTTAGCTAACCTTAAATGAGTGGGCCTCAAGCTAGGTTTGGTTTGTTAAAAGCGCTTGTGGTTCCCAAAGTAAATTCAGGGCTGCTTTGAGGTACTTGTCATAGTTGGGATTGTTTCTATAACTCGTAGAAACAAAAAATTTAGCCGTTTGGTGGATGGAAGAAAGGTAAATGAGACTTAGTGTTCAACAAGGGATATATTTGATGTGCCCAGTTTGGTGGAAAATGTGGAATGAATTTTGTCATGTGAAATATTTGGGAATTGGGGAAACACAATCTTAGCTGAAATATCGAGCTTAGATAGCTTGTGATTCAGGTCGTTAAACAAAGTACAAACTCTACGTCTAAACTTGAGCAATGATGGAGTTTTTTGACGGATGAACTTAGACTTACTGATTTCTTCTAAGTTCATAAGGCACTAGTGAAAAGTTTTTGGAGGGGCCAAGACCATTTGGTTACGTCATTGAAGTTATAAATTGCAGCTGAGTAATGAACTTTTATCATGGTCAAATCATTCCATTGAGGATGAGGACTTTGCACTCACACCCCTTGTACTTTAACAGATTTCCAGAGACACCCCACATATTTAATTTTTAAGTACTCACACCCCCTGTAATTTCGAGTAAAGTGCAACTGTTAACAATTAGGTTAAGATGGACATTGGACGGTAAGTGAATGGCGGGAGTTTTCCCTATAAAACGACTTCTATAGTTCCTAAAATAGGAAGCCATTTATAAGGCTTATGAACCTCCCTTTGTCAAAGAAAGAGCATGCAAACCCCTACCCTCAACCTACTTTTCCATCACAAAAATGGCATCTTCTCAAACATCAAGAAGCCCATCGATTTTATACGTATACACACATATACATTCCCAACAATCATGTATTGGGTTCAATGAAATACCTATAGAAACCCTAGATCTCTTCGATTTTGCATCTTGAAACCCACTAACTTCTTCAATAGATGAATAACATCTTCACTTCAATTGACTGATCGATCAAACCCACTAACTGTTACCATGATCGGGAGAGAGAAGGTTTGTGTAAGTTTAGAGAGAGTGCTAGTGTAGAGAAAGAGGGGAGGGGGGGATTCACAAATATTCTAAGGGGTTATGGTATCGAGTGGGCTTTTAAGTCTTTTCATTTATTCTGTTAACGGCATCCACAGTTGCACTTTACTCGAAAGTATGAGGGGTGTAAATGCTTAAAAATGTAGTACAAGGGGTGTCTCTGCAAATTCGTTAACATACAGGGGGTGTAAGTGCGAATTCCCCATGACCATACTACTAGGGTCTAGGATACTTGTGAACTTAGCTTGTTTGATTACTGGTCAGTTTGCCCTTGAGTGATATGAATAGCTTATATACTGAGCTTTTCAGCATAGTGATGCAGAATGTCTTCTATTCTGGGGTGCTAATTGTGTTTATCTTGCATTGAACTGAACTAGGGACTTGGGCTGTTGACCCTATCTGCTGTGCTTCCTTCTTTCAGCTCTTCTGATTGTGAAAGTGCCACTAGTGTCAGTCAATGTTCGCCTCCTCAGCTTCAAGTCGTCTTCTTCTTCTTCTCCCTTTATCTTGTGGCAGTTGCACAAGGAGGGCACAAGCCTTGTGTTCAGGCTTTCGGAGCTGACCAGTTCGACGCACAAGATCCGCAAGAGTGCAAAGCCAAAAGCTCGTTCTTCAACTGGTGGTATTTTGGTTTAAATTTTGGTAGTAGTTTGTCTATCTTGATTTTGAACTACATCCAGGACAACCTTAGTTGGGGTCTTGGGTTTGGTATCCCCTGTATTATCATGGCCTTTGCACTGATCATATTCCTGCTTGGAACTACAACATATCGGTTTAGCATTAAAAGTGATGAGCAAAGTGTATTTGTTAGAATCGGTAGGGTATTTGTTAGAGCGGCTAGGAATTGGCGAACTTCCCCTTCAGCAATGGCTATTGAAGAGGAATCTCTCGGAATTCTTCCTCATGAGGGTTCAGACCAATTCAGGTAAGAATTTCATTGTTGAAAGCTACCGTCTCTTTTTTTTTCATTCTTAAAAAAAAATCATTTTGTCGTGCGTATGGATAGAATTGTGTATGGTGAAGGCTTCTGAGTGAATTCTTTCCTGATATCACGGTTTAATACATGGGCATTGTAGATACATGATGAAAACTTCTTTGCGATCACTTGTATCATTTGAGTTGATTGTCTGAATTGGGGAATCCTTGGACACAAGTGTTGTCTTCTATCGCATTAAGGGGATCACACTGTAAAACTAAACAATTGAACTTCCCTTGTGTTGTGATTTTGTTCCAAAGAAAACTAATGGTATTACAGTTTTGTTGAGAAACTCGTGCTTTTGTGTTGTATTTCTACGGGATTGGGCCATACTTGCTGAAACTGTTTTTTGTTTTTCTGTTCGTTTCAGGTTTCTTAACAAGGCCTTGCTTGTTCCGAAGGATTCAAAGGAAGATGGAAAAGTTTGTAATATAAATGAGATAGAAGAGGCAAAGGCAGTTCTGAGGTTGTTTCCTGTTTGGTTTACCTGTTTGGCATATGCTATGGTATTTGCACAATCCTCTACTCTTTTCACAAAGCAAGGAGCTACAATGGACAGATCTGTAGTACCAGGCTTTAATATACCAGCTGCTTCACTTCAATGTTTCATAGGCCTTTCCATTGTTATCTTCATTCCCATCTACGACTGCATTTTCGTTCCAATTGCTAGAGGTATAACCTGCAAACCCTCGGGCATAACAATGCTCCAAAGAATTGGATTTGGATTATTATTATCAATGCTGTCCATGGTAATTGCGGCTCTAGTAGAGAGGAAGCGACTTGAAACTGCTAAAGAATATGGGCTAATAGATAATCCAAAGGCGACAGTTCCAATGAGTTTCTGGTGGTTGGTACCTCAATACCTATTGTTTGGAATTGCTGATGTCTTCACTATGGTTGGTTTGCAAGAGTTTTTCTATGATCAAATGCCGAGTGAATTAAAGAGTGTCGGTCTCTCGCTGTACCTTAGTATTTTCGGTGTGGGGAGCTTCCTGAGCAGCTTTCTCATCTCAGTTGTGGAGAGTGTTACGGGCGGAGACGGTGAAGACAGTTGGATTTCCGATAACCTTAATCGAGCGCATCTTGATTACTTCTACTGGCTACTTGCTGGACTTAGTGCAGTGGCAATGGCGGCCTATTTGTACGTTGCAAAATCTTACATTTATAACCGAGGAAGCACTACCTGAAATTGGTCGACTTTTGATTGTCTCATCTGAGGCAGTCTGAGTGCACCGGTGTTTTTATTTATTGCATTTCTTGTTGTTGCAGAATATGTATGTATATATAGTGTTGGGGAGGATAAGGAATTAAAAAATGCTAGGTACAAAGAAATTGTACCCGGAGATTACCCAAAATACACTTTTAGAGGTATTTATGACCGTTAATAGACTTTTATTAGCGGTAAGAAACCTGTTTTGGGTGATTTTCGGGTATATTTTCTTTGTATCTAGCATTCCTCTAAGGAATTTGTGTAATTATTTGGAAAACTGTTGGAAAAATTGTATATAAGCTGTTTGGTTAGTTGGGAATACACTTTCAAGCTTGATCCATTGCTCTTACATGTTTACTTGAGAAAGTTGTGAAAGCTAAAGAACCCGGGGACAACACCCGGGTTCAAAGCTAAAACACAAAACATGTTTGGCAATTTTTTTGATGTTCTCATTTTTTGAAATATTTAAAAAACTGAACTGTTATCTAAGCCTATTTATGCAATTTGTTGAAGAGTTATCCAACGAGACAAAACAAGAGTCTACAATCTGTGTTGGTTTTTAATCTGGGAACAGAAATCAAACAATATAGTCTAATTTAACTGGATCGACTGTAAAACACGTACCACGAGGGGTTGGTTTTTTATTTTCAAGGGTCAAGGGTGTCCGGGTTAACTTGTGCATACCTCAATTAATTCCCTCCTTGGTCTAATCAAAGGCAGACAATTTACGACAAGATTAAGAAATTCACAAGACTTTTTTTTTTTTTGAATTTCGGACTAGGAAATTCTCAAAAAAATTTCTTTCTTGGTTTAGTGGTTGAAACTTAGACTTAGTTGGAAAAGGCCCCATAACCCTCTCTGGGGATAAATATACTCGTAAAATTACTACCCACAGGTGGTGGGATGTGTCTGAACGTATATATATGATGGTTATATCAACGTTTTCCCAGGTGCTGTAGAGAATAGTATGAAATTATGAAGGGTACACCGTACATCTAAGGATGGGACCAGGGGTCTAGTGGCGACGATCGTTACGACAAGAATTTTAGAAAATGCAATTATTATATGTAAAAAAAAAAAATATGCCCAACTTATGTAGTCTCGCCACCGCTAGATTTTTTTAATATTCATTTCGCCACTGTTAGGGTAAAATCCTGATTCCGTCCGCCGGCACAAAGGCGAATCTGCGTCTAACCCCGACCCTCACTGGATTGGGGTGCGGTATCAGCATTCTGGGAATCCAAAAATGGCCTTTTCCTATTTTATGTGGTTGTCAGTTGATGACTTCACTTGAGATGTTCTTCTTTTACCTGGGGATAATACTCTTTATATTGCTAATGGAAAAATTAGGTAGATGATTCGATTCTTGTTTCATTGCTCATAAAATTTATTGTGAAATTTGAACCCGAGTCAAACCTCCTCCAATGCAATATTTGTTTGTTGTGAAAGGTTTCTTTGCAAAGCCTTGCTTGCACCAGTTGGTTCACAGGGAGAAGGGGAAGTATGTAGGATCAGTGACGTCGAGTCGAGGATGCAAAAGCAGTTCAAAGAACAGGAATCGAAATGTTTGTATCTATTATTTGTATGGTTGTAGCTGCCATAGTTGGGACGAAAAGGCTCGAAACTGCTATGGAATCGAGGCTCGTTGATGAGCCAAAGGAAACCATTCCGATGAGCTTTTGGTGGTTGGTTCCCCAGTACAGCTTGTTAATGGGAATGGCTGTTGTGTTCACTATGGTTGGTTTGCGAGAGTCTTTCTATGATCAGGTCAGGCGCCAAACGAGTTGAAGAGTATAAATGGGATTCGGGAGTTCACTCGATAGCTTTCTCATCTCCCGTCATCGAGAAAACACAGGCAGAGAGGGCCCGGATAGTTGGTTTTCTGATAAAATCGTGCACATCTCGATTATTTCTATTGGTTGCTTGCTGGACTTAGTACTGTGGGATTTGTGTCGTTTTTCAATAATTCTATGTGTCAACTCAACTTACTCCGAAATTACACCGAAAAGGGGAACTAATGGTTTAGATTCACTTTAAAAAGGGGTCCAAATCCACTTTGATTTGGACAATTAATTCTCTTTTTCGGGGTAAGTTTTATGAATATGTAGCATTCATCGTCTTTTTTATACTTTTCAAAGTCTTACATTTATAGATGAGGGTGTTTAAATTGTCGTTGCAACTATGGCAATTTGGAAAAAAAGTGTATAATTAATGGAATTGTTTTAGCAAATTTTACATCTCAGTTGAATAAAATTGTACAAGTATTTGTCAGTGTAATTATTACTGTTCGTTAGTGGATTTTATTGGAATAAGGTATGAAGCTTAGTGCTGTAAACGAATCGAATCGAGCCGAACCCTGTTAAGTTCGGCTCGGGTTTGTTAAGATACTAGTCTGACTTGAGTTCGATTCGAGTCTAAACAATTTGGCTCGAGTTCGGCTCGTTAAAATTTTTCAAGGCTCGGGTTCGGCTCGGTTGGGTTCGTTAATGTACTAGTACTCTGGCTCGAGTTCGGCTCGAGTTCGATTCGAACTTGAACATGAACATCTTGGCTCGAGTTTGGCTCGTTAAACTCAAACGAATCCAGTCGAGCCGAATCTAAGCTCGAATTGAGCTCGTCAAGACTCGGGTTTGGTTCGGCTTGGCTCATTAAACTCAAACGAACCCAAACTCTCTCATTGATTGTATAGAATTTGGGAGAAAAATAAGTATTGAATTATATATACAACCTTAAAATTTTTTATATTTACAAATAGACCCCTATTGAATTATTAATTAAATTTAAGTATAGGTTCGCGAGCCTAACTGAGTCGAATACCGTTAGGCTCAGGTTCAGCTCATTTACGGAACGAACCTAGAATTGAGGTTCAGGTTCAGGTTCAGTTCATTTAGCAGACGAATCGAACTCGAACGAGTTCTTGCCGAACCGAGCCTCGAACAGTTCACGAACGGCTCAGTTTATTTACAGCCCTAAATTTGGAGCTAAAGGGGTTGATTGCACAATGGGCCCTACTCCGTTTGTAATGATTTGATAAGAATTCGAAAATGCTAATGGTACCGACGAGAATAGTACCGATGGGATACCTATGGAGTATGGGGCCCATTTTTGAATTTCACATGGATAATTCATATTGTTTATTAATTTAAAATAATTTTTCGAGTAGTGCTAAAAAAAACAGCTCAATTTGAGTGGTTGATCCAATTTCTAGATTTCGATTCAAAATTCAAGATCCTGAACTCTATACGAAAAATTAAAAGTTTGGATCAACCATTTATATACATCTATTTGAGCTGATCTTTTTGCAGGGCTTCTCAAAAAATTATTTCAAAATTAATGATAAACAATTTGGATTATCCATGTGGAACCCAAAAGTGGGCTCCACACGCCGTCGATTTCCCTCGGGCCTCGGTACCATACGGGTCTGTACCTGTAGTGGGGTTGTTCTATATTCCTTCAAATCATTTTGTGAGCCGACTCGGGTCATGTAACTATGATCAAAAACTATTTCCTCTCGAAGAATCCTACATATAAGAAGAACATATTTTGAAAAATTAGTTTGATCGGATATCAATAGCTATGTGAATAAGTTGCATTAATTTGGCATATATATCTCTCATCCAAACTACAAACAAAACGAAGCTTGTTTCGAAACCTCTTGTGTATTGTCAAGGGCAAATTCCACTTTCACCCCCGTGGTTATCGCCATGTACGGATATTCCCCTCATGGTTCAAAACTGAGCACATAACTTACCTGTGGTTTTGAATATGTGCGGATAGACCCCCTGCCATCATGTTTTTCATCCATATTAACGGACACAACATTAAAAGACCGATATACCCTTATTATGTCCCTTGATTCTTCTTCTTTTTTAAATCTAACCACACCATCCCCTATACCCAAAATTGAATCCAAACCGTTGATATAGTAAATTTTGACGAATACTACATTTATGCCAAAATTCAAGTCAATCAAAAAATGAAAAGCTCATGGTCAAATCGATTTTGTTATGAAATTGAAATTTCAAATTGAATTTACTAAAAATTAGATCACTGGGTTATTGATACCTGATCGAGATGATTTTTTTACAGAGATACTCTATTCTTTATTTAATACATTATGAACGGCGTAGATCACATTCTAGAGGTTTGTGAGATACACCTCCATTAATATGGATGGAAAACATGACGGTAGGAGGTCTATCTGCATATTTTCAAAACCACAGGTAAGTTATGTGCTCAGTTTTGAACCATAAGGGGGGTATCCACACATGGCGATAACTACAGGGGGTGAAAGTGGACTTTGCCCTATTGTCAACTTCTTTTATGGCCGGTCTGTATAGAGTTTTAAATGGGGTTCCTGCTAATGGTCAGTGGAATTGGTCTCCCAAAATTAGTTGAGGTGCGCATAAGCTGACCTGGATACTTGATTATAAAATTTAAAAAAAAAAAAAAACAAAATGAAACTTGTTCAAGTCACGTGCTTACCGATATCCAATAAATTTGATTTTCTGTAGCCATCTTTTTTTAAAGGTTTTACAAAGTCAACTGTTCGGATTATTACTTGTTATTTCGAAATAAGCTCACGAATGATACTCCAGTTTAGAGGATTATGGAGAGGAGAAGCATCTTCAGGAGATCGCCTAATGAACGATGCCCAAGGTGGGTAAGTGGAATCCGATCAAAAGAAACAAATAAAAATTGTGGGTAAGTGGAAGGAAAAGGGTGGAAGCAACTGTTAGTCTGTGTGGTTGGTTGGTTGGTACGTTGTTGTTGTTTTTATTTTATTTTATTTTTATATGCTTGAAATGGATACAAAGCAAGCCTCACAAAATGATGTTGAGTTTGGTTTGTGTTTTGAAATTTTTTTACATCTTAGTTGAATAAAGTTGTACAAGTATTTGTGAGTGTAATTATTACTATTCGTTAGTGGATTGGGAAATGATTTTGCTACTCCCTTTTTTGTTAACGTACACTTGCAGGGGAGTGGCGTTAACAAAAAAGAGAGTGGCAAAATCAGCAGCCAGTGGATTTTATTGGAATAAGGTATGGAGCTAAAGGGGTTGATCGCACAATGGGCCCTACTCCGTTTGTAATGATTTGATAAGAATTCGAAAATGCTAATGGTACCAACGAGAATAGTACCGATGGGATACCAACGGTGGGGCCCATTTTTAGATTTTACATGGTTAATTCATATTGTTTATTAATTTTAAAATAATTTTTCGAGTAGTACTGAAAAAATCAACTCAATTTGAGTGGGTGAACCAATTTCTAGATTTCGATTCAGAATTCAAGATCCTAAACTCTGAACGAAAAATTAAAAGTTTGGATCAACCATTTATATACATCTATTTGAGCTATTTTTTTTCAGGGCTTCTCAAAAAATTATTTTGAAATTAATGATAAACAGTTTGGATTATCCATGTGGAACCCAAAAGTGGGCTCCACACGCCGTCAGTATCCCTCGGGCCTCGGTACCTTACGGGTCTGTACCTATAGTGGGGTTGTTCTATATTCCTTCAAATCATTTTGTGAGCTGACTCGGGCCATGTAATTATGATCAGAAACTATATCCTCTTGCAGAATCCTACATATAAGAAGAATATATTTTGAAAAATTAGTTTGATCGGATATCAATTGCTACGTGAATAAGTTGCATTAATTTGGCATAAATATCTCTCATCCAAACTACAAACAAAACGAAGCTTGTTTCGAAACCTCTTGTGTATTGTCAACTTCTTTTATGACCAGTCTGTATAGAGCTTTAAATGGGGCTTCTGCTAATGGCCGGTAGTATTGGTTTTCCAAAATTAGTTGAGGTGCGCATAAGCTGACCTGGATACTTGATTATAAAATTAAAAAAAATAAATAAACAAAATGAAACTTGTTCAAGTCACGTGCTTACCGATATCCAATAAATTTGATTTTCTGTAGCCATCTTTTTTTAAAGATTTTACAAAGTCAACTGTTCGGATTATTAACAAATGATACTCCAGTTTAGAGGATTATGGAGAGGAGAAGCATCTTCAGGAGCTCGCCTAATGAACGATGCCCAAGGTGGGTAAGTGGAATCCGATCAAAAGAAACAAATAAAAATTGTGGGTAAGTAAGTGGAAGGAAAAGGGTGGAAGCAACTGTTAGTCTGTGTGGTTGGTTGGTTTTTTTTTTGGGGGGGTTTGTTTTGTATATGCTTGAATGGTTACAAAACAAGCCCCACAAAATGAATGTTTACGATCATCGAGGTAAAAATCCGTCGTGAACTTTACGAAAAATGAGTAATGTTCATTCAGTATGGGCAATTAGCAATGTTCACCCACTGTTTAGTTGGATGCACAAAATAGTATTTCAAAACCTGAAAACCTTTGTTTCTCATGATGTAACGCACTAGCCACCGTCGCATCGCCAACAATCATCAAGTCGTGAGTCGGTGGGATGCCGGAGGTTGGTTGTCACCGGAGTTTTTGTTAATGATGCATATTCTATGCCACTGCAAAGGAGGGTTTAGAAGATTATGGAGAGGAGTTTTTGTATCTTCAAGAGAAGGAGAGAGTACGTGGAATCCAATCAAAACAAACAAACAAAACAAAAATAAAGTGGGTGAAGTGGAGGGGAAAAAGAGTGGAAGCAACTATTTGTCTCTGTGTTTGGTCCTTCGATGTTGGGGATATTTTTTTTGTTTTTGCTAAAATATTAATAGTTTGTGACTCTGGTCGGAGAAATTTTTGGGTGCCGAGCGGGTGTAGTACATGTGGTATCTTGTCTGCGATCCGAGCTGTTCGAACGTGTTTTGGACGGTTCGGATTTTAGAGAGAGAAAAAGAAGAGAGAGAGAGTGGTCGGGTGAGGAGAGAGAAGGTAGAAATCTGGGCCGTCCAAAACATATTTTGACGGCTGGAATGCGCACGACAGGGATACCGCCAAGTAATACCCGCTCGACATCCAAAAATTTCTCGTCATGATTGAAAACTTGCGTGGTTTTGACAACCTACCGAACCCACTTGACAAGCATGACAATAATTAATTAAACTCCCCCACTACTAAACAAAGCAGATTTTTATTACTAGTAAGTACTATCACTCTTCTTCCTAGTAACTCTAAGAGCTTTGAGTTTATTATTGACCGACAATCCATATGACCCTCTCAATGGCGGCCGACATTCCGGAACCCAAGTTGTCTCCACTGTTACACAACGGCGCCAGCGGCGGCAGTGGTAGCGTGGACCACATAGGCCGCCCAGTCGATCCAACCAAGTCTGGCGGCTGGCGATCTGCGTTTTTTATCATGGGTATTTAATTAGGCCTCATTCTTCCTAAATTTTTTGCTTTTTGTTTGGTTTTTTTTGTGTGTGTGTAATTTATGTTTAGCTTTTCATCATAATCTTAATCACTAGACTCAACTAAAGAAATAAGAAAACTATAAAAAATGTGGACCTAGATTGAAAAGGAAATTCATTTAAGGCCACAAAAATATCAGTTGTTTGATAATTTTTTTTCCATCTTTAGTAATATTTTTTTCCTTTGGTCATAATATATTAAAAATTTACCTAAACTAACGTGAATATTCAAAAATACCGAAAAATTTAGGGAGAATGAGGCCTTATTATTAAAGATACCCTCTTTTCTTTACATACATGCATGGGTATATTTACAGGTGAATTGAATTTTATGGAGTGTAAATAAAAAGAAGAGTAAATGAGTTTTGGAATTCAACAAAGACAATTAAGGATGTACCGAACACAAATGTGTCTAGAACAGTCTGATGTATTTATCGTGTGGAACCCACGTGCATGGGGTTCAGATAATCTATGTCTGCATTTGTGCACTTTCCGTCATTGACCGTACCAATATTGGTGTTTGAAATTCTGGAGCAGGAGTGGAATTGGCAGAGAGGTTTGCGTTTTACGGGATAAGCTCCAACCTCATCACTTACTTAACAGGGCCGCTGGGCCAGTCCAAGGCGGCCGCAGCGGAGAACGTGAATACTTGGTATGGTGTGGCGTCGCTTTTGCCGTTGTTAGGAGCATTCGTGGCCGATTCGTATCTGGGTCGTTATTGGACCACTGTGATCGCTTCTCTACTCTACATCCTGGTTAGTTTATACTCCTTCCGTCTCACCTTCAGGCCCGTTTGTCTGACCGGATAATTAAGTATTTAGTTACTATATTTAGGACTCAGATTAAACATATCTCGAATATTACAATTTTGTAAAATATGGGATATATAATACCATGTGGTTTTGGTATTATTAGTCTTGAAAACGATTAATATTGTGGGATGGTATATTTATTGGGTGAACTCATATACGTGGTAGAAATATTACAGTGGGATGGTATCTAAGTAAAATTATATTCATATGTTTGATGAGACTATATAATAGTGAAGGCATATACTATAATTTATGTGATATATAATTCAGTTGGATTAATAGCGATGAGATTAATAATAATACTTTACCAGTGTTGTGGCTCTGAGCAAAGGCGAGCAAGGCAGGCTTTCCTAAAAAGATGACCCCCAAAATTACGTAGTATATACCTTTACTAATAGGTTCAAAAAATTAAAAACTCATTCAAATCTTGGAATTGTTACAAATTTTTGCTATGACTTACGAGGTTGGAATTTTGTCCTTTTATCAATTGCTCGTGAAATACGTAAAGGACCCCATTTTTTAAAGTTCGCACCAAATGTCAGGGTTGGTACTGCAAATCACCTCGAATAAAAATACATGTGTTAAACTATGAAGAAATGTCCTTGTTTTCTCCATAGAAAATATAAACTAGTACATGAAAGTAAGAGGCAGAGGAATGAGAGAGCATATTTATGTGGGCGAATTCTATATTTACAGACAATGTCTAGGTACTTGGAAAGAGTCATAGTAATAATACTTTTAAAGAAGAAGTTGCAACTCGGTCAAATGTCCCCCAAGTCTCATGGAAAGTTAACAACTATTCAAAGGTACAATTCATACTAAAAAAAAAGTCTCTATTTTACAAATTAGTTTTATTTTATTGTTATGAAATCTTCTAAAGATTAGTCAATTCTTTTGAAAAGTTCAAACTTCTATTAAAAATTAGAAATCATATGAGAAGTCTCAACTTTACAAATTAGTTTTTTATTTATTTATTGAATAAGGATATTTTTGGTAATGAAAATTGACAAACACCCTCCATTTTTCGTAAGAAGTTTAGATAGAGATATACCCCCATAGTACTGCATAAATCTACGACTCAAACCTTCTACGGTTATATATCATAGATGTTCGATTTTGCTCGTGATAATTTTAACGTAACGATGGTAATGCGCGACCATACCGAATGCATTCCATTCTCATTATTCGATCCATTTAATAACCAGACTTGATTTATTTGCAGAAGCAATCCATTATGAAACTTTTCTTTTTTGTTGCTCGGCAAAAGAAATTTACAGTATTAATCTTTGAAATGGAGATATACATTATGAAACATCAATTTTGCAATCTTAGGCACTTGAAACCACAATTTTCTTAACTCGATGCATGGAAGAGGTACCCTTTTTTACGTTTGGAAATTGCTCCTGGAGCATGCTTTTAGAATGTTCTTACAATACCCAGTCTGCCATAGTTTTGTGGTGATTGTATTTACAAATGAGTTGTGCGGATTGAATCACAGGGACTCAGCTTGTTGACACTTTCTGCTATCCTTCCTTCTCTCAGCTCTCCTGA
Source organism: Rhododendron henanense subsp. lingbaoense (assembly GCA_020567845.1). Taxonomy (NCBI): domain Eukaryota; kingdom Viridiplantae; phylum Streptophyta; class Magnoliopsida; order Ericales; family Ericaceae; genus Rhododendron; species Rhododendron henanense. Next base: position 32,005,702 of record CM036324.1, read on the forward strand.
CTGTAAAAAGGGTGCTAACATCGCGACATGCTCCCCATCCCGGTTCCAAGTTATGCTCTTCTTCTTCTCGTTGTATATAGTAGCAGTCGCCCAAGGCGGCCACAAGCCCTGTGTTCAGGCTTTCGGAGCTGACCAGTTCGACGGACAAGATTCGAAAGAGACCAAAGCCAAGAGCTCGTTCTTCAATTGGTGGTATCTCGGTTTGGTTGGAGGGTCGGCAACAGCAGTATTATCCTTGAACTACATTCAGGACAACCTTAACTGGGCTCTTGGGTTTGGAATCCCATGCATTTCCATGGCAATCGCGCTGCTTGTGTTTTTAATGGGAAGTAGGACTTATAGGTATCCCGTCAAAGGCAATGATAAGAACCCGTTTTTTAGAATCGGTAAGGTGTTTGCTAACGCAGCTTGGAATTGGCGAGCTACTGATTCGGCGATACTTAGCGACATGGAAGCTCAAGGAGCCCTACGTCCTGAAAGTTCTCAGCATCACAAGTAAGAGAGTAACTTTCTACACATTCAAGAGATTGAGTAACTTTCTACTCATTCACAAAACTTCTTGTTATGCTAAATCTTTTTTCTTGAAAGTTGTAATGTTTTACATTGCCACAGAATATGCGTCGTGTGCAAACTTATATATACTGTCAGGAAATGAGCTAAACAATCGATACAAAGCTATTGAATTCAACACAAGCAGAGAGACTTGAACCTAAGGCCTTCTTCAACTTGTACTTTGATACCACGTTTGCTCACCAATTGTTCCAAAAGTTTAGGCCGTTAAAAAACAGGCGAACACCGTATGCTAAGCTATCCAAATGTTTGATATGAGGTCATTGAGGGAATCCGAAAATGGTTGACAGTTGATGACTCCACTTGAGATGATTTTCTTTTACCTGGGATTCTCTTCATATTGCTGATGAAAAAGCCATGCAGATTATTAGATTCTTGCTTAGTTCCTCACGAAACAGATTGTGGAATTTCAACCGAGTCAAGAGAATGAGCCAGACTCTTGGGAGTCTGACACAGAGGCGGAACCTATGGAACAAGACGGACTTAGGAGATGCAAAAGGGCTCGAGTTGCTAAGTCGTTTGGTCCTGACTCTCGGTGTCTCTGTTATCCGTTTTGTTTCCTGTGATGGTATTTCAAACCTCCTTCAATGTATTTTTGTTTGTTGTGACAGGTTTCTTGACAAAGCCTTGCTTGCACCAGTTGGTTCAAATGGAGAAGGGGGAGTGTGTAGGATCAGTGACGTTGAGGACGCAAAAGCCGTTCTAAGTGTTCTTCCGATATGGGCATCATGTTTGGTGTACGCCATGACATTCGCGCAGCCCTTCACTTTCTTTACCGAGCAGGCAGTTACCATGGACAGAACAATTTGGCCAGGCTTTGATATACCTCCTGCTTCGCTTCAGTTGTTTATAAGTTTTTCCCTCATCTTCCTCATTCCCATCTACGACTGCTTTTTCGTTCCTTTCACAAGAGCTATAACTGGAAAACCCTCCGGCATAACAATGCTTCAAAGAATTGGAATCGGAATGTTTGTATCTATTGTTTCTATGACTGTAGCTGCTATAGTTGAGATGAAAAGGCTCGAAACTGCTAGGGAATCGGGGCTCGTAGATAAGCCGGACGCAACTATTCCAATGAGCTTTTGGTGGTTGGTTCCTCAATATTTGTTAGTTGGAATGGCCGATGTGTTCACCACAATTGGCTTGCAAGAGTTTTTCTATGATCAGGTGCCAAATGAGTTGAAGAGTACAGGTCTCTCCCTCTATCTCAGTGTAATTGGAGTTGGGAATTTACTCAGTGGCTTTCTCATCTCCGTCCTAGAGAAAACTACGGGCGGAGATGGCCAAGACGGTTGGTTCTCCGATAACCTGAACCGCGCGCATCTTGATTACCTCTATTTTCTGTTTGCTGGACTTAGTACTGTGGCACTTGTATCGTACATGTACTTCGCAAAATCGTACATTTATAGGTGATGATGTTTAAACCCTCGTTGCGATGATGGCAGGCAAAAGAAATTGTATAATGTGGGAGTTGTTTGGGGAAATTTTACATTTCAGTTAAGCTTGGAAATTGTATAATGTGTGATTTTTTTGAGCAAATTTTACATTTCAGTTAAGTAAGCTGTGAAGGTATGTGGTAAGAGTATTTGCTCTATTATGTGCATAAGAATTTGGCTTTTTCTTCCCTTTTCTTTTGATATGTTCTAAAGTGGACAATGATGGCAACTCTGTATTGCCCTTTTAATTTAGTACTCTCTCTGTATCACTGTTTAAGTGTTGATTTCGTTATTTTCAATTATTAAAGAGACATTATTATTACACCTTTTACATTAATTTTTATTTTCTAAAATTATTCTCCACTTTCACCCATTAACTAACTCTCTACCCATTAATTTGAAGATTTTTCAAAAGGACAAAACCATAATTAACATTTTTTATCCATTAACCTTTTAAAATGGACACTCATCAACTTTTGATGAAATGAGTGTTGGAATTTTGTGCAGGGCTGGAAGTGGCGGTGGGTTAAGCGAATTGAGTTTTGTTCACCCTCCACTTAAGAGGATGAACATTATCATTATTCATATTGGTTGAAATTATGTGGATTCCACCACAAAATAACAACTTACGCGCACCTCAATTAATTCTACTCGGTTACAATTAAGGATCTCATTCAAAGCCGGAAGAAAGCTATGTATAGACTAGCCACAAAAGAATTGATAGCACTTGAGAGGTGTCACCTCTCAACCCGACACCTTAGGAGCTGGGGAGCAAACTCTAAGTCCCAAGCCGTATCAGTCGTTGAAGGCCACGTTGGCAGGGAATACTTGGATTGGTGCGTCCGCGATTTTGCCGCTGTTCGGAGCATTCGTTGCCGTTTTCGTATCTGGGTCGTTGCCGGCCGGACTGTTGTGATTGCTTCTCTGCTCTACATTCTGGTTTGTTGATCCTTGGTGTTATTATTATTTTTTTGGGTAATGGAGGAACAGACCTATAGTCAAACCACTAAATGAACCCGACTGCGCAACCCAAACCTCCGGAGAGCTAGCGCGGCCGCACCAGTCACGGCTCCCCACTTTACTTCAGGGTACTCACCCGGTAGAAATTCGAACCCCAGACTTTGAGGAGTACTCCCAAAGCATAAGCATCCGCCCGAACCCCCTGAGTGTTTTAATCTCAAATCTTTGATTGATAGGAACGAAAGAGAAAATCTCAAATCTTTGATCCTTGGCGTTATTGTTTGTCTACTATCAGTTTTGTTTTGTTGTTGAGTAGGTTTTTGTTGATGCTGAAGTATTTGTTCGTATTTTTTTGGGTCATGATTGAAACTTAACGTGGTTTTCACAACCACCGCACCACCCCCTTCATGAATCATGCGCATGGCAATAATATAGGAGTAATTAACTCAACTCCCAGTACTAAACAAAGCAGACTAGTCGTTACTAACACTCTTCTTCCTGATTCAAGAGCTTTCAAGTTTGAACTGGATTGATCAATTAATTGAGTTATTATTGTCCGACACTCTCGACATGACCAGCTCAGCCGCGGCGGACATGTCGGAATCCGAATGGTCTCCACTGTTGCACGACTCCGGCGGCGGCATGGTGGTGGACCACATTGGCCGCCCAGCCGACCGATCCAAGTCCGGGGGCTGGCGCTCTGCTTTCTTCATCCTAGGTGCTCAACTAGTTGTAACTTGGAAGAGCATTTTCATCCAATACCTAAATTCTTATTTAAATGTGCATGAGTATGCAGCAATGGAATAACTATAAATTTGAGAGGAAAAAATTGATCTTTGTGAATTTCATGATTTGAAATTTTTTTGAATAAAATTGATGATATAGATTTGAATGGAGTGGGTTTTGATTCTGAGTCATTATCTGGTCTTCCACTGTAAGAGGTTCTGATTGGGATTGTTTGAGCAATTCGCGCAATCGTCGACCTCTTGCCAATTGATTCTGAGTACCTTTATCGATATCGAAAGCGAATTGTACAAAGGAACCGTGGCTAGACTATATTAGTAACAAGTAAACCCTTTGTGTGTATTATTTTTAGAAATTTGGTACAGGTGTAGAACTGGCGGAGAGATTTGCATATTATGGGATAATGTCCAATCTCGTCAGTTACTTAACAGGGCCGCTGGGCCAGTCGAAGGCCATGGCAGCGGAGAACGTGAACACTTGGTTCGGTGTGGCCGCGCTTATGCCGCTGTTAGGAGCATTCATATCCGATTCGTATCTGGGTCATTATCGGGCCATTGCCATCGCTTCTCTGCTTTACATCCTGGTTAGTTTGCTATGTTCTTGCAGTATATGTGCCTTCCATAGTTTTGTGGTGACGGGTTATGCGGATTGAATCACAGGGACTCGGCTTGTTGACTCTTTCTGCTGTCCTTCCTTCTCTCAGTTCTCTTGACTGTAAAAGTGGTACAAAAATCGCGACATGTTCCCCTTCTCAGTTCCAAGTTACGCTCTTCTTCTCGTCGCTGTATTTAGTAGCAGTCGCCCAAGGCGGCCACAAGCCCTGCGTTCAGGCTTTCGGGGCTGGCCAGTTCGATGGACATGATTCGAAAGAGAGCAAAGCCAGAAGCTCATTCTTCAATTGGTGGTTTTTTTGTTTAGCTGGAGGGTCAGCAGCAGCAGCTAGCATTAGTCTTGAATTACATTCAGGACAACCTTAACTGGGGTCTTGGGTTTGGAATCCCGTGTATTTCCATGGCGATTGCGCTGGTTGTGTTTTTAATGGGGAACTAGAACTTATAGGTACGACACCAAAGGCCACGATAAGAATCCGTTCTTTAGAATCGGTAAGGTGTTTGCTAACGCGCGCAGCTTGGAATTTGCGAACTACTAACGCAGTGAGACTTGGTGAAATGGAAGCTCAAGGAACCCTGCGTCCCGAAAGTTCACAGCAGTACAAGTAAGAAACTTTCTATTCATCAAGAGATTTGTGCTAAATCTGAAGTTGTAATGTTTTGCACTGCCGCAGAATATGGACCGATCTAAAGACTTTGCTGAAATGGAATTAGCTATAGGTTTTTTACTCTAACGAGTCTAATCTTGCAATATAGTACATTGCGGCGTTATGGGGCATCGGCGCTCATTAAATTGTTCATCGTTGTTGTCCCACAAACTTATATTGTTAGGAAATGAGACAAACAATGGATACGAAGTTATCGAACACTCTCTTTAACATTTGTAGCTAGGGAGAAACTAGGGGCTGTTGTCCCACAAACTTATATTGTTAGGAAATGAGACAAACAATGGATACGAAGTTATCGAACACTCTCTTTAACATTTGTAGCTAGGGAGAAACTAGGGGCAACGCAAGCAAACAGTGAGACTTGAACCTAAGGCCTGCCTCGACTTGAGCTTTGATACCACGTTAGCTCACCAATTGGATCTATCAAACACCATCTTCAAGTCATTCCAAAATGGGCAACAATATATGCTAAGCCATCCAAACGTTTGATATGAAGGCAATGTGGGAATCCAAAGAATGGTTTTCTTTCAATTTTATGTGATTGTCAATTGATGACTTCACTTGAGATGATGGCAAATGATTTGATTCTTGTTTTGTTGCTCACGAAGTATATTGTAAAATTCAACCGAGTCGAACCTCTATCAATGTAACGTTGTTTGCTGTGACAGGTTTCTTTACAAGGCCTTGCTTGCACCAGTTGGTTCACATGGAGAAGGGGGAGCTTGCAGGGTCAGTGACATTGAGGATGCGAAAGCCGTTCTAAGTGTTCTTCCGATATGGGTGCCCGGTTTGGCGTACGCTATCGCATGCGCACAACAATCCACTTTCTTTACGGAGCAAGGAATCACTATGGACAGAACAATTTGGCTAGGCTTAGAGATACCTCCTGCTACTCTTCAGTTGTTTGTAGGCTTTTCCCTCATTCTCCTCATTCCCATCTACGATCGCTTTTTCGTTCCTCTCACAAGAGCTATAACTGGAAGACCCTCAGGCATAACAATGCTTCAAAGAATTGGAATCGGAATGTTTGTATCTATTATCAGTATGATTGTAGCTGCTATGGTTGAGACGAAAAGGCTCGAAACTGCCATGGAATCGGGGCTCGTTGATAAGCCCAAGGAAACCATTCCAATGAGCTTTTGGTGGCTGGTTCCTCAATATTTGTTGGTCGGAATCGCTGATGTGTTCGCTACAGTTGGTTTGCAGGAGTTTTTCTACGATCAGGCGCCGAACGAGTTGAAGAGTGCGGGTCTCTCTCTCTCTTCCTCAGTATAGTTGGAGTTGGCAATTTACTCAGTAGCTTTCTCATCTCTGTCCTGGAGAAAACTACGGGCGGAAAGGGCAAAGACGGTTGGTTCTCGGATAACCTGAATCGTGGGCATCTTGATTACTTCTATTGGCTGCTCGCTGGACTTAGTACGATGGGACTTGTATTGTACTTGTACGTTGCAAAATCTTACGTTTATCAGTGAGGAAGTATAAATTGTGATCGTGATTATCGTAATTGAAAGGAATTGTATATTTTTGAATTATTTGAGCAAATTTTACATTTCGGTTTAGTATGTTGTGGCGGCTTTTTGAGTTTTATTTTGGATATTTTCAAAAAATATTTGGATACAAGTAAAATTTTAGTACTATCATTTTTTGGGGCTAATCCCTTAGGGTTGTCATTGGTATTAATTTACTATAACCCAGGTAGACTAGGGTTGGAATCGAGCCGAGTTTTAATGCGTTCAAGTTTGGCTCCTCGAGTCGAGCCCAAATAATCGAGCTCAAGGTGCTTGTGATCGGTTCGTTTTTTACACGAGCTAGAGCCGAGTTACAACTAACTCGAGCTCGATTTGTTTAATTTTTTTTTTTTTTGAGCTTAAAACTCAGTGTGACTCATTTATTAACCGACGCTCAAGAGGAGCTCGGTTTGTTTGTGGTGAGATTTGATTTATTTATTTTAGGGGTGTTCGCGGTCCGGTTCGGTTCGGATTTTTAGGAATCCGAGGACCGAACCACTAGTCACGGTTTTTACAAAATTAAATTCGTGTCCGGACCAAAAGTCCTACGGTTCGGTTCCAATCCAATCCGTGACTCACGGATCGGTTACGATTTTGTCCACGGATTTTAGCAAAAAATAAAGCTCGAACTTATATCCCACACTAAAAGGGAAGAATGTTACATTCAAAATTAAGTTTAACACCGGCCGCCAGAAAGTACTCGTTACTTTGAAGAAACGGAGAGACGGAGGAGGAGGAGGAAGAAGAGGCGAAGAAGTAAGAACGGTGCGGTGGCGACTTGAACAAGGAATGAAAATTAGGAAAACTAGAAAAGAAACGAACTAGTGAAACTAAACTAGGGTTACCCGTAACTTATATAAAAAAAAACTACGATTTACCCCATATATTTTATGTACATCTACAATATATCTCATTATTAAGATAAAATACTAAAATTGGTAGAAAAAAGTTTTAACATTACTAGCAATTAATTATATAAATACACATATATATATATATTTATTACTTATATAAAATAAATATCTCACGGTCCAGTTCGGTTAATCCACTGTTTCGTAATGAAAATCCGTGAACCGAACCGCGAGTCACGGTTTTCTAATTTTTCAATCCGTGTCCAGACCATTAATCCACGGACAAAATCCAAAAGGTACGGATCGGTTCGGTCCGGACCGATTTCACGGTTCACCGGATTTTTTGAACAACCCTAATTTATTTACATGTGGATTGTGGAATAAATTTATATAAAATCAAAGTTGAATCTTAAGTACGGCGTCGACCGGGTTCATCGGATCTGTCCTTGTCCTTAATCCTTATATCCCCAGTATATATCAGAAAGTCTATGGGTACAGAAAAATGGTACAGATTTTGTACATAGATTTTTTGTAGGGCCTATTATGGGTCCCATACAAATGATTCAAGTCGTTCACTAAATGTAAAATATTTTTTCAAGGGCCCTCGCAAAAATTCAGCTCAATCCGATACTTATAGGTGTTCGATCCAATCATCTAACTTTTTCATATCCTGAAATATAAATGAAAAATTAGATGATTGGATTGAATACCTATAAGTATCAGATTGAGCTGAATTTTTGCGAGAACCCTTGAAAAAATATTTTACATTTAGTGAACGGCTCGGACCATTTGTGTGAGACCCGTAGTGGGCCCCACGAAAAATCTATGTACAAAATATGTACCATTTTTCTTTACCCATAGACTTTCTGAGTATCATATAGCATACCTTTAAAACAGCAATAAGTTCGTGCACACAAATAATCCAAGCCGTTCATTAAATGTAAAAATATAGGTAAGCGATTCAATCATCTAATTTTTCATTATCCGAAAATTTGAATGAAAAATTAGATGATTGAATCAAGCACCTATACGTATCGGATTAAGCTAATTTTTCGCGGAGATCCTTGAAAAAATACTTTATATTTAATGAACGTTTTGGATTATTTATGTGGGATCCGAGGTAGGCCCCACAACAAAATGTGTGCGCGATTTATTTGTGTGGTTAGCAGCGTTCTTTTTAGAACCTTGCTACTGGTACAGCAATCTGTGCACAGATTGTACACATTTTTTTTTGTGGGGCCCACTATGGGTCCCACAAAAGTGATCTGAACCGTTAATTATGTTTAAAATATTTTTTCAAGGGCCTCTGTGAAAAATTAGCTCAATCCGATACCTATAAGTGCTTGATCTAATCATCTAACTTTTCATCCGGGTTTTTAGAGAATGAAAAGTTAGACGATTAGATCAAGTATTTATAGGTGTCGGATTGAACTGATTTTTTGCGGGGGCACTTGAAAAAATATTTTAAACATAATGAACGGTTTGGATCACTTGTATGGGACCCGTAGTGGACCCCATAAAAAAATCTGTGCACAGATTGCTGTACCAGTAGACTTTCTGTTCTTTTTACGGCATCTGTTTTATCCTGTCAAATGTCAACGAATGATTTTCCCTCCAAAACACCACCAAAAAGTAGTATTTATAAGGTTGTTTTCCCATAAATTAAGGTAGTTTTTGTTTGTCCCGAAACAAACTACCACATCCACACGATAACTCATTAATACAGTACTAATAAGGGAAAACAAAACGGTTGCTTTCAAATTTCAATACTACTAACTCGACTGGATTTCAGATTGACCAACAATCTACGTACGTGAGTCATGACCATCCCAACGGCGATCGGCACTTCGGAACCAGAATCGTCTCCGCTGTTGCACAACCCGGGCGCCGGCGCCGTTGTAGTCGACTACGAAGGCTGCCCGCCCGACCGATCCAAGTCCGGCGGCTGGCGCTCCGCGTTTTTCATCATAGGTACCGTACTTTTGTTGTTTGTGGTCGGTTCGTTTATTACACGAGACAGAGCCGAGTTACAATTAACTCGAGCTTGGTTCGTTTACTCTTTTTTTTTAGCTTAAAACTCTGAGTGCGACTCATTTACTAACGGACCGAGCCGAGGCCATAACTAGCCAAGCTTTGAGCTGCTCAAGAGGAGTTTTGTTTGTTTGCGGCCGTATCCCCCAGCCAATCACTACATACGTGCGTATATCTGTAGCTGAAATGGATTTTACCGGCCCTTTGGGAGTGAGGAAAGTGAGAGAAAAGATAGGGTTAATTATGGTTTCTCATCAAATTTCAGTAATAGTGAGAGATTTGATGAAATGAGTGTTGGAGTTCTGTGCAGGTGTGGAAGTGGCGGAGAGGTTTGCGTTTACAGGGATAAGCTCCAACCTTATCACATACCTAACGGGGTCGTTGGGCCAGTCAAAGGCCAGGGCGGCGGAGAACGTGAATACTTGGAATGGTGTGTCCGCGATTTCGCCGCTGTTAGGAGCATTCATTGCCGATTCGTATCTGGGTCGTTACCGGACCGTTGTGATTGCTTCTTTGCTGTACATTCTGGTTAGTTAATCCTTCACATTATTGTTAACATCTAAAGGTTCAGAAATATTTCCCTACTTAAAGCGTCCAGGGCAGCTCACCTCCTCAGAAAGGGTGAGTGGGTGAACGGTAGTGTGCATTTGCGGGTATGCCAGGAACCAAATGTGAACTTGAGCATAGGGTCCAAATGGTGACTTCTAATGTGGATATTGTGCTACAACATATCGGGAAGATTGTGGTGTTGATTCGTTGTTTGCCTTGCTTGCTAAGGATTTAAATTTAGTGAACAACCTAATGATGACTGGCAGGGCCTAAATTGCTCTTTCGGAAGAACAATCTTAAGGAAATTGAAAAGTGATCCGAGCACTAGTGTAAAGAAACACAAGTTAACGAAATTGCTACTGGTATAGATGAGTAAAAGCAAGACAGTGTTTAAAGTGGGAAGAAAAGTGTTGGCAAGGCTACAAAGAAATAACCTGACTAGTGATGGAAACTAGAAGCTAAAACGTGGATGAAAGAGTTGTTGATATTCGAAATTGAATAGGAAAGGTTGGGAGGTTGAAATTTAAGGTTGACGTTGAGTCTTGAGCCTCGGACCCTTTGGCCTGCCCTGAAATCCCCTCTTATTAATGAAACTAGGTGCATGCCGACGTGCAAGGCACGTTCGTCATGCCCGTTATGGAAAACCGAGTCATGCCCGTTGTGGAGATCGGTTTTCGTTGTTCTTGCAATTATAGATAAGTTCTTGCATTTAACAAAAGGGCAGAAGTTATTTGGCTAATGGCACGACTTTGGGTGCAGGTTTTTTTATACAACTGCCAAAGGGTTAGAGAAAGCAAAAGTAGAGTTCGTACAAGTTAGACAAAGCAAAAGTCTTTGGTCTGCAAATTCTCCATGCCAAAAGGTTGCGATAGAAGCTGACTATTTGTTTTTGCTGTGGCTGTCTTGAGTTTCTTCAGTTGTTGGGGAGTTCGTTGTTGGGCTGCTGTTTGCTGGGGTGTCGATTGCTGGGCCGGAGGTTGAGGTGCTTGAGTTGTGGTCTCCCTTTTTGCTTTTCTTATTTGGAGTGTTTGATGGTAGAGCAAGAAGTGCTTCTGAACGGTTAGTTGTTTCTGTGCTATTGTCAGCAGAGACAGTGTGCACGTTTAACTTTAATTGGCTGATTCTAGCATAGCTGTATACGTACAACGATGGTGAGATCAAAAGTAAATGGGGAATCTTTAATGTGCATAAAAGTGATCAATCAAGCAGAGCTAAGGGGGCTGTGGCAAATGGGATTTTAGTGAATTTTCTGCTTCGCATCCTTTATTTCTTTCTTCAAGGCTGAGGTTGAGGCTCGTTGAGACCTACATCCTCTGCTGGTCCACTAACTCGTTAACACTTTACAAGGAAAAAGTGAACAACAATCAGCCAATGAATACCCCTTTTCCTATTCGACTGCAATATATTCCATTTTTACAAAGACATACCAACAAAGGTTATGTACGTCTAGGAGGTAAATAGCAAATCATAGTAACATAAAAAGATTGAATAGTTGTGAATGATTTGCCATGGGAGTTACTGTAGTGCACAGTTGGGTTTTCGAAGGCTAGGTGGATGGGGAAGAAGAAAGAACTCAAACTAATACACACTGATGGATGTAGTGAATGTACAGAGCACCAACAATGTAGATGGTCGGAGAATGAAGGATGCCAAAAGCCACTTGTTTGATGGTGCTATTTAAAAAGAACTGTAAATGAGCTAGTAACGAATTAGAAGAAAGAAAAAATGGGATATTCATTTGGCATTTATCTATCAGTTGTATCTTAGGCAATTAACTGTTCCAGGACCATTGCTAATTTACGTTTACTTACACGAAAAAAGTCTGTGCAAACTTGTCAATCACAGCATGAACTCTCCGCTCTATTTTTGACTTATTGTGTGCGATATTGAGCATCTGATAATCATATCGCAACTGACATTAGACAAAACAATAAGTGATACCATACACAAGCCACAAGGTATAACAAAAAGATTTTAGGGTATCTGTTTTGGTGTACCTTTGCTTACTCGATGCATTTTGCCTTCACTATCAATGTACGCCAGAGCTGTTTGCCTATCAGTGGGGTTAAACGGAAGGAAGTGAACCTCTTGAATGCCAGCCCTTGCCTTATGTTCAGTACAAGTCATGCAAAGAAAATACAAAAGTTAAACATTAAGCGAAGAAATGGTCACCAAATAATCCAATGGAATAATTTTGGTGCATTGTTTTCAGCTACTGGAACATTATGTACTACAAAGTTCATACAATAATCGACATACCTCTTTCGGATCAGCCAATGTTCCTACAATAGCAGTGTCAATTGCATCTTTGTTTTCCACTCTGGAGGCTCTCGTAGCCATTAAAACTACGGTATCTGCATATACTCCTCTAGCAAAGACCTATGACAATACATCTAGGAAAAGGGTTGGAACAACTACTACACTGCACAATCTAGCAATTCAAACTGGAGCAAACAAACCCTCCAAAAAACAGAGCAAACAAACCCTCCAAAAAAACCAAAAAACACAACAAAAAAAAAAAAAACCCCAATAAGACTTTTGTCAACTGTCAGCTTGTTCAATGTCAGAGTTCTAGTTTTATCGCTGCAAAGCACATCCATGCCTGCCATTTCTTCAATTGCTGTCATTCTTTTCGTTATGGCCCCCTACAATGGGAAAAAAAGATGGCCTTACATACTAACACACTTAAACAGTGGGAGCCAATTGCCATTGTGACAGATAAAAACCGTAGGCATTGCAATGGGGATTCCTCCAATAAGAAGTACCTGCAAACTGTCAATTCCTGGACGGTAGTCCCGATGTTGAATTGGATACATTACAATGATCTAGAACATATAAAGAAAATCCCAATGACAGTCAAGACCTACCAAGCAAGAAAGAGAATTGGAGAATACAAAAATCAGTACCAAACTACAAAACTCCAAAAGGACGAGGAACGTAAAAATGAACAACCAACATTGGGGGCACTAAAATTGAATGCAAAGAATGAAGTAAATGTACTTAAGGAACAAGTTGGACAATTTCTACTTGTCATCCCTGTGGTACTTAACTTATTCTCTTTCTTTCCTGGTGACCATAGTTCATAACCTTTGCAAAAAATATTTATACTTGAATCTCCATACCTTCTGAAAGTGACCAACTTGGTTTGTGCTGTCCACAAGGTGAGCAGCCTAGCCAAAGAAGGTATGGACACCAGTGGCAATGACCACCACTTCAATCTCTCTCTGTTTGCAAGTGGAGCTCGAATAAACGCCATCCCCAGGGCTTTTTATCATGGAAAGGGACTCACCTGTCAGTACAGACTGCAAGGCCCAAATAGAGGTATTGCAGTAAGATAGCTTGACTTTTGGAAAACGAAAGCAACCTATTTCTTTTTTATTTTTTGAAAAGCTAAAGCAACCTATTTCAGTCAAAACAATAATAATAGCTCCAAAATTACCTGGTCTATTTTCAACGGGTCACCTTCAAAACAATAAAACCCTCCATGTGGAGTTTCAGGATTCCGATGCTTCACATGCACCCACCGGCGAAATGGAACACGGACAACCATGGTGCTGGATCACAAAACTTAGGATTAAGAATTCATTGAATTTCAAAAGATATAATGTATGTGTCACAAGGTTTCAGCAAATACCGATAAATTAATACTATATGGATTGGACAGTAGGTAAAGACCATAAGAGAAGATTGTCCTCTCGGTAAGGAAGAGGGGAAAAAGGTGTTGTCATCTATCTCAACCAGTTTCCCCAGGCGTTGGAAATCCAGATCGGCTCAGAGAATCACCAGCGCTATTTAGCCCTTCATTTCGCCAACAAAGAAGTAATCTTTGACGATTTTCCATTCCTTCCGTGCTTAGCCGCCTCTGACTTTGAGCTTGGTCCCTTTCCTTTCACAAGTTAACATACATCTAAATTATTTCTATATGGTTTATATTGACAATAACTGAACTACCAAAGAACCCAAAATAAGTGTACACACAAAGATTGCACACGAAGACAAAATCAGTCAAATAACAAGTGAAATAACAAGAAAGCAGAAGAACAAAATCAGTAAATCTATTGACACATGCAGGACACATGCAATAGGAATAGAATACAAAAAACAAAATCAATCACTTGCATGCATCAGAAACATCAACACGATATACGTACAAATACTCAAATTTTACCACCAAAGAACAAGAAATGAAACACATTGACGACAAAAATAGCTAAATCAATGAACGAAAGACAAATAATTCAAACTAATGTAAGCGAATCCGAAAAGTTGGTCCAAATTTCAACGCAGAAGACGATAGAAATCAGCAGAAGTAAGTACCTCAGCAGCAAGGTACTCAAGGATAGCAGAGAGATAGACCGGGGTTTCGGCGCCGACCCGCTCCGCGTACTTCCCAGCCTTGAGAAATCGGGTGATCCGATCCACGGGGAACTGCAAGCCCGCCTTGTGGGACCGGGACACGGACTTGGTCGCCTTGGGCTTCCCCCGCCCGCCCTTGGTCGTAGAACTCATCTCCTTCATTTACATGCAGAGAGATGAACAACAACAAGCAAACCCTAACCCTAATTTTGTGTTGTTTGTTGATCTTTTGAAGAAAGGTTGAGTTAATAGTCGGACCACAGCAACCTCAGAATCGAAAGAACAAATGCCAAAACCATAGCAAATCAAACGGCGAAGATCGGAGAAGCAGAAATTGTGAAAGTTGAGGGAACAGAAGAATGAAAGCAAGGCGCTCTCTCTTTCCTCTTGTGATGATGTAAACCGCTCCACCGAAATTCAGCTGTCCGCCTCTTGTGCCACGTAACCCACTAAGTGGCAAAAGTAAAATGACCATATATAACCCAACAAACCCAAAACTACCAGTCTACCACCCAAGAATAAGGGCTAAAATTGACAACCACAACCTAACAAAAGGAGGGCAAAATTGTCCATAGCAACCTTTCAAAAGCCAAGCGAAACCCCACCAAAACTGAATCTTATTTAAGGGGAGTAGGAAATACTCCTATGACAGTTTTCCCTTGGATTCCAGCTCTGCCGGGCATTGGACTATTGACACGTGACCCAAGTCCCCAAACCACTTCCTTCTATTTTTGGAGACTCAAAATAACTGTATACGTTGGTTGCAAGTTGAATCCCCCTGATGCATGAAATGTGGCCCTTCAACTGGTCAAGTGTTGAAGTGTTTCCTATGTTCCAGGGTCTTTCCCTGGTTTTGCTTATCCACCAACCATTTTCAGCTGCAGATGGCTCCTCTAGCTTCCATGTGGAGTTTTGACTCTCTCTCTCTGAGCAAAAGAAAAACAAGACGTCCATTCTTTTTCTTCTTTTTATCTCCATGTTTGGTTTTTCCAAGTTGTTCTATGATAATCTTTTCCTTATTCCACTACATAGTATATTTCAAACAGCCCATCTCACTTTGTCTGAGGCCATTTCTCTCTATGGGCGTCAATTAGCTTCTTCCCGCAGATATAATTTAAGTGTGTATTTATACTAGAAGATGTTGGGCATTAGATCCTTTATGATGGTGAAGAAGTTGGACGTGGTGGTGTTTGTGTTTGTGTGTGGTCTGTCCTTGGTATGAAGTATGTGACTTTGATAAAATAGGTTGCTTTTTTTTTTTTTTGGATCAAATAGGTTGCTCTTCATGTTGGTCCATCTTTTGCAACATTAAAATTCCACTTTGTAACTTTGTATTGATGTGCTTTTGCCCTCGATGGTCTTCTCTATTCTGTTTCGCATAGCGTTAAGGTGTCTTTTTACCACCCGCCACCCTTTAGTGTTGGCGTATAATTGTTGTTTTGTTGAGCTGAGTTGATATGCATTTTCCCTCCACTGCTCTCCTTTTTTTCCCTTTCCTTTCCTTGCCGAGTTGAGTCGAGTATAGCCTTTTGCCACCTCCTCTCATTTTGCTATCAAGGACCTCTATCCTCCGGTCACAATTCTGCTCCCATCGTTGCCAAACTGGTGCGGCCACTTAGTTATCAACAAGCATATTTCCTCCAGCCATATTTCTGCACCCACCTTTGCTGACCGATGTGACCCAATTACTGTCAAGGCCTCTTCAATCCGACCACAACCTGATGTGATTCTGTACCTGACTGACTGCAACCCTACGGACCTCTATACAGATTGCTGTGATTATGTTGTACAAACTCTTCCTCCCTACTTGTTGAGTTTGCAGGTGAAGTGTAAGACCACCTCCTTAATGAGTGATTATCAAAATCATGAATTAATGTACCAGATCAGGTGAAGATCATGGTATTTTAGACCGTTGGCATTTACCATACAAACTCCTAAATGCTTTTGTATGTCCATGACAGTCCTTTTGTGGTTTTCAATTTCACTTTTCCTTCATTTCTTGTTATTTTATTCTAGTTTATAATCCTAGTACTTGAGCTGTTTGAAGGGCTTTGTATTATAGTACCAATGAGTTTGCAGCTTTTGGCACTTGAGACCACAATTTGTTTTTTGTCATTGAAAAGGTAGTTTTAAGCCTTGTGGAAATAACCTCCAGAACATGTTCGAAAGTGTCCTTGTTGTTTCTTCGATAGTAGAGTGAGAACTATATTTTACACTTGGATCGTATTCACCCACAGGGACTCGGCTTGCTGACTCTTTCTGCTGTGCTTCCTTCTATCAGCTCTCTTTGGTTCCAAGAAATACTCTTCTTCTTCTCACTATATTTAGTAGCAGTTGCCCTAGGAGGCCACAAGCCCTGTGTTCTAGCTTTCGGAGCTGATCAGTTCGATGGGCAAGATTCCGAAGAGAGCAAATCGAAGAGCTCATTCTTCAATTGGTGGGCCCTTGGGGTGATTTCAGGTCCGACAGTAGCGTTGTTATTCTTGAACTACATTCAGGACAACCTTAGCTGGGGTCTTGGGTTTGGAATCCCATGCATTTCCATGGTGATTGCCCTGGTAGTATTCTTGATTGGAACTAGAACATATAGGTACACCATCAAAAGCCAGGAAAAGAACCCGTTCTTTAGAATCGGTAAGGTTTTCGCTAAAGCAGCTAGAAATTGGCAAGCTAGTTCTTCTGTGATACTTGTTGAAATGGAAGCTCAAGGAACGTTGCCTGATGAAAATTCTCAGCAATTCAGGTAAGAAAGTAACTCTTTGCACAACAAGAGATTTGGAATATAAAATGTCTACTTGCAATCAATCTTTTTCCTTGTATGATTATGAAGTTATTATGTTCTGCCTTGAAAACATTATGGAGTCATCAAGATAAGTCAGTGAATTTGAATTAACTTTTAGTGTTTTACTCGAAGGAGTCTGACTTACAATCAAGTACCATGTGTACGATGGGCTTATGACTAGTTTTTTTTGGATGTTGTCCCAAAAGTTTAAGCTGTTAGAAAATGAGCTGTCAAACTATCGTCCATGCTGTTTTTTTTTGTTTTATCAGCAAAAGAAGGATCATCTATCATTAATAATAATGATACAAAAAGAACCACTGTAGTAATACACCAGGGAGCGTTACGCATAGAGGACAAGCTCAACCAAATGGGAGCGTCATACAATGAGAACAAGCTCAACCTATATCACTATAGCTCACCTCACATTTTTTAAAAAAAAAAACCAGAAAACCAGAAAACCCTGTTAGCAAGGAGCCAACAGGACACCAAAAGGGCCAAAGGCCAGCATCTTAATATTAGGAAATAGAGAGAAGCATAATTGAACAGAACGATTTGAACCCACAAGCTCCCCAACTTAAGCACTCTGATATCATGTTAGATCACCAATTGTTCCAAGAGCTGAAGTTGATAGAAGATGGCAAATTGAATGTACTATGCTATCCAACATTGAACATACTCCTTCCCTGCACGATAGACAGCATAACTATCATTAAATGCTCCCGAGTATATTTTTATTATTGGGCCTTGCTGTGGTAGATCCTATATTGGAATCCATAAGTGGGTTTCATTGGTTTTGTTTGATGGTTCTTTGTGGTAATCCGTAAATAGCTTTCTGTATAGTTGCCGTTCTATGGTTTCACCCTGGACAATTGTATTTCTCTAGAATTCTCTCCGTATTAGTGATGGAAGAATTAGGCAAACTGATTGAAGCCATATTTCATTGCTGCTAAAGCATATACATTAGGTCAATCCTCCTTGAATGTACTGCTATTTTTGTTCTTTGGACAGGTTTCTTTACAAAGCCTTGCTTACTCCAGTCGGTTCCAAAGAAGAAGGAGGAGAGTGTAGGGTCGGTGATGTTGAGGATGCGAAGGCAATTCTGAGTCTGGTTCCAATTTGGGTTTCATGTTTGGTATATGCTATTATATACGCGCAGTGTTCAACTTTCTTTACCGAGCAAGGAGCTACTATGGACAGATCAATTTGGCCAGGCTTTGATATACCGCCTGCTTCCCTCCTGTTGTTTGTCACCTTTTCGATCATTTTCTTCATTCCCATCTACGACCGGTTGTTTGTGCCTTTTACAAGAGCTCTAACTGGAAAACCGTCCGGAATAACAACGCTTCAAAGAATTGGAATCGGATTGCTTATGTCTATTGTTGTTATGATTATTGCCGCTTTAGTCGAGACAAAAAGGCGTGAAACTGCTTTGGAATTCGGGCTCGTTGATAAGCCGGAGGAAACAGTTCCAATGAGTTTTTGGTGGTTGGTTCCTCAATATATATTGCTGGGAATCGCCGATGTGTTCACTTTAACTGGTTTGCAAGAACTTTTCTATGATCAGGTGCCAAACGAGTTGAGGAGCGCTGGTATCTCTCTCTACCTCAGTATAATTGGAGTAGGGAGTTTCTTGAGTAGCTTTCTCATCTTTATCATTGACGAAGCTACAGGCGGAGAGGACGGAGGCGGTTGGTTTTCGGATAACCTGAATCGTGCGCATCTTGATTACTTCTATTGGCTGCTTGCAGGACTTAGTACTGTGGCACTGGTATCGTATCTATACTTTACGAAAACGTATATTTACAGGCGAGGAAGTGTAAACATTCGTCGCAATTTTGGCAATTAAAACCAAGTGTAAAATGGGGGACTTGTTCGAGCAAAGTTTACATGTAATTGCAGATAACTTGTACAGATACGTGTTCACAACAGTTGGACTTTCTTCCTTTCTTCTATTCTCCGTGCTCTTCTTTTACCGCGTTCTATTGACACGATAAATTTTTCGTTGTTGAAATCTTTGAATTTGCGTATTTCGTGTGTGAATACTTTCATGAGTGATGGAAGTTAGGTGAATGAGATTTTAGAAGACTTGGAATGAGCAATTTCGGCATGTTCACGTAAGAAGGAAACGCAGGCGAGTTCGGAGGAATGGGAATGCTCAATCTCAGGTGTAAATTTACTGGTTGTCACGACCGGTCAGTACTAGGCCGGTGGTCGGATTAATGTGTCCGTCGGATGAGTTCTAATCCCATCCGAGACCTCTGTAACTCCAGTCTAAAGATGGTAAGGCAGCGAAAATGTTGTCAAAGCCTGAAAGATATTACAGTACAAGATTATAACATAAGGTGTTCCTTTAAAATCTGCAATAATAGTTGGCAATACATCGGCTCAATGTTCTCTGTACCCGGTTCTTGGTGTATCCACGTGCCAAGTGAATTGCAATCGCAAGATTGTGTAGGTAAAGAGGACCTCTCACGTACCATATTTACTTTACTTTGGCCAGTACGTGCAACGTCAAGTCTTGCTCTATTCGATGTTACCGGTAGGAAGTATTTTAAAAAAAATGGCGTATTGGGGTTTAAAAATGGTTTGAGAGGTGGTCAAAATGATATAATTCTGTGTGTTTTTGGAGTACACATTATCAATTATTGTTTCAATTATTTAAGATGGAGACATGAGTACTGTATAATAATTATTGAAGTTCTTCGGTATCTGTGAACTAAAATACTTAAGGGGGGGTAAATATAGCAGGAGTATTTATTTAAATAAAAATACTTAAACCATTAAACTAAACCTTGATTAATGACGAAGGTAACATTATATACATACACAGACAGGGAAAAAATTTCAGTGCCTAGTGTCCGCTTGGTGCATCCGAGCTGTCCAATACACTTTTAGACGGCTCGGATTTGGAGAGAGAAAATGGAGAGAGAAAGTGTTGGGGTGAGAGGAAAGAGAGTGTTTCAATCTGAACCATCCAAAAGTGTATTAGACGATTCGAATATACCGAGCGGATACTACATGGATATACCCACCCAGCATCGAAAAATTTCTCCACAGACAGACTCGCGCATAGCACACGCAGACGTGTACCAGCACACATGCACACAACATACCAGCACACCACCACACACGCATAGCGCACGCAGTGCAGAGAGAGAGAGAGAGAGAGAGAGAGAGGAACAGAGGGTAGTCCAAATAGTCATGTGCTCTGCTCCCTTGATGAGGGTGAGGTTTTGGATTCGACCGATCGACTCTCAGATCCCATTCCCTACCTTTAGATTATATTTTAAAGATTCACAGGTAAACTTAATTTAACAATGTAAATTCAACGTTAAAGAGTTTAGGGTTTAACACCTTCCCAACTATAAGCATAGACTTTTTAGAAATTCAACGTTAACTTATTTTTAACTTATATATTAAAAATTCGGGTCAATTTTTTTGAATGAACCGTTCTTCTCGACTAGAAGAATTAAAAAAGTATAACAACATAGACCGAAGTTTGGGTTAAAAAAAAAAAGACGAAATTTGAAAAACTTCATTGAAGACAAAAAAAACAGTCATTAGTGTCTTTAACGTCGTCTAATATGAATTTTTTTCAACTTTGTTGTATGTTTATATGCTCTTCTTATTTTGTTCGTCGAGACGAATGATATAATGTAAAAATTGTGACGACGAAAAACTAAAAACATTTAACATTAACAAAATTTAATTTAGTCCAAAGGGACATGACAAGTAGAGAGATATAAACACAAATAGTCAAAGGAATAGACGTGATGTTAGAGCATCTCCAATCCATGCTCTATTTCTTCATTTGAGAGTATGAAATTCCTCCAACCCATCCTCTCAAGCCTCCTCTATTTGAGAGGATGGGATTTTGATTCTCCATATTTAGAGGATGGGAGAAAATATAGAGATTCCCTCTATAACACTATTCACCTTTTAAAATGGCATTTGTATCCTTAGAGCATCTCCAATCCATGTTCTATTTCTCCATTTGAGAGTATGGAACTCCTCCAACCCATCCTCTCAAACCTCCTCTATTTTAGAGGGAAAAATAGAGGGTTTGTGGTTGGAGTAAATAGGAATAGTAATTTCCTCTAAAATCACTTTATGAATAAAATAGAGTATTTTGATACTCTCAAATAGAGTATTGGATTGGAGATGCTCTAACAAGGGTAAAGATAAGGAAATTGCTTCCCCCCCCCGACCCACCCCTCCTTTCCCAAACTACCCCCGGCCGCCCCCCCTCTCTCTCTCCCCCCTTAAATTGGACCCGCCCCACTCACACTAAACGGCACCGTTTTGGTTAAATAAAAATTCATAACCACCAATTTGCAATCCTATGGAGCAGAAACGTGATTATGAGAGCTTTAGAAACAAAATTTGATTATGTCTCTTTAGAATAATATGATCAGAATAGTAAGATCTTCACACCCGTTCAAACGGATTAAAAATTGGACCACTTAATTTTTTAACTATTCGCTTTTTCAAAAAAAAAGGGTTTCAAAAAATTAGTGCTCAAATTTTCACTCTGTTTAAATCGGTGCAAAGATATTTTTTTTAGGAAAATAGTTTAGTAAAAAAATTTTGAAAATAGTTTTTTTTTTTGTTGAAAAACTGTTAGAAACCGGGTCCCCTTAAATTACTCCCACTTTTAAATTTCTTTATTTATTTAATTACTTTTATCTTATTTATTTAATTTCTATAAATACACTCTTTCTATATTAAAAAATATAATTCAAGAATTAAGCGCTCCAATTTTCAGTTCCGTTTTATTTCCTTTTATTTCTATCCAGTTTGAAATCTTTTTTTCTTTTTTTTTTTAGCTTTATTTCCTTTTATTTCTATCCATTTTGAAATCTTTTTTTTTTTCTCTTTTTTTCTTTTCAGTTTGAAATTTTTTCCTCTTTGATCAGTCTTGAACGGAGAAGACGCGTGAACCCAAGAGAAAAACAAAACTCATTTCGAAACCCAAATTACAACGATTCATATTTATCCTCTTGTTTGTCCTCTTATTTATCTGTATTTCACTCATACAAATTTTACGCTAACTCCCTGAGGTTTTGGTTGCGCAGCAGATGAAGTGAAACTTTACTCTGATAAAGACATTTGTCCGAATACAAACAAACGATATTAGTAATTTGCAAAGAAAATGGTGATATTTTTTTTGATGAAAGAAGATGGTGATTTGAGTTGGTCGTTCTTCCAAATTTTGAAGTCTTATTTGATATGGACTTGGAAAAATCAGAAAGAGAAATTTGAAGTTCTACAGAAACATACACTCTACTAGTAGGAAAAATTATTCGGTTGCTCGGTTGCCTAGACCACTGACCACTTCTTCTTCTTTTTTAATAATCGGATTGAGTTAACCCAAAAAAAAACAGAAGGGAGGTAAATGGGAAAAGAAACAAATAAAGAAAATAATTGAAAATAAAAAAAAGAAAAAAATTTCAAATTGAAAAGAAAGAAAAAGAAATAAAGAGAAAAAAAAGAAAAAAAAATCAAACTGAATAGAAATAAAAGGAAATAAAGCGGTCAAAAAAAATAACAAACAAACGGGAAAGAAATAAAGAAAAGGGGAGAAAAAAAAAGGCAAATTGGAAAAGACTTTCTTTTTCTCTCAAAACTATATATTTTTGTGGTAGTTTAAACTGTATAAAGAGGTTGGAAAATTAAGTGTTCCAAAATTCAATCCGTTTGAACAGGTGGAAAGATTTTAGTTTTCTGATCATTTTATTCTAAATGGTCATAATTAAATTTTGACTGTAGGGCTCTCGTTGATTAATCCTAAGAAAGTCGTAGAATCAAATATCTCGTAGGGTTAATCAACGAGAGCCCTACAGTCAAAATTTAATTATAACCATTTAGAATAAAATGATCAGAAAACTAAAATCTTTCCACCCGTTCAAACGGATTAAATTTTGGAATACTTAATTTTCCAACCTCTTTATACAGTTTAAACTACCACAAAAATATATAGTTTTTCCATTTTCCATTATAGGATTAATCAACGAGAGCCCTACAGTCAAAATTTAATTATGACCATTTAGAATAAAATGATCAGAAAACTAAAATCTTTCCACCCGTTCAAACGGATTGAATTTTGGAACACTTAATTTTCCAACCTCTTTATACAGTTTAAATTACCACAAAAATATATAGTTTTTCCATTTTCCATTATTTCACCATCAATATTAGGCTCGTTTGATAGGTTTCAAAAATATAAAATTTATTTTAAAACAATACGTCAAGAAAAAGTTATTACCATTTAAAATTTTACGGAGTATAACAAAAAAATAAAATGAGAGAGAGAGAGGGGAGTGGGAGCAGGGGGTGGGGGGGGGAAAGCAGCTCTCAGAGATAAAGACAAAAAGTTTGATTGAAGAGGTGGGAAAGATGTAAATAATTTATAGATGAGTTATATTCATCAGTCCTAAGATTCCTCCAAGGTATATATAAAGACAAAAAAGGTTGATTGAAGAGGTTGGGAAGAGATAAATGCAAATAGTACAGGGAATAATTCAAAAAGGTTTGGGAATGGACAGTTCTTGGTGGCTACCACGTGGTGCTTATAGATTATTAGATTTTTATCTCAAAATGGCACATTTTTTTATCCTAAGGCTCCGTTTCGGAAATCTTCTTAAAAAATAAGTACTTATTTCCTTCACTTCTCATTCAAAAATAATCCACCCTTCTTATTTTTCCCAAACAAAAAGTTTCTTTCACATTTTCAAACTCAAAAATAATGTAAATGAAAAAAAAAATTAATTTTTTTTCCACCGTATTAAAGATCTCAATGAGATCTATCAAACAAGATCCATTGTGATAGGAAAATTATTTGAGTAAACACATGATTTTTGAGCTTGAAGTTGCCTTTACAAAAAGAAGACTGTTTTTACCAATATGGGGGCCGGCGGAGGGAAATCGGTCCGGCGGCCGTGCCGGGCCGTCTCCGGCCACCGGACGGCCGATCCGAGCCGTCCAAAAATTCTAAAAAAAAAAACCAAGGGGGTCCACGCGAGAATCAACGGCATCCGAGGTGTGTAGGGTGCTTGATCCGAGCACCCCTTTTCCGTGTACATATAAAGTTTCATATGTACACGGAAAAGGGGTGCTCGGATCAAGCACCCTACACACCTCGGATGCCGTTGATTCCCGCGCTGACCCCCTTGGGTTTTTTTTTTTAGAATTTTTGGACGGCTCGGATCGGCCGTCTGGTGGCCGGAGACGGCCCGGCACGGCCGCTGGACCGATTTCCCTCCGCCGACCCTCATGGAACCTATATAAATTCTTCCAAGCCTTCTTATTTTTCAGGAACTCCCCTTCTTATTGGACAAAAAAGAAGAGCTTATTCCCGTTCTGGAACGGAGCCTAAATCTTACTACAAATTTTTCTATTTTCATCTTTTTAATTTGTACAAGTCACCAGCATACAGGTATAAATAGAACCAGCAAGACTATCCCTACCGCTCAACATTTACAGCCTAACATCTCACCGTTCGTCTCAGCAATCAATGATCCGGGTTTTGAAAAAAATAATTCAGGAAAGAGTTTAACTCTTTTCTGTAAGAGTTTTTTAAAATCCGAACCATCCAGAACACTTTTAGACGATAGGATAGTGATAATGCCAAAACTATTTTTTTTGTGCCAAAACTTTAGCGCACAAAAGACTTGCACTATGTGCAATGTACAAAACTTTCATGCATTAAAATTTCGACACCAACAAAAACAATTTTGGCATTATCACTTCCCTAAAATTAAGAGCGAAGTTGAGTGGTGCGGTAGAAATTTTTGGAAAGTGGGAGTTATTTGACAGCTTGGCGTTATATGGTAGTTTCATTTACAAGTGTTACCCACTTTGATTTACCAAAAAAAGTGATACCCACTTGGCCCACTTCTATGGAGTGTCACCTCATATATTATCTGGCAAACGATTCAATTATTTAATTTGTGTTTGAATTTAAGAGTTTTGGAGACTTCCAAAAATACAACGTTAAATTGCTTTAACATGTACTCCATCATTATCTTGTCGTCAATTTTTCTACTAGAAAATATCTTATTCTTTTTTTATCTGCTGTTAGAAAATATCTCTATACTCACAAAAATCATAATTGTGCATCGGATAAATTTTCTACTAGAAAATATCTTCTTCTTCTTTTATCTGCTATTAGAAAATATCTCATATTCATAAAAATCATAATTGTTCATCGGATAATGCTATGGTGTTCCCTACCTAAAAGGTTAGAAAGATTGACATATGCTATACTACTTAAATTCAAATAGTTTGGGAATAATTCAAATGGTTTAGGAAATTGACGTGATGTTAACAATACTGCTACATCGTAAGGATACCGCATTAAGACTAATAATCAGAGAGAAGATTTATCGAGGACCATATATAGAAATAGGGATTGGTTCTTGAGACCCAAACCGAACACAATCATTAGACATTGAGATCAAGGAGTAGTTTAAAAAATTTCCCTAAAGATAAAAAGGTAGATTGAAGAGGGGGTTGGTCAGAAAGATAATAGTTTAGGCCTTAGGGATAAGACGTGTTTGTTAAAGATAAGTACTCTCCTCCGTATGAAACAATCAACAAGTTGGATTGATGAAAACTTTTTACGTGGATATAATTTCACATCTTGTGTTTCTTATTCATTTATCATCACATCGTGGATAAACGTGGATTTGTCCTAAGATTTTTGGGATTTTTTTGGTATCGCTATTCAATTTTTTCTCACGTGATATGATAAACGTAGATTTGTCCTAAGATTTTTGGGATTTTTTGGGTTTTACTATTCAATTTTTCTCACGTTTGTTAGTTTTGCACCTAAATTTTGTGGATTATTGATTCATCTCGAAGAAATAAATACTTCCTCCGTCCCATTTTCGTTTTTCGTACCGTTCTTTCAACGCTTATATTTTCCAATCTACAATGTTTTTCATAATTTTAAAAATTTTGTATTATAGATCTAATCGAGAACTATCAAACAAGACCCATATTGCATATTTTTGGAGATTCATATCGAAAGATATAAGCGTTGAAAGAACGGCAAAAAAAACGAAAATGGACAACTAAAATGGGACGGAGGGAATATGAGTTTTTGGACTATATCATGGATATTTTTAAAAATATTTGGATAAAATTTATAAATTTTTATTTTTTCGAGACGAATCAGTAATTCATAAAATTTAGGCGCAAAACTAAAAAAAGGCAGAAATTTTTGGGAAAAAAGGAACAGAAAACAAGAAAAGCCCAAAATTCTTAGCCGAACTCTGTCAGTAGTACAAATACTCTTCCTTCCTTCCGATCTTAAACTCTCACTGAACTGTAAGGAAGGATCGAGTGACCGACGCACTCGACTCGATATGACCAACTCTACGGCGATCGATGTGCCGGAAACCGAGTCGTCGCCGCTGTTGGACGTCGTGGGCGACGGCGTAGTCGACTACAAAGGCCGCCCTGCCAACCGCTTCAACTCCGGCGGCTGGACCTCCGCACTTTTCCTCATAGGTATGTACTATCTATACAATTTCATAGAGCAAATACTATAAAGAGGGACAGAGCAGTAGAGCGCATTGAAAAGAACAAACACGAAGAAGTTATCCATCTATTTGGAATTTCAAGAAACAACAAACACGAAATTAACCCTCTGTTTGGAATTTGTGTGGGAATTTATAGAAAATAGAGGGAAGAGAAGAGAAAATAGTTTAAAGAAGAAAATTAGCGGGAAATAAAATTATTACTGTTCTTAAAACTCTATTTTACTAACTATTTTATCGAACCAAACAAAAGAATGGAGAATTTTTTTAGATTTTCTCTTTCTTTTTGCGATGTTCTGAACAAAGCCTTGAACCAAGCAAGGGAAACTCAAGGATTAAGCGCGAAATGGCCAACGTCGCGACTTGGGAATTTTTGAATTTGTCTGTTCAAAAAATAAACGTGAAAAAGGGATCTTGAGGCTTGGCTCAAGGAATAATGATTTCAATTCTGATAACATACTAAGACCGGAATTAATAATTATCAAATGATTTTTTTGATCCAAGATCAGTTTTTCGATTACGTATATTGAGTTTTCTGAATCTAAATCTACCTTCGTATGGTCGATCCCAATTGATTGTAACTTGGGTTTCGGTTTGTTTTTTGTTTTTGTTTGGTTTGGTCAGTAGTACAAGGTTATTTGGAATTTTTGTGTAGGTGTGGAATTGGCGGAGAGGTTTACGCATACCGGGATAAGTTCCAACCTTATCACATACCTAACGGGGTCAATGGGTCTGTCGAAGGCCACGGCGGCGGAGAATGTGAATACTTGGGGCGGTGTGGCCACAATGTTGCCGCTGTTGGGAGCATTCATAGCCGATTCGTATCTGGGTCGATACCAAACGATTTTGATTTCTTCTCTGCTCTACGTCCTGGTTAGTTTACTCGGTCCTTGTTTTCGTAACTTCGTGTACATGATAGATATTAGTTAGTTTAGTAGACAATTAGAATTTAAACATGTATGAAGCTCAATACTTTTTAAGGGCAGCATCTCAATTTTGACACTTCTCGCTCATTTTTATTGTCAGATTTTGAGGAGTTAATAAAAGCCTTTATACACTACCTTGATATATTAGGATCACAGCTATCTGTCAATATCCATTTGTAGAGAGAGAGCCGAATTGGGGAAGGGTGGTTTGTCCTTTACTTGTTTTGTGGCAGGATCTAGTAGGAGACAGAAGAAATGATGTACTAATGCAAGGCATACTTCAACTAACACCACAAAAAGAACCTTAAAATTTCGAATGCACCATTTTTGCATTCTCTAACTAGCAGACCTTTTTTACACACAATGTTGGGTCCCATTCTTATCATCTGTTGTCATATTACACACCCTAAACAAATACATTTTCTACAGAGTTAAATGGAATCCTTACCTTTACATTTTACTCAAGTTTGAGTGGTGAGTAAAAACTTCATTTGTATAAACCATTCTGTTGAACAAACTCAAATGTAAGCTTCAATAATGGCATAATTATAGATTTGAGAGGGAGAAAATAACATTTTGAGATTTGATAAAAAGTTGAGAAAACTCTAAATTTGATTCAAGCATTGGAGTGAGTTCTAGGGAGTTTAAAAAAAGAGAGATTGAGGGCTAGAGATACTTGTACAGGACCACCAGCCTTTACTTGTACTTTTACTCCGTTTTTGAGTAAAAATCTAAGTAAAACTTCGTTTGATGTGGAACACTTCAATGGACATATCTAAATCTAAGCAGAACTTCTAGTAAAAGCTTCATTAATAGCATATCTTTGATGGAGAGAAAATAGCTTTTTGAAATTTGAATAAAAAATTGAGCCTCTCTTTGTTTGAGGGAAAATTTGAGTAAAACTTTTTTTCATTTTGGTTGAGTCAAAGAGTGGAGTGAGTTTTATATGAATCTCTTAATTTGAGTAAACTTAGGTTTGAGTTGGACTTAATTTATGCACCACTTTTTCCGAGATGGACTTAATAACTGTTGAGGCCTCTTTAATCCGGCACACCCTGGTGTGATCCTGTCCCTAGCCAACGCTCCCGACCTATTCACTATATCTTGCGACTATGTTGTCCAAACTCTTCCTCTCTTGACTCCCAAGTTTGCAGGAAGTGTGAAACCACCTCCTGAATGAGCTGTGATTGTCATGATCATATATTAGTTTAAAAAATCTGGTAGATACCATAGGATCTTAGACCTTTATTATATTGCACACAGTCAAAATAAATGCTTCTGTATCCACCTGATTATATAGTGGCTTTCATGTAATGGTTTCTCTCATGGAATGTAATTCAATTCTCTGTATTCAGTAATTCTACCACATGATAATACCAAAATGTTCTTTATATCCTTTGAAGCCATATATGCTACATCATCACTAGCTTCTTAGTGAAGTTTGCTAGTGGAGGTACTAGAGACCTGGGATTGAATGGCACGTTGTTTCTGTGTGTGTATGAGGGAGAGGAGGAGAGAGAGACCTAATTAAAAGTTGAAAACTTGGATTTTAAGGTGAAGGCTTAAATTCAGAATAAAGATTGTGGTGTTCCATTTTATTAACATTGTGGTAGCCTATATAGTACTAGGCCTAATATCATTAGTAGACTCTTTTGATGGTGAGAGTAAAAATGGAGTCCGGAGTGTCCTGACTTGTGATTGCCTGATATTTCTTGCTTGTTTATATTGAGATTTGAGTCTACTAAATTCGTCTAGCGTCTTTTAATCATTCAAGATGTGAGGAGAAGGGAAACTTGTATGTTGCACATTAAGTTCAGGACGGTTGATGTGGTTTTCATTTATACTTTTTCATTCATTTGTTGTTATTTTATTCAGTTTACAACACCACTTGAGCTGTTTGAAGAAACATTCCATTCTGGAACATGTTTCACCGTTGATCGTTCAAATTGACAGGCCTTATCTTATCATACCAATGAGTTTACAGCCTTAGGCACTTGAAACCACAATTTGGTTTTTTGTCGATGGAAAATGTATTTCTTAGAATTTTGGGGATGGCCTCCAGATCATGTTTTGAAGTGTCCTTGTATAGTTTACATATTCTTTCATAGTAGAGTGTGAATTGTAGTTATATTTGGATCGTATTCAAGCGCAGGGACTCGGCTTGATGACTCTTTCTGCTGTGCTTCTTTCTCTCAGCTCTTCTGACAGTAAAAATGGTGCAGAAATCATGTCATCTTCCCCTTCTCAGTTCCAAGTAATATTCTTCTTCGTCTCACTCTATTTAGTAGCAATTGCCCTAGGAGGCCACAAGCCCTGTCTTCAAGCTTTTGGAGCTGACCAGTTCGATGGACAAGATCCAAAAGAGAGCAAAGCGAAAAGCTCATTCTTCAATTGGTGGTATCTTGGTTTGGTTACAGGTCCAACAGCAGCATTGTTATTCTTGAACTACATTCAGGACAACCTTAGCTGGGGTCTTGGGTTTGGAATCCCATGCATTTCCATGATGATTGCGCTGGTGGTATTCTTGATGGGAACTAGAACATATAGGTATGCCATCATTTGCCGTGAAAACAACCCGTTCTTTAGAATCGGTAAGGTTTTTTCTAGAACCGCTAGAAATTGGCGAGCTAGTTCTTCATTGATACTTGTTGAAATGGAAGCTCAAGGAACCCTGCCTGACAAAAATTCTCAGCAATTCAGGTAAGAAAGTAACTTTCCTCACCAAATCTTTGTTCTTGTATGATTTTGAAGTTACAATAGACGTGCATGTTCGTCTTAATGTAAGTACATAGAGAGAGACATAGTACAAAATGATAGATTGAACCCAAGAGCTCTGCTCTCCCAACTTGAGGTCTTATATTATGTTAGTCTTTGATCATCAATTATTCTAAAAGCTTGAGTGCATGGCAAAAAAAATGAATGCTAACCTATCCAACATTGAACTTACAGGCATTGTGGGAACTGGGAATCCATAAATGAGTTTCATTGGTTACCTTAGATGTCTTTCTTTGGTTTAGTTTGCTGGAATCCGTAGGTAGCTTTTTTTATATGGTTGTCGTTTGATGGCTTCACCCAGGATGATGTTCTTTTCTCTAGAAGTGTCTTCATGTTAGTGATGGAAGAAATAGGCAAACAGATTAAAGAGTTATTTCATTGCTGCTGAAACATCTGTATGC
Organism: Rhododendron henanense subsp. lingbaoense; assembly: GCA_020567845.1. Classification (NCBI taxonomy): domain Eukaryota; kingdom Viridiplantae; phylum Streptophyta; class Magnoliopsida; order Ericales; family Ericaceae; genus Rhododendron; species Rhododendron henanense. The sequence goes on from CM036324.1 coordinate 32,036,412, forward strand.
TTGCTTCACTAGGTCAAACCTCCTTTAGTAATATACTTTTTTTGTCTTTCGGACAGGTTTCTCTACAAATCTTTGCTTACACCGGTTGGCTCAGAGGATGACGGGGGTGCGTGTAGGATCAGTGATGTTGAGGATGCAAAGAAAATTCTAAGGCTGGTTCCAATATGGTTTTCGTGTTTATTCTATGCTATTATATTTGCTCAGTCATCCACTTTCTTTACCGAGCAAGGAAGTACTCTGGACAGAACAATTTGGACAGGCTTGGAGATACCGTCTGCTTCCCTCAAGTTGTTTATGACCTTTACCGTCATGCTCTTTGTTCCCATCTACGACCGGGTTTTTGTTCCCCTCACAAGAGCTCTAACTGGAAAACCCTCCGGAATAACAATGCTTTGGAGAATTGGAATAGGAATGTTTGTATCCATACTTTGTATGATTACTGCTGCTTTAGTTGAGATAAAAAGGCTTGCAACTGCTTTGGAGTACGGGCTTGTTGATGACCCAGATGAAACCATTCCAATGAGTTTCTGGTGGTTGGTTCCTCAGTATGTGTTGCTTGGGATCGCCGATGTGTTCACTTTAATTGGTTTGCAAGAGTTTTTCTATGATCAGGTGCCAAACGAGTTGAGGAGCGCAGGTATCTCTCTTTACCTCAGTATAATTGGAATAGGGAGTTTCTTGAGTAGCTTTCTCATCTTTATCATCGACGAAACTACTGGCGGAGAGGACGGAGGCGGTTGGTTTTCGGATAATTTGAATCGTGCACATCTTGATTACTTCTATTGGCTGCTTGGTGGACTTAGTACTGTTGGACTGATTTCCTTTTCATTCTCTGCAAAATCTTACATTTATTAGTGAGGAGGTTTAGATAGTCATGGCGATTATGGTAAATAAAATAAATTGTAGTAGATGGGACTTTATTTTCAGCAAAGTTAGCCTTTTTTCTTCTTTTCTTTTTTTGTCCTTGCTCTTGGACCTGGAATGAGAAATTTTGGCATGTTTGTGAAACAAGGAAAACAGGGCATGTTCAAAGGAATGAAAATGCTCAATCTTGGTCTCCAGATATTAGTTGAGGTGCGTGTGATCTGGACCGGACACCTGAGTAAATGAAATTGTAAGGAAAAATTATAGTGCATGTGCATAGTGATACAATAGTATTATACTCAGTACTTAGTAACCTCCTTTATTTTAAGACTTTAACATCTATTATTGGCTAGTAGGTCCCCCTAATGTTAGGGTTTAGGGTGTTGGAGAAATAATAAGTAGATTCTTGTGTTGGATATAGTATTTGGTTTTATTTTATTTTTTGGCATAAGAAATCAAGTTGATTCAAAGATGAGGGAACAGTTGGACTCCATTTTCCTGAATTTCCTCTCAAGCTAAAGTATAGTACCGCGAATAAATACTAAACTGTTTTGTTTTGTTTTGGGTTCGAGTTGTGTTCAATTTGACTCATTAAAATTTTAGTTCGTCTGGTAAACAAGTCAAACTCCTTGTTAAGTATTCAGATAAATCTTCAACTAATTACTCGACTCACTAAAAGCTTGCGTAAACGCATTTTTAGAGCTCGTTGTCTTCGTACCAAAACTTGCACTTTTTGCTACTCGATAGACTCGTTGGACTCAATATTTATCAAGCACCATAGGCATCTCTCCTCATCGATCATACCCAACATTTGAGACACACCAAATGCCATCAAATACTTCCATCTAGCATTATTCGATCACAGCCAAACCAACTGCTGTTGCACAATGGAACATCTTTTGCTGTCAAGGGGACCCTCCCATTTTCATTTGGGCTCTTCAATTTGGAGTAATTTTTTAATTGACAAAACTCCAAATAAATAATATTCGACCTTATGGGACTATTTACATGTCCACCCACAGAGAAACTTTTCGGTGCCGGGTGGGTGTATCCCATGTGGTGCCCGTTCGGCACATCCGGGCCGTCCAATGCACTTTTGGACGGCCCAAATTGAAACCCTCTTCTCTCCTCTCGCCCCACCACTTTCTCTCTCCCTTTTCTCTTTCCAAATTTGAGCCGTCCAAAACCGCAATGGACGACCCGAATGTGCCGAGCAGGCACCACGTTGGATTCACCCACCCGACACTGAAAAATTCTTCGTATCCGCATATATATGTGCATGATGTAGCTTGTGCATACACGATTAGTTTGTGGGGTTTTGCCAGCACATTTTCCACTTCCATGCAAGTTCCAAATCCACAATAGCAAATTAATTAAGGTGTCTAATGTCATTAGCAAGTTTTCTAGAAGTATTTAATTTGTTTAGTCTTACAAGATCACGAAAATGATCTATTCTTTGACTTTGAAGAAACACGAACATCCTTAACTGCCATATGCATACCAAAAGTTAAAGGGACGTTATAAGACCAGAAAGTTAATTTGTGTGCACAATACCGAATCCATACGTGTTTCAAATTGTCTGACTTCCTCGTATGCTGATGTCACCTCACGCTTTATGTGTTCCCGGTGACATCGCTATGAGTCCGTTCGCTCCCTCCTTTCAATAAGCCATCTGTTCCGCTACTCTCGGGCCTAACAACTAGTTAGTCTCTTCGCTCGCTATAGAAAAAGAACTAGAGCCAATACTGCTATTCGGCCGGCCGGAGAGACTTTCGTTGTTGCAATGTCCCTTTACCGGTGAGGCGCGAGACGGGGTATTCTGATCTGCCTTCGGCGGTCTTCTCAAACGGTGAAGCCTTAGGTCCCACCCGGAAAAAGAAAGCCGGCTAACTCGAAACTCGAATGACGTAAGTGAGCAATGAACCTTCTGGTCCGTATCTAGTTTTCTAAGACTAGATGCACAAAGTTCGATCAAGACACTATATTGCGGGAATCGTAAACAAGAGATATCTCCCTTAGTCGACAGATTGAATGATTGCATGTGAATCCTACCAAATAATAAAGCTTTACATGCATTGAACGATTTCAAGCATATCTTATAATTTTATATTGTACGTACTGGTAAATCTCAACAATTACATTGACACACATTCTAAGAGAGGGAGAGAGAGAGGCCCTCTATGTGCTGGTTCTTGCTGGAACATGTCTTGAGTAGTTTTATTCATATCATACACAATGGTTTTGAAGGATTCGGGGGTGCTGTAGTGCACCCCCGTGTAGTGCACGTGTAGGGCGATAATTATGAATTATGACTGGTAATAAATGATTCTTACCGGTCATAATTAAAAATCATATCTCAACCATTCATTGTCAAGATCGATGGCCCGTGTGTGTCCTACAGGGTGCCTTGCAGGGCTTTGCACTACAGGATTTCCTAATCCTGGTTTTGAATCCTTATAAAAATGTGGTAGTGGTTAGCCGGCCAATTCAAGTTCCACTCGTTCATACCCTTTTCCCTAGAGAGAATGATCCAGAATCCTGATTGTCAAATCCTCCTAGGAACTCATGTTAAACTTTTCTTTCCATATTCAGTGTTCCTTAATTCCTTTTACTAAACTAACATACATATGCTGTAATAAAATACTGAAAAAAACACACAGAATATTGAAAAATAGAGGACCAAACAAATCTCCTCCTACTAGATAGTTATATATGCACATAACCATACATGCACATCACCGGGGCCCAACGACTATATAGCTGCACGTAGGTGCATTGAGTCTGTACGTGGGGCTTGTACTTGGTTCGTTCATGTGGATCTGTCGTCTCGTTACTTCTCTCTGATTTTTTGTTTTTATTGTTATTTCCCATGCACGTGCCCTAGAAAAAATTGATACCTAATTGATGGGTTGGGTAGTGTTTGAGGGAGTACTAGTTTGGTTGGATTGAGAACGAGAGAAAGGGAAGCTGTAGCTCGGAATCGCCTTTAACAAGAAAGCACTTAAACCAATCCCTAGGAATTGTTTAAAGATTTACTCCCTCTCAAATCTCATATTTGAAAGCTCTTATACTATGTCATAACCTCTTGTGGGTCAGTTCATATAGGGGTTTCTCCTGATTTCAATGGGAACCCAACATGACTGGACGATAGTATTAGTCTCCCAAAAATTGTATAGCTGCATGTTCACAAATTAGTATTGAAACCTTGAGGGGTTTTTTTCCCCTTAAAAAAAAGAAGAAGAAATCGCCTAAACCATAGGAGAATCATATTATTCCGAAAAGATTAGTTAATATTATACTACTAATCCTTCAACTGTTAATAGGAGAATTTAGTGGATATCTGAGTTGCTGCACCAACAAGAAACATTAAATTAATAAAATGATTCAATCATAGTTCTCCATAATTAATCTCTTTGATTCAATATTACTATTGTATCTAAAACAAATACTAACGACCGGCGTTGATTAGTCATAGGCCGATCAAAATTCCTCCCTTGTTACGTTTTTTTTTAATAACTCAGGTGTTCGGGTCAGCTTACTCACACGTCAACTAATTTTGGGGGACCAATTCCTCCGCCCACTAGCAGGGTTCCCAATTAAAATCAGAGCAAAACTTTGTATAGACTAGCCCAAAGGAGGTGATAAGACTTAAAAGGTTTTGAACCTGAGACCTTAGGAGAAAACAAATTTCAAAGTTGCAGGTCTTGACGATTAGGGAAACCCTTTGGGGTTACCTCTCTTATTATGTTGATACACTAAATAAATAAATACTACCTTCTTATTGGCAAATAATGAGAGGTATATCTGGCACATCAGAAGCCTAAGATTAAAGTTGACAATACCAGTAATATGGGAAAACCATTCAGCTTCCAGTTGGATCCCCTTTCATGTTTGTTTCCTGGCCAAGAAATTTTCCAGAAAGAAAAAAAAAAACTACAAGAAGATGTAAACTTTATTCCAAAACTACAATATGGTACAACTAGCTAGCTATATGCATGAATTTAATACATTTCACATCTGTATGTATATCGTCTATACACACGGGCACATACACTCGTGAAACCCATTTTCAGTAGCGCTAGCTACTGCTAACATCAGCAAGAGCGATTGATGTTGACACGAAATAAGTTAATTTGAAGCTTCATCTGTTGTTAAAGTCAACATTCGAGTAAATTAAGTTCGAGGACGCCTGAAAATCCCGAGTAATGGATTTTAAAAAATGTTCTACTCCCTCCTCCGTCCCATTTTCATTGTCCATTATTCTTTTTGTCTCTTTTGTGTCTATTGTCGATCTATATCTTTCAATCGATAGTGTTTTTCATGATTTCGACAACTTTGTATTTTAGAACAAATTGAAATCTACTATCAAATAAGATCCATATTGCATAATTTTGGAGATTTACGTTGAAAGATATAAGCGATTGAAAACTGACACGAACATCAAAAAAGGACAATCAAAATGGGACGGAGGGACCGGAGTATTTCTTTAGCATAAACTGCAGATTCGTTCAAGAAATTAAGATTTGAGAAGATATTGATGGAATAATATATATAAGTATAAAATTAATACGGAGTACCATATGAAGAGAATAAAATATAGTTGGTGGTGGAATACAATGATTCAAGGATGACAACTAGGAGTAGGGCCTTAGGTGTCACAAATGACACCACATTACTTATTATTTGGGCAACTCCTTAATCATTTCCCCTTTCAAATTATTAATGCTTAAAGGACCAGTGCGTAATGAAATTAATGTCATTTAACCACATTATAATGAGTACATGGGAATGTTATTTATATCACATCACAATAATCCATGATGATGTCTCATTATGTTTCATTTGATATTTTTATTGTAACAGCTTGCTAAATTTTAATTTAAATATCTACTACATTGTAAGTACCTCTCTAAATGAATCTTGATTTGAGAGATGTATGTTGCTAACCTTTTTTTAAGTTCGAAACGGTGAGATATGGGATTTGAGATATTTTTTTATCATATATCAATGAACTAAAATCTTCAAAATTTTAAATAAATTTCAAATTTTTTATCAGAGATGTGCCGGAGATGTCGAATGTGCTCTAATTTCATTGTTGAGGGCCAACAATAATATATAGATATATGAATGTCCAATTTTTTATTTTGTTATCCTAATGGAAATGGTTTTTTGAGTTGTCATTATCATAAAGGAGAAGACAAAAAGGATGAATATTGATCGGTTCCAACCCCTACTGTTCTCATCATATTTCACAGGTGGGAGTGTTATAGTCCCAAAATAAATAAATAAAACTTTGGAAGTTGAGCAAAATCAACCTATATGGAATGATTATTTAATCCGACATAATTGAGACTCTTTCCATCTATTTGTATAATGTTTTGAAGGAAGATAAGAGGGTAATTTCACATACCAACTCACCTAGGCAACGATTGTATAATGTTTCTTTACACATAAAAATGCAACGATTGTATAACGAGAAAAATGATATTAACAATCTAATATCTGAGAGATAACGAATGGAAAAAAAAAATGAATGTGAGAACTTAAAAGCGGAGTACTATAAATTTAATTTTCCAAATAAAATTTAGAAGTAAAGCCAAATTCCTATTGGTCATTGTCGGCCCAAGAAAGATCTCAAGACCATTATCATCATTCTTAAGATTCTTTGTCATATACTTCATCAACTCTTAGTGCAATTATGTGGAGGCTTAACCCCACCAAAATTTAAAGGAGATCTACATCGGTTTTTTAAATTATAAGTTAGAGTGTTCGAATCAGTTTATATATGTCTCGACTTATTCCTACCAATTACTCCTACATTCAATGAATTTTTCCTCATAATTTAACTGATCACTTTTCTTTAAAAAAGAAGAATAGGGGAATTTTCTGCCATTTTAAATATTGGGTATTTCAAAGTTTTTCTTATAGGATTTTCAAAACACGAAAAGTGAAACCAAAATCAAAATTCGAAAATAGACAACAATAACGTCTACAGGGTTTTTTTTTTTTTGGTCACAAAAAGGTTTCCATTCATCGATCAACACTTACAAAGGAATTTTCATCCCAAAAATAGAGAAAACATTCTAAGCACAACCATCAAGTAAAAGATTCAAAAAGGCGAAATAGGAAAAATGTTTCTTGTATCTCGACATGAGCCTCATGCTATATCATTAACACATACGATAATAACGGATAAAAACGAGCTAAGCGCCCAAAGGGGGGAGTAAAATGAACATGCATATTGGAATATTGCAGCATTCAACGTAATTCAACCAAGAAATGCCTTTCCGAAAATAGTTACGTTTCTAAATTTTGTTGCCAAAAAACAAAAAATGTTTCGGATGTGTGAATAGGGCAACCTGCAACCATTGATAATGACATAAACGTAGTAGTACTAGTATAGTCACTACAACAAAAACGGCTTTTTAGGGCAGTCAAAACTGCCTCAATAAGAGACCTGTTGGGGCAGTTTGTGTATTGGGGCACTTCACCTTAGTGCCGCGTGTATCGATGCAGCTATAGGTCTAATGCGGCACTTGTTATGAGGCATTTTAAGACGCCTCAAGAACTCTTTTTCGCTGCACTTTTAGGTGCCGCATAGATTACATATTGGGGCACATTATGAAGCCTCTAAATCTCTCTGTCACTGCACTTATACATGCCACAAAAAGTGTTTGAAGAGGCACACAAAACTGCCACATAAGCATATGTATTAAGGCATTTCACGAAGCTGCTACAACATGTTCGTCGTGATTTCTTAACCATGGTTAATCATCTATAGCGACATTTTAAGGTGCTACAATAGCTTCATTGATGATGCGCTTGGAACTGCCTCCATAGATTTCTTAATAGGGCACTTTTAACTGCCCCAAAAGAAGTTTCTCTTTTAAAAAAAAAAAATTATAGCTAGATGCTAATTCAATCCCATACTACTCACCAAGCATCCAAAACCGAGAACTCAATTTCTTAAACATATAGAATCGCCAATTTACACTTACAAATACTTGGATTGAATTTATAAATACAAGATCCTACAAATCCTACTAAGTTACAACTAAGATGAAGAGAAATAGTAAATCAACCATATTTACGAGTCACTGAAGCTAAAAAAAATATAACACCCACGAAATCCTGTCCGCAATCCCTATCAGCTTAATCCTCCTCGCAATCACTATCTTAATCCTTCACTACCTGAATTGACAAACAATGATCTATAATAAGAAACACACACTCAGAAAAAGGAAATTTAAGGAGTTCTATTATCGTTGCCAAGAATTAAAAAACAAGAAAACTAAAGAGAAGATCAATCACATCTTCATATTAACAACCATTGTAGCATACCAAACTCAATCTCAGCAAGATATCCATTGAGAAAAAGATCATCATAATCCAAAAGGAGATTCCTATTGGCAACAACGACGCCATAGAATTCAGGTGTTCAAAAATTCCAATTGGCCAAGTTACAATCAATATGAAAAGGACCGTGTCATGTAGTAGTTAACGCTTTAACTTTGTTTAACTTCACAAAAATAGACAATTCAAACGGAAAGATTAATTGAGCTCCTGAACAAAAACAAGAGCATAAACATGAAGTTCACTACGGAGAGAACCATACCAGAATAGATCTAATAAACAATGCAAAGGCCTCGACATCATATAACTACTGAAAAAGCTTTTTGTCCTCATGAAAATTCCCACGAGCACAATTTAAATAACCGTTGAAATTTAAAGCAACATCAACTACAGATGACAGATTATTCAGATGCATCCGCTATATATCGGAGATATTTAGTGATGTCACATATGGGCAAGAAACTTCTAGCCTTGAACTGTCATGCCTAAAGAGCTCAATCACCACATTATTTAGATTTACAGATGTGAAGTTCAGCTTTTGGAATCTAATGCACCCAGACATGAACAACTTTAGATGAAATCTTATTGAGAATGTTAAACAAAATAGGCATAATAAGACTGCCTCCGTTATGATGCCACACATTTTTAAGTTTAAGCTAATATCAGCACATCTAGTGTAGGTGTTCTACCATCAATTATCACTGTAAGTTAAAAAGTAAAGGGAAAACAATCAGAACTATCAAAATTAAAGGACAGGAGTAAGGACCAATATCCAATCAACAAGAACCAATGGATATAGGCAAAGCAAGGACCAATGAATATAGGCAAAGCGCACTCAATCAACAACCAAGGCACGTATAAGTTTTATAGCTTAGCAAGACACCAACTTGCCCCACGAAAATAACATAGGAGAAAACACTAGGAGAAGGACAGCTCTATGCTTAGTAAGAACAAAAGCAAAATCAAACAACAAAATACCAAAAGAAATGCACTTGTGAGTTTATCATTTACTTGGTTCGTTAACGGGCTGAACGATGGCTGCATCATCCAAAGTTCCTTAGTGCGGCTGATAGGAATTAGGCTGCACATGGACATAGTTCCTTAGTGCGGCTGATAGGAATTAGGCTGCACATGGACTCGTCCAGGATTACGAGTCGTTGGGGCCATGACCTAAAAACATGTTAATGAATAAAGCATGAAACAATCATAATCAGGACAATAGATATAAAACAAAAAGACACACCTTTTCGGTCCAAAAAAAAAGGCACACCTTAAGTTGGATCCATGTATGACAAAAGCAGAACATATAGATTTTTGGTGGGTAAAATAGGGACAAACCCTCATCCTTAGCTTGATCTGGATCCATTACTTGAAGATCACAAGCCTAGTGATTTAAGCACAAGGAATTGTTCCTGTTGCCATCAGCCTTATACTTTTAGAAGTCATTGAAATAAGTAGTTCCATATGAAGTCAATCGGGTCAGAGGTTAATGAACTTGACATGCCCTTCTTAGTTTCTTAGTTTCTACACGCAATCACTTATTAACTATTTCATATCACTTCAAGCTTCAGTCGCGATCACTTATTAACTATTTCATATCACTTCAAGCTTCAGTCGCGATCACTTATTAACTATTTCATATCACTTCACGCTTCAGTAGAAAGAATATAACACCGGAAAAGGCCTAGTTTATCCAACTAAATTCGGGTGTAGAATTAGGTCCTATTGCAAATAAAAGCATCACATCATGATCATCATGAAGTGGGCAGAATCACTTGAACGGAATGAAAGTAACAAAGCAAAAGGAAGGATTATAGCTATAGGATCCCAGCAATGCAAAGCTGTCTTCCCATTATGAAAGAAGGGTTCACAGCTGTAACATTGGACTTGCAGTTAAAAAAGAATGGTTTTTACGTACCTCGAGTTCATAAGATTTTGGTAGAAATTGGCTTAAAGCATCTGCCAAGCTTGAAGAAGTTATTGAGCTTTGCGAAATCAACGACTTCGGGATTCTGCTGAAGATTCTGGAAAATAATTACACAAAAAAATGAACGAACCCATAAGGCTATTGTAGTTGGCACATTTTATCAAACACTTAGCAGGCAATTGAAGTACTTGTTTAGAAATGCTGAAAAACTTATAGCAAGGACACACATCCAAGCTCAACAAATTAACTGTGAGGCTAATTAACACATTAAGATCTTTTAGTTTCCACATTTCTTTTCCACATTGGTTTGCACGTGTGAGTTTACTACAACTAAGCATTCCTTGGCACATTCTAAAATATCCTTGGCACATTCTAAAATCAGAACTGCAAACAACCAATTACCAGAATCTAGGAATCCAATCAAGAATTCTCCATATTTTTCAGTTGAGCTTCAGATATGATATACTTAGTAGCAACATCAGCATTTAATCAAACACCGGGAATGCGTTCAAAAAAACGAACGCAGAGAGAGAGAGAGAGAGCAGTAATTTAGCCCACGCAAGGGAAATTGTCAATACTAACCAGATTATCCTCTTATTCGAACAACCAATTTGGGGTTTTGCTTTAGATCTTCTACCTGTTTAGTCTATTGACACACACTGGCTTCGCGGACTTGTATAAACCACGGATGGCTTCGCGTACTTCATGCTGTCAAACAACTCTAGCAACGGCGGCAACAGAAGAGCTTTAGGTTCAGAGAGATCGAACCCAGAACTTGAGATAAACCGTACTCTGTGCATGTGTGTGCTCCAAATCGCGTTACGATCAAACAGAGAGAGAGAGAGAGAGTGTGTGTGTGTACCTGCGACGGATGGTGAGAGATCGACAACCAGTGAAGATGCTGGTGAGAGATCGACAACGATTAGAAAGAAATCAAGGTAGTTCAAAAGAAAGTGGTTTTCAAAAGAAAGAAATCAGGGGAGTTCAAAAGAAACCAGGGCTTTTCGTTTGGGGGCGCATGAAAATTTGGGAGGGTAGTTCAAAAGAAAGTGAAAAAAAGGAGGGAAATATGATTTTGGGCAGACGACGTCGTTTTAGGGGGATGAAATTTCGCAGGTGTTTCTAGAACGATTGGCGTGCATAATCAGACCACATTTTCTTGTAGTGATCCGGATCTCTACTCGATTATCCAAACCATTCATCTTGCAGGACTTGTCAAATTGATTCTCCACGCAAAAGTTCAAATTGATCGGACATCCGCAACTACCTCATCGAAATACTTTTATACAATGAAAAAAAATTAGATGAGTCTAATCATTTTTTTTGGCATGAATAACCTATTCCAATATGGTGGTTACGTGTGTCCGTTAATCTTATTTTCGGCAGGAATGATCAGTAGTACAAGGTACAAATGATAGACGGTTTTGATCGCGAATAAATACCTCGAGTGCTGTTTGGATGGTGTATTATGAGACTTTAATACCTCCGGACGCATTGAATGTCTTCCGATCAAGTAGTTGTTGATATCCGATGATCTTCTATTTGGGTGATACTTATTGAATTGATAGAATATGAAATTCTAACGGTTTAGATCGTCCATTATAATAATAGACTCAACAATGACCTTTAAAATTTATACGTTTAACTTACTTGAAAGTAAACTAAGTCGGGTGCTGTAGGTGAATGTACAGTAGCCACATAACTACAACACAATCGTGACGATCAATATCGTTGATTTACTTGAGCTTGTCGATTAAATCATTCACGTGAATTTTTGGCTCAATCGGTTTAGAAAAACCCCTTCATCGGTATGCAAATTTGTTAATAAAATGAAAATTTTAAGTCTGATCAAGTGTTTAACAATACACGATCAACTTCATTTTTGGTACAAAGTGATTTAGTCCATATTACGTAAAAAATAGACGATTTTGATCGCAAAAGAAGGCTTCATGCGGTGCACTATAAGACTAATACGTTTGGAGGAATTAAAGTCTGATAATGCACCACTCGAACACTACCCGAGGTATTTTTTCGCAATCGGAACCGTCTATCTTTTAAATATGATAGAGTAGAATTAGTAGATCATTCAAACCCAAAATGAAGTTTATCAAACACCCATAACCGCCTCATCGGAATAGTTTATTCATGCAAAAAATGATTAGACTCATCTATTTTCTATATAAAAGTTTTTCAATGAGGTAATCGCTTGTGTCCGATCAATTTAAACTTTTGCGTGGAGATTCAATTCGACGAGTTCTGCAAGATGAATGGTTCGGATAATTGAGTAAAGAGCCGGATGTGTCGAACTACATATTGCAGTATTCGAGTGTAGAACATCTATCCTTATGCAAATGTTTTGGCCTGTTGAAAAAAAAAACGATGAAAACGAATAGGCTTGGTCCAGTGTTTGCTCCAGGAAATTTTTTTTTTCCCGACAAAATCAGTGAAGTTTGGCAAGGAATTATTTCCTCACAAATTATGGAAAATTGGTGAGGAAATTGTTTTGCGGCACTTAAAAGTGCCTCATTAACTACTTGATGAGGCAGTTTGTAAAATGCCCTTTAAAAAGTGCACAAAATTCCCAAGCCGATATTTTTAAAAAAAGGACGATCACAAAAACGTCGTAGTTTTATATCTCCAAGCAAGTGCCCTATTAAATCTAGCTTTTTGAGGCACTTTAAACCGCCCTATCAAATTACCATAAAAAAATTAAATATGTTAAATTTGGGGCCAATGCTGACTGCCGCAATAGGGATAATCAAATAGGGCACTTTAGAAGGTGGTGCCACATTAATAACTTGATAAGGCATTTTTGGAAAAATGCCCTTTCAAAAGTGCCCCTAAATGCCCATTTTGTTGTAGTGAGTAGTTCTAGTGGAATATTGTACTGATCCCTGAATCAGAGCGACGGCAACCTTTTTTTTTTTTTTTTTCCGACTTGTGTGTGGCATCCTTGCATAGAGGTTATGCGAATCTTTCTTTGTATCGTCCCAATTTCATACGGAAACCCTTTAACATGACTAATTTACAAGGATATTTTTACATCTTTTTAAGAAAAAGATTAAACACTTACGCTATAGTACTATATTTTGATATCTAAAAACGTTGTCGGCTCTTAATAAGCATATTTAGTACTGGAGTAAATTATAGAAATTTTGAGTTCAACCCAAAAGCTTAAGTTAGATTTTTACATTATATCATGTGGATCGTCCATTTTTACTGAGTGAATTGTATTATGTAACATTACCTCACGTGCAACCTCTTTTAAAATTTGTCGCATGTAAGCTCTTAATAGACCTATCATCACGCAACCTTTGTTGGATATACCATCCTGGAGTGTAAATTTGATTATTAATGTGGGATGAAATCAGTCACTCTAATATTCTATAGATAGCTTGAATTCAACCCAAAAACTTAAACTTTATTAGAAGAGAGATTCTAATCTTATATCTTATATTAAGTGATGGGTTATTCCATATCTACTCAATGTAAGCCTATAAGAATTGGCAGCTAACTCAACTAAATCTAAACACACTCTTCCTCTTTCTCTCTACCATGTTACGTCTCATGTAACCGTACTGTCTTTATCCTTTTTATCTTATTTAATTACCATGATTCCACATACAAGCCGGCCGGCTAGTTAAGCTTGGATCCAACCGAGACATTGGGCTCAATAGTTGTGTGGCTTTACTTAGGTATAGTGAGGTTGTCAGTCAGCAACATGAATAGGGTTTTATCTAACCGTACCATCTTTCCAAGTGTTACTTCTTCAAACCGAATACCAAGTTTGATTTGATGTGATATGCAATAGAACTGTCTTGGTGAAATTTGTCATATATATCTCTCCTTTTAATAAATAAAAAAAAATGCATATCTTTTCATTAAGTTAGTGAAAGGACCCAACCGATCCGGGGGAAAAAAATTGGAAGGACCCACAATGAAGTAAATTCTTTACTTGCCAGAGTGAAACAGAATATTAATTAGTGAGCCTTGTAATTAAACAAAATGAATCTAATTATACTCCAATACATGAACAAATAGGCTTATCATGCAGAGCTCTTAACGGCTCATTTCTCGGACAGATAAGGATTTTAAGTGCATAATGAAAAAGGTGGATATATAAGAGGTGAATATATTATAAGAAGAATTAGTTAAGGAGGGGATTAGTTTATACTTGGTTTGAGTAGTAGTTGATATGGGTAGATACATAATAATGGATGATGTGAGAAATTACTTGGTTGCCCTCATTAAATTGTTACATCGAGAGTTTAAAAAAAAAAGGTTTGAGGGGCAATTTGGTCGTTCTCCCCATCCAAATTAACTTATCATAAGGTGGGAGGTGGTGTTAGCTAAGACCCCTCCAAGGGTATAAGCTCTCCTCAGATGTAACAGGAAGACGACATCAACACCGGCGAGCTATTTAATAAGGGCGATCTTTTATTTGTTTCGAGTCTCCTTTGCGGGGGTTTTGTACATTTTTGTGTATTTTTTGTGTTTTTCTTTTGTACGATGTTTGTCTGGCAGTGGTTACTCAGCGATTCTCAACGGATCCACCATGGGTAAACATCGGCTTGCTTGTGCACTTTGAGGCTTTTAATCCGGGTGGAACTCGGATCTTGCGTGAGCCGTCGATCGGAACTCATGGTCGAGCTATTGCTGTGAGATCATCATCTTTGTGCATAGGAAAAGGCATGTAAGTAAGTCCTTTACCTAGCTTTGCGAGACTATGTTTGTACGTAAGAATGACATGTATGTAGACCATTTCCTAGTTTGGTCTCTTATTTCACGGGGGTTTGATTGTGACTTTTTATGCGGCCCTTTTTTAATGGTCTCCTTCATTATGAATGAAAATTACTTCGTATAAAAAAAGAAAGAAAAATGTTTGGTTGGAGAGAAGTCGTGTGTGCCTATCCAATGTTGAAATATTCCATATGCCCTGCACATGGCGAATGAAGAAAAACGGCAGAAGCCATGCAAATTGCAAGGCCAGAAAGAGTCCGTTTTCAAGTCCCAATCAAGCTTAGCTACCTACCTACCTATAAATGCCATTAATCCTCAATTAATCTTGCATTTTATCCAAGGTCATTCCTGAAACAAACTTTCTTGTGCAGGCAAAAATAGCATTACTACATGCACAAATTCTCGTAAACAAAAGTCCGAATACAGACATATCAATGTTTAAATATTGGGTATTTCAATGGTTTTTTTTTAGGATTTTCAAAACCCGAAAAGTGAAACCAAAATCAAAATTCGAAAATAGACAACAATAACGTCTAAAGGTTTTTTTTTTTTTGGTCACAAAAAGGTTTCCATTCATCGATCAGCACTTACAAAGGAATTTTCATCCGAAAAATAGAGAAAACATTCTAAGCACAATCGTCAAGTAAAAGATACAGAAATTAAGGCGAAATAGGAAAAATGTTTATTGTAGCTCGACATGAGCCTCATGCTATATCTCCAACACATACGATAATAACAGATAAAAAACGGGCTAGGCGCCCAAAGGGTGGAGTAAAATGAACATATTGGAATATTGCAGCATTCAACGTAATTCAACCAAGAAATGCCTTTCCGAAAAACAAAAAATGTTTCGAAGCTGGTTGTGTGAATAGGGGCAGCCTGCAACCATTGATAATGACATAAACGTAGTACTAGTATATAGTTCTAGTAGAATATTGTACTGATCCCGGAATCAGAGCGACGGCAACCCTTTTTTTTTTTTTTTTTTCTCGACTTGTGTGTATCATCCTTGCTTAGAGGTCATGCAAATCTTATACGGCAACCCTTTAACATGACTAATTTACAAGAATATTTTTACATCTTTTTAAGAAAAAAGATTAATCAATTATGCTATAGTTCTATATTTTGATATCTAACAACGTTGTCGGCTCTTAATAAGCATATTTAGTACTGGAGTAAATTACAGAAATTTTGAGTTCAACCCAAAAGCTTAAGTTAGATTTTTACATTATATCATGTGGATCGTCCATTTCTACCGAGTGACTTGTATTATGTAACATTACCTTACGTGCAACCTTTTTTAAAATTTGTCGCATGTAAGCTCTTAATAGACCTATCATCGCGCAACCTTTGTTGGATATACTATTCTGTAGCGTAAATTTGATTATTAATGTGGGATGAAATCAGTCACTCTAATATTCTATAGATAGCTTGAATTCAACCCAAACACTTAAACTTTATTAGAAGAGAGAGAGAGATTCTAATCTTATATCTTATAGTATTAAGTGATGGGTTATTCCATATGTACTCAATGTAAGCCTATAAGAAATGGCAGCTAACTCAAATAAATTCAAATACACTCTCCCTCTTTCTCTCTACCATGTTACGTCTCATGTCACCGTAATGTCTTTATCCTTTTTATCTTATTTAATTACCATGATTCCACATACAAGCCGGCCGGCTAGTTAATCTTGGATCCAACGCCGCAGCATTTGGCTCGATAATTGTGTGGCTGTACTTAGGTATAGTGAGGTTTTTTTTTCTTTTTGATAATCGAGGAATAACCCTACAGTCAAACCACAATTGAACTCGTCTGCACAACTCAAACCTCGAAAGAACTAGCGCAGCCATACAATTAACATGGTAGATCTGATGGGATGCCTTTGGGTTAGATCTGATGGGATTGGGAGTTTTAGCAAGTGCAATAGAACTGTCTTGGTGAAATTTGTCGTATATATCTCTCCTTTTAATAAATAAAAAAAATGTATATCTTTTCATTAAGCTAATGAAAGGACCCACCGATCCGGGGGGAAAAAAAAATAATGGAAGGACCCACAATTAAGTAAATTCTTTACTTGCCAGAGTGAAATAGAATATTAATTAGTGAGCCCTGTAATTAAACAAAATTAATCTAATTATACTCCAATACATGAACAAATAGGCTTATCATGTAGAGCTCTTTAACGGCTCGTTTGTCGGGCGGATAAGGATTTAAGTGGATAATGAAAAAGGTGGATATATAAGAAGTGAATATATTATAAGAAGAATTAGTTAAGGAGGAGGATCATGAGTTTATACTTGGTTTGAGTAGTAGTTGATATGGGTAGATACATAATAATGGATGATGTGAGAAATTACTTGGTTGCCCTCATTAAATTGTTACATCGAGAGTTAAAAAAAAGGGTCTGAGGGGCAATTTGGTCGTTCTCCCCACCCAAATTAGCTTATCATAAGGTGGGAGGTGGTGCTAGCTAATTAAGACCCCTCCAAGGGCATAAGCTCTCCTCAGATGTAACAGGAAGACGACATCAACACCGGCGAGCTATTTAATAAGGGCGATCTTTTATTTGTTTTGAGTCTCCTTTTGCGAAGGTTTTGTACTTTTTTTTGTGTATTTTTTGTGTTTTTCTTTTATACAATGTTTGTCTGGTAGTGGTTATTCAGCGATTCTCAACAGATCCACCATGGGTAAACATCGGCTTGCTTGTGCACTTTGAGGCTTTTAATCCGGGTGGAACTCGGACCTTGCGTGAGACGTCGATCGGAACTCATGGTCGAGCTATTGCTATGAGATCATCATCTTTGTGCATAGGAAAAGGCATGTAAGTAAGTCCTTTACATAGCTTTGAGAGACTACGTTTGTGCGTAAGAATGACATGTATGTAGACCATTTCCTAGTTTGGTCTCTTATTTCAAGGGGGGTTGATTGTGACTTTTTATGCGGTCCTTTTTTAATGGTCTCCTTCATTATGAATGAAAATTACTTCGTATAAAAAAAAAGAAAGAAAGAAAAATGTTTGGTTGGAGAGAAGTCATGTGTGTGCCTATCCAAAGTTGAAGTATTCCATATGCCCTGCACATGGCGAATGAAGAAAAACGGCAGAAGCCATGCAAATTGCAAGGACAGAAAGAGACCATTTTCTAGTCCCAATCAAGCTTAGCTAGCTACCTACCTATAAATGCCAATCCTCAATTAATCTTGCATTTTATCCAAAGGTCATTCCTGAAACAAATTCTCTTGTGCGGCAGGCAAAAAAACCAGAGCAAAAATAGCATTACTGCATGCACAGATTCTCGTAAACAAGTCCGAATACAGACATATCATGAACTGGACCCGGGGGCTCTGCTGCCCAGGAGGCACAGCAGCCCCTACCCATACCACTGAAACGTTGCCGTTTTGGTTTTAAAAAAATTCTTACCACCAATTTGCAATCCTATGGAGCAGAAACGTGATTATGAGAGCCTTAGAGACAAAATTTGATTATGTCTCTTTAGAATAATATGATCAGAATAATAAGATCTTCACACCCATTCAAACGGATTAAAAATTGGAGCACTTAATTTTTTAACCATATTTTTTAATATATAAACAGTCTACAAAAATTAAATACTTAAATTAACCATTAGGAAAATTTAAGTATTTAATTTTTTTAGACCGTTTATATATTAAAAAATATGGTTAAAAAATTAAGTGCTCCAATTTTTAATCTGTTTGAATGGGTGTGAAGATCTTATTATTCTGATCATATTACTAAAAGAGACATAATCAAATTTTGTCTCTAAGGCTCTCATAATCACGTTTCTGCTGCATAGGATTGCATATGGGTGGTAAGAATTGTTTTTATAACCAAAACGGCAACGTTCACTGGTGTGGGTAGGGGCTGCTGTGCCCCCTGGGCAGCAGAGCCCCCGGGTACATCATGAACTGTTTCGATGCACGCGAGTTTCGTATTAATTTATGAGTCACACGGACATCAGAACACACCCGTGCCCGAACCTGTGCACGAAAGCTTGTGTGCACGCTTGGGTTACCCACACAAAGAAAACAGAACCACCAGGGAAAAAAATTCGTCAAATCCGTGTTAAATCTTGTTCCAAAGTCTCCTCGCTTGATAATTTTCAATGCTGGTAATATAGTTGCATTTTGCTAGCTAGTTTTTCTTTTGATCAGCCCTAGATTAATTTGGAACTTCAGGTTGTCTATTGACTTTTGACCAAATCAAAGTGATGTCATAAAATATGGTGGAAAAAAAAACAGAACCCGATTAAAAAATAAAAATGATTCGCAGAGTATAAAAATTGTGGCGTCGAAAATACAATTAGTACTCTACAATATTATTGTTTTGATTTGGGCATTTTAGGCTTTTTGTTTATGTGTTTCATTATATTATCTGGGTTTGTAGGCCCACGGGTGTATTGGGCTTTGTCCCTATAAGTGTTTTGGGCTTTGTTCTCAACTGGATGTACTTCTAATTTTTTGTTGAAATTCCCTTCCCTTTTTTTCCCTGAATAAAATGTTTTTTCCGATAAAAAAAAAATACTACTTATTTGCACATTCAAGTGACCATTAGCTGTCCACTCCTTTTAATCAATCATTTTTCAACAATTTATTTCTCAGCAGTCTAGAAAAATATTAGTACCTCTCCACAAATTGCCTTTAATAAATAGTTTTAAGTACAATCAGTTATGAGAATCTATGATGTGGTAGTGGTAGTACTTAGGTTGAGCTTGCACTGAATTAATTTCTTAAAGATATATATATTCAATATTTACGTCGCAATGTCCATCTAGACGAAAGCAATTAGAAAAGTATAAAAATATTACTAATGGCGAAATAAGGATGGCATATTATTGGAGTACTTTTTAGATTTTGTCTGCATTTCATGATCAACGAAAATCAACTAAGTTACGTAAACATTAGGAAAATATTCCAAACTGCTCTGATTGAGGTGACATTTTTGAGAGAGATAGTATTCGTAGTGGTTAGTAAACTTTATTTTAGTTTTTTAAAATACTTGTAATTTGATTGTCATCTCGTCGATAAAAACTAGATCGAAGTTGAAAGAAATAAGAATAAACATAAGACTCAGAATTTGTTATTTTTTTAATTATTTTCGTCGTTAGTAAAATGTTTTCTTCTATTGTATTCTTTGGTTCGTAAATTTTTCTCATCAACATTAACATGTAATCTAGAAAATAAAAAACAAGAGAAAAAAAGTTACCAATTTTTTTCTTACTTGAGGTGTCCAGGTTAGCTTTTATGCGGACCTCTGCTAATACTATTAGTTATCGATTTCCTAACTAATATGAAAGTTTATGTTTAAAAAAAAAAAAACTAACAAGAAAGATTTCTTTATGTTTTCAAGAAAAACTAATAAGGAAATTTTTTTAATTACAAACAATTGAAATTTTAAAAAAGATGTAAAAGAAAATGAGGGGAAAGAAAACAAAATCAGCCAACAGCTTTGGCCTTTGGATTGCTTTTTAGCGCATGAAAGACGGAGAGGGATAGATGCGGAGAGAAGTGGGTCCCACTTTACTGGCCCCACCTGACAAAGAGAAAAAACCACATAGAGGAAAATCATTCTATGCCCTGGGCACCACACGTCCACGTGCTTCTTTTCTTTTCTTTTTTCCAACATTATTACTGAGAGTTAATCGAAAATTAGTAGGTTAACAACTAACTACTAATGGGGGTTCGACTTCTCTCCATAGACTCGAACCTCAGACCTTTCCTTTGAGAGTCAAGGGGTACAACCACATGGGCTAGAAGCCACATTTGTCCACGTGCTTGGGTCGCAGAAAATGTGTGGTGGATACAGTAAAGAATGAATTTGTGACACCTCGTAGCGATGCGAGAGATTTAGGAGAAATTATTAATTGCTCTTGCATGCTCCAATGATTTCCACCACCAAACGTTCATGCGGGGTAAGACTAAGGGACGAACCTACCGGGATCCACTTGATTTTTGTAAATTACATTAATACTTCTTAAATATTTTACTTATACCCAATAAATTTATTATAACATTCCAATAAAATTACTCTACATTTTACTTATGAGGATAATAGCTTAATCTATTTATTGGAGTGCTAACTTTTGAAACCATCTTTTCCGTGCAAATACACTTCTTTTTTTGAATTATAAGATAAAATTACTTATTTAGTCACCAAATTGTTGTTTTTCCGGCAAAAAATGTATATTAAGTAAAGAATTATAAAGGTACAATTTAAGTTTTACAAGTTCGTGTGTGTGTCCCCGCTGATACAAATCTCTTAATCCGTCCTGGCGGAAAACCTAGCACAAACTGCATGGACTCCATGTGGTTATGGACGCCTCCGGTGCTCCAGAAGAATTGAATAAAATCACTCTAGATATAGATAGCCTTTCATCAAAAAGAAAATAGAGAGATATAGACATCGCTTGCCTTGGATATGCATAACCTGCCAACTTGTCGCGACGAAAATGCCAGGTGGGGGGACCTAATTAGAATTTAGAATTACTCAAAGAATCTGGGATCATTTGACAGGACGTTAAATAACAAGCCCACTCTACGTTCGACGCGTGTCAAGGCCATTACCAATATTCTCCTCGTTGTTTCATTAAGTTTTGACAGCTATGTTACCCATGTCCCTTTAAGGGAAGATAAATATCCTCTGCTGATGAGGTGTTAAGGCCTTCAATTTTGTTTATACGTATTTAGAGATCGAGAGAGATATATTGACCTTTCAAATTTTGATAATTTTGACCTTTTAATTGGGATGAAGTCATTTCTTGGAATATCTTTCTAAGATTCACATCAGTTGAGATTTTTATCATTATTAGCCCCATTGTTTGGTGATGAGGTAGTCCACTTGGTTAACTTGCACAATTTCTCTTTGTTTCTATTCAAAAAACATTATCCTCTATTGACTTCTATTGATTATAATCGATGAGTAATTGATTTTGCGGTTGAATCATCTATTTAGTAAATGTGATGCTTCGTGTTCAAGTTCTACGATACATCCCCCCACTCTCCCTATCCATCCGTATTTGGACTTTTCATGTGTAGGTGAGTCATTTCTTAGAATTACATGAAAACCAAGGGATCTATGAGATCCGTTACTTGATACTATTAAGCATAACATAAATTAAAGCATATAAAAAAAAAAGCATGGCATGAAGTAGAAATAAAATTAAGCACCAATTTAAGGTAACCATGAGAAAACTTTGAAATCCTATAATAGCAAGCTGCGAAACAATAAATTTTGAAGGTAGGATTACAGAAGAAATAGAAGAACTTTCTCAATCCAATTGACAAGTGAAAATGACATAAAGAGTTAGCACGGAAAAGCATCTAAATGAGGGATGCAGCCGATTTTGTAAATATTTTCTTCAATAGTTGTCTTATATATTTAATACGAGGAATAAAAAATGAATGTTCTAAAAACATAGGAGTATTCTATTTCTCTTTCCTTGTTCGATATTTTTTGCAGGATAGAAAGAGCTTTTTTTATTAAATAGTATGGTGCCGGCTGTCCGAAATCCAGAGAACCTAGAAGTGAAGTTCTTGACCATGTAAGATGTTATTAATAAATGCAAGATAGAACTTTGGAGGGATTATAAAAATTTGAATTACTCTAAGTTAAAAAAATTGAATAACAGAAATTTATTTAGATGTCATATGTGTTTTCTACTTTCTCTTTGCAAAAAGAAAAATACTTGGGGAAAAATCTTTCTTAAACAAGTATCGTTGGTTCTTTGTCAAAGGTTAAAACCATTTGTATTCCGAAAAACATAAAAATGATTTTGCTTTGAAAAGAAAATAAGATTAGAATGAGAAAAATCTTCAAATACTATTTCATACAGTAGTTTGTTTTTTTCCGAAAACTCGAGAAATAAAGAAATAAAGTTATGAAAAATGAAAAACAAGACAAAGCTAGCTGCACATTGCACACTAGTATTTATCTCCTCCTTATTTGATTTATTTTTACCATATGCAGACATTCCCCGATTTTAAGCTCATCTCAAGATAAAGAAAAAGGGAAGCTACGTAAGGTAGGAAAGCTAATAATTGCGAAGTTTTTGGTTGCCGTGCAGGTACCACACACATGATATTCCGTGATGAGAAGAGAGAAGGAGTAAATCTGTGGGAGGTGAAGGTAATTTCTATAAGAAACATTTGGAATTCGAAAAAATGTGCCGTTGTTACAGATTTGCAATTTTGAATAGAATTTTCCACCAAAGTAACGGTTTGGACTTTGGGAGTGGGGCCATAGGGTGGGTGGGCCCCTTGACGAGAGTAGTGGTAACGAGCTGGCACTCCGACTCTGACAGTCTGGTTCCCCCCCCTCTCTCTCTCTCTCTCTACATCCACTACCCTCACGTCCCTCTCCGAAAATTATCCAGTGCTCCCCAATTATCCTGTGCCCGGGTCACTATAACGTGGACTATGTTCGTTTCGGGATTTTGGATTTTGGATAATGAGTAGAAATAGATAAATAAAGAAATTAGAATAGTAATTGAGAGAAAATTTATTGAAAATCATGTGCGGAGAAAAAAAGTTGAGACTTGAGTCCCAAAACAAACATGGTCACGATGTCCCTTTTTTTTTAATAACCTCATGCTCGGTATTTGGTTGTCCATTTTTTACTTTTTCATATTACAAATTGTTTGTCTATTTTGAAAAATTAAACTATAATTTTTGTGATTATTCTCTTTTTACCCTTTTTTCAATAGTGGAAAGAAAAGTTTAATTTGGGGAACAGACATTTTTTGAGTAGTTCAAAATTTAAGTACAACGATTATGCTCCTTATTAAGTTGGATTTTCCATAATGAACAAACAAACAAATTAAGACGGAAGGAGCATAATACATATTAGTGTGGAATCCAAGAAAAAATATGTAGATCCTGTGTCAATATGTGATGGAAAGAGATCTTGGACACAACATGATAGTATGATTGCAAGCGAGCCGAGCACCCCTACGTGGAGTTTTAGACATGTATGGCTCGAATGCTAGAAAGCTCGGTCAAGCTCATTCGTTTGCTTCCCTACGTGGCGGTGCTTAATGGACACTGAAAGTTCATAGGCCCCACTCATTGGTGTGGTGGACAATTAATTTGGAGCACTACGAGACGGTGTCTCAAGAGTATTGAATAATCTCTCCCAATCTCCCCCTTCTTCTCATTTTAAAGGCAACTCTCCCAATTCCTTTTCTCCCCACCCCTACTCTCTCTCTCTCTCTCTCTCTCCTTGTCTTTTGGTTTTCCTAGTCTCAGTATCTTGATTTGATCGGTTTAATCGTTACTCGATTCACCACATGGCTGAAGAAACCCACAAAAAGGCGGCAGCCTCAGAGCCAGCAACCGACGAAGTCGTGGTTGTTTCCGATGTGCCAGAGGCGGAGGAACCTTCCGTAGTGGAGAAAGAGGCGCCGCCGCCGGCTCCCGAGCCGGAGCCGGAAGCCGCATCGGAGAAACTAGCTGCGGTGGTGGAGGAAGTGGTGGAGGCCAAGGGGGACGAGGAGAAGATCACTGAATCGGCCTCGTTTAAGGAGGAGACCAACGTGGCCGGTGAGCTCCCGGACCCACAAAAGAAAGCCCTAGACGAGCTGAAACTGCTCGTTCAAGAAGCGCTTAAGAAGCACGAGTTCACCGCCCCGCCGCCCCCTCCGCCGGAAAAAGAGGAGGAGAAGCCGGCCGAGGAGGCGGCCCCACCGGCTGAGAAGGAGGAGGAGGTGAAAGAGAAAGCTACCGAAGAAGAACAAAAACCCGAGGCAAAGACCGAAGTCCTTGGTGGTCCTCAAGGTGGGGTTGTGGGGGAAGAGCCTCCAAAACCCGAGCCTGAGGCGGCTGTTCCTCGGGCTCCGGTTTCAGAAGAGGAGGAATCAACACCTGTTCCTCGGGCTCCGGTTTCGGAGGGAGAGCCTCTGAAATCGGAACCCGAGGCACCACCTGCTCCCGTGCAGGTGGTTGTGGCTGAGGTAGTGGAAACTGTCACCGCTGCCGTCACAGTGGACGACGACGGTGCCAAGACAGTCGAAGCAATCGAGGAAACAATCGTTGCCGTCGCCGCCGTCCCGGCTCCTCCTCCGCAGGCAGAAGAAGAGCCCTCCGCCACGGTCGAGGCCGTTCCTCCGCCGCCGCCGGAGGAAGTGTCCATATGGGGAATCCCCCTCCTCGCCGACGAGCGAACCGACGTAATCCTCCTTAAATTCCTTAGGGCCAGAGACTTCAAAGTGAAAGAAGCCTTCACCATGCTCAAGAACACCGTCAAGTGGAGAAAGGAATTCGGAATCGAAACCCTACTGGAAGAAGACCTAGGAACAGAGCTTGAGAAAGTGGTTTTCATGGACGGGTTTGACAAAGAGGGGCACCCAGTTTGTTACAACGTGTACGGGGAGTTCAACAGCAAGGAGTTGTATCTGAACACTTTCTCTGATGAGGAGAAGAGGCAGAGGTTTCTGAGGTGGAGGATTCAGTTCTTGGAGAAGAGTATTAGGAAGCTTGATTTCAGCCCAGATGGGATTTGCAGCTTTGCTCAGATCAATGATTTGAAGAATTCTCCTGGGCCATTTAAGAGGGAGCTGAGGACGGCTACTAATCAGGCACTGCTTTTGCTTCAGGATAATTACCCTGAGTTTTTGGCCAAACAGGTATGAAATTGGAATTCCCACAATTGATAGTTATTTGTTTTGTACTTTGTATGCACTTAATTTGTGTGTGTGTGTGTGTGTCTGATTTTTGGTTAGTCTTGTTGTCAATTTACTCAGATTCTTGCTTTACCTTTAAAAGAATGTTTCATCAGTGGTACTTTGTATCCATTTTTACTTTTTCGCTACTTGCCTGGTATATATGTGGAATGAAGATTGTACCCCCTGGAGTCCTTTATGACCGTATGTTCCTGTATTGGTGTTCCGGTGCATTTTCGGCTATTGGATCACGTTTCCAATAACCGAGAATGTGTCGGGACACTGTTACAAAAGAATTTGGGTACAAAGGTTTGGACTCGGATTATATGTATCAAGAATTAGGTGGGGGAAAGCCTCAGGATACCCTTGTTTTATGAATTGTTGTTTTGATACATAAGACATATGCGTTGTTTCATGTAATTTTGTTCCTTTGGTATTTTATTTGTTTAAGCTTTTGTTTGGTGGTAGTACAGGGAATTTCATGATGGTACTTTGTATGTATGTGTTCGTGTTTTGGTTGTCTCTATTAATTTACAGATGCTTGCTTTGCTGTTAAACAATGTCCAATCAATGGTACTTAGTGTGCCATTTGTTGGATTGTTTTGGGTAATTTTATTGTGGTGCTATTATAGGTTCTTTACCTTCCATGGTTGTTTTGGTATATTAGGTATATCATATAAGCATGTTCATGTCACTATTGGTTGTTTTGGTATTAGCTGGACATAGGTCCTGGTTGTACAGAGAATCATTGTCGGTTGCTTGTAGGTGGTGTGTTTGTGTTTTGGCTGTCTAGTGTATCAATTATGCGAGTTCAAATAATAGGGTATCAATAATTTATATAGATTCTTTCTTTTCTGGTGTAGAGGTGTTATTAAATGAATGCTCCATTTATCATATGGGTTGTACCTTTTTTGCCATTGTTGGTTTGTTTGGGTACTAATTTGAATTTTGTTTGGATGTTGTGAAAGGTGTTTATCAATGTTCCATGGTGGTACTTAGCCTTCTATAGGATGATCAGTCCTTTCTTCACCCAAAGGACCAAGAGCAAGTTTGTTTTTGCTGGCCCTTCAAAATCTGCGGAAACCCTCTTCAAGTTAGTAAAATCATGTTCTGTTTTCTTTTGCTTCTTTGCCTAATGGGTCAAACATCTTGATGTTTTGGGTTTGATTTCGGACTGTTTGATTGGTGAACAGATATATTGCACCTGAACAAGTACCGGTACAGTATGGTGGCCTTAGCCGGGAGGGTGAATTCACAACCACTGATGCTGCCACGGAGGAGATTATCAAGCCGGCTACCAAGCACAATGTCGAATTTCCAGTTTCTGAGGTGGGCATACCTTCTTGATTTCACTTAGAATTTGATCTTGAAACTACTGTAAAGATTGCGGATGATGTTCTAAATGACGGTCACTAGGGTTGTGGTTATTTTAGCTTTCATTGAAAGGAGTGCATCAGGCCACATCATTTGGTCTGATAATTAGGATTGCTATTTTTGTAGATAGTGCATCGCCTTCCTTGATTAGAAAAATGATCTATAAGCTATAAAGAAAATTTCTATTTGCAAAAGGCGCTCAAAAAATTATGAGCCACAATGGTGTGTTTCAGTTTTATCCTTTCCTTGGTTTAAGTTATGTGTAGCAATTGTCATGTGGGAGTTGGATTTTCCAGGCATGCACTTTGGTTTGGGAGGTGAGAGCCGTTGGATGGGAGGTGTACTATGGAGCTGAATTTACGCCTGAAACTGGATACACGGTGATCATACAGAAGTCTAGGAAGATTTCAGCATCCGAGGAAACAGTGATCTCCGATAGCTTCAAGGTCGGTGAACCGGGCAAAGTGGTGCTCACATTTGATAACCAAACTTCTAAGAAGAAGAAGCTCCTATTCAGGTCCAAGATTAAGCCCTTTGAGTGAGCTTGAATTTGCATTTCTGGCTTAACTGGGATGTCAAAGTCAAATCATTCATTAGAAGGAAGCCATTGGAGATGCAGAATAAGAAGGGTTCTTTTGTTACTTCAACACAGTTTATTATTTATTTTTTCTTTTTTGGTGGAAATTATTTTCAATTATGAATTCTTAGAAGTACTGGGGTGTTATTTATATATTTGTTGGGATTTTTTTGTTGGGTTTTTTGGTTTGTTTTGTGAAAAAAGCTGGTGAATTGGGTAATGCTGGATGAGAGAAGAAGACATTTTGAGAATATACAGAAGGGGGTTGGAAATGTGTGGGCATGTGGACAGGAAAAATATGTTACCATTGTTTATACTCCGCCTGTAAAATTTATTTGTGTAATTTTGATGATCTCTCTCTCTGTCTCTCTCTCTCTGTCTCTCTCTCTCTCGGATGTTAATGTCAATTGATATTCCTAGATTTTGTCCCTTTCCTTGTTTAATGGTGATGAGTCAAGAAACCTTGAATGCAATTTCTTGATTTTTCTTGCTCTTTACCCTAGGCAATGAATTTGTGAAAGCTATGTCTTATTGTTTTCTTAAATGATCTTGTTTTACAAAATGTGTTTTGGTTCTTCAATTTGTATATGGATTTACGGAGTGTGTAATAAGAGATATATTTGGGAACATCATTTTCCCCTTTTTAGCTCTTTGTTTGTTTGTTCCTTTTTATACAAAAAAAAAAAAAACGAATATGAAATTTTATTTATTCAATTAGGAATTGGATCTGAATACAATTAGGAAAAGAAACACCTCTTCTGCCTTCTGAAAGTTGGATCTTAATACAATTAGGACTTGAAGGATAAATTATCTAAGGAATGCAATTTCGCCAGCACACTTGTTTCTTTCCCGCATGATGTGCGCTTAACCAGAAGCTTGCTTCTGTAGAAAGGGAGCTGAAGCAAAGATCAAATTGTAGAAATGGTGTCGTTATCAACCGAAGTGATAACGACATTAGGTGCATCCGTTTCTATTTCCACCAACACCATGTGATAAGCGAGAAATTTCAAGCACTTATCCATCGAGCCGCCTCTTGTTTCGTTAGTTCTCCGTAGATTTTTGCTCAAACCACGTTCCAAACACACCTTCAAGTGGGGTGTGAATCTCATTTTTTTTCTTTCTTTACGGCTTGAAAGCTGAATTTGTTGGATGGATAGGTTATATTAAAAGTAAGAGTACGAGATTTAATTCTTTTTTCCCCTGTTCTTACTCTACTTTTTGTTCTTTTCACAAATTAAAGGTTTAAAAGACAGTTTATAAACTCACTTTCCCTGTAAACAATAAAAAAAACCAACGACACACACAGCTGTCAAGCAATGTGGAGAAAAGAGAAAGCAAAGATAGTTTAGTGGAAAGCTGTACAAAAATCAAGAGAACTTCTGTGCCTTTTGGAAATTTGTATCAATTTCATGTTCTTCTTGGCTTTGTCTTTTTCTGACAATTCTACATTTGAAGGATTTAATAGAATATCTTTTCAAAAAAAAAAAGAAGGGATTTAATAGAATAAAAAGGGGTATAACTCCGATATTCGGACTAGCTTATGCGCTCACCCCGACTAATCTTGAGGGACCAATCTCACCGCCTGAAAATTCCAATTAAAGCTAGTGTTGGAATCAAATCTTAACTCTACAAGTTGGGATTTCTTATTTTTCCATTTTCCTCCTAGTATTAAAATATAAAACTAAAATATACAAGA
Organism: Rhododendron henanense subsp. lingbaoense; assembly: GCA_020567845.1. Classification (NCBI taxonomy): domain Eukaryota; kingdom Viridiplantae; phylum Streptophyta; class Magnoliopsida; order Ericales; family Ericaceae; genus Rhododendron; species Rhododendron henanense. The sequence continues at coordinate 32,065,614 of CM036324.1, forward strand.
TCATTACAAATTTATGATAGTCCGTCCCCGAAATTATGGTGCTCTCCTGGATCATGTCAAAAGACTATAGGAGCCTTGCCAAATTCAACGGTGGTAATTCCCAAGGTTGATCCGGTGGTCAAAGCTTAAGATTTTTAAAAAAAACTTCTAAATTCACAAGAATTAATGAAGGTACGCTTAAATTTTTATGACACATGAAATGAATCAAAGAAAAAGAAAGGTCTCCAGTGAAAGCAAAAGCTCCATCACCTAAGCAAAGGATAATCAACTGTTCTTTTTGTTGGTTTCTTACCCAATTAAAAATAATGTTTGACTTATTTTATTTCATTTATTTCTTCTTCTTTTTTCCTTGACAAAAATCAAAGATTCCAACACAAAGGCTGGTTCCTAATCATTCTCTCCACCCCACCACCTTGTTTAATAAATTGGAAAGTTGATGATTGTTGTTGCTTTGGCTCTTCATCAATTGTGGGTGTCAAACTGCTGTCCTTGTTTTTAAATTTCGACCAGAGACCCCACTAAAGTACTAATCATGTCTTCTAAATTCTCATCTCATCGCTGGCTTTGTTTCATTGTGTTTGTTTCATGTGATAATTTTGTTTTGTTTTGTTTTTTTGATCCGTGATAATTTTGTTTCTGAAATAGGAAAAATGCGAACAGCAATTCAGTACTTCAGTGGACAATAATTAATATGCAAAAAGTAAATTAATAATTCTGTGAAAGATGTCTAGATATCCGTAAAAGTATATCGATATTCGTGAAAAATTCACTGAAATGCAAGCTTTTGTATGTATCATTCACTGTCTAGTCGTTTGTGGTTAGCAAAATCGTTTGAAATTTGCAGAATATGGGTTATCAGTTTTGAGATTAAAAAAAATGTTGTAGAGGTTTGCGTATTTTCTTGTATGTCTTTAGTCAATTTTTATAACATTTTAACAAAAAAATTCACTTTTTGCATAGAAGTATGCTATATATATGCAAAAGATACAAAATCATTGAGAAAAGAGCCAGTTGACATTTTTGTTCTGGTGACAATTCGATTATTATGGAAGTTGAGTAATTATCGGGTTTTGTAGAAATTTTGAATTTCGAATTCTCTTAGCCGCCATTCATTTTGTTCCCTTAAAACTTGAGATTGCATATAATAACTGTATCATTTGGGAATATAAGATTCTGTATATGATTTTACTAGATCTCCTGATAATCGAATTATATAAATGGATATAAAATAATAAATAATTTGTACCGGAAACTTATTGCTATTTGTACATAGGTGCGTGAAAATGGGTATCTTGGGAAAAATGGAAAAATATATATCACGTTATTTATTTATTTTACCTCAAAGAAATTTTCAAGGTAGTCCGTAAATGCCATATGTAGTTTTGTCTCCAAAAGCAGTAATGGAAGAGTGATTTCCTCAGACAAACTCAATTTTGTTGGCACCCACATGCCCAAGGAAAAGTAAAAAGAAAAGAAAAGAAAAGCAAAAATCCTCCTAGCAACGTCTAAAAACAATCACTTTATCATCATCACTATTCTTTTTTTTATTTTATAGATCTATGAGAGGTTTTGTTGCTGTTAGTTGTCACTGGTTTACTTGTCTACGTACAATTATCGTCTATTTTTGCCCCTAACTTAAGAACATGAGTGCGGTAGACTTGAAACGGAGCCGAAGTGTATCTTATATTAGACAGAAATGAATTATGAATTGAGATTCACACCCAGCTCTATTTAAGGCTCGCAAACTTATCTTTTTACCGCCAGAATATATAAGAGGTTGAAAATGTAAGCGACAAATTTTAACTGTCTACTGTAGTTTTGATTCATCTGGAGCTAAAATATGATAGGGATGGACCATTCTAATATATGCATATTTTGTCGTACTTGGCCCCACTAATTTTCTTTTCGTTCGGAGCATCAAGCTGCCAAACCCGGCTCTACTTGACTAAGCGTCGTGCTCGTCCAATGAGGGAGTTTGCTTTATTATGATATGACTACCAATGTGGCATTGATCTTTCTACCACCAAAACAAAAAATTTGTGGCATTGATCCTAACACAAATTGAAGTTAAAAGTCAAAAAGGTGGGGGGAGCAAACTCCTACGTTATCTATAAAAATAAACTACAGTAGTTCAAAAGTTGAGTTAAGTAGCCACATCAGACAAATCAGAATGATGCCAAGATGGGATTAAAAAGATTGGAGTCTCGAAGGTGGTGGTATATGTATGATCAAAGAAAGAAAGAAAGATCCAAGACAATTTCTAACTGCTTTCCATAGTTTAACCAGTGCCCAAAATCTATGGGCTCAATTCATATCATTAATAAATTTTGTCTAATTTTGATTATGCATTGTCTTTACATGGTTGATGTTGTGCCTGTATGATCGTTAGAGCGCGTTCGCACTAGTTTTGAGGAGATAATTTTAGGTTATGGTATATGACTATATGTCACTGTGTTTCGTTTCTACTTTTGGGCTCAACAACAAAAAAAAACCTCCTTTTTTTTTTTTTTTTTGGAGACATGAGACTCACGAGAAAACCTCATTCAGACAATTGCTAACTAAAGAGGTGTTGGTGTTTCACGGGTGTTGTAAACTCTCACTCACTCTCCTGATGTGGGGAAGCTGGTTTGTTGTTGCACCCCAAGAACTTTGCTGAACCGAATAGCATCTTCAATAGGAGATGTCAAAAAAATTTTGAAGGCTTATGTGGCACTTTGACATATTTAATTTGACATCAAGCTCTCCCTCTCCAATTCTGGAAGATTTCCTTTTTTAACTTCAACGGTAAGTTTTTGAACTTGCAAAGGTAAGTTTTTGAAAATTGGCATGTAGAGAGGTAGCTAGATGTCAAAATTGGCATGGGAGTGAGAGATGGCATATATGTTGAATTGTCCATTTATGCTAAAAGTAACGTTGGAGATGCCACTTCAACTTTGACATTTCCTGTTGGAGATGCTCTAAGAGGGTGGGCACTGTAATGTGTCACGGGAAAAACCCAGCATGACAGGGCATGGCGTTTGATTTTTAATTTTTTTTTATCACAAGGCAGTAACCCCACTAGAAAATCACACCCAGTAATCATTATCCTATTTTAAGGGTTTTGGATTCTAATTATTATTCTATTTTTCTTCAATCATTATCCTCATTTTACTCTTTATCTCTCCAATTATTACCTATATTTTTAATCATTACTCTATTTATCTCTATACTTATTACTTACCAATTCAAATCCAAATTCTCAAAACGAACGGGATCTACCGTCCGGAGAGGTTCCTATGGGCAAATTAATTACAACCTCCTTTTAACTTGCCATTTTCCATCACCACAATGACCATTTTTTCAAAAGAGGGTTCTAGGTCTTTATCTCAAGGAACCCCGTTGCTATCACACAATAGACAGCCCACCTTTTGGGCTGAAATGGACATATCAGATAGATACACATGGTATTGGGATGAGAACAAAAGGCTTGAACACACCACACAGTACTCTCCTGTTAACACATGTGATGTGAGAGATAAGACAAGGGTCCTTTTGTCCCAATCTATTTGCATGCACTCTAGCTAACTCATTAAATAACATGGCCATATACTTAGAGGTTGGCTTCTCTTCGGATTGGTATCTCAGCTTCGATAAATGTTTGGGTGCCATCCGGGCCGTCCATTTCGGTTTTGGACGGCTCGGATTTGGAGAGAGAAAGAGGAGAGAGAGTGGTGGGATGAGAGGAGAGAGAAAGTTTCAATCTGGACCGTCCAACACACTTTTGGATGGCCTGGATAAACTACTCGGGCACCAGGTGAGCACGACCGTGTGGTACCCACCTGACACCCAAAAATTTCTCGCTTCTCCTCAGCTTCACTGCGCAGTTTTCCGTTGTGAGCGTATTGTGGTCCTACTTGTATCTTTCAATTCAAGCATTCATGCCTTTCATCTCGAAAGGTCTCAATCTCAAATTGATTGGAAAGCAATGAGCTCATAGGTTTCATTTTTACGGAGGCCAAACATTGGGGCCACTGGGGGTTTACTTGTCGTTAACTTCAGGGCTCTGGAATTAGTCGAGGTGCGCGCAAGCTGACCCGGACATCTAGTTACCAAAAAAAAATAAAATAATAACAACTTGGTTTAGACTGTAGTTTTATTATGCCAACTGTGTTCGATTGACCGTCTAGTTAATTATTTCAGATAAATATGCAAGTTTACATGGGTGGTCTCCTCGGCCAACCTTTCAAAAATCAGGCTAAGCAAAATGTCGATCAAATGACGCGATCAGGCGACGTAAATGTCAGCTAAATATCCAATATTTCGTTGGTTTAAAAAGCGTATCAAAACCACGAGTTGTGTAAACCATTCATTGGAATTTTTATTCGCAAACTCTTCGCTAAAAACCGGCTTGTCAGAAAAACAATTTCATCATTTCTTAGCAATATTGCTTCACTGGTTTTGTAGTTAAACAGTAGCGTAAAGCCATAAAGATGAAGCGCACCAGCTGCAACGAGACAAGTTTGTCAAAGATATTTCTTGTGTCGAATTGATTTTGAAGAATTTCGACAAGAAGTGAATAGTTGTTACGAAAGCGGAGGCATTGAATAGTTGGGACTACTAATTAAAGTTATACTTTTGTTCTTTGGCTATATTCTGATAATGACAAAAAAGAGAAAATCTTTTTTAACAGTGGAGCTGTGTGAATAGTTGTTTACGGAGCCAGTCGCAACTATCCAAAAGTATTCTGAACGGTCCGGATCCGGATGTTAATAAAATTTTTCCGAAAAAGAGTAATTAAACTTTTTCCTGGAAAAGTTTTATTAAAATCCAGACCGTCCAGAACACTTTTGGACGATCGCGATTGGTTGCTGTTGCAAACAACTTGTTCACGGCTGAGCCGTGAATAAGTTTCTCTCGGGGAAAAAAAATATGGTCAAATGAGTAAAAGAAAGTTGAGACTGTATTCAAGAACAAGAGAATGGAATGGCATGGAATTGGAAAGGTATCTCTCTCTCTCTGTGTGTGTGTGTGTGTTTGTAATTGGATTCATGAGGTAGCAGTGTATACTCTATGGATCGGAGCAGTGGTTAATGTGGGAACATAAACTGACATGGGCCATGGGGTTGGGGCTTGACCGCATCTTTGTCGCTGCTGTAACACAACACAACTGAAACACACAAACACAGAAACAGAGCACATAGTAATTAGTAATAGTGGAGGAGTAATGTTTTGTATGAAATGCAGCCCGGCCAGGCCAGGCCAGCCGCTTTGGTTTAAAGTAATTTGATGCATGGACCCCCACACCCCACCCACTCTCAGGACTCCTTTTTGACCAGGCCACACCTACAACTCTGATTTTTTACCCCAAAATTAATATTGTTTCTGACCAGCCAGCCGCTGTGGTTTAAGGAAAATTATGTTTGGTTGTTGAATGTCGAATGAAGAGAATTTTATTAGGCAACACCATCCTATCCGGTAATCGTCCAAATGAGATGCTAGCTGGGCAAGTGGGTCACCTCTTGTTCAATCCCAAATACAATAAACATCAGACTATCGGACTAGTTCGTTCGATGAGACCAGTAGTGAAGTAATAATTAAATAAATGGTGATTGAATTAATGCTACTACGTACGTCTCTAATCACATTGTTTGTTACACACTTTGTGAGATTATATATTCGTTGAATGTTTATTTGCAACCAAAATTGTTTAGCCAAACACGGAATTGTATTCACCTTGAATATGTACAGTCCAAACCCACGATCGTATCCAATCAAACTAACAGCCCCACAAAATAACAAGGAGCGGGGGTGTGATCTGGTTCCTCTTTGACACCTTTGTAAGCTAGATGAACCACCAACTACTGCCTGATCGGCCGTATGCAGCCATAAGTCAGGCCTAACTCAAGGAAGGAAATGTACAGAGCTAGTAAGATTGTAACGACGTACCTTTCTAGGGTTTGTTCTATACCTTATATGGAGAGACCATACTTGGGCTACGTATAATCTTGTGCTAGGAACATAACCACAATGTCAGCCCTACCCCTCTAGGAATGACATCATGCATGACGCACCGAGCACGTAGCCGAACTCTACATCACCGAGCCGTGCCACTCTTTACTCACGTGGAGCCCTACCTGTTGTCACCATTCGGGTTGGATTTATCCGATCCGGTCCGATCACCAGGCCTTACACCCGCCACTCCCGGGGTTTGGACTCACGAATTCCAGGCCTTATACATACCGTTGTGCCGGCCCTATAGTGACTCGATTTAGTCCAATGCGATTTTCGCTGTGGGCCGTCTGTTCTCAAGGCCCAACAATACCTTCTTCTGTCTGGCCCACTACATAAGGTTAAATGTGGAACATTATGTTCTTTAGGGCATCTCCAATTCACCTCTATTTCTCCAAAAATAGAGGATGGATGTGACATATTGAGGAGAGTTTTTTTAATTTATTCACTTTTTGTACTTTTTAGGAGAATCTTTGAGGGACCCATTGTCTTTTTTAGAGTTTGGAGGGATTTTGTATCCTCTAAAAATAGATGACCAAATTTACTTTTGGAGGACTAAACTCTAAAAAGAACGGTGGGTCATACCTTTTTGACCCGCGCCCCAAGAAACCAAAATCGTTCGGAAATGTTTGTCGAAACTTTTTTACCAATACATTTTGGGGTTCCAAGAATTCTAGAAGTTAAATCCAGCCTAAAATTTGATTTCGGAGAAACTAGATGTGAAGTAACCGGGTTGTTAAATCCAAGTTGGTTAGTAGCCCTATTCTCACCCTTTCCAAGTTGGGTTTCAAATGAGACTAGAGCAATTCAACACATGATACTATATTAAAAAGGACGGCCCATGACGTGTTTTGATAATTAATACCCGCTAAGGACAAGCTAAGAACATTTGTTAATGCTGAAAATATCCTTAACGATTATTAATTATCAAAACACGTCATTAACCGTCATTTTCCCTATTAAAAACTCTAAGTATCAGAGGATTACCAGAGTCCGAAAGAAGCCGAACCCAAAAGTATCCAGACTCGAGTGAGGCCCAGGTCAATAGGAATTCCATAAATAAAACATCTGCCAAAACAAACCCAACAAGGAAAAGATATAACACCAGGTCCACAAGTCCTAGCTGTAGCAATAAAAAAGAAAAAGAAAAAAGGAAAAGATATAACACCAGGTCCACAAGTCCTAGCTGTAGCAAAGGTGGCAAAGACCCGCGCCCCAAGAAACCTAAACCAGAGCCTTATAAAAATGGAGGGAGATACAGAACGCTCACAATATTTGAAGTGAAGGAAAGACAGAATGGCAGAAAAGAAGAACTCCCGTGCTCTGCCGCAAGATACCAAGGCAGAATGTGAGTTCTTCTTTTCTGCCATTCTGTCTTTCTTTCTTCGTCCTCTGACGCCCATATCGCTCTGGTGTTGTGAGCATTGGGTGGTTGCCAGCTGATTGGCTTTCTGCTCCTTGGCCGGTGCATTGGGTGGTTGCGCTCTTTCTAATGAGTTTCCCTTTTCACTCCCTCTCTATTGGATGGGCCATGAAATGGTTGCACGACGTTGTGATTTGTTCCATTTTTCTATACTTTTTACGTTTTATTTTATCTGTTTGTGGTTAATTGAATTGAAGCATAAGTTACATTTTCGAGTCATATCTTTAGGAAAACAAGGTTCTAGAGCAAGTACGTGATGATCCAGATGAAGGAAACCAGGTACTTGGAACCAAGGTCGGACTGAGAGACGGATGAGTCTAGGCGAATACCTTATGCCGGGTTCTAAATTTTTGATAGAATTATAATTTTTTTTTTCAAAAATCATACATGTCATATACATTTAATTTGTCCGCCAATATCATTTTGAAACAATTCAAAACTCGCCCAACTAAGAATTTTTTTTAAAATAATCTACTTTCCTGTCAAGATCTTTACAGGAATCCTAATTCCTAATGTCTTGACATTGTCACCTGCTCATTAGGAATTAGGATTCACTTGACAGTTAAGATTTTAATGGTGTTCGAACTATCCTCCTATTGGAGCTTCTGCATCCTTGTCAGTCATGGTTTTCAATAGTTGCTTCTCCTGTCATTTTCCATCGACGCGTTTACAAAATCGTATGATACAATTCTGAAATTTGGGTATTGGGGCAGAGATCTCAGGTTTAGGTCTGATGCCTGGTATATGCATGTTATGTACATACTTCCGTTTTTTGCTGTTTTTACCATTGAAATTGTTATTGTGGAATTAGAGGCACATTTCAGGAAGTGATGTTTTTCGTTTCTTTCTTTGCAGGATGGAGAGGACTGAGATAATAAAATTATTTGAAGTACCCTCATTGTTTTGGTGTTGAACGAGATTTTTTCCGCAAATTCAGATTGAGTGTTGGGTTATTTTTCCTTTTTGGCTGTTGTTGTATGCCAATATTCTTGTATATGGGGACCATGGGGTTTACCATTTAACCCAATGTACTGAACGTTTTCTATGAACTCTATTGCCTTTTGCCATGTACTCTATTTAAGGTTGGGATTTGATAGGCAAAAGAGGAAATAAACTAAGGCTTCTGTTGTAGCATTGCGTTAGATCGTAAATGTGAGTGAAGTTTCTGAAGAAGATTTAATCAACCAGGAAATTGCAGTCTCATCTGCAGATTTGGATTTTGCTGGTTTTCGCAAGTATGGGAACCTGTTTGGCTGGGATTTTTGGTGACTTTGGAATTATAATTGTGTGCGAGCATGCCAGAAAAGACTTGTAATTATCCTTTTCAGATTTAACTCCTCAAAAGCGAAACTTAATCAAGCAATTGTGTTGTCGGTTCAATTACCTCAATGAAAAAGATTTTCCTTTGAAGTATTGAAACGGCACAACGATTCACGAGAAATTCAACAACCAAAAAGAAACAAGATACCTTGATAATTCAAAACAACTTGCTTTCCAAATGATTCTTCAACTTCAAAAGAACAAGAACAGATTACAAAATGACTACTACAAACTACTCCTAATTACTTCGAACTAAGCCTAAGTCCTAAATTACTGCCTAAGAACAAACCAAGCATAGCATAGCTGTTTGTTGATGATTTGTCTGGGGTTTTTCCTTCTACCACAATTTCTTCTATTTATAAGCAAGCTCTTGGGTCTTCTTGACTGCTTTCAATCTCCCGTCAAGCTGTCTAGCTTCGAGATCACTCTTATTTTTTGAATTCAAACTTTCCCTCCAAAGTTCTTCAGTGTTTGTTTGAACCCGTTGAACAGTGGACCAACTTCTCCATGATCTCCATTCTCTTTAATCACATTGTGGTAGAATTGGGTAGTTTTCACGTCCTTATTTCAACTCTCCTGATCGTGCCCATGAGATACAACTGCCCTAATCATGCTTTTAAAGGGTTTGCAACGACACCGTTTGCTTCCCCTTGTTTCGAACTGGGTAGTTCATCTTCTCTTTCATTCTCTAGTGACATTTGACAATAACTGTCATTCCCTCCAACTGCCTATCAAAACGACACTCGATCAGTTAGAACGACACCGTCCTTTTAAACATGTGATTCAGTGCATTCATTCCCTACGTTCTTCATCCAATATAACATAAATGGCCACGTGTTTTTCTCTGATTGGGCCAATAATTTTCTCATGCAAACAGAACCTTATGTTTTTATAGCCCCCATTCTCACCCTCCTAAGTTGGGTTTCAAATGAGACGAGAGTAATTCAAAGTTCAAGCAAGCACATGCAACTATTGAAAATTTTTCGAAAAATTTCAAGCTGGCCTCGCTTTTAGAGTTTTGTCCCATGCAGGTTCTTTATTGTATTTCTCTTTTGCATTGGCCCTGGAGCATGGACTCATACTGATGTGGACATATATTATTACCTTTTGTATTATTGATGTGCAACATAGGTTGTGAATTGTGTATAACAAAAGTTTAAGGAGTGCTAATCATCTGTTATAAGAGGTTTAAATTGTCTATCATAAGAGGTGTGCATTGTATATAACATGTGTAAATTGTTGTATGGGGTGAATTGTGTACAACATGCATTGTGAATTGTGTATAACAAGGGTTTTAAAGGGTTGTGAATTGTCTGTTCTATGGGACTGTGAATTGTGAAATATAGGGAATGTGAATTGACTGTTATAGAAGAGTGAATTGTGTATAAGTATAATAGAGGATGTGGATTGTTGTATATGGGTATAGATTATGTACAACATAAGTTTTTTTTTTTTTGCCAAAACTATAACATGTGATATTGTAGATCCAAAAAATAGTACGAGTACAATAAATCAAGAGGAAACTTCATCTCTAAATAAGGGATCAAGAAACCAAATAGAAGGGGACTCTGTCCAAAAACTACACCCAACTCCAACTAAATCCATCGCTCCAAAGGGATGGAGCACTGCATAAAACAACCAAAAACACCTAAACAGAGGTAATAGAAGCCCCACAAACGGGGAGAAATTCCACATATGGAAATTTGAATTGTATATTATATGAGGGTGTGAGTTCTACATTTTGGGTGTGAATTGTGTAGAACATAGGGTGTGAATTATCTGTTTTAGGAGGTGTAAATTGTCTAGAACATGGGGTGTAAATTATTTGTTTTAGGAGGTGTAAATTGTCTAGAAGGGGTGTGCATTCTTCATTAAGGAGTATAAAATTACTTTCTGTTACGCGTACAAATTGGATTTTGTTGAAAAGATCTCATCGAATAGGTTTTAAATTATTATTATTTTTCAAAATCTGATATGCACAACAAATGTTAACATTATTTAAAATTTTAGCTATATATATATGAGCTACATATATAATATATTTATGTATGCAAATGTATGGATATTTATATGTACGTGTAACGATGTGACAATTCGAGAAATAGAGAGATAAAGTTATGATTAGAAATATTATTTTGTGGTTTTCAAACAATACTTCACCACTCATTAAATGCCAAATGTTAATTTGGTTATAAATCACTAAGAAAAAGTAATGGGTCCCATTATATTAATTGATAATACATGAGTTGGTACATTACAATGTAATGTTCCATCCGTGTGGGATAATTTTTCTATCCTAAACTTAAAAGGCATGTCGGTGTAGGGAAAAAAAAAAACTTGTGCGGGATGGGCGTTACACACGCGAGACCTAAATAGCTAATGGGTGATAAAAGACAGAGAAATTTTTGGGTGCAAACATGGTATTGTTGACGTGGTACTTGTGCAGCGCATTCGAACACGCAAAGGTACCAAACAAATTTTTAAAAAATAAAATAAAAAATAAAAAAGTTACTGTATTTTGATCCGAACCATCAATTGCTCGACTTGAATGGCTAAGATGCATTACAACCAAAAAATTCTCCAAAAGAGGGCCGACTTGCAAGAAGCCCCATGAATAACATCTGCGGGTACAAACCCAAGAAGGAAGAGACATTAACAACGGGTCCACAAGTCCTAGCTGTAGCAAAGGTGGCGAAGACCCGCGCCCCAAGAAACCGAAACCAGAGTCTTATAAAAATGGAGGGAGATACAGAATCCTCACAATATTTGAAGTGATAGAAAGACAGATCATGGCTGAAAAGAAGAACACCCCTGCTCTGCCGCAAGATACCAACGCAGAATGGGACGCCCGTATCGGTTTGGCTTTCCGCCGGTTCGTTTACCCCTCCGTGGCCGGTGCCTGCGGTAGCCTTTTCTTTAGTAAGCTCCCTTTTCCACTCCCTCTCTTGTTTATTTCCGAGAAAACTGCCATTTAAAGTTGATCCAATTGCGTCCGTCCAATATATATATATATATTTTATGTCCTTTACATTTCCTTTTTCCCAATCAAACGTCTTATCTGGGTTATCAGTGTTAGATCAATAGCGTTGAAGGATTTGTGTTCTGGAAATAAGGTTCTAGAGTACTCCTAGACCAGATGTTTTACAAAATTTGACTAAAAGGCAGGATTTTGGCCGTTATGAATCCATCTAGATGATCGTCCCAAAACTGACCCAGATATGGGAAACCAGATACTTGGAACTTGTCAAAGTTTAGTGTTTTTTTTTTTTTTTAATTTTTATTGCCAAAGAAAATTTCGCTAATCACAGAAGATCAAGAACTGAAATCAGTTCGGTTGGAAAAGAACTGCATGAGAGAGCTTCAGATAGAAGATAAACTCTCCTAGTGCTCCTATTAGCAAAATCTCAACTTAACTCTCAACCTCTCAAGATATAGAGATCACAACAAGTGGTGGTCGTCAAAATTTAGGTCTTGGTCGTGAGGTAATCGTTAGTTAGGTGTCAAGGGAGCAAAAGTTGTGTGTAGGTCTTGGTCGTGAGATAGAACTTAGGGGCTAAACCCGGCCTTCTGCCGAGCATAGTGACCGTGACCGAACCGTCACATTCGGCCCACTACAGTAAGGTCTTATGTTCTGCAGTGAAAGCAGACCCTATTTTGTGGATGTACCTTCCTCAGGCTTCCTATTCTGGGTTTCCAAGGAAAAAAGAAAATTTGCAGTTCCGTAGATCCATAATTTTTGCCTTTCTCTGACAAACACATGTGCAAAACTAGAAATTAGATCCAGGAATTCTGCTGGTTTTCTGTCAATGGTGAAATCAAAAAGATGATCATGTCATCCAATCTCATCTTTGGCTGGAGACATATTTAGGGAATTAGCTTTGACAGGAAAATAAAGATTAAGCAACAAAATAGGTATTAGGTTGTTGTTTTGTAGGTTATTTACTTGTTTTTACTTTCCAGTTTCATGCTATCTGCATTTGTGAGAAATGAATTTTTTGCCCCTTAAAGTTATGCCTTGATATCCTTATGGTTGATCTTATCGTGTCAGAGAGTCCTGCGGGACGCTGGGCTTCATTTGCTTTTGGTGCTGGAGTGGGTGTTGGATCTGCATACAAAGAATGCTATGGATCTTTAGCAAAATTTGCTAACCCTAAGAGTTCAGATATTCCTGCTTCTCCGGTAAGTCTTAAGTTACTAACTATTGTTATGTGCTGATCTATTAGTCTTGTTTCTAAAGGCACAAAGATTAACATATTCTGTTGTGGTATGGTTTGTCTACAAGTTGACCAAGAAAATTATGTTTCCATATCTGATTATCGTCATGCCAATATGTGGACTTGACGTTTCTTTCTGCAAGATTGTTTCACAAATACCATGGTTTCAGTTTATCGTGATTTGATAGGTTGGTCTGTGATTGTAGTTTTTATCAATTTTTCGGTTTAGCTATCTTGAGATAATTAGTTACCAGAAAAACAAACGTCAGATAAACTGATGCTTTCTTGTAATGGATTGGAAACAAATCATGAATTGTGATCCTTAGAGACCGTTTGGGACTATGTTTCCCAAATGAACAAAATGTGTCAAATGTTTTGCCAAGTGGGATTCATATTTCGAAGTTACGAAGGTCCTTAAATGCTTTTCAAGATCCTTAAAGTACTTCTCAAAAAGAAATCCATGTTTTATGGTTGCAAAATTAACGTTTTACCCGCTGGCCTATTTATAGTATATCAATATTCTGCATCCTACGCTGTTAGACCAACAATGTCGTGTTGCAGTCGTTTTCCCACCATGTAAAAATAGAAGTCATGGCTTGGCATTTATCTGGCCCACACCATGCTGGAATTCATGCTGTTCCATGAGAGAGTTGATTAGCCTGTGAATAGCTACAGATATGATATTAACATTAATGAAGTGCGGGCAAGTAATTGTTATCGATTTCTTCTTGATTTTTTTTTGTTTCTATTTTTTTTTTCCCCAAAATTGCAGTCACTATGAGATATTTCTGGTCTGGGAAAGTCTGTTTCCAATGTAACCTACGTTCAACATTTTTGGAAAAACTTTATGAGTGCCCTCTTAAGTCCTATTCAGTCCTCCCTTACCACAGAAACTGCTCAAAGGCATCTACTATCTCCGCATTGAAACATCAAAAAAATGTTCCTCCAAGTTTCCATAGCATTGACACTCATGTAGATGTAAATAGCAAAGAAACAGGAGAGTATTTGTTCTCCTGAGCTTGTGTCAAACTGATTTCCAACTAGAACCATATATATTCTATATGAATTTTGTCAAGTACATCACAAGATTTCCTGATATTCTATTGTTCATTTTAATGCTTCCGAGACATTATTATCTGCTCATTTAGGAATTAGGTTCTTAACTGTTTAACATTTAAGTTGTGCCCGAACAGTCATTTTGCTGAGGCTTTTTTCTGCATTCTTGTCAGTCATGGTTTTCAGTAGTTGCTTCTCCTGTCATTTTCGAAACTCTTTAAAATTTTGGTTTTGGGGCCTGATCTCAGTGTTGGCTTTATGGGGCCAACATCCATCTCATACTTGAGGCGCCCCTGCTGGCGCGGGGCAAGTGTAGGGAGGACTAACCACCTCCATCGTCGGTGTTGTATGGGCAACATTGCGAAGCGCCTCGTTTTTGCTTGCTGCTAAGTGCAGGGCTTTGCGCTGCCCTTTAAAAGATTAAGTTGCGCCTTCTCCTAACAGCAATTACTTTTAGGTGAGTTGGTTAGCACCTGATCCAACACTAAGATTCAGGTGTGATGCCTGGCATGTTGATATGTACATACCTTTGGTTTTGCTGGTTTTACTACCAATTTTTTTTTATATATGGAAGCACAGGTACATTTCACCGACTGATGATATTTTTTTTTTCTTTCTTCCTTTGCAGAATGGAGAGGACTGAGACGAGGAAGTTATTTTTTTGAAAAATCTCGATCAGAACCACAAAAAAATTGAGGCTACTTAAATTAACTTTCTCATCACTTTGAAAAATGAGATGAGAAAGTAATTTAAGTAGCCTCAATTTTTACGTGGTTGTGATCGAGATTTTTCATAAATTCTTGTTGGGTGGTGTTGTTTCCTTTAATTTGGCTGTTGTTGTTGGCCAATATTCTTCTAGATGGGGTTAACATTTAACCCAGTTATGTACTGGAAGTTTTCTATGAACCAAATAGGCTTTTGCCTTGTTAACTCTAATGAGAAAATTATGAATAAAGGCTGCTTTTGTTGTAGCATTGGGCAGATATGAATTAAGTTTCTGAAGAAGATTTAATCAAGCAGGAAATTACAGTCTTATCTGCAGAGTTGAATCTTGCTCATTTCGACTTCCATTAGAAGAGAAGTCTTCTAATGCCTTGAAAGTCTCTCTTTTTAGTGGCTGCTTGTGGGTAAATATTCTCTTTTGCAGGTGGTGCATGTTCTAATTGAGCAACTGTAGGGAAATTGTTGGGAAATTTTCCCACTGTGGGGAAATTGTTGGGTAAATTCTAGGGAAATTGTTGGTTCTCTTTGCAGGTGGTGTCCAAGTGGGAAATTGTTGGGAAATTTCGTATTTCTCGGCTATACTTTTTCTACTAGTATTTTAGGAGTATCAATATGCAAATTCTTGTCCAGTCAATGTCCCAATTTCGGCTGTATAGCCATGGATTGAGTTCACTTCGATAGACTAGGCCTGCAAAAAGAGCTCATGCCAGCTTTTAAGTGTTCAAGTTTGGCTCTTTCTATACTAGCCTAGCCTCGAGCTCGACTCAATTTAGTACCGAGGTATTTAGCTACTATACGAACTTAAAGTCAAAACTCTAAGCTCGAGAGTCTAAGCTCGCCGAGCCAAGTCGACTCATACGAGTCGAGCCTTGAGTTGCTCGTAATAACCCATTTTCCAGTCAAACATTTCGATTATAGACAGTTGGGATTTTCTTTGATAGGGAGGAGCCTCATTTGCCAAAAATCCATTGGCCTGGGGCTTTGGATGGGAGGAAAATATAGGGCTTATCATATTTTTTTTTTCCCAATATTGTATATATTGGTGGGAGTTAGTGGAAAAAATTAATGAGTTAGTCCACAGGGGGTTCAGATACTATCTATAGCCTTGAACCCACAAATCATCCACAACTGGGCTCGAATCCTAGTTTCCCACGAGGGAGAGCAGGAGTTAGGGCTTATCATATCGACCAATGTACATTTTTACTTTTTGAAATTAATTAACTAGATTGTGCCTTTAAAAAATCAATTTACTTTTGCTACGTGTTTGGCCTACACGGTTTCCACCTACTCGTATAAACTTAATTTAGCGTAAATCTGATTCTGTCAACTATTTATTTATTTTAAACATAAGCGTACGGCAAACACGCTTTTGACACGCTTTTGAACCGGGAAAACAACTTCTTAAATGCATGTTACGGAGTACTACATAAATACTACTCCACTAGTAATAATCAGCCTATAACAGGAGACCAACAAAGAGAGAGAGAAGACTTTTGCTTCGCTATTACGTAAGAGATCCCGCGACTTCCAATCTATGTACGCCTAGAGAGAGAGAGAGTGTGTTTGAGTGAGTGAAAATGGAGGTTCCGACGAACGACTGCTGTTCGATATGTCACGGCAATTTTCATGTCCCCTGCCAAGCCAATTGCTCTCACTGGTTTTGCGGTTCGTCCAATTATACGCCCTATCCATTTGTGTTTTATTATTGTATATATCGTACTACATACCATGTCTATTCAGATTTTACCCAATTCAACGAATTGATCTAGGGCATACACAACCTATTCTCAACTGCAATTGATCTCTTTCTATGATTGTATCTATATGTATATACTAGACACCCGGGCACTCACAGTGCGTATGCAAATGGTGTTATGCAAAGGATGGAAACAGGAAAGTCTTGGATTGAGATTAATTTGTAATGCATTCTGGGATGTGAAAGTAGAAAAGAGGGGACGAGAAAAGGGGGTGGCAGTTTTTTTCCCCTTCTTGGCAGTTTCTTTAGGTAGTTACAGGAAAGGGAGTTTGGGAAATTAAAATGTGAGCCAGCCTCAAAATTGGCGTTCACATCGACAAAAAGGTGCTCCCATTATAATAGACTAGGTGCCCGGGAACACGATGCGTGTGCAAGTCGGTGTAAAAGAGGAAAATCTTCAATTTTGATTAATATCCAATGATATCTAATGTGTGGATGCAATTTTTTTTGTCCTTGGTAGTTTTTTTAGGCAGTTAAAGGGATAGTTTTGGAAAAAAAAGATGTGAGCCAGCTTGATACTCACATTCACACCATAAAATGGTGTTCCCTTTATAGTAGTAATAACAGATACTGTAGTAGATATTTGCTTCTTGGTATACAGAATTTGTGCAAAGCAATGATAGTGCTGCGATAAAAAAAAAATTTGATAGTGCTGCAATCCACAACTGTACTTCAACTCGGAGGGAATTGGTGAGGTATAATCGAAGTGGAGAAAGAGAGAGATGGAAGAGAGGGGAAGTGGCCAAGTTGCTGACTTCAACTTAACAATGGGGATGGGAAGATTTGAATGAGCTGTTTTTGGTCTCTAGCCTTGCATTTTATGCTCCGTTGAATTGCTGAGAATGTGTTGGGAAGGATTGAATTCAGGATTCTGAAACTGTAACTTGTAATTAGTCAAGAGAAACACACCAAATATACTTTAATTACATGAGACCCAAGGAGAAAAATCAGTTTGCATATCGCTATACGTCTCTTCTCTTTGGCTTCCTTTTGTTAATTGTGCGCACACAGCGCATTATTTTTTCCTTCTATACTATGTTGTAACTTCATTTGAAATAAATAATGAAGTAAATGTTGTCTGTTTACAAAAAAGAAAGCTTTCCTTTTGAGAACGAGATAAAATATAATTGCCCTGGTAAATGGCAAATTCCTCGTTCAGCCTCTATCAATGTATATTTAGTTTGTTTTGGTGCATCTCCTTATTCAGGTAATTGCATCCTTCAAGTTTGGAATTATGGATCAGCCTTTCAGCCATGTAGTTGCCCTTTATGCCGCCGTCAAATTAATTTGCTGATTCCTACTGATGCTGCATCACAGCAGCGTAATAATTCTGAAGTTGCTGAAGTTCTTGGAAAGATTGAAAGATACAACCGTCATTTTGGTGCTCGCTCTAATGGTCTCATTCAGGTACATTTTGAGTGCATGCATTCCTTGGGCCAGGCGATGACAGTTTGCACCTTTTATCATTTCTGAATGTGTCAAGTAGTGTATACCTTTACTGCTAGTTTATCTCAAGTATTTCCACAATATGGTAGTTGGCCGCCAATAAACAAGGAATGAGAATGAATGCAAAAGGAGAACTGCAGTATTATTTGCATGTTATGGAAAAACGTTGGCTAGAAGTGTGGAGTAAGATTCGCATGTTATGGAACAATTTACCTGGAGTTTGGAGGGTTAATTTTTTCCCCATTTGAATGTTTGTTGTGGATTGTTTCGAGCCCTATTGATGATGCGATTTGTGAAAGGTTAGATTTTTGAGATAGTTACATTGGTGTTAAGAATGAGAGTTGGAGTGTGGAGATGATGACAACCCTAAGCATGAAATGAGAGTTGGAGTGTGGAGATGATGACAACCCTAAGCATGAAATGAGAGTTGGAGTGTGGAGATGACAACAACCCTAAGTATGAAGTATTTCAATTTCATAGCTTTGTGCGGATCCTCATTTCTCTAAGCTCTAATATTTTCTTGGTGTTGCAATTTTTATTCAAGTATATTAGTATGCAAATGAGTTGAATGACATTCTCTTTTCCAATGCGGATTCTACTGTGGTTATTTCTTTGTATGTTTTGTTTTGTGATAATGTTGAACCTTCCAAGGTAGGGGCGTTTCCGATTTGTTATTATTTTAGTCCATCTTTATGGAATAATGGACATTCTGAACAGTATTGTCGATCTATTAGATTATTCAGTTCTTCTGCTCCAGGACTATAATTCTGATGCTAGTTTTGGAATCCTGCATATTGCCATCCAAGCCCCTTTTATTGTCCTGGAATTTATTTATCTGCAATCCTATGAAACTGTACAACAGTGATTTCTATAAGCTTAGAATGCAGCAAATCAGTAAGTTGATGCATGATTTTTTTTTCACAGAGATTCCGAGACCTTCCTTTCCTCCTCAGGAGGTTGTCACGAGATATACTGGACCCTCAGAGATCACTTCCATTCGTTATCAGAACTCGTGTCTATTTGTCAGTAAGTTGATGTCGCAATATGCAAGCAAGTGCAGTAGCATACTAGCATCTGGCATTGCAGTTTTAGAATTTCATACGTACATCATGCATTTGTATATTTTCTGTATGTCATAATGAGTTGATTCCACTTGGGGAAAAGAAGTCCTGAGCGATTTGCTGCACAAACATGAAAATCCTTGTTACTACACGTGCTTATTCCTTTCTTCCTTCTTTTTTCTTTTTCTTTTTCTTCGTCTTTTCTTTTTTCCTGCTGGTGTGGTTCACTCTGGTGGCCATTACTATTGTAGTTGTAGATAATGGTTATGCATTTCCATGAATCCAGATGCCACCAAATTGTGCAGTTATAGATTAGACTGGTACCATGGGGAATTGTTTCCTTGGCAGTAAATTATGCTTTTGCCTTGGAACCAAACTAAACCTTGATTTTAAATTTATCAACTTAAACCCTGGGCTTTTGCTATTAATTTAAACCAACCACCAATCCATCTATGTTTTCAGAGAATAACAAACAAGTGATAATTTTGTCAGTTTATCCACCTCCTACCTCATACTATAGATACAGCAGCCACCTAAACTCTCTCCTTTCTTTGTAGTGGGGGGAAGGCAATAATTGATTTTTGTCATCTATCATCTCTAATTCTCTACCTTCCTCACAGAAAGTTCTGTTACCTTTTCCACAATTGGGAATTCATTCGATGCTTTTGACTAACAATTTGAGCTATGCATGGTCTGCAGTAGTGCTTATGCGCTGATTGGCATTGTTTTTTTTTTGTTTTTTTTGGGTAA
This sequence comes from Rhododendron henanense subsp. lingbaoense, assembly GCA_020567845.1. Taxonomy (NCBI): domain Eukaryota; kingdom Viridiplantae; phylum Streptophyta; class Magnoliopsida; order Ericales; family Ericaceae; genus Rhododendron; species Rhododendron henanense. Next base: position 32,085,351 of record CM036324.1, read on the forward strand.
ATGGAGCATTTATAAGCAGATCATTGTTGGTCTTTACTTGTTCCAAAGTTTATGTTTTTCCTTGTGATTTCCCCTAAAGGTCTAAATACTAGAGAAATCATATCTGTAGTGTTTGACCTTTGTTCTGGGATTTGTGTTTCATTGTTTCTGCACTTTCGAATATGCTTCGATGGTATATAGCCACCAATTTGCAGTTGTTTGTTATATCCAACTTTTCAAGCCATCTAAAGCACCTCTACTGTGATTCTCATATTTTTCTTGTGTTTTATTCTCATATTTTTCTTGTGTTTTCTTCCAGATGTTTCTAAGTGCGATCTACATTCTCAGTCCTGTCGACATTATTCCCGAAGGTATATTTGGTTTTGATAGTGTAGAGAAAATGTCTATTGTTCTGTTGCGGACTAGTTTAGTTACATATTTTCTGATGCTGTGTGCAGGAATAGTGGGAGTCATAGGTCTCCTGGATGATGCTCTTATAGCACTCATCTGCTTCCTTCACATTGCCGCCCTTTATCGGTCTGTACTTGTTTTTCGCCACGGAGGTTCTTGAACTGACTTGAGTTGCCAAAAAGACCGATACCTAGAAGGCTAGAAAGTTGAAGATGTGAAAGATGGAAGAGGAATAGGGAAGGAATGAGATATGTACACATCTTCCACCTATGGCCGACGAAATAATTATGTTTTTCCAGCTTTATGAAGTTGATGAGGTAGGGGATCAATAAAGCATGTTAATAGGATGTTTTTTATTTATGATTTTTTAGCTTTAAATTTCCTCGACATTTCGAAATGGAAGAATCTGTAATTGATGCGAATATGTTTTATTTCACTTTGATTTGGTTTCGACTGTAATGTAGAGTGGATGTGTGACATTTCTAGAGTTCTTTCAGTCAACTTTCACATCTGCTAGTGAGGTTGTGAGACTGCTGGCCACTGTTGTGTAATTTATTAATGTAGGTGTAGTGTGTGTAGTTTTTTTTTTTTTTTTTCAATCGTCATACATCAGCGAGGGTTAGTGGGAGTGTTAGAGTTCCACGGAGTCCAGAAGCTATCCATAGCTTAGGACCCAAGGGTATTGCCCTAGCAGGGTTCGAACCAGGACCTCTCTCATAGGGGAGAGATGACATACCAACTGCACTGGACAGTGGTTGTCGTAGTGTGTGTAGTTTACAAAATATGACCTCTTGAATGCTTACTTAGAAACCGGGCTGTCTTCTTTATATCTACGAAGAGCGAGTTATTCAGTGTTTATAATTTGATTAATTATTGGAATACTAATCAATAGTGCTTATTGGCCGTGATGATTTATTGCCTCGTCAACTAGCTAATCGAACGCGAGCCCCTTAGTTGAATTTGTCCTTTCGCTTCTCAATCTGCTGGGTATTGACCGCCGTTTCTGATGTTGTCTCCCTCCCGAGTGCAGCTTCTGCAGCTTCTTTTATGCCGCCATTTGCTCAATACATTGGATCTTGAATTTGTCAAGCAATTGACGAAAAGAAAGAAGAACAATAAAGGAAACCAAGAAAAATAAACTCAAATACTTCACTTTACTATCATCTCATTTTTTTTCCCTTACTTTTTCCTTCCCCTGCCCCAATAAGCTATGGACAAATTCATGATCGATTCAGAGCCTTAAGGGATTTGGCAATATTTACTCCCCTGAATTAGCAAAAAACCACATAAGGATCCGATATAACGCCATGCCAAGACCACAAAAAGCACCGAACCATTTTCCTTTTTTTTTTTTTTTTCATTTCAGAGATCAATTCAAATCCGGAGTGAGCCGCACACCACGATCTGCACGATTGCTACGCGTCGGATTGTAACCAAACAAAAAAAGTTAACTATGTTAACTCTTTTGAATGACTAACTGGCCAAAAAGTATTACCCATAAATAGGATTAAAGTTAGCTTATCTTAAGTTCCAACCTAATATTTTTTCATTTTACTATTTATTACAAGCGGTATGAGAATACAAGTATCAGGGTTACATCTATGTCCACAATCGCTAAACACAACCAAATTAATAGCCCCACGATGAAGGAGAGAAATAATTTCAATAAGTACCAAGAAAATAACCCTCACGCGCCTCGAATACTTGACCAGTTGACCCACTAGAACCATGATTCCAAACCAGATTAGCTAACCGCCTAACCCCAATTGGTTAGTAATTAACCAGTCTTTGAAAACAAAAAACCTCCAACGTAGTCCCATTGAAAGGCCCAGCCCAAACCGCGAGCGGCGCGCGTTCGATTTGGCGCGAATTTTGGCCCGCCCCGCCCCGCCCATTTTATTTCCCGCAACGAGTGACGCCTGTTCCACTTTCAGTTCATTGCGCTGCACTACTCCCAATCCTCTTAGCAATGGAAAGCGAAACCACCGAACAATCTCTCCTAATGGAAATAGACGAAGAAGATGAAGAAGTAGAAGAAGAAGAAGAAGCGGTGCCCACTCCATTAGTACAAGAGCCACCGAAGATCCACCGCCTGGACGAGTCCGTGGTGAACCGAATCGCCGCCGGAGAAGTGATCCAGCGGCCGGTCTCCGCCGTGAAGGAGCTGGTCGAGAACAGCCTCGACGCCGGCTCCACCTCCGTCAACGTCGCCGTCAAGGACGGCGGCCTCAAACTCATCCAAGTCTCCGACGACGGCCACGGCATCCGTGTATGTTAGTCGTTAACCCTTCTTCCCCCAATTGAGCTGCCTAGGGCTGAAAAAAAAAACGAACTGGTATGGGCTCGGCTCGTTTGCTAATGAGTCGAGCTCGAATTGGTTGAAACTCGACTCATTTATGGAAGTTCGGCTGGTTTGTTGAGGCTCGGCTTGTTAGGCACAAGCCTGAGTTTGGACTAAATTAACTTTTGCTAGAGACAGTAATACAATTGGTATTATTTAATCGGTCTTGCTATTGTCAGCCGACGATAAGCACACTAGACTAAAAAACAAGGAAAACACGTATTTCTGTGTACTTTTTATACCCTTTAATACACATTCACACACTCATTATCGTCAGCCCATTGGGTTGATTTTAGAATTTTCCTTATTTAATTTTAGTTACTTTTTTTTACCTTTTCGTCCTGATTTTTGCGTCACATCGTTGGGACGAGTGAAATCGAAAAAATATGAAATTATAAATCAAAGTTGAAAAATTGTTCATAAGAAGATGCTAAAGACGCCAAAAGATCTGCTTTTTTGGGGGGTCTTTTTCAAACTTTTTTCCGTCTTGGCTAAGGATTAATCCAAAAAATTTGACCGATTATAGTAAATTGAGGGAAAACTTTACAAAACTCGGCCAAAAAACTCGGAAAATTAGTCCAAATGGGGTCTTAATAGAGGCTACTTTGGTAAATGAGCCGAGTTCGAGCACATCGATACTAAACGAGCCAAGCTCGAGCTTGATTATTTGGGCTTGACTCAAGCTCAAGTGAGGATAGTTTTGATCGAGCCGGGCTTGAATATTTCAAAGCTCGGCTCTGCAGCCCTACTGAGCTCTGCACTTTATTCTCAAACTTGAATAGGTTAAATAGCCATTTGTTGTTGTTGTTTGGTGGGGTGTAGTTTGAGGATTTGCCGATACTATGCGAGAGGCACACGACATCCAAGTTGTCTAAGTTTGAAGATTTGCAGTCAATTCAATCGATGGGGTTTAGAGGAGAGGCATTAGCCAGCATGACCTATGTGGGTCATGTAACTGTCACCACCATTACCAAAGGCCAATTGCATGGTTATAGGTATATATTCATTGCTTCTTCTTGCTATTTCACTTCATTTTGGCTCTTATTTATTTTGTTTTGAAATTTATGATACCCAGCCACCAAATGTGTTTTTTCGTCTGTTATTTGCCCCCGCTCTAAGAATCCTGAGCATGTTTTTGAATTATGTTTTTTTTGCTGGTGGTTGTTGATTTTTATGCTTTTGTTGTTCAGGGTGTCATATAGAGATGGTGTAATGGAGCATGAGCCCAAAGCATGTGCAGCTGTAAAGGGGACGCAGATAATGGTACGTTTTGGAACTTTTACCTTGTCATATTAATGACAAATTGACAACTTCATGATTTGAGAGTGGCATAAGAATAATTCAGTAGTTAGTTCAGAAACAAGAAAAAAGAAAAAAAGGTACTATAGTTCAACTCAAAAGTGGAGATTAAGGAAAGAAAAACATACGGGGAGGACAAAATAAAGAGTACAGGCCGCCATCATTCCGTAATTACTTAGAATCAATTCACTAGATTCTGAGTGAATATGGGAACTATTTGCATCGATTGGGGGGTTTAGGGTTTGTTGGGTAATTTGAATCCTATAAAATGCCATGGGATTCAGGAGATAAAAAAGGCATGTTATAAAGGAGTTTTAACTTGGTTGTTCTGTGAAAATGTTCTTATGCATCCCCAAGTATTCCAGTGATCGATAAGTCTATTTTCTGTTTTTCCTGTGTTTGATTTGTGCTCAGATAGAGAACTTATTTTATAACATGACTGCTCGGAGGAAAACACTTCAGAACTCTGCTGATGATTATCCGAAAATTGTAGACCTACTAAGTCGGTTTGCCATTCATCACACAAATGTGAGCTTCTCTTGCAGAAAGGTTAGTCTGTTTTCCCTTGATGCTCAATTTATCCACTTGGGGAAACATATTTGTCCTCCTTTCCTGTTCCTTTTACATGATGATTAATAGGAGGCCATGTCAATTTTTCGTGTACATAGCATGGAGCTGCTAGGCCAGACATTCATTCAGTTGCCACAGCCTCAAGGCTCGATGCAATTAGGTCTGTTTATGGGGTGTCTGTTGCTCGCAATCTGATGAGTATAGAAGTTTCGGATGATGATCCTTCTAGTTCAGTTTTCAAGATGGATGGTTTTATCTCCAACTCTAACTACATTGCTAAGAAGATAACAATGGTTCTTTTTATAAATGGTACGTGTGCATATTCTATTGATGTAGTGGAATTGACAGGTAACCATATGTTGATCGTTATCTGTTGAATCTTATCTTCGTGGTTACAGTTGTGCCATTATTTGTATGCAACCACTATGGGCTATGATACAAGTAGTTGGGTAGAAATATAAGTTAGGAGCACGTGTTGATGTCCAAGTGTTAAGTCTCTCTAAATCCTAACTTGGGTAGGAATGTAGGAGTGCCCTTGACATATTCAGGTACCTTAGGTTAGGCCCGTATAGAAGAGTCCATGTCATGCCACTGACAGGGAATGTTGTATAGGATAGGGTTGCTGGAAGAGTGACGAGATTGGGACAAAGAAATTAACAGGAAACAAATAATTAAATGAAACCATAAGTACCCAAAAGAAAAGGAAAGATCAGTTGCCGAAATTTCTCTTCTCCAAGTCTCAAATCACTATTCTCAATGTAGAAAGTGTCTATCAATGACAATAAGCCATGTATATTAAGTCTTTTAATGAAGCTCTTTTTTTTTTTTGGGGGTGAGGCTTTTAATGAAGCTCTTAGTATGACTGAGAAATCTATCCCGAAAATACATAATTATCCGAGAATAAAGCCTAAGTCAAAGTTGATCTTAACATTTCATAGTTCCTCAGCTGATTCTTTTTGTACCTATCAACTGGTTAGCAAAACAGGTAGATTGTACATAAAATCAAGTCGTGGACTGTTCAAGTCAGGAAAAAAATGATTGAATACTGAACTAGAATAGCTTCTGTAATTGATGTTACATAACGGATGTAGCTGAGGTCACGTGAAATTTTAAGGCCAAAGATTTGTGGTACGAATCTTAAATTCTTTTGGTTCTGTGTCTCCTTCAAAGTCAATGACATTAGCCTGGTCATTTCCACTTAGGTATTATTAGATTGAGCAAACAGCTGTCAAAGATGCTGGTTTTGCTACGTTAATGCATTTAAGTTTTATTTGTTCCCTTGGGACCAAGATTTCCATAACCAAGTTTCGTAGCCATCAAATTTTAAAACTGCGAAAGATTTTAAATTAAGAAACAAACTACAACAAGGAAGGAACTTCACGTGATATGGTGTTCTGGGTGTCATATGTTTTCCTCAATTTCCCTCGTCTTTAGTGAAGGGAAGGTAGAGCCAACCAAATGGGACAAGCTGAGCAACCTTGATGATCTCTCAACTCTAGCCTACAAGTCCTCCAGTTATGTCAAATGGAGATCCATATCGGCAAGTGGGGGAAGGTGGAGGCGAGGAATTGGCAGTAGAAGTGAGGGGTTGGCGGTTGCTTTGGGCAAAATTACTGTCTATATTTTTGCCGCCTCGGTTAACTCATTTCTCTACATACATTTAAAATTTTAATTTATGGAATTGCCTGTTAAACTGTTCTAGTTAGTGTTTTGACTGTAACAATCACACTAATCTATTTTGCCACCCTTAACCTAGCAATTGAAATAGTATTCATCCTTTTTTTTTGCTTTTCCTTTGTTGTACTTCCAGGTCGATTAGTTGAGTGCAGTGCTTTAAAAAGAGCTATTGAAATTGTTTATACGGCAACCTTACCCAAAGCATCAAAGCCCTTCATTTATATGTCGGTTGTATTGCCACCTGAGCATGTTGATGTGAATGTACACCCGACAAAGCGAGAGGTATGAATGTCTCTTGACACATTGCTTGAAAGCTGATACTATTCTTCCTTAATTTTAATTTTCCTTGAGCCTCTCACAGCCTCCATCACTCAATGAAATTGATCTATGAAAACCTGATAGTTGATTCCTATCGTCTTTTGAAATTCAAGCCCTACACTTAATTTTTACTGAGCTTGAAACTCCAAAGTCAATGAAACTTGTTATGGTGGTCCTTCCATTTCGTGTGCTTGGAGGTGTTCCTTTGTCCCTCCTCGTTTTTGATTTATGTCCAATGAATTATTAAAGAGATTTGTTGGTTGATGAACTTGATGGAAGCTGGTGTAGTTGAGTTCTTCCTCTGGTAGGAAAGATATAAATCCTCTGAGCTGTTCTTTCTTCATTACGGTTAAGCTCGTAGTAAAATATTGCTGTAAACTTGGTAACCTCATTAGGGAATCATCCATGTGCAGGTAAGCCTTTTGAATCAGGAAATTATCATTGAAAAGGTACAGTCCGCAGTGGAGTCAAAATTGAGAAACTCCAATGAATCGAGGACATTTCAAGAACAGGTAATTTTTTTCTGCCAGTTTGGTAGCTTATAGTTTACTGATTGATCCAAACAAACTGAACAATGGTTATTTAGTCTCCACTACAATGATATATTGGTTCTAACATCTCCCTGAGCTTGAGGACTGGCTTCAAGCATTGTCCCTGTTTCCCTCTTCGCGGGTTTTCTTGTTTACTTTTACTTGGATTTGAGATAATTTCTCTAGTTTCATAGTGCAGAGTTTCTGTGTGGAGCATTTACTACGGTTGTCATCCCCGGAATGATATTTTTTAGAATCAATAGGGCTCACGCTCACAAACTGTAATCTAAAGCAAATACTGATTTCTGCCGGCTACTTATCCATCACAACTCACTCCATCTCATCCATTTACGAAATGTTAGCTTTTGATATGAGAAATTTGCGGTTTAGGTGAAATTAGCAAGATCATCATGTAGTCGTGCTGTAATTAGAGTTTTTAACATAGGGCCCTTAAGTCGTTAGGTTGAGCAAGGCCATTGGGAAATGTCGACTCTGTATAGATGTTGGAACACTTGCTACCTGTGCTACAAATGTATATCCTATTTTTTTTCACAATGTTATTCTAACTTTTATTTCATGTTTGTAGAGATGGAATTGGGATTACAATTAAGTCATTAATATTATTCAGCGTGAGCTTTGTTGACAGTATTTTAGTAAATATATACTTAGCACTTAGTCTTCGTGGCATGCAATTATCTTTTATGTTCCTGCTATCTATGGCTGTTCTGTTAGTGCTTCGCTTTTTCTTTATGCTCTCTGGCTCTCTGCATTTCAAATATATCTACGCCATTTTACTATTTTCCTTAGTCTTTTAGCAACATAACCCTCTAAACTTATATGCGTACATGTGGTCTCCTTTGTTTCATTTATGAGACAGGTGGTAGATCCCTCTCCATCTAGTCCTATGGTTATCATCAAAGATTCGCAAACAAAGCCCTCTGCTTCTGGTATGAAGATATGTTTCTCTCACTTGGCAGTGCCTCATCTTTTAGCAGATCTATCATAGATAATTGGTCATTGTGGGTTTTGGCTATCAAATTCACCAATTTTTGGCCTTGTCTTTTAGGGATGAAATCACAAAAAGTTCCAGTCCACAAAATGGTACGAACAGATTCACAGGATCCTGCAGGAAGGCTGCATGCTTACTTGCAAGTTAATCCTTCTAGCCTTCAGGAAAAGAGTGCTAGTTTGACATCTGTTAGGTAGGAGTCATATACAGTCCAAGTGCATCTATTACTTTGTCATTGGCGTACTTAACTCATCTTTCATTTGTTCCCACTCAAGAGATCACCATCTGTTCGACAGATCAAATCTTCCCTGCAACTTACCACCCTCTCCTCCTTATCATTGGTCAATATTGATTTTTATCATTGCTCTTCCTGAGTGAACACATGGAAGAAACAAACTTCACCTTGTATTTAAGGGGAAAAGGAAAAACAAAACATAATTAAAATACACCAACCAATATTTGAAAATTGTGCTCCGAAGAACGGCAAAACAAAAACAGGAACAACGTTAAATAGGGACAATGGTAACAAGGAATATGACTTTGGATGAGTGTATACAGTAACATCCATAAGAACAATGTTAAATATCTTTATCTGACCCTAGCCCAATTCAAATCAAGGAGACAGCTGTTAAGATTTGTGGTACAATAGGACCTAGATAGGAGTAGAAAATTAGGGTAAGTTTTTCGAAAGCAGAAAAATCTCAACATGAGATGACTTTTTGTGTGGATGACATGACAACTCTTGGATTCTTATGATAAAAGATTACTCGAACTTATAGGTATGCAGGTGCCGACTCTTAGCCAAATAATCCAATGTGGGTTATTACTTACGTTGGTTGGCCTTCAAAACTGAACCAAACGATCTACTTAGTGTCCTTAGTTCTAAGCACTCCACTGTTTGGTGTGTGTCCACAAACTTGACATGCATGAGAAATATAAAATCAGTTTGGTTTTGGGTTCGATGGGTTGACGCTATGATGCACGGACACGGACACGGACACGGATACGGACACGGGAATTCTAAAAAAATGGGGACACGGACACGGCGGGGGACACGCCACGTGTATATTTATTTATTTATTATATTTGTTTTTCAATTTTTTCCCAAGTTTAAATGGCAAAATGTGGACAAAACGAAAAATCTATAGTTCCAATACCATTCAAACCATTCAAACAAAACAAGATATCCTTAAGTTCAATAAAACCCAATTGAAAAATGTCCCTCTCAAAAATTTAAATTAATTTATGGGACACGCCATGTGGCGTGTCCCATACGTGACCCCGCTGTGTCCGACACTGCAATATGTTGACCTCTAGAGGTGTCGGTGCTTCATAACGTGTTTGGTTTTCAAATCCTAGTGTAATATCTGAGCTTTCGTAAAACATAATATGGGTATGTATGTCAGTCGCAGACAATACAGCACTTGCTTGGATCTTGCATAGTAGGAGTTTAGGAGAAGTAATATCTCCCTGTCAAAGGTGAGGGTATTTCCATGTGCCATCTTATTTGTTTGTCTTTATGCAGAACCATAATTTGAAAGTGAGAGAGTTCATTTCTGGCTTGATCTACTCTTGTGTTGGGAACATTTTAGTTATCCTCCTACGGCGGAGGACAGAGGTATCTAGTAGTTAGTATAATCTGAAATGTGTCTCATATCCTTGGTGTTTAATTTTAAGAAGGAAGTTGAATAAGGGGGAATCCTTTAGAATTTTGGTAGTTATGTGGAGGATGAATCTGTGGTCAGTGGACACGTAACGGTTATTCTTGTTGACATCTACCAATTAAACATTAGCTGCCTATATTGACCGGACATTGATTTTACATTTCACTTTGGGTATCGATTATACCTCTGTGAGGGAAAACATAGTTGGTCTTGTCAGGAACCCTGATCCTCTTTTCTTGTTGCCCTTATTGGTTTCGTATTGTTATCTTTGAATGTATTGTAGACTTTTTAGTTTTGGCAGCTAAAGGCTGGTAGCTAGAAAATTTTATTCTAAACGATCTTTAGTAAACCCAAAGTTGGTAAGATTTTGTGGTGTTGTATCCTACCAAAATGGTAAATAGAGTATGCAATAGCAAGTAAAGCTCTTGAATGACTGAACTGGAAACATTATTCAGCAGAGTATCGAATAAACATTTTTAAAGCCTTGCTTCGCAGGATTAAACTAATAAAGAATACTGTAGTGAACGGCTTAGCTTACCGTTAGGCACGCACACACACAAGTTATATTCGTAGGATGAGAAGTCTGTTTCCTTGGATATTTTTATGTTCTGGCCACGGCTGGGATTAAGTTGTAGATGCATATTTAGTTATGTGTAAGGTTCGTATAAGAGAGCTCTACTGCAGGTCTTCTATCAGACAAAGGAGGAACCCGAAGGAAACTGCCGATCTCACTAGTATTCAGCAGCTTATTGATGACATTGATAACAGTAGTCATTCTGGTAAGTTTTTACCAGATTCAACATCTTCGACAATAAAAATCTTCTCCTGATCTGCTTCTCTCTCTGTAGCTCTGCTGGACATTTTAAGACACTGCACATATATTGGGATGGCAGACGATGTGTTTGCTCTGCTTCAGTATAACACTCACTTATATCTTGCTAATGTAGTGAATTTGAGGTAATAATGCTGCATTGCTGCTGTTTCATGCTTCTTAGAACGAGACAGAATGACAGATTTAGATTTTTGTTTAAATATCTATGTTCCTAGAAAAAAAATTGTTCCAGAAATTATGTTGTCATGTAATCCTTTGTACTAAACTGAAGATTCTGAAAAGTAAACTATTTGAGTTTATATTACTCGTTTGTCAGGTTCAAATTGATCTTGGGAATACTGATGACTAGATGTTGCACTTCTATGTTTTCTTGTTCCCCCTTTGGTGCATCAGTTCCTAATTCGTTCTTTTGTTTTGCTCGTATGCTTTTGACAGCAAAGAACTCATGTATCAGCAAGTCCTTCGTCGGTTTGCTCACTTCAACGCAATACAACTTAGTGAACCGGCCCCTCTGTCTGAGCTTATTTTGCTAGCACTGAAAGAGGAGGATTTAGACCCAGAATGCAGTGAAAAGGATCAACTGAATGAAAAGATTGCAGAAGTAACTAAATCTCAACCAAGCAGATTGTTTTCTTCACTTTGCACGTTATTTTGCTTCTATCCTGTTTTTCCTTTGCCATCGAGTACGTAGTATGTTTTGCTTTTGTCTCTCGTTTGACAATTGACTATTTATGAATTGCTTATGCCTTGTTTGGATTCAAATTTGAGTTTTTTTGAGTTTGGTTTTTGGAGTAATAAGTGGAGAGAGAAATTAGGGTAATGATTGGAGATAGGGGTAATGAGTGGAGAAAGATAGAGAGAAATGAGAGTAATGATTAGAGATAGGGGTAATGAATGGAGAGAGAAATGATTGAAAGTAGGGGTAATGAGTGTTTTTTCAGTTGGAATTTTTTTTCCAAGTTTGAATCCAAACAAGGCATTAAGTGCTCGTCCTCTCACCTCCTCCTCTCTCTTTCCCAAGTTTGTCTCTGGTTTGTTGGTAAATGCAGATCAACTTAGATCACACGGTTCTTATTGGTCAAATTTGTCCTGACCTATTATCTGGGGCTCGCTCGTTAGTTTAAGATACTTCGTTATCTTTTTATTCTGTTGGCAGTAGGTTATTTAATATTTATCACTCTAATCCATCATTAGTCATGCTTCATTTACATGAAATTTGTCTGATTCGTGAGGAAAAAGAAAAAACAAGCAACAACATTCGGTGTAAAAGTGTACTGATATAGTGATGGATTAGTTATAATACTAAACACGAGGCTGTGGAACACTTAAGGATGCTGAGGTAAGATCAAACAATTTTTACTTGATTGTTTATGCATTCAGAGAACAAATAGCATTTTTGGTTCTTACGTAATTATCGCATAAGACAAGATAGAATGCAAAGAACTTTTTTATGCTTTCTGGCCTCTATATCTTAGTAACAATAGAAACTAGTAGCCTAAGTAGTTCGAAAAAAATTTATATTGCCTTGCACTGTTCTGTGACATATATTCAGCCCAACTCAGCAAAACATAACTCTTGCCTCATTGTCTGTGGTCATGTACGTTCATTGTGTCAATCCCTTCCCAATTCGCTTTAACCAGCAGTTAATGGTCATCCTCCTTTATGATAGCCAAAATTTACAGATGGACATTCTAAATGAAACGGTAAAAGCCTCCAAGTCAAAATTTGGAAAACAATGTGGATCACAAGCTGCTGCTCCTCGTATCAAAATAATCGTAAACTAAAGTTTTTTTAGTCAGACTCATTATTGTAGAATAAAATCTTTATGAATTGGGGTATTTACAACATCCTAGTGGGATTTAAGATTTTTAAATTACATTTCTATGGATTTTTATGTACTTACAGGTCTTGTTTTTCTTCTTCGTCTTCTCCAGATGAATACAGAGATGCTCAAGCAAAAAGCTGAAATGCTAGGGGAATATTTTGGTATTTATGTTGATTCGCAGGGTAAATTGTCCAGGCTTCCTGTCATACTTGACCAGTACACTCCTGATATGGACAGGGTCCCCGAATTTGTACTTTGTTTGGGCAATGATGTGAGTTCTGATATCGATTTCTTTTTACCATTCCTTTCCTTTGCATGTTTGTCTATCTTAATGTATATATAGTAGCACTTGCAGATGTGATGTTGTCTGGAAACTTAATTGACTACGTATGCGAGTCTTGTGTCATTCTAACTTCTAAGGGTTCCACTCTGCATTATTGTGGGAGATACAGGCATGTGCAATTTCACAATAGTCTTCCCACTCAAAACATGTTTGGAAAGACCGCCTAATAGTTGGTACAATTGTTGAGTTCATCTTTCAGCACAATTCTATTGGTCCCAAAACAATGAAAAGTCGAACGAGACGGAAAATTGGCAGAAATAGAATTGGTTTCTGGGTTTTCCTTCCTCAAAAATATATCACGGATGTTTAATTTAGGTGACGATTAGAGATTTGTTTTTAATCATCTGTGTATTTATGCGAGAAGGTTTCGCTGTTGGTAATGTGGTAAGTCATTTAAGTTTTTGTTCTATTATATGGCGGTTCAGAATCTTTTGAAATTTGGTAGGAGATGTCAGATTCCCAGAACTGCCTTTGTAAATTTTTTTAGGTGGACAATTCTATTGCGAGATTAATGCATAATAGAGGTTCTTGGTGGAGTATCTCATCCTTGAATCTGGTATATTTGGAAAGGAGTAAGACATGGCATTATTAAAACTTCTGCTTTCAGGTTGAGATTGCTGCTAGTGAACTTTTGGGCTGCTTTTTCCGGGTTTCGTTTGCCTCCTTCCTTAGGTTACATAGTTCAGTTTAACCAACTCATAGCCATTTCCCATGTTTTAAGTGTGATCTTTTCTGCTTCTTCTATTTTGGAAAACTCGATAGCCTTAAAAAAAAGGAAAGGGGAATTCATGCTCTTAACGAGAAAACTTGTCAGTGGAAATTTGTTACCAAGATCGAGTCCTAGACAAGCAATCCTAATTTTAACAGCCGGTACAGTAACCATGAAAATGGCTCCTTCTCTAGTGAGATTTAAAGCTTTAGAATCGACCCATTTTTGTTGGGTGGACCTCTTGTACTTTGAAGTTGGTTTTACAGTCTTCACTTACGTGCTTTGATTCCCAAAGAACTTCATGACTGTTCCTTGAGGGAAAGAGAAACATGGAAAACAATGTGTTTCGCAAGAGTGAGAGCATGTTCAAGCAAGCTATTCGGCATGTCTGAGACTGAATTGAGAATGAACTTGTAATCCTTCTGTTGGATGTATGTCTACTCATTTTGGTCCTCTTAATTTAACCTTCTTTTGCTCTTGTTACTTCATTTAGACAGCTGCAAATGCAATTTTGTTATTGTAATTGTGGTCCTTGTGGAAGTAAAATCTCAATTATCAACAGTGCCTATAGCATCTGTTCATTCAAGCTCTCATTCTTATTCCTTTCCAAGGTTTGGACTTCTATTTGGTCTGTTTTGTGAGTTTTGCTTGTACTTATAGGTTGACTGGGATGACGAGAAAAGTTGTTTCCAATCAATTGCTGCTGCTCTTGGGAACTTCTATGCCATGCATCCCCCGTTGTTGCCCAATCCATCAGGTGATGGTTTGCAATTTTACAAAAGGAGAAAACCGTTCAGGAGTACCCAAGCAGAAGAAATCCCCTGTAAGAGTACTGGTATGAGCGGTTTCCTTGTACCATTTCTAACTATGCAGTTTATCACTATATGCTTAGTTACTTGAGTGGTTTTGTCTCCTCCTTCGTTCCTAGACCATGGAGAAGACTCAGTGACTATGTATGGATTATTTCCTTGCTGCTATGATTGTTCAATCACTTTGTTTCTCTTCTGTTGGTTATTTTGGATCAGAGGATCATGCAATGGAGGGCGATATTGACCAGGAACTAATTTCCGAGGCAGAGACTGCGTGGGCCCAGCGTGAATGGTCAATCCAGCATGTCTTGTTTCCATCCATGAGACTTTTCTTTAAGCCACCAACTTCAATGGCTACGAATGGAACATTTGTCCAGGTATTGTAATGAGCTCCCTTCGGAAACCAAATGGATCTAGGCCTCATAGCTTGGTTATGGTTAAATTCTATATCTAGTCCAACCAATTTTCATTTAGATTTGGTACCAATTAAATTTACGATAAGTTTGGAACTTAGAGAAAGAAAGAGAAAAAGTAAGGCAAACTGATGGTTTTTCTCTCCCCATGTTTGGTTCCCACCTTGAGAGGAAAGGAGAAGAAATACAAAATTTGACTAGAAGATAATTTTGTGCATACTTTCGAAATACTCGTGCTCTTCCTCTCCTTTATGAGTTGACTCTTTATCTTTCATCTTCATTTTTGAACCAAATTAGGATATGTATTTTCCTTTTGATTTCCTTTCCTTTTCTTTAAAAAGAGCCAAAGGGAAATATCCAACTTTCTCTAGAATTTCCCTCCTTGTAATCAATTCATTTCTGCTTGTGTTAATGGAATCATTGTTGATTCAACTGCTACAGGTCGCTTCGCTGGAGAAACTTTACAAGATTTTTGAAAGGTGCTAACAAGAATAGTTCTGCTCATGCCTCAGTATAGAAGCATTATTGATGCAATGGGAAGGAGTTAACATTCTGTACAGGGAAGAGTTTTGTAAATCTCTCTCTCTCTCTCTCTCTCTCTAATGATATGGTGGAGATTTCTCAGGGCAATATTGTGGGACACTATTGGTACTTTTGTGGACGGTTTTTTGGTTTATGAATACTGATGCAAATGTGTGGCAGTTGGTGCTGCTGTTGTCTGTTGATATCACTTACTACTATTATCATAACAAATATCATTGTTTGTTCATTGTTGTCATGTTAGTTACCACATGCAAATGGTCGGAAACACACTGGTATGTTTTTCACACCCCTCGACTAATCCTTGGGGTGGCTGGTGGGACAACTGTTGTCCCGGGGCAAAACAATATCGTCCCGAGCCCGAAAACTTAATCTGAAACGTTCACTTGAAAGATCTCATCATGTACTATAGCCTTGCAAAAAATTGAGTCGACACCTCGATAACCTAGTGAACGAATTTTAACTACTATCAATGCACATAAGATTCATTTGTAGTGAGGTCTTAATGGGGTGTCCCAACGTTTTGTGGATAGTTTAATTTTTGCAACTCAAATTCCTACATGATATTAACGTAGAAGCACTTACCGTCTTTTAGATTGAAAAATACAATCCCAAAAAATAAAATGTCTCTTTCACATTTTTTTGTCTTTCAAAAACTTATTTTTCTGAGGCAGGGCAAAACTTATAGCATCAAAAACAAATTTTGGTTTTCAATTTTTATTAGAAAGTTTATCTCTCAGGTAAAGATTGAGATGGACAAATTCTCAAGTGGGATCAGGGGAATCCAATAATTCTTTTAACACTTAGTAATTTTTTTTTATTTTTTGGGTGCTGATTTAACAAATACTCCGTAATTCATGTGCAAAGAGAGAGCAAAAAGTACAATTGCCTACAAATAGATTTCATTTCCGCTTGTGTTAATGGAATCATTGCTGATTCTACTGCTACAGAGATTGCTTCGCTGGAGAGACTTTACAAGATTTTTGAAAGGTGCTAACAAGAATAGTTCTGCTCATGCCTCAGTACAGAAGCATTTGCATTTTGCTGATGCAATGCAATGCAATGGAGTCTTAAGTTTTGTAAATCTCTCTCTCTCTCTCTCTCTCTCGTGATATGGTGGACATTTCTCAGGGCAATATTGTGGAGCTGAACTTAGCATCAGACAATAATTAGCTTTGTTGCTTTTTATTTATGAAGCAAATAACAGAAATTGCAAGACAGGTACAAGAAGAAAGAAAGGAGTTGAGAGCTCCCTGTCCTCTTGGATGGTGTTTCGGTCTGCCTGAATCACCCTCGTCACTTTTGTTAGTATAATCAAAATAGGAAATCCCTGAAACTAATACTTAAGTAATCTTTTCCAACAAATTAATTTCTGTACCAAAGAACTTACCTTGGCACATGAAAACGCAGTCACAAGTGTGCTGCTTCACAGATTCTGACCTTTACTTTTCTATTTTCCATAGAGTATCAAACTCTCTTGCAAGAAAGAAAAATTCAAATTGTTGTACAGTGATTCAGCTTTTCTTAAGCATGAGATGAGATGAAGCACCGGCACAGCTAGACGTACAGCTAGAAGACAACATATTGTTCATGACAACTCACTAAGATGTCCATCTCTGCAATGACATGGAGTAATTTGATTCCATAACAAAATCTACTCTAACCAACCATCAGGACATCTATAATCTGCAGGTGGCAAGGTAAATTTTTAAGACAAAAGCACGAGTCCTACAAACGAATATAAGAGAATGATAGTAGGAGTACTTCTTTTGGAGTAAGAATTTACAGTAGCTATGCGAGTATTCCAAGTTAGTTAAACAAATTTCGTTGTGTCTGCCTCAACTCTCTCTCTCTCTCTCTCTCTCTCTCTCTCTCTCTCTCTCTCTCTCTCTCTCTCTCTCTCTCTCTCGTATATGCGAAATAATCTGAACCGTTCATTTCTTATGGCCCGTAGAGTAGTGTATATAAGCAAAAAATTAGTTTGACCCAACATCGATAGGTATATCAAAAATTAAATATTGGTTTATAAAATGGACGACTTGGATTTTGTCAATAGTTTTTAAGTTGAAATGATCCAGACCGTCGATATTATAAACCAAAATTTAATTTTTAATATATTTATCAATGTTTGGTCAAGTTGATTTTTTTGCTTACATACACTATTTTGAGGGCCCTACAAAATGAACGGTTCAGATTATTGCGATAAACTGTCAATGAGGCCCACACATGACGGGAGTGTAAACTCCCCTATTGTAAACAAGTTAATCTCATTAATTAATTACAGAAGAATCAAACTCAGCAAACAAAAGAGATGCACTTATGTAGAGACACTACCTAATTTATATACTATATATATATATATATATATATATATATATATATTATTTAGCAATGTGGATACGTGTAACTATAATAAATAATTTTGTGTGCCATAGACGAGTTGTTGGGGCCCTCACGTTACAGAGATTTTTCTTAATAAACTCTTAGACTTAATTATAAGGGTCATCATCGGGCCAGGCCGGACCGGTCCAGCCCGCCAAGTCACTATCCAAGTTCGTCTGCGGGCTGGGCTTAGCGGGCTTTTATTTTTTCGCGGGCCTGGCAGGCCGGGCTATCTTTGAAAACTTAAAGCCCAAGCCCACCCATGGGCTTAGCCCAATCAACGGGCCGACGGGCCAACATTTGAACACACCAGCTCACAACGGTCAGAATTCAAAAATTGCCTAAAAAATGAGGTTTTTTTTTTTGCATGCACACACTATTTGTGTATAGACAGTTTTTAAAACTCCCTAAAGTTGGTTTCTTGGTCCCCAAATGGATAGACAACTTGAAAATAATAAATTATTTTTTCCAAAAAACAAGGAGATTTTCGGGCTTGCAGCAGACGGGTCTCGCAGGTGGGCTCACGGGCCAGGCCGACGGGAGGGCTGAGTAAAAATTCATAGGCCCAAGCCCGGCCCGTAAAAACTTCGGGCTGGGCTAGCCCGCCCGTTGGACAGGCTTGAGCCGGGCAATAGCCCGCCGGGTCGGGCGGGCGGGCTTCGAGCGGGTCGCGGGCCTACGGGCTAAATGATGACCCTTACTTAATTATTGGTTATTTTTAGCTTTAGGGGTATATTAGGAGATGAGACAATAATTATTTTTGCGACGGGGGCATAGTGCAATTTCTGCACTTAATACTTGAAGTACAGAGAACACGTAGGGTCCGTTTGATTAGCAAAAAAAATAGTATAGTGGAAAGTGAAAATGAGAGAAAGTGGAGTAAAAGAAAAGAAAAAGTATTTTTTTCGCATCCATTTGATTAGGATGAAGGTTTTGCAAGAAAATTAGAGTAATTTTTGTTTTTTGTTTTTTATCCACAAAGTAATTGTTGTTGATTCTCACAAGAAAATAAAATTTTCCTGCACTTGGTGTGAGAAAAAGCAAAGCTACAGGGTTGACGGTTGCCATTACTAACTCGCAAATACCTTCCCGGGTTTTTGTTTTGGCTGCTGATTTTACCACTCTCTTTTTTGTTAACGTCACTCCCTTGCAAGTGTATTTTTGGTGCAAAAATACACTTGCAGGGGAGTTGCGTTAACAAAAAAATGAGTGGCAAAATCATTTCCCGTTTTGGCTGCTGATTTTCGTTTCTTACAATAATAGGGTATCTCGTACTATGTTTTTGAACTAAATTGGCTTCCTTGGTCACCATCAACTGCCAATATATTGAATTTGAGACTAAGGAGATTGCATTAGGACTTTTTTTTTTACTTGATATTGTTTCATAGAAAGAAACCCTACTTGTTGTACATCAAAAGAAACTGATTCCGATGGTTCTTCCTTTGACCCTTCACGAGCACCACAATTGGAAGCCCATCTACCATGATGACTAAATCTGGTAAATTCTGAGTTTTAGATGCACATACCCCTCCTATATCCAGCCTAACAACTATATTCTCTGCCCCGGGCAATTTGCTCTTGCAGGGTCTTTAAAGACACCAATCACGGTGTCTCCAAAACCTTCTAACCATTTCTCTTTTTTGGACCTCAAGCTCGGATTAAGCCACCAACCAAAAATCTAACCCCTTCAGTACCGGCTTCAATCAAGACTGGCTCAAGACAATTGGGGGGCCTAAAGCGACAATTTAAATTAACCTTTTCGCGGTAGTTAATACTTAATAGTTTAACAGATTAATGAATTATTCAAAGTTTATTCTTCAAGCAAAGTTTTACAAACAAATACTATCCTGCTCATATTATGACTAATTCACTTAGTTTTTCTTGGGACATTGTTGATTTTAAGTAGATAATATTATTCCCAATTTCGAAAAACTTCTTTTTGCATAAGCTATGGTTACTCTCTCTCTCTCTCTCTCTCTCAAAGCCCACTTTCTTGATTGTAGAATGTAATATATATATTTTTTTTCCAAACAATTCTTGTTTTCTTATATAGGCACATGTATGTATACAAATAGCTATAAAATGATTTTAAGTAGATAATATTATTCCCAATTTCGAAAAACTTCTTTTTGCATAAGCTATGGTTACTCTCTCTCTCTCTCTCAAAGCCCACTTTCTTGATTGTAGAATGTAATATATTTTTTTTTTTCCAAACAATTCTTGTTTTCTTATATAGGCACATGTATGTATACAAATAGCTATAAAATGAAAAAAAATGAGGCCTACCCAAAATGGGAGCCTTCATGCTTTACCTGCCTGAAGGCAAAGCCGGCCTTGGCTTCAATACCTAAACATAACTACTCTAGCATTGCACTGTATCCTAATTAACCATGGCATGCATCGTGTTTGTCGCCTGTTAGTGTTATATATACTCCTAGTATATGGAGAAACCTTGACGTCATTTTGCATCCAACTTCTGTCATTGCTCTTGTAATCAAGAGTTGTTCGGACCTACCAAATTTCAATTATTTCTACATATACATTGACTTCTTTTTTTTATTGCCAACCTTGACGGAGTGTGTCATATATATATAACTGGACAGGTAGAGAATCTTAGAACTTGCATGCACACTTAACCTTGTGCATGCTAGCTACCGTAATTGTCTAAATATTGATCGTAAAGACAATATTTATAACGTATCTCGACATTGGTGATCAATAGTTGTCTCCGGAAAGACAAGGATGGGAAAAGGGCGTGCCCCATGTTGCGACAAGGCCGTGGTGAAGAGCGGTCCGTGGACTGCAGTTGAGGATATGAAGCTTGTTTCTTATGTTCGGAGGCATGGACATGGGAATTGGCGCTCTCTTCCAAAACAAGCCGGTCTCTCTCTCTCTCTCTCTCTCTTTCTCAAAGAGTTTATGTCAATAGCTTGATGGGTTGTGCATGTCATAATTTTGAAACTCAGGTTTGTTGAGATGTGGGAAGAGCTGTCGTTTAAGATGGATAAACTACCTAAGCCCAGATGTTAAGAGAGGAAACTTCACTCCGGAGGAAGAAGAAGCCATCATCAAGCTGCATGATTTGCTTGGCAACAAGTATGAATCTCAAGCTGCATATAAATATACCTTCATACTTGAACAAACTATATATGCTATTATATAGCCATTTCCTTATTTCTTTCGAATCTACTTTTCGGGGAAAAAAAAACATTCAGTAGTACTCGCACAACATGTGCATATGACGCTCTAGTCCAATGAGAGCACCCAAACTAAATCGTAACGTAACATTGTGTTACGACACATTGCTTGCTGGCTTAGAAACCAAGAGAAATGGACTACCATCGTCCAAAACCTTTAAGCTCAAATTAGCAGTACTTGTTGCTCTATATGTACCTTTTAAATATTAACATCCCAACACTAAGTGGGTTGTAATTCCTTGTCTTTCACCCATATACCTCATATATCTCACTAATTAAGCATTTTTTATAATGTAATTAGCAGATGGTCCAAAATAGCCTCTCATCTGCCAGGAAGAACTGACAACGAGATAAAGAATGTCTGGCACACGCATTTGAAGAAACGCTCGAGAGTGAAAGAACCTAACGATTGCAACAGCTACAGTGAACCCTCCAACAATTCTCCTCAATGCACTCCATCAGTGGCAAACAGAAATCAAGTTACTGGACATGTTTCCCTCCCTAATAGCCTCTCTGGTTCATTTCTATCTTTTGAAAATGAGCAAGGAGCTAGTTCCATGGATCATGAAACGGCCATTACTTCATATAGTTCACTTTTTACCGATTCTAAAAGCACGAAGTGGTCTGAACCAGAAAAACAATCGGCTTCATTGTCGGGCTCAGAGGGAGAACGCATCGATGCCAATTCGAGCACTCAAACTTTGTCTCGTGAAGTGGTTGAAATCCCATTTGACCCTAACTTGGACTTTTGGGACATGTTAGATGATGACTCCATTACTAGTAGTGATGTTCCAGTTAGTCGCGTGGTTGAAAAGCTAGATCAGCAAGTCACATTCTCTCAGGAAGACAACAAAAGGGAGGTTGGAAGTTGGTGGTGGTTGGCATACTTAGAAAGTGAGCTTGGACTTGAGGCTACAATATTGGATGGAAACCAAGATGAATGAACCCATTCTGGTTACAACCTATACTCCACCAGG
Organism: Rhododendron henanense subsp. lingbaoense; assembly: GCA_020567845.1. NCBI lineage: Eukaryota > Viridiplantae > Streptophyta > Magnoliopsida > Ericales > Ericaceae > Rhododendron > Rhododendron henanense. The sequence goes on from CM036324.1 coordinate 32,107,176, forward strand.
CTGAATATAGTGCAATCACACACATTTCAGACGCTTTACTTTAAAAATTTCCTGGATATGTAGCATTTAGTCCCGGGATTACGACTCCCAAATCTATTTTTCAAATCTGCAATATTCAAAGAAACAGTTCAGTCCATGTCAGTCAACATTTTGGAATAGTATATCAAATCATGAGGCCTTTTTATCATTAAATTATATGTAGTTCAGTAGTTGGGAAAAAGTCTCCCAGAAAGTGAGCGCAACAATTTCAAAGTAGGCTAGTGATGGTAAATTCTATCTACCAGAATAAAATTGTCTATCTGGTTATGTTGCGGTTGTGCTTTCACACCTTGGGAATAGTCTAATCAAATGAAACAAATAAATTCAACTAAGTGCATTAGCTAGAATCAAGTGTACTCCATTGTCTATATAGAAAATATAAATGAGGGTACAGAGATAACTGGTAAATAATTGCAGAAAACCAGCGTCGAATGTACAAGATGGCACAGCACTTTTGTATACACCCCCTCCTACTAAAAGAGTACAGAAATCACTTTCACCGACTTTGCCTATCAAATTAGAACCTTCAATTTAGCAACGTTGATGTTCCTCTCAAACTCCTGATGCTTGTAAATGAACAGACCAATGGGCACAAAATGTTGAGTCGGCAAAATCTTTCCTGATGTTGAATCTGCCTCCAGATTGTTAAAACAAGGTAGAAACGAGCCCCTGTAAGACAATCTACTTTCTTTGACCCAGGAAACCATTCTGCCCATAGTTTCAGCAAAATGCAACTCTTTGGAAATGTAGCACCACATTATCAGGCAGAAGAAGATAGAATGGATAGGCTTGTCAATATTTCTCATGATGATATGGGAAACTAGCAGTAGTGGAAGAGCAAGTTGATTTTTTTTCCCACTGGAAAATGTTCACTTTGATCAAATTCAGGGTCTAAACTGAAAGGCCAGATGGTAGTTTGCTTCTTTTGCGAATGTATAGATTCCCACCCATTTAGTGAGCCGAATGTCTAAACAGCATTTTATATATCCCATGTTTCTCTTCTTACCCTAACCCGTTCACCCTTGAAGTGGATGTATTTCCATTTACTCAGGTACTTCCTGAGAACCAGCTTCTGATTGTCCACTTGACCTAGGTTTTGGAAGGCACATGCCACTTTCCTAACGGTGTCTTCATCTGGCTTTACACCTAACTCCTCCATGTCTGCAAACACCTGAAATTTTATCAAGGAAAAAAAAAACCGAATAATTCAGCACCATGAAGATCATTGTTACGAGTATTTGCCGATTGACAAAAAGAAGAAGATCATTGTTACGAAAGTTCAGTCATACTAACCTCCAGAGGTTCCTTTCACTTTCATAAACCTCAGGGAGGTCAGTGGAATAGTTGCAAATACGACAGAAACAAAAATCTTGTCGTAAAAAGGTGACAAGTAAGACTTAAAGGTTAGAACAGTTTGTGTGTACCTCAATTATCTTTTTTGGAATGTTATGATGATCATACAAGGAGATCATCCGAGCAAACAATTGCTTTGAGATAGAACGCGTATGCGTATGCAAAATCATATTCCATAATGATTCTGCCTCATCGACCCTCTGATCCATGTCGAATGCTAGTAGAAGGGTGTCGTATGTTCCCATAGTCGCTCCTTGACCTTTGCCCAACATCCACTTGGCAACCTGTGTCACACTTGGGATGAGGAACCAGTAACCTTGTTAAAAAGAACAAACTAACCTACCAGTATCCAGCAATTCCATTTATAAAATAAAGCCCACAAATTAGTGAAGTATCATTCAACATGACCATTGCAACTAACAATATGATAAACATAAGCTATTAGCATCGCCCTTTTCTCATCCAGGTGAATTTTAGGGCCTCAAGACAAAAGAAGTATAGACACAAGAAAAGGGATCACCCATTAAATATCTGTGCGCCGTGATCCAAATTTGAGCTCTTAAGTGCTTTTTCCCCTACTAATCATGCTTACATTCTTATACTAATACATTGTTGATGCTTGATGCTGCTTGTATGTCTAGCAGTTTCGAAAATTTCGACACGAAAAAAGGACAAGTTTCCACACACAAGTTTTAATCCATGTAGCTCTGTAAATCTCTTTCTGAGTATAATGTTTTGGTACAAAAGAAATGCCATACACCTCAATTTTTTGAACCATCTCTTAAGATCATGGTTTTTTGTCCTCAATAAAGGTGTACACGTCTATCAGAAAGGCAATCATTTGAAGTAAACCTCAGCTGAGATTCAGTCAATATACCAACAAACTGGAACCAAACTGATATATATTCTGTCAACTACTCAAACTACCGATTTTAGTGAATTGGAACAAACAAACTCAGCAAATACATGCTCGCAAATTTAGACTGAAGTAAGCAAATTGACCAAACTGTATGTTAATACAATGTATATAACACTCCAAATGATTCGGAGTTACAGGCAACATGGGTGACTTAACCTTGAAAAAAAAGGAACCCTCAATTTGACCTATCTAAGCAACTCAAAGCTAAAACAAGTAAAACGCAACAAGGACCCCACCCAAACACAAGCAGAGCCAAGTCATTCTACTAAGAAGGTTGGAACAAACAACGTCAGACCCAATTCCTAATTCAAAGACAAACGAGTTTGCAACATCCAGCATTCAGAACATTCTCATTGCTATGGTTATATCAGATACCAACTCACTTAAGACATATGAAACAATTTGCAGTATGCCATAAAAGATAATGACAGTGCTCAATCTCAAAATGCAAAGAAAAGTTCGCAAAGTCGCGTACTTGAATCACCCGAATCCACCGACTCCTCTTCCTCAACATTCGTAGAGCCTTAGAGGCAGCAATTAATGGAAATTCTGTTTCCCAAGCAGTCCATTTATCCAATGCACCATAAACAGCTTCTTTCTCATTTGGCAGTCCAGATACCTGCCAGATTTAGATTTCCCGCAGAATGCAATCTACTCAAATGCTATTTTAAATTCCAAATATGCAGAAATGCAAATCCACTGAATGCAAAAAATTAAATAATTCATGTATCTTAGAAGATCATAAACTTGTAAGACCACAAATAGGTCTATGCACAAAAACAAATGAATGACTAATCTTACAATCCGAACAAGGTTGAGTGCCTTTTGCCCAGACCCAGCTGAATCTCTTTTTTGCCACAAGTGATGCTCTTTCTTCCCAACCTTCTTAATTACTTTCCTGCATTGCGTGTGAAGAAAACCTCAACAAAGAATCTGTAATAAACAAGAAAACACACTTGTAGATCAAGGATGCCAGATGTTTTGAGTAGTTAAGGTAACATATTAGTAAAGTTAACCGATCATTTAACAAATATAAACCTGGTAACAATACAAGAAATTTGAGCAAGAGATAAAGACGTACTTCTCAATAGCCTTTGAATTACTTAGAGGCTGCCCTTGACTGCGGGAGGGATTAACCATTGAGATATCTGCAACCTACATATGAATATAGAATTGCCCAAATAGAAGGAAACCAGAAACTCAAAACAGTTTACCATACATTTTTACAAGAACGACAAAAGAAAAAAGGATGTTAAATTGCTTCATACAAACTGTTACTGCTTGCCTTTTCTGCGAAAGCAGGAAGCCCTCTAGACATGTGAAGAGACGAAATTCTGCATTTTGAAAACCCAAACCCTAGCAAAGGGTTTACTCCCCCGATCCTCATCTGAAGAGCAAATACAGAGTTCAGATCCATAACAATTTGGTACAAAAGATGGCATGCAATTTCAATTAGAAGATAATATAGAAAATACCTAAAACTACCTGCTTTTTCCCAATTGATGATAATTCAAAGGACATTGGACTTCGGCCACTGAACATCGCCATAGCTCTGTTCCGAAACTTCCAAGTAACTTCAAAGCAGAATGCGAACAGCAAGGAGGAAAGTTAGTGTTTGGGCTGCAAATGATTACCGAGTTGTTCGCAAGCAACTCGAGGATCAGCTCGGCTCAGTAGTAAACGAGTCGAGCTCGAGTTTTAAGCTCGTTTAGTAAATAAGCCGGAGCTAGAGTTACTTATAACTCTGCTTAGTTATAAAAGCTCAGCACTTTTTTAGAGGCTCAGCTTGTTTATAGAGGCTCGTTCAATAAACGAACCAAGCTCGAACACTTTGATAATAAATGAGCCGAACTCGAGCTTAATTATTTTAGGCTCAACTCAGGCTCAAGTTGAGTTCGAGCTAGGCTCTTCTAAATGAGATGAGCTTGAACACATCATCAAAGCTCGGCTTGGCTCGTTTGCAGCCTAGTTAGTGGGAAAAGTAAAAACAACAACAACAATGTGATAAATATATTGAACTACAGCCAGAAAATTCCTGTCTCTCCTTAAAACATACTCTTTTACCTGCGAAAAGGCAATGGCTCAATGCAACTTACAGCCTTGGAAAATGACCACTTCTTAATTCTTATCCCATTCTGGGGATATGGTGAAACCCCATCAAACCTACAAAAGATTAAAATCTTGAAATCAAATCCAAGACTCAGCTTTTATGAACAAGGGGAATCAATTCAACTTGTATGCTCATCAGAGATTCGATATGAAAAGGTTAATAAAATGCCATAATTTACTCCCCCCTTAAGAAGAGGCAGAGAAAAGGCATGTTTTTTACAGCATAATTTTGATAGAATCATCTGATGGTAGTAAGTTGAAAAAACAAGAGAGGGGTAGGAAAAAAGGGACATATGATTGTAATTTTAGGGCTTTGATAAACATTCCACCTCCACAACCTCACTCACTCAAACACCCACAAACTGAGATATATGTATGTAAATGATTTCTTTTTTTAGAAGGTATGTATATACACACATATATAAACATACAAAAATTTATATGTAGATATGTAGAGAGAGAGAAAGAGAGACCGGTTGGAGAGCACCGCGCCGGAGGTCGAGCCGTCAGGGAAAGCGATTGCGGGGAAAATTTGAGTCCCCGCGAATTTAGGCATATGGCTACAAGAATCGAACGGCGTCGTTTAGCCTATTAAAACGATCATGTGTTCGTTTTGGGGCTAAAAATCAAGGGTCTAGCTATTTGCAGCCACAAATTTTCTGAACGTAGTCTGTGTATCATATTATAAACAGGTGTGTACCATATTATATACAGGCTACGTTCAGGAAATAAGTGGCTGCAAATAGCAAGGCCCAAAATCAACCAATTCCTCTTGCCCAAAAAAATTTCACTCTAATTATTAATCCTTCCATATTATCAAAAAAAAAAAAAATTATTAATCCTTCCATCCCATTTAAATGATCCTTACAAAAAGTAATGCATTTTAACTGTAAAAAAAAAAGAAGTAATTTCAGTTGCACGATTCAAAAGAAAATGGTGAAAAAAAATCTAAAAATTAATCTCGAAAGTCTTTTATTTTGAGATCAAAGTTACACGGTTTTCACTTTTCAATAAGGAGCATTTGAAATGAGATGGAAAGTGTACTATCATTTCTCTATCTATCTATTTGCACTTATTATCTCAAAATTTCGCTCACAATCCAAACTAAACAAGTGATTGTATTTTTTTTTATTTATATGTTAAAATTGTGTCTATACCATTATTGCTCTTTTCAAGGGAAAAAGTGTTAGCCATCAAATAAGCTGAGCAGCCGGATTTTATAGTTGTAATGTAGTTCCAATTTTTACGGAGACAGCATTATATAGTACGGACTTCGGGGGTTGGTGTTGTGCAGTGAGGTGCACAGCACCGTGCTGCGCACACGATTCGACGGTTTGGATCTCATCTCGACAACCAATGATCGAGAGCAGTTTATTGCCAAGATGAGATCCGAGCTGTCGGAGGTGCGCAGCACGGTGCTACACAACACCATCACCCAATTCATATAGTACAGTTGTGATCAAAACGGGTTAGGTTAAATGATTACAGTTGTAGAGACCATTGGAGATACTAACCCTTTTTCGTAACAACTAATTACTAGAGTAAATGTTGCCCAGCGGCATCCCATTTCAGGTGAATTGGGCATTTTGCTCCATTCTATTGGTCTTACCATTATTTGGAAGGAACTTCTTAGTATGAAATTACCCTAAGCTGCATTTAAAATCAAGATAGTACAATTATTTGGAAGGAATTGACTCTGGTTTCTGTGGCCTCAGGCCAATAGAGATTCCCTACCACTCACACCTTATCCTTGTTCTTTCTTTCTTCAACACCCTTTTCCCATCTGGAAAAACACATGATTGAAATGGAGGAGATATTGCATTCTAACCGAGAATTTTTTTTGAAGATCTACGGAAAAAAAATTACCATAGAGACCAGACGTTATGAGCGTTTCTTCTCACTCGTAAAAAGCAAAACGATGTGTACAAAAAATAAGTGTCTTATAAGCTAGAAAAAGTCAGATATCTCTTAAACCGTAGATGCATATAGGTCTCTCATTATTTGGTGGAAATACGTGAATCAGACTATTCAAAATATTGATATTTTTCGATCTGTGCATATAAGACATTGGACGTAACATTTATCCATAAGCCATGCAAAAAAGGTGAAAAAAAGAGAGAAAGCAAATTGTAAGGGTAAGTTTCACTACATCCTTGAGGTTTTTCTTAATGACGGATCTTCTCTTCACGTTTACGAAATGATTCTAAATTCTCTGCGATTTCAGTGTTCATTTCACTGACAACAAAGGTAGCTTATAATGACAAATTCACACTTTTTGGTTATAAAATAAATAATTACAAGCTCTGAATTCTCAATTTTTTGGATCCAAAAGTAATACAGTAAAAATTTGTTCTTCCTCACCAAAATGTTTATTTCAATGACTAAGAAATAAAGTACCACCGTGTCCGTACAAACAAATTTGCAATTCGGAGGATTGGTAAAATGCACCAAGAAACCACAAGAGGTTCATTGTCTTTTTGCATACGTGAAGAGTATCCGTCATTAGGAAAACCTCAGGGGCTGTCACTGAAATTTGCCCAAACTTAACAATACTACTACAATTACAACTTGTTCATTTATAGAACTTTCTCTGTCTGAGAACAAAAGGGAAAATGGCTCATGCGAAAGCAAGTTACCCCAGTATTACAAGGGGAATATTGTGCAGAGAAATATCATGTGGATACAGAGTTTGCAAACATGGTGAGACTAATTTGACTGACTTTCGATTGACTAGATGGAATAATAGTACTATAGTTCACAATGTGAGGAAGAGAGAGAAGAGGAATCCAGAGAGAGAAAGAGAGCTTATGGTACAGTGCAGCACTTCTTCTCCTCCTTCTTCAACTGAGGAGGTGGAGTTGGATGGCAAGATTGAGGATTTCGATGCAAAAAATGGAGATGGAGAGGGGCAGTTTGGGGATTTGGTGAGGGAGTATGGATGGAAGGTGAGGAGAATGGTGGAGGAGCAGAGTGAGATGAGGAAGGTAGCTCAAGTTCAAGCTGAAGCCTTTCATGAACCTGTTTTTCTCTTCAATGATCTCTTCTTCCAATTCTTTCAGGTTAATTTCCTTCTCTTTTTCTTGTTATTTTCTTGCTCTTGTTCATGGGTTTCTCTTTTCTTGTCTTGTTCTTCTTGTTTGTGGGTACCGAATCAGAAAGTCTACTGTCCCATAATCAAGATCAAGAAAACTTCCCATGATGCTAATTGTATGGTCCAGATTGACTTGAGTATGTTCAGATGAATCTGAACTACACAATTTATTTTGCTGAGCTTTCTTGATTCCAATTCTTATCACTGCTCGCACCCTAGGAAGCACATACAGTACACGGATACGGCATACGGACACGACACGGATACGTGGACACAATTTCTTCGAAAATTAGGACACGGACAGGTCAGAGACACGTCGAATGTAAGATGTATTTGTATTATGGAGGTATGTTATGAATTCATATAAAAGTCGGGAAAATTATTTCTATCAAACTGAGAATAATACGAAGAAGGGTCTGCATATAAGAATACAAGAACTATACATCTGTGAAAATTTTCACTCTAGGCCGAGTTTAAAAGTTTATATAATGTTCCAAAAGTGTCGCCAACGTGCCATAAAATATCCACAATGTGTTTGAGCAAAATAAATAGTACTCCGTATAATAAAAAGATTGGACAAGTGTTTAAGCATGTCCGACACGTGTCGGGAGAGTGTCGTATTGTGTCCGTGACTAAGACGTGTCAGACACGGATACGTGAGGCCGGTAGACGTGCTCTTAGACTTGTACCAAATCAGGTGGTTCTGTTCCTATTAAAGTTGTTTCCCTCATTTGCTCAGAATCTTTCTCATTTGGTTCTGTTCTCATGACATTTTCTTTGGCATTGCAAACTGACAACTGGTTCATATCTTTCATGAATTTGAAGAACTGTAAGTCATCACCAACTCATTTGGGAAGGAAAATCTAGAAGAGCTTGGCTTTAGAGCATTTCTCTCCATTCTTTAGCAGCGGACGCAAGAATTAGATAAAAAGAAGGCCAAACACAAAATCATTTTCAGTTTAGAGGATGATAAAAAAATTATAATTGGGAGGTTCAAGTTAAGTTATCAAGATTTTGAAGCGACGAAAATTATGAGTTTAGCGTGAATACCAAAAAAGAAAAGGATTATTGAAAAGTTTGTGGTGCCATGAACTCACCTGCTCCAGCTCTGTCCGCCACTGCCATTATCTGTCCTACGTACCCTTTCTAGTATGGACATTTTTGCTACAACTTGAACAAAGTACAATCCGTGGAAAAAAAAAAGCAGCTCTTATGTCGGTTTAAAGCCAATCGAATATTTGATCCGGCTGGCTTTAAGGAACGGTTTCCTTGTTCAATGGTCGAAATCTTTGATTATATGCCAGCCCGAAGAAGCTGCTTGAAACTGTCCTTGAATTCCGACATGGGCGAGTAGGGAGCAACCTAAGGCGTTATTCTTTGTCCTGTCACCTGGGTATAAATTTTTATTCAAAATAGTTTCAATAATGCTACAGTAACGTCATGATCAAAATCATCACCATTGCAATGCCACTACTCACAATTTGGTTTCTTCTTGTATCATATAGGCAGAAGTACTTTCAGGACTTCTTTACAAACTTCGAAACTCAGCCCCAAACAGGTAAATATGAGCTCTAAAACTTGTAACAACTTCTTTCTTTCTTTTGTTTTTTAAGACTTATTTTCACCTGATCAAAAGAGAGCAAAACAGCAGATTTTCTAAGTTACAAGTACTCTTTGTCCTCTGGGATTTTTGTAGTCAGTCTCTATGGCACCATTTCATTCAAAATGCACAAAAAATGGTAATCACAATCCAGAGTGGTGGTTAAGGTTGAAAACGTGTGTTGAAAATTGTGAGAAAAGTATGAAAATATGTAAAAATCCATTGAAAGGTGTAAAAAGTGGATGGAAATTCTAAGGTACTTGACGTTATTCCTACTTAACCCTGCCTAGTTGGTAGCCGTTAGAATCGGCTATTGAAAACTAACATGCTCTTAGCAAATTCAAATTGCCCATTCAGTTTATTTTTCACATATGCTGACAGTGAGGGACACACCTAACAGGTATGCGTGCTTGGTTGCTGAGTCTAACACTGATGATCTCGAGTCGAGGCAAGAGCTTGTGGGAGTCGTAGATGTAACAGCCTTGAGAGATGAAGCTGTTCTTCGGGATCTCTCTGGAGCTAAAGAATATCTTTATGTGTCTGGGATTGCTGTTTTAAACACTTTCAGGTAAAAACACTCTTTAAAGAAAATCCTTTTTCTTAATAATCTGCAACGTAATGCAATTTACGTTGACGTTCCCTAAGCTTTTTGATAATCTTGAAGATGTCTCTTGTGGTTTCTCAAATTATGTAAACATCTCTTGCTTTTTATGATAACAAAAAAAAACTTCCTCATTAGTCAATCTTCTCCTTGTACGACATGAATTACTTGGTACAACAACACCACCACCACCGACAAACGGACATTGCGTAAAGGCATGAATGTTTATCAGTTTTGTGTTTTTAATCTAGGAGTTTGGCAAATTTATTTGTCACGGGCCGTGTTTAAAACACGGACTAGGTGGCCATATGAAGGACGAACCAAATTCATATGTGTTGATTTTAGAATCTGTAGGGGTAGTGTAGTTGGTTGATGCTGGTGTATTGTAATATTGACTATAATTCTTTCGATGACTAACAGGAGGAGAAAAGTAGCCACTGCATTACTGAAAGCCTGTGACATGGTTTCCATTCTTTGGGGTTTTGAATATCTTGTTCTACGGGCTTATGAAGACGATTTGGGTGCTCTCAAACTGTATGGAAATGCAGGCTATAGAATTGTCTCAGCAGATCCCCCATGGATGACTACTTGGATTGGTCGAAAACGCCGCGTTCTTATGATTAAACGGCCTGGTTCTTGTCCAAAATGACACTTTGAGCTATCATAGAGCTCACAGATTAATGCATATGGTGTATAGGTGACTGATTGCTCCAAATCATGATTGTCAATCAACTCACAAATTGTTTGTTGGCCCCCAAGCCTCATTGGCTATTGCTACCATCTCCTAGTCAATTGAAACGTTTAATTTTTTAATAACTGGATATTCAGGTCAACATATTTTTTAATAACCGGGTATTCAGGTCAACATATGTAAGTTTTCTACCTAATCAACAAGGAGTGTATAGCCCCTCCACTAGGCCTTTTAGGCGATCACTTTGGGTCCCGTACTTCAAGGAAGCCTGAAGCTTTTATGTCCTAAAACGATATGAATTATTTCACCATTTGAAGAAGGTTGGATGTCTTGCTTCTATTCGGCAAACTTCAATTGTACTACTATTTATCCAAATTTTGGCTAAATTCCTCCAATGGTGTGTCAGCTATTTTTTAGCAATCATCATTCCCACTCAATCACAACCATTGGATCATCGTTAAGTACCAAAACTCTCAAGATCCGCTGATGCGCAAAATCAGTAGATTACTACACAAAATCAGTAATTGTTGCATACAATCAAATATGATAATCAATGAATTTCTGTTTGACCGGAAAAAAAAAAATGATAATCAATGATTGTTGCACAAAATTCACTATTGAGCATAATAAACTTTGGTTTGGCAAAGCCCAAAGTTGCCAAACCAAAGTTTATGAGATATTTTTCTGCTCCTAAGAATGATGTTAGTTAAGCCTAAAATGATATGACCACCACAAGAAAGGGTGAACTTGTATTGAATTGAGTGAAGATATTCAGTGTCCCTAGGCACCGCCACGTGGTGCTGCATGCCTCTTCTTCACTACACATTTGTATGAGTCGCACATGAATGTGTGGTGAAGAGGAGACTTGTGGACTTTCAAATGAAAAAAAAAGGTTTTGGTTATAAGTTAGAAATATTTTATTATCCAAACTTAAATATTTTATTTTGCTTCGCATTTAACTTTAGAAACGTTACATAAATTCTTTTGTGGGCTGCCCTGGTATATAAATGAGGTTCGACATTGGAAATATCTCAAGTAATTGAGTTATTCGGTATTGTCTCTTATTTTTTGAGTAACTTTATCTTTTGAGCGATTAATCTTTTACACTAGATACCGTGAGATATGTAAGATCAACTTTTGACTTGATAGAGAGATAAGGACTTAAATGAAAAAGTATTCACAAGTTCTTGAAGAGCTCAAGTGAGAACACTTTACACCGAATTGTTTTTTTCATCACATGAACCTCACCCACTCAACCCATCAACAACATTATTATCTCCCTCTTCGTACAAGTTGAACAACAGTACTTCATCGACTTACCTTCTTCTTCTTTTTTTTTTTTTTATAGCTTTTTGAACCTCTAAATTGTCTTTATTCAATTTTTCCCGCATTTGTTAGTCTTGAAATTTGTAAATTATTGGTTCGCTAGTTGAGATGAATCGGAAAAATAAAATTCATAAATCTTTGAAAATATCCAAGATAAAGCCCGAAAAGTGGATAAAAGTAATAGTTTTTTAGTTCTGTCGTCGAGACGAATCAAGAATTCATAAAAATTTGGTGTAAAACTAAAAAACGCGATTATTATTTTTTATTTTGATTTTCGCGCTCCACTTTTTATTGATGGCGCTCCACTTTGTTCATGAAGTTACTAGTAACTATACGTTAAAAGTGGAGCACCATCGATAAAAACAAAGTGGCGCTCCACTTTGTTCATCGAAAATCAATTTCCTTTTTTTTAATAAAAACACAAAATGAGAAAAAAGCCGAAAAAGCTAAGAGGAACGGGGCTTAATGCAGCTACTACATACATACATAATCGTTGGGCCAACTACATTCAGAACCCACTTCTCTCTGTACTGGGTTATCAAGTCGAGTAGACCCCCGTCTCAAAACCTTTGCTAATTCCTCATCTCCACTTCTCGTTTTCTTTCTTTCCAAATAATTCTTCCTCCTCTTCTTCTTCTTCTTCTTCTTCTTCTTCTTCTTCGTTTTGTTCTCTGCAGAATTACCGAAGCAAATAGATTAATCCCCACTTAGGCAAACAGATACTCGTGTATTTGGGTGTTCGTAAATACTAGTAGTATCTGATGATGGAAAGCCTGGCCTTAGTTTCCTCGCCCAAAATGGTACTGGGTTGCTCAGCCAAACCCAAGGACATGGTCTCCGGCAGATACCCATTTGGCCTTCCCCGTCAATTTCACAACACCAGAAGAATTGGTCTCAATAGACCCACTACTTCGATTTCAGCTTTCTATCCACCTCAGTCTAATCACGGTCGAACTCCTATACGCCTCTCCAAATCCAACGGTACTCACTCTCTCTCTCTCTACATGCACGTGTATTTATGTGTAGGGCTGATAAACGACTCGAGTTTGGGCTAGCTGCTATTTATTTTTAGCTAGTTAAGCTTTCAAACCAAGCCCAGACAATCTACTATGCGGCTTGTTCGGCATATGATGTATGAAACATTCAAGCTACTCATGATCGACTCGATTAAAGCTCGTTTGAGATCCACTTGTCTCATGCTAAGCTTGAACAATGTAGTGGTACTTATTTAGATGCCTTCAATTACCCTTTTATGCATCAGGTTTAGTGATTAAATGGAGATTTCTTTTTTCAGTTGCTGAGGTATTGAACTAGTCGGTAAAGAGATAGGAGAGATGCAAAGGACCATTTGAACAATTTGACTTTGACAAGTTTACATGGTGTACATAGCAATGGTTAAATACAAGGAAAATATACTTTGGAGGGGTCACTTTGTAGAACATTTTACGGAATCAAAAACAAGTCCAGTTATTTCCTTATTGATGGCTGGTAACTTTTGGCCATAATTATCAAGATCCTGTGGTAGGAGAGCATGTTTAAATTGCACCCCAGGTCATGAAAAGCACTTCATTCGGCCATTTAACTATTTATTTCGTTGGGTTTGTGACACCTGCTACCTGATGGATGACAGATTATAAATGCAGAATTACTTATCAAAATAATAAGTGCAGAATGGTGGGCTGAAAAATAGAGAAATAACACATCAAATTAAAGCAATAAAAAGATAGAATAAAACCGAACTTTGTGAGCTTGAGAGGTTTTTGCCAAGAAATGACTTGTGCGAAATATTTTGGTAAATTTGGTTCAATTTTGCAGCCCTTGATTAGACGCGTTGACAAATTTGAAAAACTTTCTCAGTTTTTCCATTAGTCTAGGGCCGTAGGTGGAATTGACCCCACTAAGATATTGAGGAACATGTTTAGCCACGTACCTTAATGAAAAGTTCTTGGGGATTCGTATGAACCTAGTGGAGGTTGTGGAACACAGAAAGACTAGTGTTGGATTCAAGTGTTTTAGAAAGAGAAAAATTAGTTGAAACTTGAGACCTAGGAGTGCCTATTTCCATTTTCCAGCATGATTGCAGGATACCTTGTGATTACAAGATATTCTATTGCTTTTGTCATGTGAAATCAAGTTTTCCTCTTGGTTTTAATCTCGTAAAGTTTCATGAAGGTAAGATATCAAAAGATGTTTCAGAAAACTGTTTGATTCTAATATTACAATCATTGCTTAAATGTTTATTGAACAAGCTGTATTAATATCCCCAAGTAGTCTTTTTTGGGGATAATTTGACGTATTTCAGGTCCTTTAACAATATTGGTGGGAATACGTTCTATTAAAGGGGAACCCGTGAAAATTGATTTTGATGCCTTTTGTATAGATAAGAATATGACATTGGTGATGACTTGTTTAATGCCCCAATGAAGTTCCTGGCTACGCCTCTGGTAGTTGACATCTTTATGTGGTGCTCTTTTCCCCTTTAATGTTGAGGAACTCCAATTGTTTTTGCTGTTTGCGGTTCTGATTCTTTTGATACATTGTTGCTATACAGTGCTTGAGAAGTTAGGGAGGGAAGGCTTTGCAAGCATTACTTCTTCAAATAGCCAGGAAACGTCTTCAGTTGGTGTTAACCCACCGCTTATAGTGCCACCGCCACCATCATATTTGTAACAGTCTATTACCCTTGTACCTACTATGCTTGTATTATATTTATCATCTCTTTTTTATTTTTTTTTGGGGTATGTTTACTATCTATTACGAATATGCTCATGCTTTACAATTATTATTTTTGGTTGCGTCTCCAGTGGATCTCCACTATTTTGGGTTGGAGTTGGTGTTGGGCTTTCGGCACTTTTCTCATGGGTGAGGATGTGGATCACTTGCATGCTGTTTGGTCTTGTTTTCGTATACAATTTCTCATTTCTCTGCATCTGTCTTGACGACCTGAATTTTATGGCAGGTGGTTTCAAAGTTGAAGGTGAGTTTCATAAAACCTATATCAAATGACCTGGCAGGTGATGTTTATTCGTACCATAAATGGTCCTGGAATGGCCAAATCAATGTCCTGATTCTCCTGAATGCATTGCAAAGCAAGGACTTCCCTACAGTTGTTATGAACATAAATTTAGCTGCACTTTCTCAACTTTATTGGGTTTAGTATCATGATCACCACACTCCCTTGGACTTTGTTCAAGCCTATCATTTCCTCTGGCTCTGTATGATGGTTTTGCTTGTCTGTATATTAGCGTTTATACAAATAGGACTAGTAGTTAATGTCAGTATGGTTGCAAACATGCAACTACCTATTAGAAGGTTAATAGGCTGAATGCGATCAGAAATCCAACCTGAGGTCGAAACTTAATTTGTGTTGCTGCTCATGTCTTTTCCTATGATACCATCAATCAAAGTTTTTAGCTGTTGAATTATAGGCTCCGTTTGTTTAGACATAAAATGTTTTACCTATTTTCCGCTGTTTGGTTGTACAAAACATAAAAAAAGCATTTTACATGTAAAACATTTTACCTTAGTCGGCGGAAAATAACTCACCGACAGAACTGCTGTAAGTCATTTTACGTGTTACATGTCGATCGAGCTCTTGCTCCCCCAATTCACTACACCTCAGCATCTCCTCACCTAAATTAAATTTCTAGCCATAAATGTCCCAATTCCTCTCTCTCTCTCTCTTCCTCATATACATATATATTACATATACTTTGTTTCATAGGTTTTGAATACAGAAATTTTCCTGTTTGTGCATTATCTTTTTCAATCACTACCAGAATAAGATTTTGTAACTTCTTTAGTTTTGAGCCAAGACTTTGATTGATTCTATTGTTTTACAAAACCATGGGAAAACTATTTTTCCCACTATCCACCAAACACCGGAAAACAAAAACGAGAACTATCTTTTTGGAAAAATTATTTTCCATTACATTGAAACAAATGGAGCCATAATCTCCAAAGAAAATCTCCTTGTCTAGCTAACTTTGGTGCTTCATGTGATCTTCATCTTACATAAAGAAGTTAATTTATGGAGGGTTATGTTATGTACGAGATGTCCTTCCCTCTCCCCCATCCAAGAAATGTCATTGTTTTGAACATAGTTGAATTTACTGGAAAGAGTCAAGGACTAAATGGGTCTATATTTTATATGGTTTTTGTTGTGTCTTATTTTCCAGTTAGCAGTCTTTTCAATCTTTTGACATTTGTTTTTATCATTTCTTCCTTGGCAATTGTAATTCAGAATAGGGTTTATCTTTGTAGGCTGGCATTTATATTTCGTAAGAAGTTAATTTGTGGATTTTGTGTTTGTGTGATACTAGGCTGAAGGATTTTCTTCCTGTTAGGGTTATTTTCTCTCGCACCATCGCCATATCTCAACGTATTTGGTAGCATTATATGCTAAAAAACTAGTCGAATTGCATGGGTCTCTACTTTGAGTCTTGACTCTCGTGTCTTTTTTTTTTTTGTCTTCTGTTTTATTCAGGTCATTGAGGTCAATGTTTAATGAAATTGTTGACTGTTAGTGCAGTTTGGCAGTCATTTCAATTGCTGGGCTTTCGTTTTTTTCATTTCTATTTTCTACCATTTCAATGGAAATTGAGAATTGAGTTGATCTTTTTAAGCCTGTCTGCGTGTTGGTCTGTATTACTGGTTCAGCTTTTTAAGACTATTTACGAGGCTTTGTTTGACCCTTGCTTTTTTCGTTTTCCCTCCATGTTTATCTTTTTTAGTTGTGACTTTGTTCTTGTTTCAGGAATATGCAATGCAACAAGCTTATAAGACTCTGACGGGGCAGATGCGCCAAAATAACCCATTCAATAATGCAGCCTTTTCGCCTGGATCACCTTCCCCTTGGCCAACTCCTTCAGCATCAGGGCCTGCTACCTCACCCTTTTTTCCAACTGCACCAACATCAAGGCCAGCTACATCAACTTCTCCAGCTACCTCTCAATCTACGGTGACAGTGGACGTAACAGCGACCGATGTGGAGGCCCCTCCCGCCACAGATGTGAAAGACAATACAGAGCTAAAGCAACCAAAGAAATCCGGTATCGCATAAGCGCAATCTTAGTTTGACATTTTATTTATTCTATCGTCTAATTTGCTGTAACCAGCCACGACAACAATTTTGAAAGATTGAACACCTTGTGTTCTAGCACTTTTGGCGGTTCCTTTCTACCTGAGTTTCCACAACGCCTTCTTGTTTCTTAGAGATCTCCAGTGGGGCGGAGCCAGGCTTATGCAAATACGGGGGCCAGAGTGACTTTAGGTGCTAGTATATGGGGTTGGGGTCCCATGAAATGTTGCAGCAAGGGCCTTACAAATAGTGGGCTTTCCTGCCATCCTCACCTAGTTCCCTCTGCCGCTGAATCCACTCTTTTGCCCTATCATTTATGTTGTTTTGTTGTAGCACATCCTCCCCGCCCTTTCTTGTAGATTTGTTCTGTTTTACTTATTTTCGCTCATGTTACTCCAAAACTTCTGGAAACTATGAAACATAAGCAGTCGTTGTATTTGAAAATCTTGGATCATATGCCTCCAAATCTTCGAGTAGCCTTATTTCTTACTCCCTTCGTCCCATATTGTTAGTCCTCTACGAAATTTTCGAAAAAAAAAATGCTTCGGTGCATAATTTTTTCAGTTTCTCGGCACCAAATTAAAGAACTAATTGAGATCTTTAATTTGGTGTCAAGGAATTTTAAAACTTATGCACAGAAGTACTTTATTTTTTGATCCGAAATTTACACATCTTTTCGTAGAGGACCAACAATACGGAGGGAGTATTATTTGTGTAATTTCAAGCATATGGTTCCTTGCTAGTTATTACCTTCATGTTCTGAGTTCACTCATATTTACAGCTTTTGTTGATATTTCTCCTGAGGAAACATTACAGAGACGTTTGGAAGATACAATAAAGTGGGATTCAACAACGGATGATGAGCTTGCTGGTCAGGTTAGAATTCGAGTTTGATATAGTAGTTAAAGCCTGTGGTGCTTACAGTTACAGATTATGTATTTATGTGTCTTGGAGTAAATCATGTTGAAAATGAAAATGAAGGTGTCCCAAAATGGAGCTGCTTCCACACCGGGGTTTGGTGCTCCGTCTGACGGTTCATCTTCCCGTAAGTAAAACAATCCTTCAAAAATATTTCTATTAGTGCCGCCTTTTTGACATATTTCTTCTATATCATTTCCTTCAAGGAATATACTCCCTCCGTTCCTAATTGTTACTTCCTTATTCCATTCATTTTGGGATGTTTCAAAATGTTGGTCCTTTTCTAAATTTGGAAGTACAAAGTTGATTATTTTTCAAAAGTATTTCTCATAAGTGAATATAAGTGTTGCAAAGTAGGTTTCTAAGGGCAATAGAGGAAATGATGCCATGAAATGTTAATGTAAGTGCAATCTTTACATGTCTCCTTGAAAAGTTGGCACTCCCGAAAGCGACAAACAATAAGAAACATAGGGAGTAATTGACAGAAGTGTTGATATCCAGTTATTGCAGGCATTACCAGCATGATATACGATCATATACCATATGGCATCACACTTTAATGGTGATTGCCCTGACTGTTGAAAATCTGTTTGATCTATATATCTCTGATAGGGTTTGTAGGTAGAAATTAATAGTAAAAAAGAATGAGCAGCAAAAGAAAGATGGGAATCATCGGTAGAGTGCTCTTTCTAGTGAGTTTTGTTTCTCTTTTCATTGGGGAATGCCCCTTTGATCTTGTATCTTTTTCCTTTGGTTAATAAAATCTTTAATTCCCCCCCCCCCCCCAAAAATAAAATAATAATAATAATAATAATAAAAGGAAAAAGAAAAAGAAAAAAGAAAAGATGGGAATTATCGGTGGCTCTGTATGCCACCAAATGTGAGATAAGGACCAAAAAGTTAGTTCCATTGGCCTTATAGCTTCATTGGTCTATTGAAATTGAACATTTTTTACGGTCAATGTTTGCTCTACTAGTCTACTGTGTTAGGACTATGCTGGTGCCCTTGTGGCTCTTTACTATCGTGATATCAGCTATGTTGTGTAAGCATTTGGATATGTTGGATTTTTAATTGCAGCATATGGACTTTTTTGTCTCCTTGAAACCATGTTTTACCTATTGTTATTTCTGGTGTTCTATGCACTTTAACATGAAGAGCTAAAGTTAAGCTCTTATCCATTTGTTGGCAGAAAAAACAAGTTCTCCTTTGTCAGTGGAAGCTTTGGAGAAAATGATGGAAGATCCAACAGTTCAAAAGATGGTTTATCCGTAAGATTGCTTTTGCCCTTCTATTTGTTTTCTGTGTGGCGTTCACAGAAAGTTTCAAATTTATGCTTGTGTTCGAAATTCATTCATTTCAAATGCAGGTTGTCTTCCCGTATTCTGTCAGTTTGTTGATGCTTGTGAGAAGTATTGCATATATGATATGGGATTCGATTTGACCTGTGTTACAGATTTCCAGCTTCTGTTTGTTGTTTGTCATTTTCTCAGCTTTCCTTCTTTGTTTATAGTTTTATGCATAGTTCTCATGATTTAAAATAGTTGTTTCAACCACCTAAAATTAGTATGGTAATATCTGCAATCACCTTTCGGTGCTTCAAAAACTATGAAAGCTCGGATTTCGTAGTTGCTCTTTTTTTGGAAAACAAAAGAAGCCTCTTTAGACGTTCAGTTGGGGTGTTGAAGTACTTATTATTGTAATAACATCTTTTATGGTTGAATTCTTGGAGCAGATTTTGTCATCCATCCTTGTACATCAATGGGATTAGTGGCATCGTTTCTCAACCCAAAAAAGCTTTTGTTCTTGTTTGCAAATCATTTTATTCAACCAAGAGTTGCTGAATCCATTTCAGGCTTTCGAGACCGGCAGCCCACGTCATGGTGCTTTTGTATTTTTTGTTTGTTCATCTTCTTGTGCTACCTATATTATCATAAAACCATCTCATCCTGTAGATGTTGAAAATCAGCTTGTCATGTGCATAGCCATCTTAAGAAGCGTCAATTTTCACTGGATCTTTTACCAGCTTGGGAAATTCTGGACCTTTACATGTTTGTGTGAATATGACTGGTATATCGGCTGCAAGTTCTCTTTTTGGCTACCTAACCTCGCTACTTTAGTGAATGTGGACCTGTGATCAGTCTCAAAACATTTGTCTGGTAGCTTTATAATAATGACATAATGTCAAGATTTTGAATCAAAAGCCAACCGTCATGGCCAGGTCGATAGTCTAGTATTTCTTGAGTTTTGGTCTGAAAGGTGTTATTTTATGAGAGATTTTCTAGTTTTGTTCCTCTTCTCTGTTGCAATACTTGTTTTTCATCTATGAATGCTTATGCTTAGAAATCATTATTATCGTTATCTCTTTCAGTAATGTCTCATTTCATGTTAGAGTGAATAGTCTGGAAACACATTCATTGGCTATTTTCAAACTCTCGTCCAATTTTGGGTTGTTTCCTGCTTTGTAACACACAGTTGTTTGACATTGTGTTGTAGTTGAAGTTTCATTTGATTCTCACTGCTATGATTGAAAAAGGTTATAATTTCGTTATCTTTTATCCTTGCAGATATCTACCAGAGGAGATGCGGAACCCAACTACCTTTAAATGTTAGTTCATCAATCTGACCCCCCCCTCTCTCTCTCTCTCTCTCTCCCTCAGTAAATGAGGGTTTGGTTATACTGTTATATAAATACTGAATCTATGCTTCGTAACAGGGATGCTACAGAATCCACAATACCGTCAACAGCTGGAAGGCATGCTGTAAATACGACTTTCCACCTACTTGCATCCTTTTATGGATTTCCTGGCATATTTTTTTTTCCATTTTAATGGATGGACGTCTTCTTCCTTTTCAAATCTAATTTGTTTGTAATTCTATTTGATGTTTGAAAACATGTGCCTTACGCTGTCTGTTGAATGCCATCCACCCCATAACCCCAGAAAACCACACACACACACACAGTCATACATATCTGGGTAAACAAAAAGATATTGTGCAAGTGCCTATGACCTACCCTATTCTTACTGAATCTCCACCATCGATACTTTGTGCTCTGGAGTGAAGTCAGTTATCCGGTTTTAGTACTCTTATGTATGCATTTGCTAAGTGAGTACCTTATGGTTGGGCAAAACAAGATTTTTCTGTAACTATAATAGCGACTCTTTCTTTCAGAAATAACATGGGCGGAGGCGCTGAATGGGACAACCGTATGATGGATTCTTTGAAAAATTTTGATCTAAGCAGTCCTGAGGTGAAGCAGCAGTTTGGTGAGTTCTTACTTGATAGATTATTTAGCAGTTTCCCTGAAAACTTTAACCTGTTTAGTTAGATTCCAAGTAATGTATCCAAGAATCCTTACATTTTTCTGTAGTTGGACATTATTTTGTTTTTGTGTCTAAAATGTTAACTTGTATTAAGTTAAGAATTTTACACTTTTACACATTTAGTAAGATGTCATTTGTGTTTCGTAGCATTTCTCTATAGTTTTTTTGACCATTTTTGTTCACGGAAATACTTTAAATAACCAGAACAGATGAGGGGTAATTTTACCAATGTAACCACCTCTTTGTATGATTTTGTCGAATTATTGCTTCCAATCTCTTCACCGAAATAAGGAGCAATCACCATCGCCACTGCCACGCTTCTCCCCCTTACTTTTCTCCTTTTCTACCCCTCACCAAACTCAATTCAATGTTAACCGGAAACATCTCTCTGGTCAATACTGAGCTACCTGGTTAGGGACGTAGGGGGAAGTTGCATGAAGTGGCGGCCGGAGCAGGAGCACAATCATTGGTGGAGGGAGACAAGAGCCTTATGGGAGCATCTATTTACTACGCACATAACTGTATATAGCCAGTCTAAGACATTAAAATATAGACAAACATTGGAGATTGATGGGTATGCAATGATTATATCATGTAGGGATTACATGGGCATAGTTAAATTTTGGAGGAGATATAGTAAAACAACTAAGTTGTTGGAGGGAACAAAATGCCAATATTTTGTGAATACCAAAAGCCGTGTCTGCTTTATGATCATATACCAAAAAGTAACTTTGATGGTGACTTGAAATTGTTTTCTGTATATATGGAACTATTGTGTGAATACTAATTACTCTTTTATGTATAATTGGTTTCCATAATCTGATGTCTGCTATAGATTTTCTCTTGTTTTGTAGCTTTTCTTCTCTCTTTTGGCATTCATATTTTTTGAAAGTGTGGGGATCAGATTCTTTCTGGAGGAAAGCGAGATTCTTGCTAATTCTTGATCAGAATTACAGAATTGAGGTTTTAGAGTAGATTTGTCGCCCCCAGTAGGAGTTTGCTACACCTAAGGGCCAAAGTTCGCTTCCTTTCCCTAATCTGCTGCAGTTGGATGATTCTCTTCATTCAATTATTGCTTCCTGCGCTAAGCTATTCGATCGGACATTACCTTCATATTTCCCCAGTATGCATGCAGCATGCACCAAGATGACATTCCTTATTAACCTGACCAGAATCTTTGTCCCTACAGACCCGCAACAATCATTGCAGTGAATGTTGTAAGTAACCAGTACCTTATGTCTGATGTCAAGTAAATCTTGGACCCAGATGACGCCCTCTCTCTTTTCAACGAGTAATGTGAAGTATGCTTTTAAGCATGACTATGAGTGGTGAAGGATATTGTTTTCCTTTGACATTTCATTTGTCGAAGCTATTGATAAGATAAATCTGCTCCATATATGCTGTCAAAATAGACATGGTTTTTTTCCGGTACTTAGTCGAATAGACAGTTAGGGTCCGGAAACATTGTGGTTTATTTGGAGTAGTTTCTCGATGAAGTATGCAAGAAAAAAATCAGACTGAAATTGGGCGATGGGCTAGAAATTTGTGGCTTTCTGGCTTTGCTGCCTATACTGTATTTCATGACCTTTGTTGGTGTTATAATTATGTTCATCTCTGTTAGATAGCTTGATATACATTGTTGGACCCATTTTCCAACAATTTAAGCTTTTGGGACAATTGGTTACTTAACATGGTATCAGACCTCAGGTTGCAAGAGGTCTTGGGTTTTCTATTTGCATTTGTTTCCCGTTTGCATTCTACTACCCTTTGTATTCTACTTCGTTCTATGTATGAAAAATTGCATCTCCACGTGCAAGACAGGGTTGCACGTGAGGGAGGGTGTTAGATAGCTTGATCTACATTGTTGGGCCTATATCCTAATAGCTTAAGCTTTTGGGACATTTGGTTAATTAACAATCTCATCTCAACATTTAGATTCTATTCTTTGCAGATCAAATTGGGCTTACACCTGAAGAAGTTATTTCAAAAATTATGGCTAATCCTGACATTGCCATGGCATTCCAGAATCCCAGAGTTCAAGCAGCCATCATGGATGTATGCTCTAATCCATGCGTTTACTTGATTCTAACTATTTTTGTTCTGTCTAACACCACCTCATTTTACAGTGTTCACAGAATCCTATGAGTATTGCTAAATACCAGAACGACAAGGAGGTACGATTTAAACATCATCCTTCTGTTTTGTCATGGAACATAGTTATTCAAAAAGTAACTAATCTGTTGTTAAGCAATCGTCATTGTAGGTTTACACCCTTTTAGGCTTATTAGCCTTGTTATACAATTGTTTTTTCCCTAGGAAGAAAGAGGACGATGCTACTAATGCCCTCTTTTGCTACAACTTTGCCAACAATTTTCTCAAATACTAGTTTTTTTTTTTAATTAGAGGAGATTTCCATTCAATAAAATGCCATCCGGCACTTACAAAGATTTCATCACAAAATAAAAAAATGAACAAAAACCACCAAAATCTAAGACATGTACTACAAAGCATACCAACATGAGGTGTCTGCATAGAGTCCATTCGAGATTTAGTAGTAGAGAATCCCTAGGAAAACCCAGCACAAACCATAATCCGATAAGCTCAAATGAAATCAACAAAGTTACAATTCCCAGCCAAATGCCCAAACTGGCCACTGCTTTGTAGAGAAAACATACGCCAACTAAGATCCAGCTAGCCCCCTGCCACGATTGGCTCTAACACAAGGGAAAGCAAAAGCAAGAGCTGGTGAACCCGGTGAAACCCACGCGACCACGGCGGGCACCGGAAAGCCATAACCGAGAATCAAATAACATTGTCGAAACTTATTTTCCCACCACTGTCAGTGTGTCACCCACCGGATCTGGGAACCAGACCGGTATAGACCCCAGATTGGGGAAACCAGCCGGGAGAGGAAAAACCGAACAAAAGCCGGAAGAGAAAACAAACCCTAACGCTACCTCATCTTTATGGCTCCACCGCCGGCCTCCAATAACCAGGGAAGCCAAGGCGGATTCAGACCAGAAAAGGTTCATAGCTACCGGCTAGAGACATTAATTGTGAACAATGTGGGATAAAAAACAAACAAAAATCAGTAAGTGTGATTTTTATTTATCTTCTCAAGTTCCCAAATTTTTTTTCTCGCTCAAAAATCCCACTGTTCTCTCTCTCTCTCTATACCCAACTTTCTCCCCTCTCTCAATTATAAAAAGAACAAAAATTAAAATTGTAAGAATTTATGTTAGGAGGTTTGAAGACTTTTGGGTATAACTATATTTGTATATACCATAGATTGATTTACAAGTGTTGTAAATAAGCGACAATATTGCTGCTAGAAAACGAACATGATATGGAAATGATGAGGGTTTACTTCTGTTGAACAATTTTTTGCTGCGGCTATGTTTGGATCTAAACTTGTGGGCGGGTTTGTGGAGGGGAAGTATAGGGGAGAAGACATGAAAGTTCCATGTTTGGATATCTTTCCATGCCATTGTCTTTTCTCGCAAAATAATCCCCAAATCCAATATCCAAACACAGCCTTAGTGTTGCGTATTGAAAATATGGAAGTGACTCAATAATGTCCTTATTTCTCATCTCAGGTTATGGATGTTTTCAACAAGATATCAGAACTGTTCCCCGGGGCGACAGGCGGCTCATTTTGATGCTCTTTTAGTTTCAGAGAAATGCAGATTATGGGGGCTGAATGTGCTATTTTATTTTCTCCGGGTTTATTGAAAAATATGCGAAGCCGCTGTATAAAGCATGTTTCCCCTCGGATTAAGAGATTAGGAGATTAATTTTGGTTTGGTTTCATGTTATAAATATCTTAGTTTAATCCTTCAAATTGTTGAGTTTGCCTTTTCAAAATTATATTAGGTTTTACTGTATTTTGCTTTCCAGAAAAACGTTGATCTGTTCTTTCACCCTTTCTTTTTAATTGTATTCGAAACCCTTATCGGTTTTCATGTTTTGATATCGCCTTTATTGAATTTGTGTTCAGCAGGTGAAACCCCAACACCTGTAATGTTTTTTTTCGACCTTGCGACTTCTTGGGTGCAAGCTCTTTAGTTGTTTAACGAATCACGACACTCAGCCAAACCCCCTTGGGGTTGACTGTAGTAAGCTCTATTGTTTGTCCAAAAAAAATAATAATAATCACATCCGGAAAATAGTCGAGATGTGTGTAAGTTGGTTCGAATATTCGATTATAAAAATAATATGTAGCCATATGAGAGGTTCTTGATTCCTCTCTATCTCAACCTGGCAATTGAAAATTTTGATAAACTTCCGCTTTGTTTTATGGATACTAGGAATTTCAGTAGTAAAAGGTATATGGTTGCCTAATCCGCCCTATTTTAATTTTTTATTTAATTTTTTAAACAAGAAGGAAAGTGATTACAATACGTGTTGGAGAAAAAAACCAATTGTGTTACGCCCATCGCTTGATTCCACCGCTTCACTCATTGCTGTGCCAAACCGGATCCATTTCTCCTTCAATTCCCCTTGGTCCCTATTTGGTGCCCAATAAATGCCTAAATGGGCATGATGATTGCTAATTTTGTGGGGCTCATTTCAGGTCTCAAAAAATGATTCAAACCGTAAATTATTCTTAAAATATTCTTTATGGGTTATTGTAAAATTTTATGTCAATCCGATATCTGTAAGGGTTTTCTCAGCATTCGTAGGCACCCTACAAAGGGCTCTACAAATTCTGAACAAGCCCTTCCGAATAGAGATGATAACTTGCGGTTTGAATTTTTTTTTTTTTTTTTTTTTTTTTGTATTTGATCATGAAAGTAGATACTAAAAAAAAAAATTATGAAAGTCATAACTACTTCAATCAAGGGAAGAATAAACATGATCGAAAAATGGAAAACAAAACTACTTCAGTCAAAGGATAACAAATTTTAAGAGAAAGAAAGCCATAACTGCTTCAACAACTACCGAAAGCACAACTTTTGCTGTTTAAGAATAGAACTAGCTAGCT
Source organism: Rhododendron henanense subsp. lingbaoense (assembly GCA_020567845.1). NCBI lineage: Eukaryota > Viridiplantae > Streptophyta > Magnoliopsida > Ericales > Ericaceae > Rhododendron > Rhododendron henanense. The sequence continues at coordinate 32,133,210 of CM036324.1, forward strand.
ACAGTAGTTAATTAACAATCTCAAATCTTGAACACCCACCCAATAATATTTTACTACTCCCTACTACTTATGTCCACCCCAGTGTAGACAATCCTCCCATAATAGGAAAACAAGAAAAGTTAAGTTCCAGGTCTTCATATAATCTTTTACTACTCTACTTACTACTTATTTTTATTTTTATTTTTATTTTTAAAAAAACAGGACATCCCGGCCAATTTGCCTGCACCTCCACTAATTCCAGGGTCCTGGTCCTAAATTTAACGATCGGGCAAATCTCCAGTGGCCCCAAAATTTAGAATTTTTGGCTTTCGTAAGATTCGAACTTGCGAATACTTTTGGTTTTTGGGCAATGTTTGGTTCAAATTGAAGGCATGGATTCGAACTTGCGAATACTCCACAATGAATTCAGATGGAAAAAAATGGTTAAATCTCGAAGTTCTTATGAACTGGGTCGATTATAAGGTCCTATTCAATCGATAATTTCTGAACCTATATTCAAATTATTCGGACCTTAAATGTTTGAAAAAATTATATTTGCAAGTCGGCAACATTTGAGCGTAATTTGTTACAGTAGTTCGTTTCTGGTCAATAAAATCTCGTTCAATCGACAAATTCGTAACAATTTTTTCAGACCGTTAGAAATTTAAAGTCCACACGTTCGAATCTCGCGCCACACTTATAGTCCGACCAACATAGAAATGTTCGAAATCACAATACTTCGATTAATTTTAGATTGCGCAGACTTTAAGTATCGAACAATCTGATTTTGTTCAACATTGAAAGTCCGAAAAATCTGAAAATTTTCAAAATTAGTCGATTGAACGGGATTTTGTTGACTAATAAGAAACGAACCGGTAATGTTAAAACTGTACGTGCCCGACAAACAAAAAAGAATTTGTTCAGTCACCGGAGACCGAACTATTCAATTGCTTTAAAACTGACTGTGTTCGCTTTGGGTTTCTAAAATCAACTCTTCCCTCTCGATCTGCACACAAAAACCAAACCAATTTTCCAACGCTGACGTAGATTTAGATATTCCCCCCTCTCCTCTTAGTAAGATGAAGTTTTGATTGTTGCGTAAGTGAAATTGTTGGTGGCCGAAAGGTGACAAAGAGGTGGTGGCCGGAGGTGGGTCACCGGATGAGTTGGATGGATGAGGTTTAATATGGCGGAGAAGGTGAATGATATAGGTAAAATAAATTTAATGAAAAGACAGGAGTGCTTAAAAAATTAAGGGAATCCCAACAGAATTTTCCCCTGGTTAACGGTAATTTCGATGATTATGTGTCTCTTAATAAAACATTTATGTTGGACTTAGAATGTGACTCAAATGTATAACTCAGAGAACTGACGCAAGTCAATTGAAAACCACAAAAAAATATAAATTCCAGCTAGCTCTCCAAACCGCATATACTGTGCTAGAGATATATATGCTCAGCACCAATAATTGATATCCTTTTTTTTTTTTTTTTTCCTTTTCGGTTTCGACGGTCCAGCCTACACAAATCTCGATTAATTCCCTTTCGTCAAAGGTAGGTCATCTATGCCGAAACTAGGACATCCATAAGAAAATCGTACGGCCTGACTCACAGAATCGAACATAGCCAATAGTAATCGATATCCAACCTACGCGAATCTCGAATAATTCCCTTTTCGTCAAAGGTAGGTCGTCTATGCCAGGACTAGGACATTCATAAGGAAATCATACGGCCTGACTCACAGAATCGAACCTGGCCAATTGTAATTGATATCCAGCCTACGCGAATCTCAAATAATTCCCTTTTCGTCAAAGATAGGTCGTCTATGCCGGGACTAGGACATTCATAAGAAAATCATACAGCCTGACTCACAGAATCGAGCTGGCCAATTGTAATCGATATCCTGTATAAAGATGCGTGTGGGGTTATTGAACCAAACCCATCTCTGTTTGTTTTTATCTGTAAGCATGCAAACATTTATTCCTCACTAATCATATGGAACAAACTACCAAAAATACAATTTTCAGTAGTCCCTATAAACCACAGAGAGACTCACACGTTAAAAACCTTTCTTTTTCTAAGCTCACACTCACTCCAGCTCACAGAAAGGAACAAGTAGTAGAAGAAGAAGAAGAAGAAGAAGAAGGGTACTCCTAATTCGATTTCATAAACTAAATACAGATATATATGATCAGAAGAAGCAGCTCCTGCTTCTGGGTTTTGTGAAAAATTCGTAGTTTCAAAGTGGGTGTGCTTCAGATTTCCAACATCCCTCATTTTCCCGGTAAGATTCTCTCTCTCTCTCTCTCTCCAGATTTCTGGTGAAATTCAGTACGTGCATGTTTATGTATACATACACATCTAAAGTGAGATCTAAAAGTTGGGATGGTGTTTGATGGTATACGAGGATTCTGAACTACGAAAAAGTTACTAACTTTCTGTTATGATCTCATCAACTCTGCTTTTCTGGTTTGCTTTTATTTCACTTAATTTTCTTGATTAGATCGTAAACAATCAGGACTCATGTTGGGTTCTGCTTATAGCTTAAGGACTTTAGGCTAGTTGTTCCGCTAAATAGACTTTTCGTTGATGTATGTGAGGAGAATGACTTATCTCAAAATTTGCGTTTTTGTGGAATTTTGCCCGTTTAGATAATAGGTGTGCGTACATGCGAGAAACAGGACGTTACCAGAGATTCAAACTAAGACCGTTAAATGGATTTTTTTGTTGATGTATGTAACGAGAATGACTTATCTCGAAATTTGTATTTTTTTGGAATTTAGTCCCTTTTTTCTGTTTAGACAATAGGTGTTCGTACATGCAAGAAACGGGACCTTACGAAGAGATAAAAACTAGGACCTTGTCGTGATAAGGGAGCAACTTAATTACCACTTGAGCTACCCCTTGTTTGTTCTCTACACTCTCTGCTTTGTTAATTGCAATTTCTCAGGGACTTTTACCGTATTTCTTTTTGACTCTCAAATAACAAAGATTTTGATTTGTGTCTCTTTTCTATGGCCCTGAAAAACTTGTGTTCTCTCAATTTATTGGGTTGGCCTAGTGGCCAAGGTACGAGACTTCAAGGTTTGCTTCTCTTAGGTTTTAAGTTCGAAACCCAGATGTGCTATCAACTCTTATTGAGACCAATTTACATAAACTTTGTCGAGCTTTAAGTGGGCAGTAGACGTCGAGATTGGTCCAGAGATTAGTCGAGGTGCATGTAATTTGTAAGTTAGATCGAGCACACTGAGATATGTTTAAAAAAAACTGGGTCTTGTTCTCTTCTTTTCTTTACTGCCTTATCTCGGACACCAAACGGGGAATCAAGAAATCTGGTGGAACTACTCATCATGAGTTGCTTGAAAGAGACAAACCGCTCTTTAGTATTATAATCCACAGCTAAAAGCGAATTCATGATGTTTTCTCTCTCTGTGTGTTTGTTTAAGATCATCTTACTAATTATTTAACTTTGATTACGTGGGGTAATGATTGATTAGTTTTAAATGTTTGTTTTCAGCTGTTCCATGTGACCCAAAAACCTTTTCTGCAGTCAAATGACCCTTTTGCCCCTTCCAATTCACGCCATGGCCAAAAACCCACCTCTCTTTTCCCTCCAAATCCTAACTACTATAACGGTTTTCTTTTCCCTTTTTCACCCTTCAATACCCCTGAAGGTTGAAACTGAAGCCCTTCTTGAATTCAAAAACCAGCTAGAAGACCCCTTGAATTACTTGGATTCCTGGGGAAAAGATTCAGATTCTCCGTGTGGCTTTTTCGGAGTTTCTTGCGATCCAAACACGGGTCTAGTCACTGAAATTTCCCTGGACAACAAGTCCCTCTCCGGTTCATTATCTCCCTCCATTTCCATGCTCCAAAGCCTCCAATCTCTTGTGCTGCCTTCGAATTCGATTTCCGGGGAAATCCCGTGGGAATTGAGCAACTGCACCAATCTTAGAGTTTTGAATCTCACCGGGAACAATATGAATGGTTCCCTGCCTGATTTATCTGGTCTGAGAAACTTGGAGATTCTTGATATTTCGATGAACTGCTTTTCCGGTGGATTCCCAAATTGGGTGGTGAATTTAACTCAGTTGGTTTCTTTAGGCCTTGGGGATAATGACTATGATGAGGGTGAAATTCCCAGGAGTCTTGGAAATTTGAAGAACTTAACTTGGCTTTTTCTTGCCGGATCGAATTTGAGTGGCGAAATCCCTGAATCTATTTTTGAGCTGAGTGCATTGGGGACTTTGGATATTTCTACAAACAATATTTCTGGTAATTTCCCGAAATCGATATACAAGCTACGTAACCTATGGAAAATTGAGCTGTTTCAAAATAACTTGACCGGAGAACTCCCGGTTGAGGTAGCAGACCTCTCCCTTTTGCAAGAAATCGATATTTCTGCGAACCAGATGTTTGGAAAATTACCACAAGAGATCGGAAATCTGAAGCTTTTGACAGTTTTTCAACTGTACGAGAACGACTTCTCTGGCGAACTCCCTATGGGATTTGGAGATCTGCGCCATCTCAAATCATTTTCGATCTACAGAAACAGGTTCACAGGACAGTTTCCGGAGAATCTCGGTCGGTTCTCTCCTTTAAATTCTATAGACATATCGGAGAATCAATTTTCTGGGGGATTTCCAAAATTCTTGTGCGAAACTGGGAATTTGCAGTTTTTGCTTGCATTAGAAAACAATTTTTCTGGGGAGTTACCAGATAATTATGGTGGGTGCAAATCTTTGGAGAGGTTGAGGATTAATCAGAACAACCTTTCTGGGGAAATCCCAGAGGGGTTATGGGCACTTCCTAGTGTAAAAATGATAGATTTCAGCGATAATCAATTCACCGGAGGGATTTCTCCCAATATTGGGATTTCCACTAGCTTGAATGAGTTGGTTTTGACTAACAATAGGTTTTCAGGTGAGCTTCCAGCGGAACTTGGGAAATTGACACAATTGGAAAGGCTGCAGTTAAATAACAATGAGTTCTCTGGCGAAATACCTGCAGAAATTGGCTCTCTGAAGCAGTTATCATCTTTGCATTTGGAAGAGAATTCATTTACTGGACAAATCCCAGCAGAATTGAGGCAATGCGCTAGACTCGTGGACTTAAATCTTGCTGTTAATTCTCTAAGTGGTATTATACCCAATGCAATATCACAGATCAACTCGCTGAATTCTCTGAATCTTTCTAGAAACGAACTTAAAGGTTCAATTCCGGAAAATTTACAGATGTTGAAGTTGAGTTCGATTGACTTGTCGAAAAACCATTTGACAGGAAAAATTCCAGTCTTTCTTCTCTCCATGGGAGGCGACCAAGCGTTTGTTGGAAACAAGGGGCTATGTATTGATGGAAGTTCTGAAGCTGAGCCTAATTCGGGGTTGGCTGTTTGCAGTGGTAATAGTCTACACAAAAGATTCATTGGGAATAAACGGGTTATTTTCTGCATTATATTGGCCACCTTGGTTGTTATTTTGGGTGGTTTATTGCTAGTGAATTACTGGAACTTCAAGCACAGTGAAGCAAATGACATGGAAAATGATCTAAGATGGGATAAGGAAACGAATCCCAAGTGGAATCTTGAGTCTTTCCATCCGGTGGAATTGGATGCGGAAGAGATATGCAATTTGGATGAGGAAAACTTGATTGGAAGTGGAGGTACGGGTAAAGTTTACCGATTAGATTTGAAGAAAGGAGTTGGCACGGTGGCAGTGAAGAAACTATGGAAAGGGAATGCGGTGAAGGTTTCGGCAACAGAAATGAATATTTTGGGAAAGATAAGGCACAAAAATGTATTGAAGCTTTATGCATGTTTATTGAGAGGAGGCTCAAGTTTCTTGGTGTTTGAGTATATGGAAAATGGTAATGTTTTTCAAGCACTTCATCGAGAAATCAAGGGTGGGGAAGTGGAGTTGGATTGGTATAAACGGTACAGAATTGCTCTGGGAGCTGCAAAAGGACTTGCGTATTTGCATCACGACTGTTCCCTTCCTATTATTCACAGGGACATCAAATCGACTAATATCTTGTTAGATAAGGACTACGAACCGAAAATTGCTGATTTTGGGGTCGCAAAGATTGCAGAAGGGTTCTACTCCCATGGGGGATCTGAAACCAGCTCTTTTGCCGGTACTCATGGTTACATCGCCCCTGGTGAGTTTCTTAAATTTTATTTCTTCAGAGCCAACATGAGTTTTTGTTTTATTTCAGTATTCGCCTATTGAAAACTATTTGGAAATTTGTTGAAGCTTTGCTTTGACTGGAGAGTGATTAGATTTAGGAAAGCATCTTCTTCTTCTTCTTCTTCTCTTTTTTGCCTATTGGACTGGTATATCAGTTTGTTTTATAGAAGCAGTTCTTTATTTTAGTACTTTGCAACCTTTTGAATTTGTTCCTACTTTATTTCAATAATTTTGCAATCAAATCATCCACCCTGAATTTTGTTGTTTACTTAGATTCCCATCAACCCAAAGACATGCCATGAGGAAAAATGATTCATAACTATCAGCAAACTAATAAGGACTTACTCTTTTTTCTCCTGTGATGATAATGCCTTTCTACATCTCTATTTGTACATGCTACGAGTTTTCTCCACTCAAGCTTCGAATTTTCTGACCTTTTCTTTTTGTTATGTGGGCATTGATTTTCCTCTTCAGAGCTGGCATATACTCTGAATGTCACCGAAAAGAGCGATGTATACAGTTTCGGTGTTGTACTACTTGAATTAGTTACTGGTAGATGGCCAATAGAGCATGAGTACGGAGAAGGAAAGGATTTGGTTTATTGGGTTTCAACACATCTCTATAATCTCAAAGATGTGCTGAAAGTACTTGACAACAAGATCGTATCTGACAGTATACGAGATGGCATGTTAAAGGTATTGAAGATCGCGATTCTTTGCACCACCAAGCTTCCCAATCTTCGCCCTAGCATGAAGGACGTGGTTAAGATGCTGGTTGATGCCGAGCCTTACACTTTCAGATCTCCAAGCAAGCACGGAAAGAAAGAACAGGTTCTCGTCTAAATCCTTTTTGCTAATGTTTTTCGTTTTGGAATTTTGACATAGATTCCAAGTCTATTTTCTTGCATATTGGCAGGCCGACTTCGGCATAGTATAAATTCAGTGTAAGAAGTGAAGAAGCTTTTGTTTTGCTATTGTTAGGTGAAGCTTGGTGTTGTAAAAGTACATACTGTAATCTGATTGGGAGCTTAAAGCCATTTGTGCATACCTGCACTTTTAAGTTTTGTTATCAGTTTCTTTCAGCAATGCTATATGTATGTCTCTTAAAGATTTCCCAGATGATTACCTAGAAAACCACACTAAGTACCTATTAGACTCCATATTTTGGGGTGTGGGGTCAGCCCAAAGAAATAGGCCTGTGATTGCGAATTTTATGGCCTGCTCAATCTGAGAATGTGTAATATGGTATCACAGCTACGTACTCAGGGGCCAATAGGGTGCGTGTCTCTGGTCATGCTGCTGAGTGAGCAAGCTGGCCGCAAGGGCGTCTGTTTGTTTTCAATTTTGTTAAGCTCATGGCGGCTGCAAGCGTTTGGTTTGGCAATGACACAATCACTCATTTTATCAAACACTATTGTGGGTCCCTATCGATGTCCGGCGGGAGAGTACTGATTGAGACATTATAGAGACCTTTGGAATACCACTCTGCTCTGAATCTCGAATTCAAACTCAGAGCACCAGCATCCCATAAAAGAACCTTGGGTTTTCACTATAGAGACAGTATCATTTAAATGATTTTCATACAGAATGAGTAGTTTTATCCTAATAACAAACCCTTAGCACAAAATATCAAGACACATTTTAATCCTCTGGACCACTTTTGTCACCTACAAGCAACTTAACATGTATACTTGAAGTGTTCAATGCGGATGAAGCCCAGATTTTGTGCTCGCAGCTGCTTCCGTCTGGATGAATCTGAAGGTTGTTCGGACGCCTGCCAAGAGGATCAGAAACGGGAGCTTGCAGGAGTTACCGTTCGAATGGGAGCGTTTTTATTAAGCCCTAAGGCATTTTTAGGGTTGTAACAGAACTTGTGGGTTTGTTCCTTTGATTCATAGTGAACTGGTATGGCTCACATAGAATAGGCATGTTTCCGAACCTCATATATCTGGTGTTGTGCTTTGTTTTCTCTCGTTTTCTGTTTTTTGTTTTCTGTGATTAACTCATAACGTCCTAAGTTCCTGAGATTTTATGTGTTGGTGAATTTGATTTCCATCCCATGTTGACATAAACTTTTATTAAAAAGAAAAGAAACAAAGCAAGATCGAGGCTCAAGCCTGATCATAACGAATATGTTACAAAAAATTGTAAGAGCAATTCATAACTGTTTGCCAATATTATTCCCAAACCAAACCCGTCTCAAAACAACTGATCAACAGGGCTTTTAACTTGTAACATCTAGCTTTTTGACAGCAACACATTCACCAGTTTCTCCAAATTCAAAGAAGACGATCCATGTGGACCCGTAGCCTTCTCTCCCAGTTCCTTCCATTCCATAGCCTTCTTCTTCATTCTCTTCCCCTTCTCTCCCCCCATTAGGTCTCTCACACGTACTTGTATCTCCTCCCTCTTCACGTCGTTATCGATCTCCATTCCAACTTCCCATTCATTGCAAGCATATCTGCAGATCGTCTGCTGATCCCCGAAAAACGGCCAACACATCATGGGCACCCCGGCAGACAAGCTCTCGATAGTTGAGTTCCACCCGCTGTGCGTTAAGAACCCTCCGACGGATGGGTGGTTTAAGACTTCCTCTTGGGGGCACCACCCTGCTATAAAACCTTTTTCTTTTGTGATTGTTACAAATTCAGGTGGCAGCATCGCCGACTCGCCGATGACCAGATCAGGCCTAATTATCCATAAGAAGTAGTGGTTGCTATTTGCAAGACCCCAAGCAAACTCAACCTGATGGAGATAACTTTAGTACATGTCTAATAAAAATAAAGGTGACTATTTAATTTCAGGGGTGGGGCTAGGAATATGGGGCAGTGAGGTCAATATAGAAACGTTCTTGATTGTATTACTATTTGCCAATCAATAACTGAATATTTGTTACTGCTTGCACAAGAGTTTGCAAATATCTTTTGAAAATTTTAATTTCTTTAGCATTCAATGAGTACTATCCATATCCTTTTTAAAAATTTGAGTAATAATTAGCGAAATTACAGTATTAAAGGAAGGGCAAATTAGTAATTTTAGTGGGGTTGCTTCGTACCTCGGACAATTTCATAAAATATTGGACTAAAATTAAGGATGGAAAGCATGTACTGTCATACCAGCTGCTGCTGAGACATGACTGTGACGCTGCCGAAATTAACGTAAACGACAGACTCAGGTTCTTTGGAATCGAGCCATTGGAGACACCCCAGTTCTTCTTTCCACAAACTGTATCCAAGAGAATCCAACTCGTCTTTTTCTTCATCTTTCACATTGTTGAGAAGTAACTGCAGAGGACCAATGGTGTAAACACGAGAAAACATGGAAGAGAGGGCATCCAATACATCCGATTCCAATGCATCGAACGTTTGGATAGCGCATGCTGAAGCTTCCAAAGCTTTATGTGCTGATTCCATGGCTAAATTGAATATGTCATCGTTTAATGCGTCAGTTGTTCGGAAAAAGGTTGGAAGGTCCTTTAGACGGATGTTTTTCATTCCAGGAATCCAGTCTATTTCTGTTTCCAAGTACTCATTCGTTTGCTGCCTCGCATCTATATATATTACCCCCCAAAAAATAAAATAAAATCAGCTTTAGCCAATTAATATTGTTATAGGCAGGTAGGAGTAATTTCAAAGATAATTTGTCTATAATTTTACCTGTAAGTGGTGTATAGCCTTTGTCGAGAAGAGCCCGATACTGATAAAACCCCATGTACCCACAAGCCGGGAAAGTCCAGAAAGCAGCAACCGGTATCCCAAGCTCTTGAGCTGCCGTTATTGTAAACGGCATCACACCGTCTCCGACTATACACGTCACCGGCGGATTCTCGGAATTAGCGGACCGGTCGTTGAGTTCTTTGAGAAGGTTCCGGAACATGGTTAAGAAGTTCCGTCGAACCGATCCGCACAGCAGAGCTACGTCTTGGGTGGCATCAGGATCAGAGGGGGGAAGACCGTCTGGGATTGTTTTGAACTGGAAATCCGGCAATGCGGAGAGAGAATCGGGTCCCGTGGTTTTGATGAATCGGTTTTGGTTGAATTCAGTGTTGACAAAGGTGATGAAGAATCCCCTGTGGTGGAGGAGTTTTGCTAGTTTCATCAGTCCTTTCATGTGGCTTTGTCCCGGGAATGGTATGAACACTGCATGGGGCTTTTCATTATCAACTACAGCCATTTCCACCTTCTCTCTCTCTCTCTCTCTCTCTCTCTCTCTCTCTCTCTCTCTCTCTCTCTCTCTCTCTCTCTCTCTAGCTTCTACCAGTCTTTCTATTTGGTTGTGTTTTGTGGGTTTTTGTGTTTGTGTGGTGTATGAACTATGAATTATGAAATGCTAGGCAATAATAACGTGCAGGTATAAATAATATCTTCATTGCTAATGTGTGTATTATTTTAATGTTTTACCTGCAAAAGAAACCAAAAAGATTCTTAATTTTATCATTAAACAAATACAATGGGAGATTTCACAAAGTTTATATCCAGGCTCCAACTATATGTGCGGCTTCTTTATTGGGTGGAGGAATGAATTATTGAGTTTGGTAACTTAGAAATTCGATGTATTTTAAATTATATTTAATATTGACTTGTTTATCAGACGATTTGTTCACAAACATGTTCTAATCGGGTCAATAATTTCGAACAAGCTTTAACCAAGTTGATCTCAAACTAATCTCAAGTTACTTGAATATGTTGAACATCAGAAAAAAAAAAAACAAGATTAGATCGGCTCGCGATTTACTACTATAGTTAACTAATTAATTTTAAAAAAACCTAATTTATGTGATTATGTAAGATAATTACATGGATTTCAATTACACAAAAATGCCAAGGAATTGGCCAACCCCAAATAAGGAACTTACACCTCATAAGATAAAAGTGTTGAGTTGTTGATTGTTCATGTTTGGTTTGGAATTTAATTTTAACGAGCTTCATAAATTTTCAATCCTTATTTCTTTCATGTAATAAAACGATCTTGAATGAATTTTATGAGCTCAAATTCAAATTGCTTAAAGCATCTCCAATCTTGATTTAAAATTTAGGGATGTTAAATATTTTAAAAGGCTTTATGTGACAATTTAACTAATTAAGATGTTCAAATATGACACCTTTAAAAATACCTACCCCGGTCAATATGACATGACACCTTTAAAATTACCTACCCCAGTCAATATGACAGATCAATTTATTACTTTAAGTTTAAGATATCATTATTTTTAATTTAATCTTTCTTTTGTGTATTACTATACCATAAAGTTTTGAACAGGATTGCGTCGGATCAAATACAGGTGTCCATTATCCCAAAAAAATATATATATATACAGGTGTCCAAAGAAAAAAATTGGCACCTCAATTTTTTTACTTGCCATTTTTTTTTTGGTCAAACAAAAATATTTTATTTGCCAAATTTGACATGACAAGAGGATGACAAATGACATTCAAGTATTTGACAATTTTACAAGAAGTACAATTTTAAGTATCAGTACAGCACCAGGCATGTGTTGTGTCAAATTTAAAATCGTTGATCGGAGATGCTCCATCAAAGATCGAAAATGATATGAGTACCGACCGGGGGAGAGAAAACGTACCGACGGCCGTCGGCGGGCCATCTCCGGCCACCAGATGGCCGATCCGAGCCGTCCAAAAATTCTAAAAAAAAAACCGAGGGGGCCCATGAGGGAATCAACGGCATCCGAGTTGTGTAGGGTGTTTGATCGGAGCATCCCTTTTTCGTGCGTACACATATATACACAAAAAAGGGATGCTCCGATCAAGCACCCTACACACCTCGGATGCCATTGATTCTCGCGAGGGCCCCCTTGGTTTTTTTTTTATAGAATTTTTGGACGGCTCGGATCGGCCGTCCGGTGGCCGGAGACCGCCCACCGGCGGCCGTCGGTACGTTTTCTCTCCCCCCTTATCGGTACCTGTAGCATTACTCATCAAAGATTCCATTCTTGTAAATTTATTTTTTTCTTCGTTGTGTGTGTTTTATTTGTCTTTATTAAATTTTTTAAATTCATCTTATATTTTTTTAAATTAATCATCCGTCTTGACGAGAGAAGTCTAAAAAATACAACATTATGACCAAAAATTTTAAAAAATAAAGTTCACTAAAGACAAAAAAAGTATCAAACAGCTGTTTTATTTATCTAAACTGTCGTCTTATTTAAAATTTTTTTAACATCGGTCTATATTTTTATACATTTCTGATTCGTCTCGTCAAGACGAACGATTAACACTAAAAATTACGACGAAAAGCTAAACAAAAAATTACAAAAGATAAAAAGTACTACAATAAATTTCAGACTTATAAGTTTACAAGAACAGAACCTTAGTCGTCGTTCATCAAACTCAATTATCTAGTTTGAATTCCATTTTCTGTATGTGTGGAGATAAATGGCAAAAATATCTTGTTTGGTTGACAGTTTAGTTTAGTTTAGTTTTGATAGTGGGTGGAGAGATAAATAGGGTATTGATTGGAGATAGAGGTAATGATTGGAGAGAGATAGAGAGAGAAATGAAATTAATAATTGAAGATATAGGATAATAATTAGAGAAAGATATAGGATAATGATTGAAAAACAAAACTAAAACTAAAATGACAACCGAACAAATTCACGTACTTTTTATTTTTTCCTGCCCCCCTGAAGTCAAATATGACATACTCATACATACATTAAAGTTGGCAGTTGAATCTCGTGGAGATCGACCGCATGCTATGTGGAAAATGTTAGTATCTTGTATGGATGGAATTGCAGATGCGGTTCCCGATAGGCTTAACACATGCAAGAGCAAGCAAGCAACCCAGGGACCTGCTGTGCAGGGGTGCACAATATCACTGTCATGCACCATCCATCTGTGTTTCAAACGGTGCGAATTTAAATAAAAAAATTTCGGAGAAGAGTTATTTAAATTCCGACCGTTCAAATTACATATGAACGGCTGAGATTGTGCAGAGCAAGTCCCCCCTTCCCCAAGCGAAGGTTTTGCCATTAATAAAGAAAGGCCCTAGCGCAACTAATAGAAAAAAACGACTACTAGAATAGACTTAGGGGGTGTTCTTCTAAATAAGCCATTTGGCTTTCCCGCCAAATTTTTTTTTGTCCTTATTCAATTTTTTTTTGCATTTTGTGGCTTATTGTCAATTTTTTGAGGATTATTGCTTCTTTATGACGAGAGGAATCTAAAAAGTAAAAAATTTCGATCGAAATCCAATTTTTTTTGAATTTCGACGAAAATTGGCGGGAAAGCCACTTATTTCGTCTTTATTCAAAAAAATTTGGATTTCGACCAAAATTTTTTACTTTTTAGATTCCTCTCGTCATAAGGAAGCAATAATCCCCAAAAAATTGACAATAAGCCACAAAATGCAAAAAAAAATTGAATAAGGACAAAAAAAATTTGACGGGAAAGCCAAATGGCTTATTTAGAAGAACACCCCCTAATACGGAGTATATGGTTGAGTGCTCCTTGTTGTTCGGATCTTGCAAACCCAAACCCCTTTTCTTTTTTCGTAGTTCAACACGTGCACGCTTCCCCAAGAGAAGGTTCTGCCATTAATGAAGAAAGGGCCTTGCGCAACTAATAGGAAAAAAAAAATGACTACTAGTCTAGACTATTATATGGTTGAGTGCTCCTTGTTATTCGGATCTTGCAAACCCGAACTCCTTTTCTTTTTTCGTAGTTCAAAGTGTGAAAAATAGATAAAACGAAAAATGCTAATGCGGCAAAGCAGAATTTCCGATTTTATCAACAATTTACTTGTATAGACGAGGATCGTAGTATTTTCTAAATCCTTATGTGAGTAGTGAGTACTTACAAAAGAGATTCTTTCAACAAAGATGTGAATTAGGAAGGATTCTTCCTCTTCCGCTTTTCCTGTCGTCTATACTTAAAAATCCTCTCTACTCAAGCAAGCCATCGCACCACAGTCAACGGGATAAGCTTCAGCAATACAAGCAACATCAAATCAAGGAGGGTTGTTGTTTGTACCATATATTCATCGCCTGTCAATTATCGACTGGAAGGTGGCGATTATGAGAATGCTTCCTATTTTATTATTTCGTATTAATAATATAACTAGTTTTTATTTCTTTTATTTGTTTGTATATATGCATGTAGGACACTTGTCATCGTCCTACGCACTTTGAAGTTGAAGAGAAGTTATTTGGACAAGTGACATGCTCCTACACACTTTGGAGTTTGTGGGGAGTTATTTGGACACTTGGAAGATGATGAAGAGTAGTGAGAAGTTAGGAAGTTATTTCCTTGCACATTTTTTTTTTCTATAAATAGCCTCTTTTGGCTTCATTGTAAACTCCTTCAACAAATCAAAGTCTTAACTTTGTTATTAATTTTTGTCTTCTCAACCCACTTCTGGGTTATAATTAGGAGTAGGATTCATATTCTAAGACTAACTTAGAATATTCGATGTATCGCTCGTGTCGATAGATCGATACCTTGGAAAAATAACAAAGTCCATTTGCTATTTTTCTTCCGCTCCACCCCACTTCACTAAACCATCAATCCACTCCGCCCAATCGATGAGTCGATTTCGTTCTTGAAGATTGGCGGGTGACGGTCTTCTTTTACGAGTTGATTCATCACCACCAAAAATAGCATTTGATTCATTCGCCATATCTTTTCCGGTGAAGTCCTGAAATACGGCAAAGAACCTCAAATCTGTTTGTGGAGACAAGCCGCATTCGCCCTTATTTTTGTTGTTGGTTTTGTTTCCCGAAATCTCTATTGATTTCGATTGAAGAAAAAAATAGGTAAACAGTTGTCAAATAAATTCAAGTGGAGTTTACACGTCGCTATTCCTGGATGAGAGTACACGTCCGATGGAATAAGAATTGGTACTGAACATCCCTTCGTAATTGTACATGCTCCCATAGCGCTCAACCCGGAATAGTTCAATAGGACTATTAACGAAAGGGAAAATGATAGCCCATGACGTGTTTTGATAATTAATACCCGCCAATGACATGTTGATAATATTTGTTAATGCTGAAAATGTCCTTGGCGGGTATTAATTATCAAAACACGTCATTGACCGTCATTTTCCCTTAACGAAACCCCACGACATTTGGCAGAATGGGCAACTAAAGGACGTGCACCTTCAAGAAGTCACAAGTTCGAATTACACGGGTCATATATTCCACATCTTGGGACTACTGAAGGTTTTCCCAGTCGTTAAGTCAAACAGTAATACTTTTCGCGTCTGAAATCTCAACACTAACGCTTACTATATGTTTTCACAAAATTAAGAATCACACTAAAATACTCCGGCATCGCTTTCCACGAGATTTGTGAAGAGTATAATATATTATATTTGTCAAGTATAGTAGGAGTTTTCAACATCCGGCATCGCTTTTCACGAGATTTGTAACTAGCTTGCAAATTAAACTGGCCTTAACTAGATGTTTTTTTATAATTTTTTATTAATTCTGTTTTTAGAAGCAGTTATGTAAAGGTAAATCCTAAAGTGATACTGTGATAGCCCAGTACGTACTACAAGTATCATATACTCTCATAGTCTCGTACATTTAAGCAAGATTCAAACATCAGTAACTACGACTAACACTATCGACTTTTCTGACATAAAAAAGCTATCCCGTGTGCTTTTTTATCTTGAAAAGATGAATTTCGGTACTCTATAACACTCTGCCGCTTCAAGAAAGTCTGGCAATTTGATTCTCTTCTCATCAGTCTTCTGCAAAGCATAATCATTCTTTGTATTGGGTGCAAAACATTACTCCCTCCGTCCCTTTATTACAGTCCAATATTCCATTTCGGGTTGTCCCTTAATAAGTGTCCATTTTGTAAAGTTAGTGGGTAAAAGTTGGTGAATTGTCTATTTTGTCCCTAAAAGTAGATTCCATTTTGAAAAGTTAGTGAGTAAAAGTGTAATGATGATGGGTAAGTAGGGAAAGTGGAGTAAAAAGTTGATGTGAAAGGTATAATGATGATGTCTTTTTAATAAGTTGGAGTTACGAAGCAGGACATTTAAAAAGGGACGGAGGGAGTATCATTTTCGGATATTATTTGCTTTGTTTTTTTTGGCCTTATCATTTCTAGTTTTGGAAAGTCCTTCAGATAGAATAGGCCAATCAAAGAGGTGTCTTGGGTCCGATCGGCCTTGAAGACAGATTTTTGAGCATCGGTAGCGGATTCGGTGGTGATCCTTCGGCCTACGACGGGAACGAGTGATAAACACCCGAGAATGTAATAAAGGGTGCGCTAGTGTCTAGTTTTAGTTTATTTTATCGCTTTATTAATTGTTTTTAGTTACTTTTGCTCGTAAGGTAGTTTGGTTGTGTTTTGTAGAAAATCATTCCAAAACAGATATTTTAAAGCCCAAAACGTGCCAATTATTATTCGGACCCCAAGGTGACCCGATGAGACGAATGGCCAAGAAAAAAAGCAAGGAACAAGTGGTAGAGTACTTAGCCTTTTGGTATCAATACTTGGTGATCTTTATTCCCATGAAGTACCAAATTGGGTTCAAAGGCAGTCAACAGGTCTCGGCATTGGTAGAAGGAATTTCATCCAATTGCTAGCAATTTCCTTGAGCAGCAGCCTCAACCTCTCGGCATCGGTAGACAAGAATTGTGCCATCGGTACCGAGATTCTTCACCAAGTTCCCAGCGCCAGCCTTAGTAAGCTCGGCATTGATAGGAATTATTTCCTCCATCGGTACCGATTAATTAAAGAGTCAAGCTCGTCAGCCGCTAAGCAGCTCGGCATCGATGGGCAATATCGCAGACATCGGTACCGAGTACCTTATCAGCATTTTAAGCTCTTTGCCATCGGTACCGAGGGCTTACGAGGGCATCTTAGAGGATCTTTGGGGAATATTCCATCCGCGTACCTTGGAGTATAAAAGGGCGTGATGTCACTTGTACAAACAGCTTTTTTTTTACAAACACGTAGAAAAGTAGATTTGAACGCATTTTTAGATCTAGACTTAGATTTCAAATTGTTTTTCGTATTCTTGAGTGTTCTTCATTTTCAGCTCTTACTTTTTTATTTTCTGCTCTTATTAGTTAACTTTTGATACTCTCGCCTTTATTAAAGTTGTTTATTTTCTCCCGATCTATCTTTCTAGCTAATTTTCTCTTAGGCTTGTGTTTACAATATGTTCCTTAGATTTTTGCTTGCTCTTATCTCCATAGATATGTGTGAGTAGTTTCATAAGGTTGGGTCATGGGGTGATTAGCACCTCATGGCTTGAGTAAAAATTGCATTTTTTACCAAAAAGTTTACAACTTTGGTTCGAAAATTGATGTGGGACTTGGATTTGTTTGTCAAATTACCGAGGTGCTAACCTCCTTGATCATGTGTAGGTAAGAGCTTCGCCTACTTACCACACATGATGCTTGGAGCTCTGACGCTCGAAGTGTTTGCTAAATAAATTCTATAGCTAGCTTGATTTTCGAACCATCTTATCTTCCGGGTTAAACCGTGTATTAGGGTGAAAAATGTGATTTTGTTTGAGTCGTGGGTGCTAGTGATTCCTAGACCTAACCTTCTTTTTATCTAGTTTATTCTCGTTTAATTTAGCCTTTTTACTTTCCACCGCATACGAAAAACCAAGTTGGCTGACTAAAAGCCGGAAACCATACTTGCATCTACAATCCATCAAGCCGTATTATTTATCCCTTGGGTACGATCCCGGACTTCCGGATTTATTATGCTTCAATTGGACGCTTACACCCTACGCTTGGGGTGATCTATATTTGATATATATCGAGAACGAAGCAACGAGCTTCAATTCGGTGCAGATCTGGTCACTCCACTCTCATTCACGAGTGTGTTTGATGGGTTCGACTTCGGTGTTGATTTCTTGCGTCTTTTCTTTGTTTTGTTATATTTTCTTTGGTTATTGTATTTGTAATCTTTTCGTTTTAATATAAATGAAATGATCTTGTTCGTAAAAAAAAAAAAAAGAAGTCTAGATAAGGAATTCTTATATACCCTCATGTCTTAACTTAAAAGCACATTTGTACGTAGTAAATTGTCAAGAAAATCCTGAGATTTTATGTGTTGGTAAATTTGAGCACGTAGTTTGATTTCCCAACATCTATTAGTGTCCGATGTTGACATAAGACTATTATTGAAAAGGAAAAAAATGAGAGCAATTCATAACACAAACCAAACCCGTCTCAAAACAATTGATCAACAGGGCTTTTAACTTGTAACATCTAGCTTTTTGACAGCAACACATTCACCAATTTCTCCAAATTCAACGAAGATGATCCATGTGGTCCCGTAGCCTTCTCTGCCAGTTCCTTCCACTCTATAGCCTTCTTCTTCATTCTTTTCCCCTTCTCTCCCCCCATTAGGTCCCTCACACGTATTTGTATCTCCTCCCTCTTCACATCGTTATCGATCTCCATTCCAACTTCCCATTCATTGCAAGCATATCTGCAGATCGTCTGCTGATCCCCGAAAAACGGCCAACACATCATGGGCAACCCGACAGACAAGCTCTCGATAGTTGAGTTCCACCCGCTGTGCGTTAAGAACCCTCTGACGGATGGGTGGTTTAAGACTTCCTCTTGGGGGCACCACCCTGCTATAAAACCTTTTTCTTTTGTGCTGGTTACAAATTCAGGTGGCAGCATCGCCGACTCGCCGGTGACCAGATCAGGCCTAATTATCCATAAGAAGTAGTGGTTGCTATTTGCAAGACCCCAAGCAAACTCAACCTGATGGAGATAACTTTAGTACATGTCTATCTAATAAAAATAAAGGTGGCTATTTAATTTCAGGGGTGGGACTAGGAATCTGGGGCAGTGAGGTCAATATAGAAAGGTTCTAGATTGTAATACTGTTTGCCAATCAGAATAGTATTTGTTACTGCTTGCACATGAGTTTGCAAATCTCTTTTGTAAATTTTAACTTCTTCAGCATTCAATGAGTACTATCCATATGCTTTTTGAGTAGTAATTAGCAAAATTCTAGTGTCAAACTAAAGGAAGGGCAAATTGATAATTTTAGTGGGGTTGCTTCATACCTGGACAATTTCATATGAATCATGGGGTCAAATTCAATTCGTAAAATACAACTAAAATAGTTTAGTTAATTTAATAGATTAATCAGCGGGGTCAAGTTTGATCATATGTACCTCTTGCCCTGACTATTTTCAGGCACGTGAAATTATACAATAGTCTGGGAGTATCTCACGTGGTACTTCACTCCCAGATCACTTTACAATCACACATTCTTATAGGGTCTACCACTAAGTATATAGACCCTACAGAATCGTGTGATTGTAAGTGGTCCGGAGTACTGGTACTCCCGGACTATTGAATAATTACTCTTTAGGCACCCTTTTATCATATACAGATCCACTTTTTGTTTTTATTAGCTTAAACTTACGATATTACCCTTTTAGGCCCCGTTCCAGATTCTCTTCTTAAAAAATAAGTACTTATTCCCGTTTTACGAGACAGGTCATTCTCTCACAATACATCACATTTATTTCAAAATATAAGTACTTATAAGGGGGAATTTCACATTTAGTGGTTTGCTATTCTAAAAGTTTATTTGAGGGGGAATTTCTACTTTTGAGGATGTTACAAATATCATCTTACTATATATCCTACCATTACCATACGTGTATATTTTCTACTCCCTCTGTCCTTATAACTTTTCAAATGGGTCACAACTTTTTAATCAATTGAGGTATGACTTCTTGAATACAAAAGTGAGCACAATATAGGAATGGTGCCAACTTTTTAATCTGATTTTCAAAGTGAACAACTATTAACTCCACTAGACATTCCCATATAAAATATTGGACTAAAATTAAGGATGGAAAGCATATATGTACTGTCATACCAGCTGCTGTTGCGACATGACTGTGACGCTGCCGAAATTAACGTAAACGACAGACTCAGATTCTTTGGAATCAAGCCATTGGAGACACCCCAGTTCTTCTTTCCACAAGCTGTATCCAAGAGAATCCAACTGGTCTTTTTCTTCATCTTTCACATTGTTGAGAAGTAACTGCAGAGGACCAATGGTGTAAACATGGGAAAACATCGAAGAGAGGGCATCCAATACAGCCGGTTCCAATGCATCGAACGTTTGGATAGCGCATGCTGAAGCTTCCAAAGCTTTATGTGCTGATTCCATGGCTAAATTGAATATGTCATCGTTTAATGCGTCAGTTGTTCGGAAAAAGTTTGGAAGGTCCTTCAGACGGATGTTTTTCATTCCAGGAATCCAGTCTATTTCTGTTTCCAAGTACTCATTTGTTTGCTGCCTCGCATCTGCATGTACATATATTACCAAAAAAAAACCAGCTTTAGCCAATTAATTTGGTGTTCACGTTAAATGTGGAAATAGATTTTTTGAATTTTACTAGAAGTGGATGTATAAACATGATTGCCAAAACTTTGTTTTATGATTAAGGTAAGAGTAGTGTTTAAGGAAAAGAGCTCAAAAATCAATATTTCAATAACTTATACGAGTAATTTAAAATATGGTCCAAAAGCGCCACAGATAACAATAGTGTTATTTAGGCCGACCAACAGTGAATGTACATAGCATTTCCCAATAATTAGGGAAAATACTACGTACCCGGAATTGAGACCCATAAATTATCAGAAATAATAACACTTTAGTCCAAAATAATAACACATTGATCCTCCACCTATTAAAGGTCGTGGCCCCACCCAGCCTTTGGGCCAAAAGTCAATGTCACCTAGCCGCAAAACTCTTTGCGCGCCTCCCCCTGCCACCCTGACCCGCGCGCCCCCGGACCCCACCCCCCAAGACCAATTTACCCCGGGCAATAATTCACCCATTTTCTTATTTCTTATTTATTTACTTAATACGAGTAACTTTTATATCTTTTTTCATTTTTATTTATTTAATATTATTTAAGTGTTCCAATTTTTAATCCGGTTGAATCAGAGCAAAGACCTTTTTTTTTTATCATTTGATATTTAATTGTCATAATGAATTTTTGGCTCGAAGACCTTTCAACAAGTACCATAAGACACTTTATTTAGTTTCAGGTCTCTCTTAGGGTACTCATTGAAAGGCCTTAGAGCCAAAAATTCATTACGATCATTTAGGATGAAATGATAAGAAAAATAAGATCTTTGCACCGGTTCAAACGAATTAAAAATCGGAACACTTATTTTTTTACTCTTTATATGTATTTTTAAATTATTTAATATTATATATGTGAGTAAATTTCTTTTTTTTTTAAATTTTATAATTCTTTTATGTTATTGAATTTATTAATTTTGTATTTATTTATATCTTTTATCTAATTTATTTCTAACCCCTTATTCAGATTTTCTTTTATCTTCTTATCTTCAATTATAACCACACATTCAGATTTTTTTGTTATCTTCTTATCTTTAACTATAACCATTCATCCATCACCCCTTATCCTTATATATCCAGCATTATCCTTCCAAAATCACCATCTTCTTCCCATCACCTCCTTCTCCCTGCTTATCCCTCCAGCATCACCATCTTTCCATCATCTATCTCTCTCTTTCTTCCTCTGTCACGGCTCCTCTCTCCTTTTCCACACCGATTTCGTAAAACGTAGAAGAACATTATGGATGGCTACAACTGCTCATTTTCAAATAGTTGGTCCGTTGAGAATGATGTTCCTAGTGGGGAGGGCGTCTCCCACAATTTTAGTAATTATACACCCGAATTCACAACTAATGAGGTTAGTTATTACCGTTGTTCTTATGCATATTAGTTATTTAATTTAAAAGTACAGAAATTATGCATATTAGACTGGATCATGTTGCACTTATACATATTTTTTTTTCTTATTTATAGATTTTTCAAAGTAGAGACGACATGATAGCTTGGGTGCGGAGAGTCGGTAGGGAAAATGGTATTGTTGTTGTTACTAAGAAATCTGCTAGTTTAATTGGTGGCAAGCTGCCAAAGTGCATTCTTAGTTGTGAAAGAAGTGGAAAGTATAGATCGGCAAATAAAGCAATTGAAGGGCAATCCTCGCAAAAGAATACTGGGACAAAAAAATGCGAATGCCCATTTGAGCTGCGAGGTATACCAATACCTCCAGCGGGTGTCATGTGGGGTGTAAGGGTTGAATATGGTCTCCATAACCATGAAACAGCAGAATATTTTGATGGGCATGAGTACCCGTCAAGGTTAACACCAGAGGAGAAAGAAATTGTGTGCGACATGACGAACAACACCGTGCCTCGTGAAATTCTTAGTGTTTTAAAGAAAAAAAACCCGTTAAACACTACATGTGCCCAGTCCATATACAACCTCAAATATACAGATAACATAGCAGAATTAGGCGGTCTAAGTCCTACTCAGTTTGTCTTGAATCAACTAATAGAGAAAAGATACCTTCATGAATATCGTATAAATTCATACACCAACGAAATCACAGATATTGTTTGGGTTCATCCTCAAAGCCTAGACTTATCTGTGAATTTTCCGTTCGTATTGGTCATTGATGCCACATACAAGACCAACGAGTACCAGTTACCACTATTGGAGGTTGTGGGTATCACATCCACAATGTGCAGTTACTCTCTCATGTTTGCACATCTTACAAATGAGAGGGTAGAGAATCTGATATGGGCCTTGAGTACTTTAAAGAAATGGATGCTTGGAAATGGGGCATTGTTGCCATCGGTGTTTGTTACAGATCGGGATTTGGCGTTTCTTAGCGCCATTGAAGCATGTTTCCCCTCGGCACGTCACATCCTTTGCATTTGGCACATCAACCAGTGCATAATAAAGCACTACAGAGGGGTCCTTGGTCCGTCGTTTAACGACTTTAACATGTCATAGCACTCGCTTATTAATTCAACAACCGAAGCGTCTTTCAATCAGAAGTGGAATGCCATGTGCGATGACTATAAACAACACCCGCAGCTCTTACAATACCTTGTCAATACATGGATAAGGCCGTACAGAGATAGGTTTGTGGCAGCGTGGACAAATACATGTATGCACCTCGGAAGCAATTCAAGCCAGAGGTATAATCACTTTATGCATTGTTACCTTTACTATTTCAATTACGTACATTATTCTACTACATTAAAGAATATTTCTGTAACTTTCGTATTTAAACACAGTTCATTATTATATTACAGGGCAGAGCCCGCACATGCGAGGCTAAAGCTATATTTGAAGAGTACCATGTCATCCTTACAAAAAGCTTTTGGGACAATAGACAAGATGTTGGAAAATCAGTTCGGAGAGATTCGGAAGTCATTTCAGAAATCTATCAACATCCCCCGCCATTGGCAGATACGTGACGAACTTTTTCAACAAGTAAGAACTCGCATTTCATTGGAGGCAATGGAGCTCATCAATGATCAGCTACAATTCACTGAAGATGCATCCTACCTCCAGTTCGAGTTGTGCGACTGTACAATAAAAATTACGCACGGATTGCCATGTAGACATGATCTTGCATATTACCGTTGGTACTCCATGCCAATTCCGATTCAGAGTATCCACGATCATTGGACTAGGTTGTCCATGCGCGCGCCCATTGTGAATGACGAGGGAGAACGACCGGACAGAACATATGAAGTTATGGAGAGATTACAAGGGATGGATCGATCTACGCGAGAGCACATGATAGACAGGATTATCGATATGATGGATCCATCTCAGAGCACAGTTCGAGGCCCAGCGTATAACACGGCTCATAGAGGTCGACCTACTGGTAGAGAGGAGCAAAGTGGACGACACATTCCTTCCTTTATAGAAGCATCCACTTCGTCATCTGGGGTCGAATCTAGGAGACGTGGGAGGGGCGCGAGAGTTCGCAACACTCAAGCGAACCATGCTCAATTTTCAGTTCCACCCATCCCTACCAACTACATTCAGTATTTACCTCGGGCTTATCAGCATTACATTTCTCACATTAATGACGTCCAAGGTGACGGTCATTGTGGATTCAGGGCGATAGCCGCTCATTTAGGGTATACTGAAGATCGTTGGGCTCAAGTTTGAATAGATCTCATTAATGAGATTAAACAAAATAAGAATCTATACGATGCGCTATATCCAGAAATAGGTTGGGCAAACCAGCTAATACAGTCTTTAAGTTACTTTGAAGCTTCGGCACCACAGGGGCATTGGATGGACGCTATGAGCATGGGAGTTGTCATCGCTTCGGCGTACAACCTTGTTCTGCATACATTTGATCCGATTCCTTCATCTTGTTTTACTCATTTTCCATTGAGATCCCCTCCAGTTCCAATCCAAGAGCGCGTTGAAATAGCTATTGCCCGTGTTGGGAACAATCACTTTGTGCAACTTTTCTTGCAGCCTCATTACCCTGTACCACCCTTCCGAATATGGTGGTGGAACAATGCATCAGACCAAGCTAAAAGATGGGCTGATCGCTATGCAACACGAATTAGATTGTGGGAAAAATAATGGATACAAGACCAAGAGGGACATGAGCAGAATTTGGTGGAAACATTGATTAGAAATTGAATTTTCATGTATTTTCATTCTTCGACGAAATTAGTACAAGTTATGTTTGGTTTGATTAATTAAAATTGGTACAAGTTATGTTAGTATAAGTTATGTTTTAATTATTCATTTATTAATTAGGCTCATAGTGAGAAGTCTTTTACAAGTAAAATAAAAAACTACTAAAAGTAAAACAAAAAAAACTAGTAC
This sequence comes from Rhododendron henanense subsp. lingbaoense, assembly GCA_020567845.1. Lineage (NCBI taxonomy): Eukaryota > Viridiplantae > Streptophyta > Magnoliopsida > Ericales > Ericaceae > Rhododendron > Rhododendron henanense. The sequence goes on from CM036324.1 coordinate 32,158,040, forward strand.
AAGTTTAAAAAATAAAAACAGTAATTAAAGTCTTTTATAAGAAAAAAGAAAGAAACTAAAAGAAAAGAAAGAAACAAAAAGTTAAAAAAGAAACTAAAACAGTAATTAAAGTATTTTAAAAGTATAAACAAAACTAGTAAAAGTAAAAAAAAAATTATACAGTAATTATTTACTTTTCAAAGTATTAAAAAAAAAAAACTAGTCAAACAAAAAAAAAAGACAACCGAAAACGGGGGGGGGGGGGGGGGGGGTACGAGAAGAGGCTCTCCACCTGCTGGACCAACAGTCATCCCAATAAGTCTAGTCTTACCGAATAATTCTACCGCACATTTCTATTGCATGCATGTGGGATCCATTTTGGATCCCAAATTCGGATCCCAAAAAATACTTATAAATTTTAAAATAATTTTTTTATGGAGCCCTATGAAAAATCATCTCCAACTAATATCAGTAAGAATTTTTTTTGAATTCGTGGGGGTGACACTATTCAATAAAAATCTAGTTACATGTTGTGCAAAAAATATGAAGACAAAAATTTAAGGGTAATGTCATATACTCCCTCTATCCCATTTTGATTGTCCATTTTGATGTTCGTGTCAGTTTTCAATCGCTTATATCTTTCAACGTGAATCTCCAAAAATATGCAATATAGATCTTATTTGATAGATTTCAATTTATTCTAAAATACAAAGTTGTCGAAATCATGAAAAACATTATCGATTGAAAGATATAGACAACAGACACAAAAGAGACAAAAGGAATAATGGACAATGAAAATGGGACGGAGGGAGTAATTACAATGTTTTTTCGTCAGATTTTTTTGAAAATAAAATAAATGGTTGCTTAACCTCTCTTATGATATGCAAATACGATTTTAATTTTTCTTAATTCAAACAGGTCATTTTCTAAATTGCAATTTTTACAATATTTATATATAGCATTGCATACCCGTAAATACCTAGTCGATCGAACCACGTTAGTTTATGGAAAAAAATGTGCATTGAAATGGGTTACATAAAAATTTAATGTCTAAATGAGTAGTTGAGCAGTTCGCCCCTACGATTCCGGAAGAAATACTTACCGATATTTTTTGGAGCTGATTTTTTACAGGACCCCATAAAAAATTATTTTAGAATTTATAAATATATTTTTATATTTTTTGGAATCCGAAGTGGGCCCCACATGCATTTGGTAGAAGTGTGCGGTAGAATTGTTCGGTAAGGCTGGGTGACTGTGGGTCAAGCAGGTGGCTCAGTGACATCATATGACTTTCGGAAAAGCTACGCCCACCGCACAGCGCCGGGCCCACTCCGGCCACTGGACGGCCGATCCGAGCTGTCCAAAAATTCTATAAAAAAAAACCGAGTGGGCTACCGCGGGAATCAACAGCATCCGACGTGTGTAGGTGCTCGATCCGGCGTAGCTTTGTGAACGGCTTGGATCATCTTTTTTCGGAAGTTCGGATCGAGCACCTACACACGTTGGATGCCGTTGATTCTCGCATTGACCCACTTGGTTTTTTTTTTTAGAATTTCTGGACGGCTCGGATCGGCCGTCCGGTGGCCGTAATGGGCCCGGCGGCGTGCGGTGGCCACCCCATGCGGTGGGCGTAGCTTCACTCTATGACTTTTGGTCCAAAGGCTGGAAAAAAAAGAAAAGGAGAAACAAGTATTTAATGAGTTAGTGGGTGGGGCCACAACTTTTTATGGGTGGAGGATCAAAGGTGTTATTATTTTGAACTAAAGTGTTATTATTCCGGATAAATTATGGCCCCGTTTGATAACCATACTAGGCCTTGGGATTGGACTACCAATCCCATGGGTTTCATAATAACATGTTTGGTAACCAAAAAGGGGTGTGGATTAACAATCCCATGGGCTTGAGAGCTTGGGATTAGGGGGTATTTGTAGAGGCCTCTAGCACATGGTATTAGGGGGTATTAGTAGAGGTCTCAAGCAAAAATGGAAATGTATACTATCAATTCCATCACCTAATCCCATCTCAAACAAACATACTCATCACCAATCCCATCTCCTTATCAATCCCTTCTCATTACCAATCCCAATCCTAATCCCATCTCCTTACGAATCCCAACCATCTATCCCTGTTATCAAACGAGCCCTATGTGTCTCAATTCCGGGTAGATAGCATTTCCCTATAATTAGTAAGTAATAACGGGGGCTGTGTAGACCTGCACTAAATTTTCTAGAGATGTCCTAGCATTATTGGTGCAAAATTAATTACTGGCAGGGCCTCAAAGTGAAGAGATATGATTTTATTTGAACAAAGTGCAGAGATATGATTGTGTCCAGAACTAGTGCACTAGTATCTCTGGTAAAGTAGGTCTCTATAGAGCAAGTGCAGCGGTCGATCTGGCTGTTCATCTCAATACGGATGACTCATATCGAATTTGAGTGCATGCAAATTGGAACCCTTCATTGCTCGATCGGTTAAAATCTGAGCAGTCGATTGTCAAGATGAATGGTCAGATTGGTCGCTCTGCACTGCCTTACAGAGAGTTGCTCGGCAACATCTCTCATTTCGTGTCTATTAGGTTTATGTCTCACTGATATTAATACATTTTCTGTTTCTCTAACATTTTCTAGTATTATAAGTCTCCATAATGGAGGTGTAGTCATCTCTATAATCTATATAGACATTGTAATAAACTACGAGCATTTTTTTTTTTAACAGCGAAGGAGAAATTTTTATAATATCAGACAAGAAATTTGCAGAGATTAAGATCAGATCCGAGGCATAAACTACAAGCATATATAACATACTACAGTTATCTAATGAAAATTTTGGTGAGAAATTCCTTATCCGTTTTTTGTCATTGTTTTTTCAACTAATAAATGTCTCTACAGTGTAATAAATCATTTTCTTTCGGAAATTCCACTGCTACATCAGTGAAAAAAAAACAAAAAATCTTTTTTTACGGAGGGCTCCATGAACTGAGAGTTACGGAGCCCAATTGCAGGCGTCCAAAGTGTTTTTGGATGGTGTAGATTGGAAACCAATTTTGACCGGTAAAAATTATTTTTTACCGGTCAAAATTGAAAACGAATCTCAACCATTGATTGCGCGAATGGACGACTGTAATTGTGCCGCTCCGTGAACAACGAAGCCTCCGTGAATATCTCTTGAAAAAAAATTGCGTATAATATTCGTTATAGGCAGATAATTTTACCTGTAAGTGGTGTATAGCCTTTGTCGAGAAGAGCCCGAAACTGATAAAACCCCATGTACCCACAAGCCGGGAAAGTCCAGAAAACAGCAACCGGTATCCCAAGCTCTTGAGCTGCCGTTATTGTAAACGGCATCACACCGTCTCCGACTATACACGTCACCGGTGGATTCTCGGAATTAGCGGACCGGTCGTTGAGTTCTTTGAGAAGGTTCCGGAACATGGTTAAGAAGTTCCGTCGAATCGATCCGCACAGCAGAGCTACGTCTTGGGTGGCATCAGGATCGGAGGGGGGAAGCCCGTCTGGGATTGTTTTGAACTGGAAATCCGGCAATGCGGAGAGAGAATCGGGTCCCGTGGTTTTGATGAATCGGTTTTGGTTGAATTCAGTGTTGACAAAGGTGATGAAGAAGCCCTTGTGGTGGAGGAGTTTTGCTAGTTTCATCAGTCCTTTCATGTGGCTCTGTGCCGGGAATGGTATGAGCACTGCATGGGGCTTTTCATTATCAGCTGCAGCCATTTCCACCCTCTCTCTCTCTCTCCTTCTACCAGCTTTTTCTATTTGGTTGTGTTTGTGGGTTTTTGTGTGTGTGGGGTATGAAGTGCTAGGCAATAATAATGTCAGGTATAAATAATGTCACGCCCCAAAACAAGAAGTGACCGGCCATGAACCATGAGGCTAACCCATGGAACACGCAATCTGATTAAATCAAAGTAACCGAAAATCAAAGGATCGCTTTTTCGTTATTAATCAAATCAAAAGCCAAATGTGTCTCATCATAAACATGGGGCACAACCATCCCATGAACCAAACAATATCCAATGATCCAACAATAATAAAAAGAGTTTGTTATCTGACAATTGTTTTCAATGCGGAAGCGTTTATTAAAATAAAATTAGAATGAGACACCCTAAGGAGGTCAACCAAAATAAATCCCCGAGATGCCGCCAGAGTCCTTGCCTAACTCTCCAACTTGCCTGAAAGAGAAGTTGGAATAAATCCGTCAGCTGACGAGCTCAGTGAATAGCAAGTATGTATAATAAATAAAGTTGAAAGCGGGGATTAAAATAATTTACCATTAAACATAATTTGGCATACGAGGTGTCCGGCAGAATAACAAACTAATCAATGAAGTATTTAACCAATAAATTTTCTTGGTGGTAATCACAACATTAACTCCATCAACAATGGGGAACCACAATCAAATAGTACCATGGCCAAAATAAATCTCATCAAAATTGGATCCAATATCGAACTTAGAGTCACCAGGGTTGGCAGCCCGTGGTACTTTTCCCTAAGACGATCCGGCGAATGAAAGCCGTTGAGCATTAGGGTCACCGGCTTAACACGGTCTTTTCCCCAATGGTCAGGGTCACCAACACGAGAAGGAATAAGTTCCCTGGACTTCTGAAATAAATGTTCCCATTAATATCCACCAAGTTCTCACCAAAAAGAATATTAACAATTGATCTCATAAAATTCATCGCATGCCATTTTATAGAACAACTTATAAACAGTTTTGAGTCTCCAAATAACATTCATATAAATTTCTGAAGGAAAATACTTTTAAGGAACACAGGGATCTTTCGAAAATATGTAACATATTTAACTAGTCGCCTGGATCCAAACGTAATGCAAATGAACAACGCGAAACGAGTCTAACCTGAACAAGAATCATGTAGCACTATTATCACTAAGTGTATCAATATAATATAATCTGCAGCAATAAGGAACTCCCTGAGAAAAATACTCTTCTAACCTAAGACTAATCCAACTCAACCTCAATTACAAGAACCCATCATTGAAATTCTAAGTCCAAGGGTCCACGTGCACAAACCCATGGCACTACTGCCAAAACTCTTCTGTTCCATAAGCCAAAACATCCAAATCCCATAATCCCACATTCAATAATAATGTAATTAAATTCTCCTACACTTGTCCCATTCACCCATACTACACAAATCACCCCAGTCCACACGCACACCGTGTCGCACGCACAAAACACCACATGCACCGCCACACACACCGTACCACCCACCAACCCAAAATCACCTCCAAATTCCATGGTCCAATAGCCTGATGAAGAGGAAATAATTCTCGCCAGAGAACTTTGTACAAAACTACAAGCAAAACCCATTTTTCCCTTTATTAACTCCACTGATCCACACTTTCAATAAACCCAAGTTTTTTTTTTCTTGTTGAAGTCCCAAAACTACCGTAACGTGGAAAGGAAAAGAAGGAAGAAGAACAAGAAGGGAGAGGAACATACCACTTCGGCAAATCTTCCATCAAGCAAAACCCTTGACTGCGGCTGCTGTCTCTCTCAGAGGATATAATCCAATATAAAACCTTAGGCTCATATTACTGACCCACGTTTTCCCCTAAATAATATGTAACCACTTAATAAAAGTACTTATTACGGTACAACACCAAATACTAAAACTATTTAGACTTATACCCCAACACTATAATAGTACCGACAACAATTTATACCATGTCGAGAGAGAGAAAATATCAATTAGGATCCAAACCATAAAATCCTCTTTTTTATTTATTACAGAAATATAATTATTAGGAATAAGAAAAGGCAGGGTGTAACAAATAATATATTCGTGGCACATGTGTGTATTATTTTAATTTAGCTGAAAAAGAATCGAAAGATAAACATGAAGTTCTAGCTAGATACGTTCATGTTTGGTTTGAAATTAAGACCTCTTTCTGTTAAGGTTATTTTTTAAGTACTTATTTTTCGCTTTACGAGATATGTCATTTTCTCACAATACATTACTTTTAATTTAAAAAATAAGTACTCATTTGAAAAATAATTAAGTACTTATTTTCCTTAGCTGAATGGGGCCTAACTTTAACGAGTTTCATAAATTGTTAAATCCTTATTTCGTTCAAGTAATAAAACGATCTTGAATGAACTTTTAACGAGTTGAACATGAGGTCAAACTCGAATAGCTTAAAGCATCTCAAATCTTGACTTAAAATTTAGGGATGTCAAATATTTTGAAAGGCTTTATTCGACAATTTAACCATGATGTTCAAATATGACACCTTTAAAAATGAGAAATTCTTCAGTGCTGAGCAGGCACCGGACAGGTGATGCCGAGCACCATCTTGGCTATCTAAACGTATTTTGGACGGTTCAGATCTGTTTGGATAACTTTTAAGTGTAAAATTACCAAAACAGTAATTTTTAAGTGTAAAATTATCAAAATACCTCCTCAAACCTAAACAGATCTGGGCCGTCCAAAACACGTTTGGAGCTGATTTTTTACAGGGTTTCATAAAAAAATATTCCAAAATTTATGGATATTTTTCTAGATTTTTTTGGGGACCCGAAATGGGCCCAAACGCATGGATACTTGCGTGGATCCCTGCAATCCGTCCTTGCGAATAGCAGGGCTCGTATCCAAAGGAAAAAATCCATAAAGCTATAGAAACCGACTAGTCCCCTACCGAAATTGTATTGACGGCCGCTCCGGGCCATCTCCGGCCACCAGACGGTCGATCCGAGCCTATACATACGAAAAATATGATGTTTGAATCAAATACCCTACACACATTAGATGCCATTGATTCCCGCGAAGGGCCTCTCGTGTTTTTTTTTATAGAATTTTTGGACTGTTCAGATCGGCCATCTGGTGACCGGAGATGACCCGACAAGGCTGTCGGTACAATTTTGGTAGGAGACCGGTCGGTCCCTATAGCAGTATTCGGAAAAAATTGACACCTTCTTTTTTCACTTGCCAAATTTGACATGACGAGAAGATGACAAATAATATCAAAAAAAGAAGATGACAAATGACATAGTACAGCTATAATGGGTTCTTTAGCTCAACTACCAGTTTCAATTTTCAACGTGGACCATATTGAGACATGCCCAACTTGTAGGGACCAAGGATGCCGCTAAGCACTCCTGTCAAGTAGCTTCCGGCTGTTTCTCTTGGTATGTATGGTTCGGATTGAATCTAAGTGCATACAAATTTGAATTTTTTATTACTCGGTCAAAATTCGAGCCATCGATTGGTCAAGATGAACGGTCGGATCGGCCGCTCGACACCCATTCGGCAGGGGGTGCTCAACAACATCCCCATGCAGTATGGGATGTGAGAGAAAAAAAAAAGTCAAAGAAATCTCCTAAAAAGGAAATATAATATTCAAAAAGTAGGTTTTTTTTTTTTTGGGTAAACCGAAAAGGAAATATCATTTTCGGATATTATTTGCTTCTTTTTTTTTTTGGCCTTATCATTTCTAGTTTTGGAAAATCCTTCAGATAGATTGGGCCTCATTTTCTAGTTTTGTATCCGATCGGCCTTTGACGAAGGATTTTTGAGGTTTTATGGTGTTGTAATTCTCCATCATGGATGCGCATCGTCTGAATGAGCTATACGGGTACGATTGTAATTTTCTAGGTTTTATGGTGTTGTAACAATCTTAAGGATGCGCTATACGGGTACGATTGTTATCCCTATGTATAGCGCATCCTTAAGATGCGCATCGTCTTCCCCCCCCCTCCCAAAACGCATCTTCAAGATGCGTGTTGTCTTTTTTCCTTCCCAAAACGCATTTTCAGAATGCGTTACTTGCTTGCGTGGATTTTGTTGCCACGCAAGCTTCATAATTGACATCATGCATTTTGGTAATGCGCGATGGACTATTTTCACAAAACATTTCAAAACATGGACATTTCTCCAATTTGTTTCCAAAATTTGGACACATCGGCGAAAAACTCTAAAAATACATACCCCAATCAATATGAAATATCTATTTATTATCCCTCTGTCCCTTTTTAAGTGTCCAGCTTCGTAACTCTAATTTTTTAAAGAGATATCATCATTACACTTTTCATATCAACTTTTACCTCCACTTTTTGTACTTACTCTTTATGGAGACATCATCATTACACTTTTATTCGATCATTAACTTTTCAAAATGAAATCTACTTTTATAGGTAAAATGAAAAATATACCAACCTTTACCCACTAATTTTACAAAATGGACACTTATTAAGGGACAATCCAAAATAGAATAGTGAACTCTAAAAAAGGAACGAGGGTAGTACTTTTTTTTTTGGGGGCTAATGTTGTATACATTAGTGTGGACATTTTTTGGGCTAATATTGTATGCATCAGTGGGGACGTTAGTCCACAGAAAGTTCAGAAGCTGTCCATAACATTGAACCCCAAACGCTTCTGACGAGGATCAATTTATCAACGGATAAAAAAAGGATCAATTTATTAATTACTTTAACATATGCTAGTAATTATTTTTAATAATCTTTCTTCTGTGTCTTATACTCTATAAAGTTTTGAACGGAATTGTGTTGTGTCCATCCAAATACAAGTATCGAAAGAAAAAAATAGCTGCTGATTTTGTCACTCCTTTTTTAATTTGTTAACGCTACTTTTCTGCAAGTATATTTTTGATGCAAGAATACACTGCAGGAGAGTAGTGTTAACAAAAAAAGGAGTGGCAAAATCATTTTCCAAAAAAATTGGCACCTTATTTTTTCTTTTTTACTTGCCAAATTTGACATGACGAGAAGATGACAAATTAACAATAAGTACAATTTTACGTTTCGATCAGTACATCCACCACGCATGGGATTGGGAAATCTGTACTGCAAGCACTTGCAAGACATTCTGTAGGGTTCATACGGGCCATCGATTTTGACAATGAATGGTTGGATATAATCTGAACTTCTACAAATTCTACCCGCTCATTGTTTGGATGAAAATCCGAGCCGTCCATTATCGAAATAGACGGCTGAAATGACCGCACTACACGTGTCGTGTAGTACGGGGTGCACCGCAGCACCCGGGTCCCATGCATGTCATGTCAAATTCAAGAATCGTTGATTGGAGATGCTCCATATCTTATCCGTTCGTTCGTTTTCTACTCCATATGCGTGGAGATAAATGACGAAAATATGGTTCCTTTTGTTTCCCCCCCCCCCCCCCCCCCGAAGTCACAAAGATATGACATATGAACATATGAATAAAGTTGGCAGTTGAACTTGTACCCTACATTAATAATTGTGAATCTCGTAGATCGACCGCATGCTATGTTCAACAGGACTATTAATAAATAAATAAAAACCACGGCATTTGGCCGAATGGGCAACTAAAGGACTTGTATCTCTAATAAGTCGCAAATTCGAATCACACGGGTCATATATCCACATCTTGAGACTACGGAAAGTTTTCCCCGTCGTTAAGTCAAATAGTGATACTTTTTGCAGTTTGAAATCTTAACACTAACGCTCAATATATGTGATTTCACAAAATCAAGAATCACAATAAAATACTCCGGCATCGCTTTTCACGAGATTTGTGAAGGATATAATACTATATTTGTCAAAGTATAGTAGGAGTATTCAAATATCATCGCCTTTCACGAGATTTGTAAATCTAGCTAGCTAGCAAATTAAACTAGCCTTGATTAATTCTGTTTTTAGAAGGAATTACGTAAAGATAAATCCTAAGTTGATAGCCTAGTATTGGTATCATATACTATCATGCATTTAATTGAGATTTAAACATCAGTAACTATATTTAACTTTTATGACCAAAAAAAAAAAAAAACTACCCCACGTTCTTTTTGATCTTAAAAAGATGAATTTCGGAACTCTATAACACTCAGCCGCTTCAAGAAAGTCTAATATATCCCACAATTTAATTTCTCAAGAATCACCATGAACTCGATATGTATGTGATGTAGGACAGAAAGTCTATTATATCCTACGATCTTGTTCTACATCAGTATACATGTTTGTAATTCACGTGGGTGTGGGTGTGTGTGTACACATACACGTGAATTACACACTGGATTTCAGGAAAGGTTTGGGAGATTATTTTCTATGGCCGTGGCATTCCTGATTCTCTTCTACAAAGCATAATCATCATTTTTTTAGAAAAATTGATTTTCACACCCCATTCGTCCAAATTTTGTATACTGGGGAATCTCGTGTAAAACTTAGCTTTCATTATTTCAACGACAATAGAAAGTTTTGTTTTGTTTTGTAGTACTATGTAATATGCTATTTTGTTGGTATAAAACCAAGTTAGAGTGCATTTTAAACACCCTGATATTATTTGTTTTTTCTTTTTCGATGGAACAAGGGCTGCCTAACGAGAAATTATACAGTAGTCCAACAGCACCGTCATGTTAGTGCTCCCGGACTACTTAAATAATCACTCCTAGCATTGTGAAAGTTATTTCATTCAGCAGATTCTATTTAATGGATTGATATCAGGGGAAAACCCGACAACTTATTTATTTCAATCCATCGGAAAAAAATTCTACTGGTTCCTGTTATCGATCGGCTTCTGTGATTGGATTTTCCCAAATCTAATTAGCTTCACTTGCTGAATAAAGTAGGTGTACATTGCACTTGTTTTCTAATTTGTTAGGCTCGTATGGCGATTCGACACAACAATAATGATCAAGAGGGTCGTTTGCAAGTGGAGTGGTTGCCAAGTGATAGACATTATGTACTCCCATGCATTTGATAAGAGCACAAATCTCACTAATTACAGCTAATCAACGATGCTCATCACTACAACTAAAAATGTTCAAGTGGGTACGATTTACTTCTTCTTCTTTTTTTTTTCCTAATTTCTTTCATAGGTTACTAGTTAATTGACTTATGTTGAATATAGTTCAACAAAAGAAAACTGCCAAAAATAGTTCTGTGAGCTGTCAATAATATTTAGTGTTCCATGTATTTGAAAACGATGATAAAAAAAAAATGGAATTTGAAAACTGGAAATTAATGTCCATTTACTTTATTTTTTCTTTTCTTTCATAGGTTACTATTTATAATTAAATGCATGTCAATAATACTACAATTGTTTTATAATTTTCTCTGCCGCTTGGCAATGTCAGAATCGATGCAACCCAGATCAAAATCATTATACTCAATAGCTTGTGTATATATATTGGTAATGTAAGGTATTCGGCCGGATCAGCTTGCGCGTACTTTAGATTAATCTCAGGCAGACTCTCTCACAACTGTTTCATACAGTTACGCATGAAGGTGAGAAAGTCCTAAGAATGATAGGCAAGAATTGATCCCGAGACTATGAGGGAGCAAATCCCACATTGAACAATTTATTAAAAAAAAAAAAGAAGAAAAAAAAAAACAAAAACAAACTTTGAATATTGGATACGACTGTGCTAACTGCTAACCACAAGATTGTCAGATGGCCAGCGAAATTAAATTGATTTGTCCATTTCTTGCATGTGCGAGACTGTGTCGTATCTGACATTGATTTCTTTAATTATACGTAGAAGGATATTATAAATTAACCATGCATGGAGTAGATATGTATTTAATTTCTGGCCACCTAGCTACGTACCCTTCACCAGTCATACAGGCGTACGTGTAATTATTATGATACCATCACGACTCTGAACTCGTGAATTGTGTGTTTGTTGAATCTGAATATCAAGGATTTTATTGTTAGAGAGCTAAGGAAGATGGTGCCCCTATGTTTCGCATGTATATAAAACAATTAGGAGAACGCAACCAACATAGTAATCCCTCTTTGACCTGGCCAATAGGCCGGCCGGGATTCTCTATTGTGAAATGTTTAGATGGGAGGTGCGCGCTCTTACGCTATAACCACCATCTCAAGAGGAACATTCTGTCGCCACAATCTCACTGAATCATGCATGCATAATGATCAAAGACGTCCTCCTGCACAACATTTGGTTCATGAGAATTATTACGCGCGGTAAGTGGCTTCAAACACGCGACTGCGTGGATAAGGAGGTTAGGGAGCTGCTTCACCCCGCATCTTTGCCAACTCGACTTATGTACCACCTCGATCGGTGGTAAAACAAAAAATGGTGTGAGCAAACGACTATGCATGACTCGATCTCAGGGTGTGTTCTACTAACTAAAATAAGTACTTATTTTTAAATAAGCACTTATCTTTTGAATTAAAAATGATATATTGTGAGAGAATGACCTGTCTCGTAAAACAAAAAATAAATACTAAAACAATAAGAACCTTGGCGAAACAGGATCTCAAAGTATGACTGCGACTTCAACGGTTAGAATTATTTCCTCATCCCTGAAGACTGCTGAATAATAATAACTACCACCTACTGCATATATTTTTCAATAATATAACACGATGATCCGTTGATGTTTCCAAATGTTAAATTAATCAACTACGTACGGGACATCTTTAATTTCTTCTATGAATTCCAAACCAACCAAATCATTTATAAGATAAAAAAACACCCTCCTGTTTATTTCTTTAGAAGAAAATTCAATTAGGTTGTGGAATGTGGATCACGTGGAAGGATTTTTTGTACAATAGTAACGTTGCCTTGTGCTCTTGCTCCTGGAGCATCGCAATGAGGTGCTTTAGGCTTATCCATCACCCTACATTTATGTGGGGCTCAAGACTAATTGTATGGTTCCCACGTCAATGTGCAGTAGCTTGGTGAGGAAAGAGGTACGTAGGACAACACGTGGTGGTACCCTACCTAGGAGCCCGACCAAGGTTTTAAATAGCGGTAGCGAACATCGCAAGAGTATTGGTAATAATATAATGGTAGCCGGAGTTTCAAATGATACATGGAGGGACTTGAGTTTGGCGGCTAGTGGTGGACGCATGATTTGTGACTGGTATGTGTCAAACCACGTGTATTTTCACATTGATAATAACAAGAAATATTTTTTCCCAAGTATATATCGCACTTGTGAGGTCTGAGGAAGATATGAGATTGTGTGTATGAGCGTAGAAGCCATTTAAGTTTACACACGCGGCCTATATTTCACGCAAGAGGCTTGCAGTGGCTAATTCCACACATTTTTTAAAATTAACTTGTAAATGTCATATATCCCTCCTTGGCTCTCTAAAGGAGGATTGGCTTGTTTTGTGTAAGGGACGAAGCCATTCTGGTGGAATTCCCTCCTCGGCTCTCTAAAGGTGGATTGGCTTGTTTTGTGTAAGGGACGAAACCATTCTGGTGGAATTCCCTCCTTGGCTCTCTAAAGGTGGATTGGCTTGTTTTGTGTAAGGGACGAAGCCATTCTGGTGGAATTCTCAAAAAGCCCTTGTATGTAAACAGTTAGAGTGCAAGGTTGGAGAGCTGTCGGATGGTGTTTTGGTAGATTCGCATGCTGCGCGTGGTGGATCCTTATTTGAATTTTTTTTGCGTTTGTCAGTTTTGCGCCAATTTTTTTTGAATTTTCTTTTTAAAAAGAAAGCAGAACGGCACTTGAAACTGCGGGGGGGGGGGGGAGGGGGAGGGAGTCAGTGCAGGAAAAGGAGCAAGGAGTAGTGTACTCAGGTGATAAAAAAAGAAGAAGAAGTTGTGTAGTCATGTACTCCTATTTGGGGTTGCACTGCACTTGCTTAGCTGGATAGTATATCGTAATTCCAATCGATACACAAATCTTCATTTATAGAGTATATTTCGAACTACAACAGTACTTTGTGTACTATGGTTACTGACAAAATTTCAGATATGAAATATATATAACGTTGAAATATAAAGTTGTAATCTTCGGTCTGACCTCAGCTACAGCTTAGTAGATGTCCAGCCAAAGCTCTTTTGGGTCGAAAACTAGGACACAGGCGACTGTACATCAGAGGAAATACTAGGACAACCACGAAACCTGTTGAAAGATTTAGGCCATGAAACCATGACACAGGCGACTGATATCTTGTGCATAACAATATCATAGGGCTGTAAAATCGCAACGTAATGACATCTCTTTTCTCCTCTACTGCTCTGGGCACCCACGAACTCCTGTCACCGGTCACCTTTGGTGATCAACTTCGGCGATTATTTCTGGTCACCAAATTTTCAAATGTACACACTCGATTTAGTGATATAATCAAATTATATTACCTAACACTTTCAAGATGCATAATTTATTTTTTCATACATTCACTAAACATTATGAGTATCTTGGAATCCAAAAACCTAAAATAGAAAACTAGAATCTAGAATCCACCAAAACAATCAGCACCAAAACACCCCCAAAGATGTACAACAGTATCCCCTTCAATCAAGCAATAATTCTATGTAAAATACATCACATCTAGTACTATAATTTCCCACTGAAAACAGAGGTATACCTCGGAGTACTGAGAACAGCTGCAGATTCTAGCTAGCCTCCCATTGGATCTAACAATTTCTTCACCAGCAAGTTCAAATTCAAAGTGGATGACCCATATGAACAAGTAGCCTTCTCTGCCAATCCCCTCCATTCCATTGCCTTGCTCTTCATTTTCTTCCCCTTCTCACCTCCCATAAGCTCTCTCACAACTTTCTCCACTTCATCCCTATTCGCATCGCCACCGATCTCTAACCCAACCTCCCATTCAGTACAAGCATATCTGCAAATCGTCTGCTGATCGGCGAAAAACGGCCAACAGATCATCGGGACTCCTGCCGATAAGCTCTCGATAGTCGAATTCCACCCACAATGAGTCACAAAACCCCCAACTGACGAATGGTTCAAGACTTCCTCTTGTGGGCACCACGCTACTATTAGACCTCTTTCTTCGATTTCCGCAGACAATTCAGGCGGCAAAAATACAGAGTCCGATTCATCACCCTTTACCAAATCAGGCCTAATTATCCACAAAAAGTTGTGGTGGCTATTCACAAGTCCCCAACCAAGTTCTTCCAGTTGTTTCGACGTTACTGACGCTATGCTACCAAAATTCACGTAAATTACGGATTCGGGTTCTTTGGAATCAAGCCATTTGAGACACTCAGATTCTTCTTTCCATAGATTGTATCCGATGGACTCGGACTCGTCATTCTTTGATATGTGATTCAAAAGCAATTGAAGCGGGCCTATGGAATAGACAAATGGGAAGATGGATGCTAAAGCGTTCAATAGATCCTGCTCCAACGCCTCAAACGTGTGGAGTATGATTGCTGATGCTTTGGAAGACCTCTCGGCTGCTTCCATGCAGAATTCAAAAGTTTTATCGTTTGACTCTGTAGTTTGAATATAGCTTGGCAGATCTTTCAAACGAATATCTTTCATTCCTGGAATCCAATCTATGATGGTGTCTAGGTACCCATTTGTTACATAGCTTGCATCTACGCGCACGAATAAGATATGAGCACCGAAACATGTAATTTTCGTCGCAATCACAGAGTAAGGTTTTGTTATTCTTTGTTCGTTTCAACCAAAAGACATTTTTTAGGTTCTGAATTTATTTTCTTTTGATTTTTCCCTCAGAAGAATCATTCTTGAGGGAATTTTTCTTTTGCCGAGATAAACCGAGTGTTTAGTATTGTACAAGTTTGCATAGTTCTACACGAACTATATTTAGAAAAGAGAATCATACCTTTTAGTGGAGTAAGACCTTTTTCGAGTAAATTACGAAACTGATAAAAGCCCATGAAACCACAAGCAGACAGAGTGAAGAACATTACAACCGGGATCCCGAGCTCTTCACCGACCTCAGTGGTGATGAAACTCATAAACCCATCAGAGACAATACAAGTAACCGGAGGCGCCACACCGGGCAATGAGGCAGCCGCAGTACTTGTGTCATTCAACATGGCAAGAAGGTTGAGAAGCGGCGGTATCATGTTCTTACTAACGGGATATTGGGAGGGTTTAGTATTGTCCGAAAGAGGAAGCCCGTCTGAAATCGTTTCGAATCGGAAACGGGGCAAGCCATCGAGAGCATTGGGTCCTCTAACTCTGAGTAAGCGTTGGTGGTTGTACTCTGTGTTGACAAAGGTTATGTGGAAGCCTTTACGGTGGAGGAGCTTTGCTAGTTTCAACATCGCTTTCATATGGCTTTGAGCTGGGAGTGGAATACAAACCACATGAGGCTTATCACCATTATTCAGTACTTCCATATCAGATATCCCTCCGATGTTTGTTTGAGACGACTATATCTTTCAAGATCACTTCTTCTCTTTTTTGATAACACCCTGAGTCCGATTAAACAAATCCAGTGTAGTCTCTTTTTAGGTCTATCATCGTGCAGCTTTTTACCAATATGTCATTGTGGGGTTTGGAATATGAATTTTTTAAAATGTGGCTGAAATGGGCCTCGCTCTGATACTATGTGAAAACTTAATTTTATATCCAACTCAAAGCTAATTGACAATGAGTGAAGAGGTCCCAAATGTTATTAAGTGCACATATTTCACTCTCAAACAATGTGGGACTATAATTCCTTAACCAGATGAATCTTTTATTTTATTTTATTTAAATCAAGATAAGAAGAAGGTGGAGTAAGACGTAGTTGTGGATCTCAACAGATAAGTTTATCTGAAAGAGACTTTTGTCCTACATCTTTTGTAAGTACTCAAAATCTGTGGTGAATAATGGATACTGATAGTAGTATTATTTTAGTTTTGTTCGCTTGTCCTATTTCTACAATAGACCTATAATTGTTATGCGCAATAGGATCTAAACCAAGCAATCCACAAACACACGCAAACAGATTTTGAGGAAAACTCCGATATATTCACAAACGTAACAAACCATGAAAAATGTCACTGGTCTAAGCTTTACAGAGTCTCACACACTCTCACGACTACACAGACTTTACAGATACAGATAAACCAAATCCAAGGCTGGACTTATAGACCCAAGCCATGGAACTGTTTGCATGTCGAGGGAGACAAAAGAGCAGCTCTAGCCATTTCTCCATGGCTGCTAAAGTCTTCTCTGGAGGCTGAGGTGAAAGCCCACTTGTGTGCAAGGGCTGCTGAAAGTGAAAGGAGGGAGCCACAGGGCCTCCCAAGTAAACAATAATTTCAAGGGAGACCTTCGGGAAAATAACTCAACTGATTGTTACTAGTTTAATCCAAGCTAATAGATGTTGGCTCTCATAATTCAAGCTTGCTTTACACTTCAAAAAACAACAAAAAAAAAAGTAAAAATATACATCTCCACTTCACTTGTACAAGGGTTTGATCAACCACTATTCCAGCATTAACGAGGTACTCTCCCTGTCCCTAAATAGATGTCAGACGTGTAAATCTAGGCGTTTTAAAAAGATTGCATTTTTTCCGTAAAAAAAAATTAACGCGAAAAAGATTTGAAAGAGAATTCAAGGAGATAGCGCTTTCCTAAGCGTAAACAAAGAGCCCATCTGGGCAAGGGCAAATCCAATTAAACATTCTCCAATTTTTTCCAAAAATTTATTCCACATAACCATCACAAATACATCGAATTTAGCACGATTTCACACTAAAACCAGGGGTGCTTTGGTCAGAAAATTGTACGTACTAGCCTCCCACAGAGTCTAACACTTTCTTCACCAACATGTTTAAATCCAAAGTGGATGACCCATCTGAACCAGTAGCCTTCTCTGCCAGTTCCCTCCACTCCATAGCCTTTTCCTTCATTTTCTTCCCCTTCTCTTCTCCCATTACCTCTCTAACAACCTTCTCCACTTCATCTCTCTTCACATCACCCCCAATCTCCATCCCCACCTCCCATTCAGTGCAAATGTATCTGCAATTCGTCTGTTGATCACCAAAGTACGGCCAACAGATCATCGGCACTCCTGCTGACAAGCTCTCAATGGTTGAATTCCACCCGCCATGTGTCATAAATGCCCCCACGGATCGGTGCTTTAGGACTTCCTCTTGTGGGCACCATGCTGCTATTAGACCTCTTTCTTTAGTTTTCATAGCCAATTCGGGCGGCAGAAATACAGAGTCCGAATCATCATCCATTACTAAATCAGGCCTAATAATCCATAAAAAGTTGTGGTGGCTATTCACAATTCCCCAGCCAAGCTCTTCCAATTGTTTTTGGGTTATCACCGCCAAGCTGCCGAAGTTCACATAAATAACGGATTCGGGTTCTTTGGATTCGAGCCAGTTTAGACACTCGAATTCCTCTTTCCATAGATTGTATCCAATAGAATTTGATTTGTCGTAAGCTAATATCTGATTCAGAAGTAACTGAAGAGGTCCGATGGAATAGACAAAGGGGAACATGGACGTTAGAGCGTTCAATAGACCAGGCTCCAACTCTGCGTAAGTCTGGAGAACAATTGCTGAAGCTTTTGATGACTTTTCCATTGATTCCATGACATACTTAAAAATGATTTCATCGGGATCCGTAGTTCTAATAAAGCTTGGCAAATCTTTTAGACGAATATCTTTCATTCCTGGAATCCAATCGATAACGGTATCCAAGTACCCATTTGTTAGATAGCTTGCATCTGCACAGACAAATAATATCATTTAGGAAACATGAGATTTTCATTACAGACGGAAAATAAGGATATTCTGTCATGCACTGTTTACTACATGTAACATTATTTTTTGGGAAAATGACGGCCCAGGACGAGTTTTGATAATTAATACTTGCCAAAGACATGCTAAGAACATTTGTTAATGCTGAAAATGTCTTTGATGGGTATTAATTATCAAAACACGTCATTGGCTGTCATTTTCCCTTATTTTTTTGGTGCGACAAAAATTATCCGCAACGAAAACGTTTTCTTCTGCCAATAGAAAATGGATAGATTTTGGTTGAAAACATTTTCCACATACTACTACCATGTTAGCACCACAAACACTTGACGTACAACCACCATCCGTAATCCGTGGCCATCCCTTCCGTAGCCATTAGCGCCATCATTTTAAGGGTAGTATACCTCTGTAATAAAGACAGCATCACTCTTGCATGAGTAAGCCTAATCTTATACACTAAAAAAAACATACCTTTCAGGGGGGTAAGTCCTCTTTCCAGTAGATTACGAAACTGATAAAAGCCCATGAATCCACAAGCAGACAGAGGGAAGAACACTACGACAGGAATACCTAGCTCTTCACCAGCTGTGATGGTGAAACTCATAAACCCATCGGAGACGATACAAGTGACCGGCGGCACGTCCAAAGCACTAGTATCATTGAGATCGGAAACAAGGCTCAGAAACCGCCCCAGCGCGTTTTTTCGAATGGATTCACAAAGAGAAGGAATGTCTTGGGTGGCATTGGCATCAGAAGGGGGCAACCCATCCGGAATGGTTTCAAACCTGAAATCTGGCAAGCCGTCGAGAGAATTGGGTCCTCTAGCTTCGAGTAAGCGGCGGTGGTTGTACTCTGTGTTGACAAAGGTTATGTGGAAGCCATTATGGTGGAGGAGCTTTGCTAGTTTTAACATTGCTTTCACATGGCTTTGAGCTGGAAATGGTATACAAACCACATGAGGTTTATCACCATTCACTGCCATATCCAATTGATCCCTCTGTGTTTCTTTTGAGGAAGTGTGCAAACGCCTATGCAATAAGTATGGGAAAACCACAGTTTGGGAGATATATATATATATATATATATAACTGATCTATGTGACTATGTACTGATGTAGGACTGCAAAACCAACCAAATTACTAATAAATAGATAAAAACACCCACTTGTGTTTTGTTTAATTAAGTACTCAAATGGTTCGTGGATCGCGTGGCAGAATTTTCAAATTACTACTCGTAATAAATAGATAAAAACACCCTCTTGTGTTTTGTTTAAGTACTCAAATGGTTCGTGGATCGCGTGGCAGAATTTTCAAATTACTACTCGTAATAAATAGATAAAAACACCCTCTTGTGTTTTGTTTAAGTACTCAAATGGTTCGTGGATCGCGTGGCAGAATTTTCAAATTACTACTCGTAATAAATAGATAAAAACACCCTCTTGTGTTTTGTTTAATTAAGTACTCAAATGGTTCGTGGATCGCGTGGTAGAATTTTCTGTAATACTTGTTGTTGTCATTTAAAGTTAATTAGTGTTCATTTTCTGCAAACCTCCAACACTACCCATTTGTATGGAGCTCAAAACTAATTGTATGGGTTCCATATCAATATGTGGTGAGAAAAGAATAGTTGGGGCAACACGTGGCGGTATCCTAACTAGCTAGACTAGGTTCTAAATAACGGTACAGTGGAGACATTGTGAAAATAACTCAACTTGTTTGTTGTTTAACCAAGCTACTAATAGATGTTGGCTATCATAATTCAAGCTTCCTTATACCTTTCACAAAACAACGGAAAAAGTAAACATATAAATCTCAACAACCGCTCTGGGCAGGGGCGGAGCCAAAAATCATGGATAGTGTGGTAAAAAAATTACATCTCAAATCGTGCACGACATTTTTCTGTGATGAAATCGTATTGAAAGCACTTCTTTTCCAGAAAAAGAACAAGAAAATATTAAAAAAAAAATACAAATACAAATACATAGCGCGATTACCCACTAAAACCAAGGGTACTTTGGAAAATTGGAGATTCTAGCCTCCCATTGAGTCCAACACTTTCTTCACCAACATATTTAAATTCAAAGTGGATGACCCATCTGAACCAGTAGCCTTCTCTGCCAGTTCCCTCAACTCCATAGCCTTCTCCTTCATTTTCTTCCCCTTCTCTCCTCCCATTATCTCTCTAACTACCTTCTCCACTTCATCTCTCTTCACATCACCACCAATCTCCATCCCCACCTCCCATTCAGTGCAAATGTA
This sequence comes from Rhododendron henanense subsp. lingbaoense, assembly GCA_020567845.1. Classification (NCBI taxonomy): domain Eukaryota; kingdom Viridiplantae; phylum Streptophyta; class Magnoliopsida; order Ericales; family Ericaceae; genus Rhododendron; species Rhododendron henanense. The sequence goes on from CM036324.1 coordinate 32,178,717, forward strand.
TCTGCAATTTGTCGGTTGATCACTAAAAAATGGCAGACAGATCATCGGCACTCCCGCCGACAAGCTCTCGATAGTTGAATTCCACCCGCAGTGCATCACAAACCCCCCGATTGACAAATGGTTCAGGACCTCCTCTTGTGGGCACCATGCTACTATTAGACCTCTTTCTTTGGTTGCGGCTGCCAATTCAGGTGACGAAAATGCAAAGTCAGGTTCATCAACTGTTACCAAATCATGCCTAATTATCCACAAAAAGTTATGGTGGCTATTCACAAGTCCCCACCCAAGCTCTTCCTGTTGTTTCTGATTCAATGACGCTATGCTACCAAAATTCACGTAAATTACAGATCCGGGTTCCTTAGAATCAAGCCATTTGAGACACTCGGATTCTTCTTTCCATAGATTGTATCCGATGGACTCTGCATCATCGTTCTTTGATAGTTTATTCAAAAGTAATTGAAGTGGGCCAATGGAATACACAAATGGGAATATGGATGTTAAACCGTTCAATAGATCCTGCTCCAACGCCTCAAAAGTGTGGAGAATGATTGCTGAAGCTTTTGAAGACCTCTCCGTTGCTTCCATGCAGAATTCAAAACCTAAATCGTTTGGCTCTGTGGTTCGAACATTGCTTGGAAGATCTTTCAAACGAATATCTTTCATGCCCGGAATCCAATTTATGACGGTATCGAGGTACCCATTTGTTACATAGTTTGCATCTGCACCCAAGAGGAATTATATGAGCATAGAAACATGTGATTTTCACCACAATCGCAAACTAAGGTTTCAAGACACTTTGTTTCTCAGCAAAGAACCTTTTTTCAAGTTATACATTCTCTAGTGTTTGGTACGAAAAAAAAGAAGTCGTCAACGAAAAGTATGTGCCAAAGTCAGTGAACAATGGATTGATTTTCATTGAAATCATCTATACTGCCATACCACCGGTCAACCACCACTACCACTCAACTACAACAACCACCCATAACTCACCGTGGCCGTCTCCAATCCCCTATCATCACTTTCACGACCATCAGCACCATCACTTTTAGGAAAAACATTTTTCATCAAAGCAAACAGTGTTAGTCTCGTACTAGTTTTCATAATTCTATACACGATACAAAAATATCATACCTTTCAACGGAGTAAACCCTTTTTCTTGAAGGTTCCGAAACTGATAAAAGCCCATGAAACCACAAGCAGACAGAGTATAGAGCACTATAACAGGGATACCTAGATCTTCACCCGCTGTGATGGTGAAACTCATAAAACCATCGGAGACAATACAAGTAACCGGAGGCACATCTGGTCCAGAAGCGCTAGAGTCATTGAGCTTGGAAACAAGGCTCAGAAACGGCGCCTCTAGTGTGTTCTTTCTAATTGATTCCATAAGGGAAAGCATGTCTTGGGGGGCACTAGGATCCGAAGGAGGCAATCCATCCGGAATGGTTTTGAATCGGAAATCTGGCAAGCCATCAAGAGAATTGGGTCCTCTAACTCTGAGAAAGCGTTTGTGATAGTACTCTGTGTTGACAAAGGTTATGTGAAAGCCTTCATGGTGGAGAAGTTTAGCTAGTTTCAACATAGCTTTCATATGGCTTTGAGCTGGGAATGGTATACAAACCACATGAGGTTTATCACCATTCACCGCCATATCAAAAATTAAAAATCCCTTTGTGTTTCTTTGAAAAAGCTTCCAACTTCAATGGTTGAAATCATTTACTCATCCCAGAAAAATGCCGAATAATAAGTAGGGCATATTCCAATAATACACTGGCTTGTTCATATTACAAATTGTACTACTCCCTCCATTCCCATTTGATAGTCCCGCTTCGGGATTCCAACTTTTTAAGAGAGGGTACTTATTACATGCACAAAATTTTAACTTTCCAACTTTGCCCCTCATTTATGGATGGCTTTTGTACAAATTAAGCGGCAAAGTTGACCGGATAAAGTCACTTCAAGAATTCAAATTGAATACAACTCTCTCTCTCCCTCTCCCTCTCTCTCTCACACACACATTTTTGTCCTTTTTGAAGAAAGGGTAAAAAGGGAAAGTTGGACCTTTTTTGTGTTGACTTGTCAAATGGATTCTCATTTTGGAACACCCAAAAAAGAAAAAGTGGACTATCAATTAGGAACGGAGGGAGTATTTATTTTTATTTTATTGCAATAGGCAAATCTGCTGTGGAGCTTGTGGCAGATTTTTTTTTTCCCGTTTCTTGTTTTTGCCCTTTTTTTTAAAATTTTTATGCCAAAGACTGAGGTTTTAAACTTCAGGCCGGCCGTATTTTATTCGTGGAGTAGCTGTCTCTCTCATAGCCAGTTGGCAGGACAAACTAGTCAATTTTGGATGGTTTTGTCCCGGTAATAACAATCTATTCTAATATATAAATGGGGAGCACTAGTTTGGTGTCTCCCCAGTTATGTATTTTCCTTTTCCAAAATATCATCTTAAGAAAAAAATACACAATGCAAAACAGTTATAGCTGGAGGGATATATTAGACTTTTGACACAAAAAAAACCACCCAAAAGCAGTTACCACCACACTACGTGTCCTTCAACTCCACAAATTGCACACCTTTCACTGTTCTTCTCCCCAGATTCCCAAAAAAAAATTCCTATGGCGTCACTTTCATACCTATAAAATCTTTGAATTCTTCTTTTACTCAGGTGCACAGTCCACTTTTTCTACTCCTACTTCTTTATCTGATTCATGCTTCTTTTCCTTTTCCTTTTCCATTAACAGTTCTTTTTCCATTCGTACGGGAAAGGCATTAGTAAAATTAGAGAATGGATATGGTCTAATATAATTTTATTGGGTATAGGTGATTCCACTCCTATTTCACCTCTGTTTGATTTGTGCAAACCACAGGTACTTTAGATTCCTACATTTCTATTGTGATCTGATTCTTTGAACTCCTCTTTTCAGAACAAAAAAAAATAAAAAAATGGTGCAGTTTTAGAATTCTAGTAGTTTCTATATTTTAAAAATTAGTTTTTCTGTAATCTGTATGTATGGGAAAGGATATAACAAAAAACTAAATCCCAAAACAGAGACCTAACTTGATGTTTGCTCTTCGTCTCGAACGAACCAAATCTGGGAACAAAATGAAACATTAGGAAGGTATTTGGTGGGGGCGAGATGGATAGAGGAGGGAAATCGGCAGTGGTTAGGCACCAAGGGTGGGGAGGGGGTAAAGTTACGTGGCGGCGGGATGGGTCGGTGCTGGAAAAATTAGTTTCTCTGTAATCTGTATGTACTAGAGGCTGGGGCACACAGGATGCGTGTGCAAGTCGGATTTTCACAATATTTGTGAAAATTTGATCAAACAATAAGTCGAAAGTATTTTTAAAAAACGTTGTGAAAATCCGACTTGCACACGCATCGCGTGTGCCCCGGCCTCTAGTAGAGGTATAAAGAAAGCTCCACCACATTAGAATATTGGTCATGGCAGCTCCACCGCATCTCAACTGTTTGATCGGAGGATACCATATCCCCTTTTGCTTCGGGGATACCTTAGGTGTTCCCTAACTTATTTATGATCAAATCGGAGGCTACTTATTTTAAATATGAGAAATTAATGTCCGAAACTGGGACGTGTCATCACAAAGGGGCAAGTCTTAACAAATTTTGAGTCATTTGTGTTTAAGTGGCAAGTTTAACATGTATAAAGCGCTAATCAGTAATTTATGCATTAAGAGCCATTTTCACTGTATTTTCATCTGTATATCTAGAACAAATCATCTATCGACGTGTGTTTGGTTCAATACCACATCAAAAATAGAAAAAAATAAAATAAACTATGATATTTCTGTGTAATAGTTGCAACTTGCAAGTCATCTATGAGTGTTTTACAAGTCTAGTGTATTATAAGTGCAAGTCATTTTCGTATCTTCTGCAAGTAATTGTTAGGTTTATCTCAAAGGTTTGTGAATTATTGATTTGTCTACTGTGAGGAATAAAAAAAGTAACCAAAAGTATTAAAAGCTCACTAAGGACAAAGTAATTCAAAACATACAAATAATAATAATAATAAATTACTTTTTATCTTTTCTATAGAAATGACCTCAAAATTGTAACAGGGATACCTAGATTTTGTAGATTACGAAAGTGATAAAAAGCCCGTGAAAGTACAAGTAAACAGAGTGAAGAATCTTTTTAACTGGCTATGACGGTGAAAATCATAAAACCACATGAGACAATACAAGTAACCAGAGACACATCCGATCCAGAAGCGCTATTGTCATTGAGCTTGAAAACAAGGCTCAGAAACGGCTCTAGTGCGTTCTTTCTAATAGATTGGGTGGCATTAGAATCCGGAGGAGGCAATGTGAATCGGAAATCAGGCAAGCCATCCAGAGAATGGGTCCTCTAACTGTGAGCAAGTGTTTGTACTCTGTGCTAACAAAGGTTATGTGAAAGCCTTTATGGTGGAGAAGTTTTGCTAGTTTCAACCTAGCTTTCATTTGGCTTTGAGCTGGGAATCGTATACAAACCAGACCAGATGAGGCTTATCACCATTCACTGCCATATCAAATACATCTGTCGTGCACCTGAAGATGCAAATTTTTATTGATATAGCGAATATAATACTAAGGAGAGAAGCAGAATGCAAACAGGAAAGAATTGCAAATAGAGAGACTCGAACCTTAAGACATCTCACAACTTAACCAATGTGAGACAACCTCAAATAGTTGTCATAATTCAAAACCATATTAAACTATATAACTCAAGGTTTTGAATCTCATACCGTATTGGTCGGTATGTAGTAGAATTGAGCAAATTTGGTATCCTATACCACTAATTTCGATCCCGCTAAAATTCAGGTCGGTACCACAGAATACCAGACTACCTTTAAATTTATTGTTCTCTTCTAGTACCGAACGGTACCGGATTATTATTAAATTTAATTTTCTTTTAAATAATATATACTATACTAAATTGTTTGATGTGTAAAAATAACACTAATAGCGATAAATTCGAAATGTTACCTGGTATCTCACCGGTACCGGTAGAAAAACTGGTACTTTGGCTGATACGATATTCAGAACCTTGATTCAACTCAAAACCAATTGACAATAAGTGGAGAGGTCACCTAGACTCATATATGGACTAGACCCCATCTCAAAAACACAAAAACCAGATGACATATGACCAAATCCAGTTTTTTCCCACCTTCATGCATGTGAATAGTCCATGTAAAACCATTACACATAGTACATCACATCTGGTATGTTTTCAGGCTGAAAACAGAGGTACTCATTGGAATGCTGAGAACAGTTGCATATGCTAGCCTCCCATGGAGATCAACAATTTGTTGACCAAGTTGTTCAAACTCTCAGTTGATGATCCATCTGGACCAGTAGCCTTCTCTGCCAATTCCTTCCACTCCATAGCCTTGCTTATCATTTTTTTCCCCTTCTCTCCACCCATAAGCTCTCTGACAACTTTCTCCACTTCATCTCTCTTCACATCACCACCAATCTCCATCCCAGCCTCCCATTCAGTGCAAATGTATCTGCAATTCGTCGGCTGATCAGCATAAAATGGCAGACAGATCATCGGCACTCCCGCCGACAAGCTCTCAATAGTTGAATTCCACCCGCAGTGCGTCACAAACCCCCCGATTGACAAATGATTCAGAACCTCCTCTTGTGGGCACCACGCTACTATTAGACCTCTTTCCTTGATTGCCACTGCCAATTCAGGTGGCAAAAATGCAAAGTCAGGTTCATCAACTGTTACCAAATCATGCCTAATTATCCACAAAAAGTTATGGTGGCTATTCACAAGTCCCCACCCAAGCTCTTCCTGTTGTTTCTGATTCAATGACGCTATGCTACCAAAATTCACGTAAATTACAGATCCGGGTTCCTTAGAATCAAGCCATTTGAGACACTCGGATTCTTCTTTCCATAGATTGTATCCGATGGACTCTGAATTGTCTTTCTTTGATAGTTTATTCAATAGTAATTGAAGTGGGCCAATGGAATACACAAATGGGAATATGGACGTTAAAGTGTCCAATAGATCCTGCTCCAATGCATCAAAAGTGTGGAGAATGATTGCTGAAGCTTTTGAAGACCTCTCGGTTGCTTCCATGCAGAATTCGAAACCTATATTGTTTGACTCCGTGGTTCGAATATTGCTTGGAAGATCTTTCAAACGTATATCTTTCATTCCCGGAATCCAATCTATGACGGTATCGAGGTACCCATTTGTTACATAGCTTGGATCTGCGCCCAAGAGGAATTATATATGAGCATAGAAATTAACATGCAATTTTCACCACAATCGCAAAATAAGGTTTCAATTACACTTCTCAGCAAAGAACTTTTTTCAAGTTATACATTTTCTAGTGTTTGGTGCGAAAAATAAAAAGAAGTCAACGAAAAATATGTGCCAAAGTCAGTGAATAATGGATTGATTTTCATTGAAATCATCTATACTACCATACCACCGGTCAACCACCACTACCACTCAACTACAACAAACCACCCATAACGCAGCTGTCTCCAATCCACCATCATCACCTTCAGGAAAAATATTTTTCATCAAAGCAAACAGTGTTAGTCTCATAAAAATATCATACCTTTCAACGGAGTAAGCCCTTTTTCTTGAAGATTGCGAAACTGATAAAAGCCCATGAAACCACAAGCAGACAGAGTATAGAACAATATAACAGGGATACCCAGATCTTCACCAGCTGTGATGGTGAAACTCATAAAACCATCGGAGACAATACAAGTAACCGGAGGCACGTCCGGTCCAGAAACGATAGAGTCATTGAGTTTGGAAACAAGGCTCAGAAAAGGCGGCAATAGTGCGTTCTTTCTAATTGGCTCACGAAGGGAAAGTAAATCTTGGAGGGTGTTAGGATCTGAAGGAGGCAATCCATCCGGAATTGTTTCAAATCGGAAATCTGGCAAGCCATCGAGAGAATTGGGTCCTCTAACTCTGAGAAAGCGTTTGTGATTGTACTCTGTGTTAACAAAGGTTATGTGAAAGCCTTCATGGTGGAGAAGTTTTGCTAGTTTCAACATAGCTTTCATATGGCTTTGAGATGGGAATGGTATACAAACCACATGAGGCTTATCACCATTCACTGCCATATCAAATCCCTCTGTGTTTCTTTGAAAAAATGTCCAAGTTCAGTGGTTGAAATCATGGGTGGAGGCAGTAAGGGACAAGGGGGGTCTAGTGACCCCACTCATTTTGATTTTCCATAAGAACATTTGATAATTTGCAATCAAATTTTGCTATTTTGACTCCACAAATAATTTCTAAATTGCCCCAACTATTTTAAATGCATAGAAATTTCAAGCATTCTCTTCTTTTCGAGAGTTGATAGTATTAGAAATGAGACTATCATGCATTATTTTTCAAATATAACAAATCTTTTAGGGCCAATTATGAGGCAAAAAAAAGAATTATTAGGGCATAATGATCTTATAATTAACCTCTTATTTTATATTACAATTGAATAAAAAAAATTTAATTTTTTTTTGCAATAGTCAAATCTGTTGTGGAGCTTGTGGTAGGTTTTTTGGTTTCCACGTATTATGTTTCTCTTCGTTCAAAATTTTTGACTATTGATATTAAACAATTTTGGTGAGATCTGGCTTCTTTGACTGCAGAGAAGGATGTACAATTTAATATGGACCGTTCATATTGACAATTAATAGTTCAGATATGTTGAATCTTTTACCGTAAAACTATATTTTACCGGTAAAAGATTCCAAACAAATGTGGACCATTGAAAATGCTAACAGACAGGTGCGATCACTTGGACTGCAAACAAACCAGATATTCATTTTTGTCATGGCAGCTAATGCCATACATGATTCTTGAAGGAAAATTCAACAATAGATTAAGTGATTGATTATTACTCCAATACATAAAAAGAGAGAACAAAGTAATACAATCCAACGGTCCGAGATTCTTCGGTTTCTCGATACAGAGGATCAGTGTTCCTTCTCTACTCCTCCAGGCACCCATCACCTCCGTTGACCGCCGGTCACCTTTGGTGATCAACGTCGGTGATCAACAATTTCTTGACCAAGTTGTTCAAATTCTCAGTGGATGATCCATCTGGACCAGTAGCCTTCTCAGCCAATTCCCTCCACTCCATAGCCTTGCTTTTCAACTTTTTCCCCTTCTCTCCACCCATAAGCTCTCTGACAACTTTCTCCACTTCATCTCTCTTCACATCACCACCAATCTCCATCCCCACCTCCCATTCAGTGCAAATGTATCTGCAATTCGTCTGTTGATCAGCGAAAAAAGGCCAACAGATCATCGGCACTCCTGCTGATAAGCTCTCAATAGTCAAATTCCATCCACAATGAGTCACAAAACCCCCGACTGACCAATGGTTCAGGACTTCTTCTTGTGGGCACCACGATACTATTAGACCTCTTTCTTCAATTTCCGCAGACAATTCAGGCGGCAAAAAAACAAGGTCCGATTCATCACCCTTTACCGAATCAGGCCGAATTATCCACAAAAAGTCGTGGTGGCAATTCACAAGTCCCCAACCAAGCTCTTCCAGTTGGTTTTGGGTCACTGACGCTATGCTACCAAAATTCACATAAATTACGGATCCCGGTTCTTTGGAATCAAGCCATTTGAGACACTCGGATTCTTCTTTCCATAGATTGTATCCGATGGACTCCGACTCGTCGTTCTTTGATATGTGATTCAAAAGTAGTTGAAGTGGGCCGATGGAATAGACAAATGGAAAGATGGATGTTAAAGCGTTCAATAGATCCTGCTCCAATGCATCAAAAGTATGTAGAATGATTGCTGAAGCTTTGGAAGACCTCTCGGCTTCTTCCATGCAAAATTCAAATGCGACATCGTTTGGCTTTGTAGTTTGAATAAAGCTTGGTAGATCTTTCAGACGAACGTCTTTCATTCCCGGAATCCAATCTATGACGGTGTCCAGGTACCCGTTCGTTACATAGCTTGCATCTAGCGTACAAATAAGATACGTATGAGCATTGAAACATGTGATTTTCATCACAATCACAAAAAGGAAAATCATACCTTTCAGTGGAGTAAGGCCTTTTTCTAGTAAATTACGAAACTGATAAAAGCCCATGAAACCACAAGCAGACAGGGTGAAAAACATTACGACCGGGATACCGAGCTCTTCACTGGCTACGACGGTGATGAAACTCATAAACCCATCTGAGACAATACAAGTAACCGGCCGTGGCGCCACATGATCAGATGATGAGGCACCCGCACTTGTATTATTTAACATGGCAAGAAGGTTTATAAACGGGGATATCATGTTCTTACTGATGCGTTCGGGACCCTTGGTACTGTCCGAAAGAGGGAACCCATCTGGAATCGTTTCGAATCGGAAATCTGGCAAGCCATCGAGTGAATTGGGTCCTCTAGCTTCGAGTAAGCGGCGGTGGTTGTACTCTGTGTTGACAAAGGTTATGTGGAAGCCATTATGGTGGAGGAGCTTTGCTAGTTTCAACATTGCTTTTATATGGCTTTGAGCTGGGAATGGTATACAAACCACATGAGGCTTATCCCCATTATTCAGTACTTCCATATCCGATATCGATCCCTTTGGTTTTTCTTTCAAATGAGTGTCTATAAGGGACGGACGGCTACAGTTTTCAGGATCTCTTCTGGACTGCAAATTCAGCAGTTGAAATCGTTTTCAGGTCCCTTATTGATTGAATAATACAATAACAAAATGAATCACGTCAAAAATTATGTTCATTGAATATTGGTTAATATGTTTTCGCGACACAAGAAATTTAAATCCTGATTCGGTGTTGCAAAAACTTTTTTTCTATAAATTATATTCCAAAATCGCATCAATATTGAATGTCCAATCAACATGATTTTTGATTGAATCGGTCTTCTTAGGTTACTAAATTAAACTCGGAAAGAATTAAAAAGGCCCAACTTGACCATCCATCGATCCCCTAAAGGATCTGTGTCCTTTTAATAACAGAAGAATGACTTCTTGATCTTGCCAACAGTTAGATTGATAGTTTTTTAAACTAGTAAATGTACATGTACAATGCACATGAGTAATTTGTTGTGACAGTATTTTAAGAACGTACTTGAACATGAAAACCATATCAAACCTTTTTCCGCGAATATTTTCTTCGTTTCGGGCACGTAATGTTAGTATGATATTTCATCGTGCAGATTCTCGCTTTATATTCTAGGGTTTTTATCTTCAAACAAATTAAAAATAGAAGGCAATTAGTTGAAGAAGTCCTTTAAGGTATTTGGCATATATATCATCACTCTCTATCTCACACCAAATCTCTATTTTTCTGCTCCAACCCAAGTCTAAAATGACTATTCAAATCGTTTTCTTGGAGCCCTCATAGATACATCAAGAGGTATACGAATTGAATATACATTTTAAATTCAAAATAAAAATGAATACAATTACAGAAATGTTTTTCTGCAAGACCTTCGAGATGGAGTCAAGTCCATCGGGGCAAATTCAATGAAGATAATTGTCTGCTTTTTTTCAAGAAATTATTCCATACAATACATCAAATTTAGCACGATTTAACACCAAAACCAGGGGTGCTTTGGAAAATTGTAGAGATTCTAGCCTTCCATTGAGTCTAACACTCTCTTGACCAACATGTTTAAATTCAAAGTGGATGACCCATCTGAACCAGTAGCCTTCTCTGCCAATATCTTCCACTCCACAGCCTTGCTCTTCATTTTCTTCCCCTTCTCTCCTCCCATTAGCTCTCTAACAAGCTTCTCCACTTCATCTCTCTTCACATCATCGCCAATCTCCATCCCCACCTCCCATTCAGTGCAAATGTATCTGCAATTTGTCTGTTGATCAGCAAAAAATGGCAGACAGATCATGGGCACTCCCGCCGACAAGCTCTCAATAGTTGAATTCCACCCGCAGTGCGTCACAAACCCTCCAATTGACCAATGGTTGAGGACATCCTCTTGTGGGCACCATGCTACTATTAGACCTCTTTCTTCGATTTCTGCAGCCAATTCAGGCGGCAAAAATGCAGAGTCCGATTCGTCACCCATTACCAAATCAGGCCTAATTATCCACAAAAAGTTGTGGTGGCTATTCACAAGTCCCCACCCAAGCTCTTCCACTTGTTCTGGAGTCAATGGCGCTATGCTACCAAAATTCACGTAGATTACGGATCCGGGTTCCTTGGAATCTAGCCATTTGAGACACTCAGATTCTTCTTTCCACATATTATATCCGATGGACTCTAAATTGTCTTTCTTTAATAGTTCATTCAGAAGAAACTGAAGTGGGCCTATGGAATACACAGATGGGAATATGGACGTTAAAGCATCCAATAGATCATGCTCCAACGCATCGAAAGTATGGAGAATGATTGCTGAAGCTGTTGAGGACCTCTCGACTTCTTTCATGCAGAAGTCAAATGATGCGTCGTTTGGCTCCGTGGTTCGAATATAGTTAGGAAGATCTTTCAAACGAATATCTTTCATTCCCGGAATCCAATCTATGACAGTATCCAGGTACCCATTTGTTACGTAGCTTGCATCTGCGCCCACGAGGGATAAATGAGCATAGAAACATGTCATTAATTTTCACCACAATCGCAAAATAAGGTTTCAATTACGCTTTGTTTATCAGCGAAGAATTTTTCTTAGGTTGTAAGCATTCTCTAGTGTTTTGTACACACACACACACACAAAAAAGTCAATAAAATATCTATGTGCCAAGGTCAATGGAAAATGGATTGATTTGGATCAAAAACATATTAATTGCACTTTCAACAAATGAGAAACCTTTTCCGGATCACCAATACTACCATACCAATGTCCACCTCCAGTAGCACTCAACTATAGCCACCTGGCCACCGCCGCCTATATATATCCCATCATCATCATATTTCTCCACTACGACATGCATTTTGTGTCATTGCTCGTCGCCCTGCTTCTATTCATAGCAATTAACACCATAACTTTCACGAAATATATATTTTGGCCGAAACAAACAGTGATAGCCTCATACATAGTATTGATAAATTTTCTACGCAGTTGATAAAGATCGTACCTTTCAATGGAGTAAGCCCTTTTTCCAATAGATTACGAAACTGATAAAAGCCCATGAAACCACAGGCAGACATCGTGAAGAACACTACGACGGGGATACCTAACTCTGCACCAGCTGTGACGGAGAAACTCATAAACCCATCAGAGACGATACATGTAACTGGAGGCACACCCGGCGTAGAAGCACTATCGTCATTGAGCTTGGAAACAAGGCTCAGAAACGGCGCAAGCGCGTTCCTTGGAAGGGACTCAGCAAGAGAAGGTATGTGTTGTAGGGCATCAACATCCGAAGGAGGCAACCCGTCCGGAATCGTTTCGAACCGGAAATCTGGCAAGCCATCGAGGGAATTCGGTCCTCTGGCTTTGAGTAAGCGTTTGTGGCTGTACTCTGTGTTGACAAAGGTTATGTGAAAGCCTTCATGGTGGAGGAGCTTAGCTAGTTTCAACATGGCTTTCACATGGCTTTGAAGTGGGAATGGTATGCAAACCACATGAGGCTTATTACCATTCACTGCCATATCCAACCCCTCCCCAGGCCTGTGAAATGACTATGGGAGAACTTCAATGGTTTTTGGGTTTTCTTAAATAGAGGGCATCTTAGATGCTTTAGAAGTCTTCTAATCCTAAAAAATTGGAATCACTTCAAATGCTCCTATCTTATCTCCAAGACAAGATAGAACTCCCTAACTAATGGGTCACCGAGTCATACCCACATGGGCGACCCGATTTGGTCCCGGACCGGCCCAAATTTCAACAGTATCGAAAGTTCAATGGTTGAAATCATCTCCTTATCCCTATTCCAATAACACAATTATGACTTCTTGATCTTGCCAAAAGTTAGACAAGTCCACTACGGCACGCCTTTCATTCAATAAAATCCAAAGACCAATGGAATTATTTAAAAGATAAAACACCCACTTGGTTCTTCGCAAGTATCTTTCCAAAACTTAGATGAGTGCACTACGGCTCATCTTTTATTCAATAAAATCTGTTGTGGATCTTGCATGTGGCTTAGGTGTTTTTTATATGTCAATTCAACTCAATTGTCAAAGACAAAGACGCAGCTTTTAAACTCCAGGCCGGATTCCGATCCAAAAATAATAAGGATACTGATTTTCGCGCTTCAAGATTTACTGCAGGCGCTCCACCTTTTTGTTTTTATACTGTGATGTTGCTGGCAACATCACAGTGTATTTTGTTTTTACACTGTGATGTTGCCAACAACATCACAATCACAGTGTAAAAACAAAAAGGTGGAGCGCCTGCAGTAAATCTTGGAGCGCGAAAATCAATGGCCAATAATAATGCAGGCCGGATCTCGTGTAATAGTTGCCTCCGTCACAACCAGTTGACCGGCTAATTATTTGATATATATACTCGCGGGGTACCGTGTGGTATTGGCATGTGGTACTTCCCGCAATTAATGTAGGTCACTTCTTGTCTCTCGATCACTTACCAAAAGATAATAATAATGTTCATAACGCAAAATTGACCGGACAGACCGGTTGAGGGAAAATTGTTTCCGCCTTACGAAAAACCCCACGGTTTCCACCACCCATATTGTATTTATGAACCGTTCATCTTGCAGTACCCGCAGTGTACTACATATGAACTATTTATCTTGTAGAACCCGCAGCGTACTACATTTAAGCAAAAAATTAGTTTATCAGACATCAATAGGTAAATTAAAAATTGAATTTTGATTTATAATATATATGGTAATGTACAGTTTAACTTTAAATTATTGACATAATCAGATTGTCTAATTTCCAATCGAAAATTCTATTTTTGATATACCTATCTAAGTTTGATCAACCTGATTTTTCGCGTGAATATATCACTCCGCAAACCTTACAAGAGGAACGATTCAAATTACTGCAATAACCGTACAGTGGGCTCTGCAAATGGGGGTAACGGAAATGGTGGGATTCCCACCTGGGGTGGACATAACATAATTTAATCTCTATATTTATAATTCCTCCAAATTTTGGAATACTGATACACTACCATATTGGATGCTTTTGTCCTAGTTTGACAATGGAGCCTAGTTGCAGATGCTAGCCTCCCATCGAGATTAACAATTTATTGACCAAGTTGCCCAAATTCTCAGTCGATGACCCATCTGAACCAGTAGCCTTCTCAGCCAATTCCCTCCACTCCATAGCCTTTCTCTTCATTTTCTTCCCCTTCTCTCCTCCCATTACCTCTCTAAAAACTTTCTCCACTTCATCTCTCTTCACATCACCACCGATCTCTAACCCAACCTCCCACTCACTGCAGGCATATCTGCAATTTGTTGGTTGATCACCAAAAAAGGGCCAACAGATCATCGGCACTCCTGCCGACAAGCTCTCAATGATCGAATTCCATCCACAGTGAGTCACAAACCCCCCGACCGACCGATGGTTCAGGACTTCCTCTTGCGGGCACCACGCTACTATTACACCTCTTCCTTCGATTTCAGCAGCTAATTCAGGAGGCCAAAGTACAGAGTTGGATTCATCACCCATGACCAAATCAGGCCTAGCTACCCACAAAAAGTCGTGGCGGCTATTCACAAGTCCCCAACCAAGCTCTTCCAGTTGTTTCTGGGTCATTGAGGCTATGCTACCAAAACTCACATAAATTACGGATCCTGGTTCCTTGGAATCAAGCCATTTGAGACACTCAGATTCTTCTTTCCATAGATTGTATCCAATGGACTCCGACTCATCCTTCTTTGAAAAGTGATCCAAAAGTAATTGAACTGGGCCTATTGAATAGACAAATGGGAAGATGGACGTTAAAGCGTTCAATAGATCCTGCTCCAACGCATCAAAAGTGTGGAGAATGATTGCTGAAGCTCTTAAAGCCCTCTGAGTTGCTTCCATACAAAAATTTAAACCTATGTCATCAGGATTTGTAGTTTGAATATAGCTTGGCAGATCTTTCAAACGAATATCTTTCATTCCAGGAATCCAATCTATGACGGTATCCAAGTACCCATTTGTTACATAGCTTGCATCTGCGAGAACAAATAATACACAAGCATAAAAAAGATTTGATTTCAATCACAATTGCAAATTAAGTTTTAGTTATGCTTTAAAATATAGGAATTCTTCAAAACATAATAAATCTTTCGGGAGTGATTTTTCGTACTCCCCAAATTGTTAACCACACTCCAAAAGGGGAGTGCGAAAATCAACTGGACTTGATTTTTTGCACTCCCAAAAGGGAGTGTGGTTAACAATTTGGAGAGTGCGAGTATCGATTCCCTAAATCCTTTCCCGATTAGCACTAGTACGACAACACCATCACTACACTCAAGTACAACCAGTACCCTCAATCTCTACCACCGCCATTTCATAAGCACCATCAAGTACACATAATTCTACAAACTATATCAAGAGAATCATACCTTTCAATGGAGTAAGCCCTTTTTCCAGTAGAGCATGAAACTGATAAAAGCCCATGAAACCACAAGCAGACAGAGTGAAGAACATTACGACAGGGATACCTAGTTCTTCACCAGCTGTGATAGTAAAACTCATAAATCCATCTGATACAATACAAGTAACCGGAGGCGCCAGACCAGATGATGAGGCAGCTGCACTTTTGTCATTCAACATGGCAACAAGGTTCAGAAACGGCGATAGCATGTTCTTTCTGATCGATTCACATAAAGAAAGTACGCATTGGGAGGATTCAGCACTGTTTGAAGGAGGAAGCCCGTCTGGAATCGTTTTGAACTGGAAATCTGGAAAACCGTCGAGAGAATTAGGTCCTCTAGCTTTGAGAAAGCGTTTGTGGTTGTACTCTGTGTTGACAAAGGTTATGTGGAAACCCTTATGGTGGAGAAGCTTAGCTAGTTTTAGCATAGCTTTTATGTGGCTCTGGAAAGGGGATGGTATGCAAACCACATGAGGTTTATCACCATTCTTCAGTACTTCCATATGCAATATCCCTCCTGTTTCTTCTTTGAAATGAGTACGTTTAACTATAGGGGACGACTACAGTTTTCGATATCACTTCTTGCACTGCAAATTCGTAGGTTGAAATCAAGATCTTAGAACAAAGTCGGATAGTAAATGCAATTAATGTACTGTACTCCACATATTTCAACAAGGAAACGCATCATCTGCAGTCCCAAGGTGTTGAGGTTGTAAACTTTGATTGGGTGATAAGCTTAATTTATTGTAACGATAAAGACAAATTGGACTGCTGCACAAAATGTGGATCTTCTGGCAGGTTTTTTTTTTTTTTGGCAAGATCCTCTTTCAACCCTTGTGGTTTGGACCATGTGCGGCTACACGCCCTCAGGTTTAATTTGGTGTGGATGCACCCCTCGTGCTTTGTGAAAACATGCAGATGCACCCAACCCAATTAATGGGAAAAAATACTACAAAATTTGCTAACGGAAATTATGAAAAGTCAAAGCTATGTTTGGTAGCGCTTTCACTTCCAGTTTTCTGTTTTTTTTTTTCCAAAATTTTCAAAAACTGGACATGGAAGTATGTTTGTATATCTATTTTCATTTGCAAAAAAAGAGAATGACTTTCAAAATTTCTGAAAATTGGAGAAGTAGCAAAACTGAGCTTCCACTATTTCTAAAAACAAAAACAGGCTGACAAATCTTTCGCTACAGTGCTCAGAACCGCTTACCCGTGCAAGTCGCAAGTTCAAGTCTTGCCCAGAGCAAAAACCGACTTCCACTCTCTCTCTCTCTCTCTCTCTCTCTCTCTCTCTCTCTCTCTCTCTCTCTCTCTCTCTCTCTCTCTCTCTCTCTCTCTCTCTCTCTCTCTCTCTCTCTCTGACTTTCTGTCTTCAAAACCCAAAAAGTTCAATTAAAATAAAGGAGGAAGTAATGGGGATTTCCAAGCAAAATCAAGAAGCAGACGAAGACCCAACCTTCGACGATGGATCGAGAGAGAGATGAAGACCCAGCGTTTGACGCTGTCGAAGAAACTCGATCTAGCTTTACAATTTCACTTTCTGTAAAAGCAATCGAAGAGGGTGGAAGAGGGGAGCAGAAATGGACAAGGGAAATGGAGAAGAAAGAGGAAGAAAAAAAAACCAGAAAGAGAAGAACGGGAAGAAGGGAGGGAGAGAGAGAGAGAGGCAGAGTATATTTTAGAGAGAGAAGAGAATCTGCAAATCCATAGGCCACTTGTGACATGTTTTGGCATGATAATGGAACAGGGCACTGTTTGCCTCTTTTTTTAAAAAAAAAATTGACCCAAACATGTTTTCTGTTTTTAATTTTTTTTAAAAAGTAAAAATTGATTTCAACAAATGGAAAACAGGAAATAGAAAAGTGGCAACGTTACCAAACATAGTCCAAATTTGTCATCATCCTCTTCCTTGATTCTTCAACTACCTTGAATCTAACTAATCCATCCCATATACCAAAAAATGGATCCGAACAGTTGGATAATTAAGAAGTACTCTCAGAATCTCTCACAATCCACGCTCAGAATCTTTGCCGAACACTTCAATAATTGACTCTCAGAAATCAATTCGTAAAAGTCTCCGGTGATTTTTCATGTTTTTAGAATCACATATATATAAATATATATGCTAAAATCATTTGGGACGCTACTAAGAATTGAGAATTTAAAAAAAAAAAAATTGTAATTAGACCCCAAACAGACCCTAAGAAGGGCGATTTGTCATAAAATTCCAGTCTTCAGATTAAAAGAACTTAGCTAGCTCATAACTCCATCTTAATCATCACATTAGAAAGCTCCAACAATTATTATGATGTAACAGAGCTCTGATACACCTCTCATAAAATGGGTAGGGAAAGTAAATGGGAAATATGACTGAAAGGACGCACAATATTTAGACATTTACCTAGCAATGGCGATACATCCATAAAAACAACCTAGTACGATATCACACTGAAAACAGAGGTATATCTTGGAATGCTGAGAAGAGTTACAGATCCTCGCCACCCTTTGAGATGAACAGTTTGTTCACCAAGTTGTTCAAACTCAAAGTGGATGACCCATCTGAACCAGTAGCCTTCTCTGCCAGCTCCTTCCACTCCATAGCCTTGCTCTTCATTTTCTTCCCCTTCTCTCCTCCCATTAACTCTCTAACAAGCTTCTCCACTTCCTCTCTCTTCACATCGCTATCAATCTCCAACCCCACCTCCCATTCAGTACAAGCATACCTACAATTCATCTGCTGATCAGCAAACCACGGCCAGCAGATCATTGGCACCCCTGCTGACAAGCTCTCAATAGTTGAATTCCATCCACAGTGAGTCAAAAATCCCCCCACCGACCGGTGGTTCAGGACTTCCTCTTGTGAGCACCATGCTACTATTAGACCTCTTTCTTTTATGTCTGCAGCCAGTAAAATTGTAGATTCTGATTTATCACCCATTACCAAATCAGGCCTAATTATCCACAAAAAGTTGTGGTGGCTATTCACTAGTCCCCACCCAAACTCTTCTAGTTGTTCCTTGGTTATTGACGTTACGCTACCAAAGTTCACGTAAATTACTGATCCAGATTCCTTGGAGTCGAGCCATTTGAGACACTCAGATTCTTCTTTCCATAGATTGTATCCGATGGACTCCGACTCGTCTTTCTTTGGTATGTGATTCAAAAGTAACTGAAGTGGACCTATCGTATAGACAGATGGGAAGATGACAGTTAAAGCGTTCAATATAACCTGCTCCAATGCATCAAAAGTGTGGAGAATGATTGCTGAAACTTTGGAAGACCTCTCAGCTGCTTCCTTGCAGAAGTTAAAAGTTACATCGTTTGGATCCGTGGTTCGAATAAAACTTGAAAGATCTTTCAGACGAATATCTTTCATTCCAGGAATCCAATCTATGATGGTATCGAGGTACCCATTAGTTAGATAGCTTGCATCTGCAGCCAACAATAAAGAAACATGTTATTTTCATTACCATAACAAAATAAGGTCTCAAATACGCGCTTTGTTTGTTTCGGCAAAAATTTCTGGTGTTGGTGCGATGGCAAACTAACGAATATCTTTCATTCCAGGAATCCAATCTATGATGGTATTGAGGTACTCATTAGTTAGATAGCTTGCATCTGCAGCCAACAATAAAGAAACATGTTATTTTCATTACCATAACAAAATAAGGTCTCAAATACGCGCTTCGTTTGTTTCGGCAAAAATTCCTGGTGTTGGTGCAATGGCAAACTAATCCATTGGGGGGGGGGTGCGGGGCGGTGGCGTGGTTTGTTCAGGTTACCACCACCACCACTAACACACAATCACAACTACAACCCACCATCACCCCCACCCATAACCATAACTTACACAAATCACCCACAACCACCGCCTGTAATCATTTTTATTCCCATAGCTAATGGTGAAATTTGCAACCGAACATAAGAAACCATTTTTGGCAAAACAAACGGAGTTTTAATCTTATATGAGTACGCATGGATTCATCACTGTAATACCCCGGATTTGGGGGTTTGAGAGCGTTTTGTCCCACATTGGTTGGGAGCTAAGTCTCATATGGTATATTACCACCCACCTAGGGCTACATGCAGTGGCGGAGTCAGGATTCAAAAGCGGGGGTGACACCGTTCAAGGGAAATCTAGTTACATGTTGTGCAAAAAAATATGAAGAAAAAAATAAGTGTAAAGTCATGTAATTAGGTTTTGCCGTGAGTTTTTTTTGAAAAAAAAAAAAGCTTGCTCCAACTCTCTTATGGTATACAAATGCAACACATTACGATATTAAATTTTCTTGGTTTGAACAGACCATTTTCCGGTATCTATACAAAGTATAGTTTTTTTATTTTTTTGCATACCCGTAAATACCGAGTCAAACCACGTTAGTCTATAAAATGTTATGTGTTCAAATGGGGTCACGTTCCTTTTCAATTAGTGAAAAAATTGCAAATCTTGAATTTATGCAAAAATTGAGAGAGAGAGGGAGATTGGTCTAACTATGTGGTGAATTGGGGGATGGTGCTGTGCAGTGGTGTGCGCAGCATGGCGATGAGATCCGAGCTATCGGAAAACGGCTCAGAGGTGCGCAGCACCTCATTGCACATCACCAACCCGAAGTCCCTATGTGGTAGGGCATAGTCGTGAGACGCTCTACTTCAGAGAGAGAGAGATCCTAAAATATAGCACCAAGGTACCAGCCTGCCAGGAGATTCGAACCCCAGCTCAAAGAAACTTCACCAAACACGTATCACTACTCTACCAAAGAATGTATTTGTGTAAGATTGCTTGCATAGCCCTAAATAAATTTATAGTTTGTATCTGTAATTTTTTTTTTTTTGGTATTTTCGGGATGACACGTGCCACCTCCCCCACTAACTACTCCGCCACTAGTTACATGGTACCTTCTTAGGTATGCCTTTTCAGGCCAAGTGTTTGGGCCGAAAAGGGGGCCATGGTCAACCGGGTCGGGTCATTACAAATGATATTAGAGCCCCGCCCTGGTCCAAGTGGTGGGTAAGATGCGCTCTGCCACCACAAACACCAGGGGAGGTTGCTGGGACTATGCAACGAGGACGTACGTTGCATCGGGAGAAGATTGTAATACCCCAGATTTGGGAAGATTGTAATACCGGATTTGGGAAGATTGTAATACCCGGGATTTGGGAGTTGGAGAGCGTTCAGTCCCACATTGGTTGAGAGCTAAAGTCTCATATGGTATATTAACACCCACCTAGGATTATATGGTACCTTCTTAGGTATACCTTTTCAGGTCAAGTGTTTGGGCCGAAAGAGGGTCCATGTCAGCCAGGTCGGGTCGTTACAATCAAAACCAATACAAAATGTACTCCCTCCGTCCCTTTGCACAGTAAATCTGTGCATAGATTGTGCACAGATCGTGTTGTGGGGCCCACTAAGGGTCTCATACAAATAATTCGATCCGTTAATTATGTTTAAAACATTTTTTCAAGGGCCTCCGCGAAAAATTAGCTCAATCCGATACCTATAAGTACTTGATCTAATCATCTAACTTTTCATTCGGGTATGAGACCCTTAGTGGGCCCCACAACGCGATCTGTGCACAATTTATGCACAGATCTGCTGTGCAAGTAGCAAGGTTCCTTAAAAAGGGGACAGGGGAGTACCTTTCAATGGAGTAAGCCCTTTTTCCACTAGAACAGGCCACTGATAAAAGCTCATGAAACCACCGGCAGACAGAGTGAAGAATAGTACGACGGGGATACCAAGCTCTTCACCAGCTGTGATGGTGAAACTCATAAACCCATCAGAGACGATACAAGTAACCGGAGGCACGTCCGATGCAGAAGCGCTACTGCTATTGATCTTGGAAACAAGGCTCAGAAATGGCGCTAGGGTATTCTTTCCAACGGATTCAAAAAGAGAAGGTATGTCTTGGGTGGCATTAGCATCCGAAGGAGGCAACCCATCTGGAAGCGTTTCGAATCGGAAATCCGGCAAGCCATCAAGAGAATTCGGTCCTCTAGCTTCGAGTAAACGTCGGTGGTTGTACTCTGTGTTGACAAAGGTTATGTGACAGCCTTTATGGTGGAGGAGCTTTGCTAGTTTCAACATTCCTTTCATATGGCTTTGAAGTGGATATGGTATACAAACCACATGAGGCCTATCACCCTGTGCCATATCCAATCCCTCTTTCGTTATAAGCAAACAAACTTCTTGAGTTCAACTGAAGAAGGGCTTAAATCATGTTCTGATCTCAGGAAATATGTAACACCATAAATAAGCCGAGAATAAGGTTGAAGCATATACTATCTATGTAAATGCTTGGACGAGGAAAGGCCACGATTAACCTGGACCTGTGTGGTCCAATCCATCAAGGGCTTGTTCGGACAAAAAAGCTCCCCTGGCTTTCCGCCAAAAATGATTCATGGCAGTGTGTGTCAGAAGGTAAAAGCAAATGGCTGTGTGTGGGGTGGGGTCGGCCCATGACTGTGTGTGTCAGAAGGTAAAAGCAAATGCTCTTTGGCAATAAGCCAATAAGCCAGCTTTTGGGGGGAAAGCCAAGTAGGCTTTTTTGTCCGAACAAGCCTAATTCTGAGCGCAAAGACCTTAACAGATCAAATGGCCATATAATTAATGCCCATGCACCCCCCCCCCCCCCCCCCCCCCCCCCCCCCCCCCCCCCAACTGATTGGGGAACAAGGTTTAATTCGAGTTGGTTTTGTATACTGCATTGACGAATATATATTCGTATTGCCAAATTTTTTACTAGTCTAAGGCCCATCTTTCATTCAAAAAGAAACAAAACCCTTATCAGAACAAACACAATCATTCTAGCACCACAAACAAATATTGAACAAACACACTCACATTCACTATGAGTCCGGCCCACACACACTGGAGGTGTGCAGTGTGTGGACTCACAGTGAATGTGAGTGTGTATGGGACCCGCAGCGAACGTGAATGAGTTTTTATATGTGTTTGTGTACTTGTTTGTGATGCTAGCATTTTTGAAACACAAATTGAAGAAAAGCCAAAACCATCCAATCATCTGTGATAACTTAAAACACCCTCTTGTTAATATTAATTCCTCATCAAAACTGTTGGGATATTATGGATTGTTGTTTTACATGCCCAAGACGTAGCTTTTGAAGTTGAGGCCATGATTTGTCGAAATGAATGTCTCTGTTACATAGCATGTGGGTCAAAAACAGTCAGTGGCTCCACACCTGTTTTGTCATTGGTCCAAGTTTTGGATGCTGTTGTACTATTTTGGCCCCTTTCGTTGTCTTCCCAGAAAATGAAAAACCATCCACCAAATTGGGTAATTATAGCCGGCACATGTTAGCTTCTTATGCTAGCTTACACCATCTTTTTTCTGATGTGTGTGATTTTGTGTGCTTTTGTTATTTACTTATGCTCCAAAAACAAACAACAAAAAAATTCTTATATAAGTAAGGTTTAAATTGACTTTTTATTTCAGTATTACCAATTCCGTTTCCAAATACCTCTCCATCGAAATCTGATGAGCAAGAACCACTAATCTGATGAACAGTCTCTGGTGGCCCTGTCAGCTTTGAACTACAGAAGCATAAAATGTAGAATCATTGAAATACAAAGTAGTGACAAAAACAAATGCGAAAACCAGAATATATTGTGAAAGACACGAGCCAAAAGGGGCACTTTTCAAACTGTTGGTTCGGGTTCGGATAGCTTAAAAGCTTGGCGTTTTTTTTTTTGGAAATTTTTTAGACTTTTCTGATTTTGCTTTGTATTTTGGTCATAATTCTATCGGCTTGTCTCAATGAAAGGAACCGAAAAAAGTACTAAAAGAGTTTAGACCAGATTTGGGAGGTTAAAAACCACTAAACCAAAAATACTATTGGAGCCGACGAGATGTGCACGAATCGGCGCACGGGATCCACTTCTGGGTCTCGCACAAATGATCCAAACCGTTCATTACTTTTAAAGGTATTGTTTTCAATAATTGCGCGTGCTTGATCTAATGTACCAATTATCAGATTTAGCTAATTTTTCACAAGGCCCCTTGGAAAAATATTTAAAATCAATTAACGGTTCGGATCATTTGTGCAGAACCCGCAAGTGAATCCCACATGCCAATCTATGTTTTTTTTTTTTTTTTGATCATTAAAAGGGTGGGAGGGGGCAACCAGCGTAGCAACCCCCCTGGGCGTGACCATAGGGGCTCCCTACCCGCTGTGGAATGTCCGGTTGAGTCATAGCTACTACCCGTGAGGGCAGGCCGTCACCACAGCACCACCAAGGTACTAGCTGGAAGTAGTACGCCATCCCCCTACAGGACAAGGGCGTCCCAGGCCAATCTATGTGAATTTGGAATGGTACCCATAGACGGGTTGAAAGACAACTCACACAAACAAAAAACCAATATTCTGTGGCCATTTTGCGTCTCTACTAGACTTTTGCCAAATTTGACATTAGGTTACATATCTAATCCGTCAAGTGTTACAATGGGAACAAGAGAGTTCCGAAACAAGCCAGGCTTTTCGACTATCCCTAACATAGCAATACTTGAGTTGGGGGTTCCCTCAGCATTTCTAGTCTTCATCGTCGGTAAAAGCATTCTAAAAACGAACATGCCAATAACTTGAAGAAAAAATGATAGGCTCCTGATTTGTGATTATGGCAGGATGTCAATTCACAGGAGTGCAACAAGAGATGTGAGATAGTTCATGTGAGAGTGATACTTTGTCAAAAGACTCAAAACCTACCAACTGATATTATCGGCAAAAAGGAGGTAGAAAGAAGATGGTTAGTACCATTTAGGGCATCCACATCTCTCTCGCTACTCCCTCTCTCTACTCTACACTAACGAGCCAATCTCCCAAAAACTCCAAAAATTCAGCTTTACCAGTCTCGCGGAAATTGCGTGAGGAGTAGCGGGAGCTACAGTTCCTCGTTGAAAGACACGAGGAACTGTTCACTCGCCCTGGCCCCTTCCTCCCGCCCATTCAACTGGTCAAGAGAGAGAGAGAGAGAGAGAGAGGGGGGGAGGGGTTTCGATCTTGGGGTTGATCTTCCGATCAACGGAGAGGGGGCCATAGATGTTTTCTGCATCTCAATTGCAGAAGAAAAAATAATTGAAGAAGATGAAGATGGACGAGAGAGAAAGGGGGTGGACCGGCGGTGGTCGGTTTAGTGGTGGATTTGTGGAATTTTGGGGCGGTGGTTTAGAGAGAGAATGAGGAAGATGATGGGAGGGAAAGAGAGTAAAGTTAGAGAGAGGAGTAAAGTGACAGATGGGTTTGGACAGTTTGGTTTTGCTGCCCTTTTTTTTTTTTTAATAAAGAAATAATATTTTTAATAGTATATTTTTGATATAGAGAGTCTGATGCAGTAGACATTTTAAAAGTGAGTAGCTAGAGTAATAAAGTGGCTTTTTGCTCTCTAATTTGGTCCAAAATTTAAAGATGCTGATGCGGATGCTCTTAGGTGTGACCCAGGGTTTGGCTAGTGGCTGAAGGGTCCATACCTGATATGACGCCCCGGTTCGAGCCATGCTGCTGCGAGCTGCAACTTCCTCTTTGCTACATGAAACGAAGCAGAGCTCGGTTTGTGCAATAACAAAATACCACACCCTAGAGCACTAATTCAAACAGAAAATAACTTGCAATATTCATTTAGTGTAGCATCCTATCATACCTCTTCAAATATGTCCAATTATGTATCAATTTTCGTCCTAAAACTCGGGCAGATTTAGCTAGCCATAGATCAATGTAGGCTTCAAGACTTATACACTCAGACGTAGAATCCTCTTTGATGGACCTACAGTAACAAACTAAAAAGAAAATTAACAGGAAATACGCAAGAAAAATCAACCAATCAGTTATACCAAATTTGGTGGCTCAGGAGAAATCAGCCAGTGCACCAGATGCCTAGAACTTAATGACCAGCCCAATCAAAAACAACTATTAGCTTAATAGCAAAATCTCACTCTGGAACTGTAGACTCGAGGTTTCTTCTTTCAAAAAAAAAAAATAATAATAATACAGAGAAGAAAACCAGATCTCACATATCGGACAAAAAGAAAGAACAAACAGAAGTATTTAGACATTTACCTAGCAATGGTGATACATCCATAAAAACAACCTAGTACGATATCACACTGAAAACAGAGGTATATCTTGGAATGCTGAGAAGAGTTACAGATCCTCGCCACCCTTTGAGATGAACAGTTTGTTCACCAAGTTGTTCAAACTCAAAGTGGATGACCCATCTGAACCAGTAGCCTTCTCTGCCAATTCCTTCCACTCCATAGCCTTGCTCTTCATTTTCTTCCCCTTCTCTCCTCCCATTACCTCTCTAACAAGCCTCTCCACTTCCTCTCTCTTCACATCACTATCAATCTCCAGCCCCACCCCCCATTCTGTACAAGTATAACGACAATTTGTCTGTTGATCACCCAAACACGGCCAACAGATCATTGGCACTCCCGCTGACAAGCTCTCTATAGTTGAATTCCACCCACAGTGAGTCACGAATCCCCCAACTGATTGGTGGTTCAGGACTTCCTCTTGTGGGCACCATGCTACTATTAGACCTCTTTCTTCAATTTCCGCAGCCAATTCAGGCGGTAAAGTTACAGAGTCCAATTGATCACCCATTACCAAATCAGGCCTAATTATCCACAAAAAGTTGTGGTGGCTATTCACAAGTCCCCACCCAAGCTCTTCTAGTTGTTCCTTGGTCATTGACGTTATGCTACCAAAGTTCACATAAATTACGGATCCGGGTGCCTTGGAATCCAGCCATTTGAGACACTCGGATTCTTCTTTCCATAGATTGTATCCGATGGACTCCGACTCGTCTTTCTTTGATATGTGATTCAAAAGTAACTGGAGTGGTCCTATGGAATATACAAATGGAAAGATGGCAGTGAAGGCATTCAATAGATCCTGCTCCAACACATCAAAGGTGTGGAGAATGATTGCTGAAGCTTTAGAAGCCCTCACGGCTGCTTCCATGCAGAAGTTAAAAGGTGTATTGTTTGGATCCGTGGTTCGAATAAAACTTGGAAGATCTTTCAGACGAATATCTTTCATTCCAGGAATCCAGTCTATGACAGTATCAAGGTACCCATTTGTTACATAGCTTACATCTGCGCCCAACAATATTATGTTAGCATAGAAAACATGTGATTTTCATCAGAATACCAAAATAAGAATTCAATTATGCACTATGAAGCACAGACACCTCTAGAGGTCGACGTATTGCAGTGTCGGACACGTATGGGACACGCCACGTGGCGTGTCCCATAATTTAAATTAAATTTTTGAGAGGGACACGGCTGGGTACATTTTGAATGGTATTGGAACTATGGATTTTTCGTTTTGTCCACATTTTGCCATTTAAAGGTGCATGGAAAAATAAAACTCAAAGGAAAATTAGTCGAACTTGGGGAAAAGGTTTTCAGGTTACCACACCACCACCACTAACACTCTATCACAACCATAACCCACCGCCACCCATAACCGTATCTTCCACCCATCACCCACAACCACCAGCGCTAACCATTTTTTTTCCAAAGCCTATAGTACCATCCATTTTGAAGTTGCAACCAATTTCCAAACATAAGAAACCATAGATTCATATACAAACGGAGCTTTAGTCTTATATGAGTCTCCATAGATTCATATACAAAAAAAAGTCAAAATGTACCTTTCAGTGGTGTAAGCCCTTTTTCCAATAGAACATGCAGCTGATAAAAGCCCATAACACCACAGGCAGACATGGTGAAGAACAATATGACAGGGACACCTAGCTGTTCACCAGCTGTGATGGTGAAACTCATAAACCCATCAGAGACAATACAAGTAACCGGAGGCACGTCAGGTGGAGAAGCACAACCATCATTGATCTTGGAAACAAGGCTCAGAAATGGTGCTAGTGCATTCTTTCTAATGGATTCACAAAGAGACGGTATGTGTTGGGTGGCATTAGCATCCGAAGGAGGCAACCCATCGGGAATTGTTTCGAATCGAAAATCAGGCAAGCCATCGAGAGAATTCGGTCCTCTCGCTTTGAGTAGGCGTCGGTGGTTGTACTCTGTGTTGACAAAGGTTATGTGACAACCTTTATGGTGGAGAAGTTTAGCAAGTTTCAACATTGCTTTCATATGGCTTTGAGATGGGTATGGTATACAAACCACATGAGGCTTATCACCCACTGCCATATTCCAATCCCTCTGCATCGTTGTGAGTAAACTAACTTCTTGAGTTCAACTGCAAAGGGTTTAAATCAAGTTCTGATCTCAGAAAGTATTTAATACCACAATTACGATGAGTGAAACAGATAAAGGTATACTGGTCACAGAAACGAAAAGACTCGATACAAAAAGTAAAGAAAAATGAAAAGACAATTAACATGGGATAATATGGTAGATAAGATTCCAATCCATTATATCTACCTGAACGCAAAGACCTTGACAAATCAAATGGCGAGCAAGATTCATATAAGCCCACCTTAACTGATTGTGAAGCAAGGTTTAATTCAAGTTGGTTTTGTATACTGCATCGACATTGACATGTTTGTATTTCCGAAAATTTTGACTTATCTACTAAGGCACAACTACCATTCAACAAAAGTCCTTAGGCACAAAAACCAAATTCAACAAAAACCAAACCCACCCAACCATATGTGATTACTGAAAACACCCTCTTGTCAGTAAGACGTCATCAAATCTGTTGGGGTATTATGCAGGATTTTTTAGCTTTTTTAATGCCCAAGAGGTAGCTTTTGAACTTGAGGCCATGATTTGTCAAAAAGGGAGTCTCTATTATAGCATGTGGGCCAAACAGACGGTGGGTCCATACATGTTTGTTGGTACCCCACATTGGTCCAAATGTTGAATTCTGCTGCACTATTTCGGTTGCTTTTGTTGTGTCCCAGAAAATAAACAAACGAAGAAGAACCAGATTTCCACAAGTAATCATACACTAGATTGGGTGATGCTTTGAGCGCAACAAGAGCTCTGATATAGTGCATGTGTGATGATGCTTTGTCGAAACCTATCCATTGATATTATCGGGAGAAAAGGAGGTATAAGAAGATGGTGGTGTGACCAAGGGTTTGGCTAGTGGGTAAAGGGTCCATACCTGATATGATGCCCCAGTTCTGTTGCTGCAAGCTGCGACTTCCTCTTTGCTGCATATTACGAAGCAGAGCTCAGTTTGCACATCAAGAAAATCATGCAGTCTTTCTCCAAGTATTCGCCATACTTCGTCATAAAACTTGTGCAAATTTAGCTGGCCATAGATCAAGCTAGCTTCAAATCTTATACACTCACACTTAGAATCCTCTTTGCTATCCTACAGTAGAAAACTAAAAAGGAAATTAACAAGAAAATAAACAGAAAAATTAAACAACCAGTTATACCAAATTTGGCAGCTAGCAGAAATCAGCCAGTGCACTAGATGCCTAGAACTAAATGACCAGCCCAATTAAAAACAACAATTAGCGCAATGGAAAAATCTCACTATGGAACTGAAGACTCCAGGTTTCTTCTTGCAAAACAAAAAAAAATACAGAGAAGAAAACCTGGTCTCACATATAGGACAGAATCAGCGGGTGAAAATGAATATTATTCTCCTAGGATTGCAAGTTGCATGTATCTGAAACTTAGTCTGCTAGGGTACTGTAACAAAATAAAGTGCTTTAGAGTTCTGCAAAATCACCCCTCAACTTCACATTTTCGTTTTTTTTTTTTTTTATCGGCAATAAATTTATTATTAAGGAAAACTTGACAAAGGATAATCAAGTTGGGGGAGAGGGGAGGGGAATCCAACCAACACTAGAATAAAAAAACACCAAATGGGACAAAGCAATGGTTTCAACAGCGAGGGGTTTTACCCCCCATTGTTTTATTACAGCCATTTGTTTGTGACAGGTAAGCTATGGGGGAATGCAACCCAAACAAAACATTGTATTTTCCATGAATCTTGATACAGTATCCGTAGTCTTCATCATAAGGACAAGCACTAAAAAATTTAACACTGGACGGGACCTTGGATTGGGTCATATGATAGCATATCAATTCACCCTTGTGCAACAGAAGCTGTGAGGTAGTTCAAGCTGAGAGATGCTTTGTCAAATCCGGTAATTGTAGGGACAAAAGAATTACCAGTCGGGTTAAACAAAAACAAATAACCACCTTGAATGTAACCAACTAACTAGCTCTACCATATGTGCGGAGGGGGGATTCAACCAGTGCTTACCACTGAAACATCAACTATATACCAGAGAGCCAGAATGCAGATTCGAGCTACAAAAACATACACAAATATAAAAGTTAATACAATGATGATCAGAGGATGTCCCACAATAACAAAACAACGAGGACTAAAATTCCATTAATGCTATTGGTTATTACCGTTTGGATGTAGCATGGCATTTCAGAAGGTTCTTGAGAAGAATATGCAAGAAAATTACGAAAGAGCTTATTTTGCTAACAGAAGTTGTTCATTATACTCCTCAAATTCATCGTCCAAATCAAAATCCTCAGCAACAACATAACCAGCATCTTTCATCTGCTTTGTCAATCCCCCCAACAAAGGGTATATCTCATTTGATTGGGAATTCGATGTGTCCTCCACCAAAAAAGGGGAACATCCAGCACCCGCATCAACCCAAGCACAGCCTGGAGCCTTTCTCACACCCAAGTCCCTCATGAAGGTCCTTACCCTAGCTAGCTTGTTCCGACATCCAGCTGAAGCATACATATTAGCTATCGGAACATAGTAGTCAGAAGTTTCAGGCCAAATTTCCAACAATTTTTCAGCCGCCCATTCCCCAATCTCTGTGTTTCCATGGATGCGACATGCTCCAATAAGAGTGACCCACATAGCAGGGCTTGGGTGGCAAGGCATCCTTCTGATAATCTCTTCTGCTTTCTTCAGTAAACCAGCCCTACCAAAGAGATCAACCATGCAAGAATAGTGCTCTAAACAAGGAAGTACACCATAGACAGTCAACATCTTTTCAAAAAGCATCCGACCTTGGGTTACAAGACCCGAATGACTACAAGCAGACAAAATAGCAACCATGGTTACATGGTCTGGCTTTATTTGGAACCTGATCATCTCTTCAAAAAGCTTTATTGCAGCATGTCCCTCTCCTTGTATCCCATAACCAGCTATTAATGAAGTGTACGTCACTTCATCCTTCTTGCTTAGCATATCAAAAAGTCTTCTTGCTAGAAAAACTTTTCCAGATCTTGCGTACATATCCACAAGAGCATTACATAGTAATAAGTAATCATCGAACCAAACACGCCTTATAATGTAACAGTGAAACTCCTTACCATGTTGCAGATTAGCCACTCGGGCACAAAGAGGAAGAATACTTGCAATTGTCACATAATTAGGCTCAATGCCAGAAAACAACATCTTCCTAAATAGATAGGAGGCCTCCTCAGAGAAGTCCCAGTGTGCGTAACCAGAAATAATGGAGTTCCAACTTATAATACTCTTAGCTTCTAATGATTGGAATAAATTGTGTGCATGCCTAAGGTCTTTGCACCTGGCATACATATTGATTAAAGCATTTTGAACATTATGAAGTCCACTAAAATTACTACGAATTGCAACGCAGTGAATCTCCTTCCCCAGTATCAGTGAACCCATATGGGAGCATGCACCCAAACCAATAAGCACTGCAACAGAATCCAGAGGAATGCCAGAAGTTTCCATCTGTGGTAGCAATTCAACTGCACCCTCATAGTTTCCAGTTTTCAAGCACCCTCCAGCTATGGTGTTCCAGGTTATTATATTCAATTCTACTCCCTCCATTCTCATGCTTTCAAAAAGCTCAAAAGCTTCTCGCCACCTACCTTTGCAGGCATATCCAGAGATCATTGAGTTCCAAGAAACAACATCCTTTTCGGGCATTTCGTCAAACAACTTCCGAGCATCATCCACTTCCCCACACCTGGCATACATCGAGACTAAGGCATTTTGCAAAAACAAACACCAATCAAGACGGCTAGCATCAATAGACTTATGAACCTCCCTCCCTAAATCCAGATTCAGTTCTTGACCACAAGCCTTGAGAACAGA
Source organism: Rhododendron henanense subsp. lingbaoense (assembly GCA_020567845.1). Taxonomy (NCBI): domain Eukaryota; kingdom Viridiplantae; phylum Streptophyta; class Magnoliopsida; order Ericales; family Ericaceae; genus Rhododendron; species Rhododendron henanense. Next base: position 32,210,272 of record CM036324.1, read on the forward strand.
TGGGTATGTGAAATTATCAGGTCTAATTCCCGCGTTCACCATTTGCCCATAGGTGGATAGAGCCTCCCGCGAAAGCCCGTTTCTCACATAAGCAGAGATAAGCAAATTCCAGTGAAAAGGGTGCAAACTTTTCGAAGTCTCAGTTACAAGATGGGCATCGGCAAGGAGATTAAAGACCGAGTAAAAGTTGATCAGCTTGCGAACCAATACGGGATGTTTGTCAAGACCTGAACAGATAATGAAGGCATGGAGCTGTCTACCCTCTGAAAGTAACTTCAGGTCGGAGCAAGACAGCAGAAGAAAAGAAATGGCTTTCAAAATTGCGTCGCGGGTAACACCAAAAGAAGACTGGCATTGGATGAGAGAGGAGAAGGTCCTGAAGGCTTGAAAAAGACGGCCTTTCGATGCAAAGTCTTGGAGAGATGTGAGAAGGGAATCGACCCTGGAACCATCACGTTCCCCGGCTGCGGATGGCTTGATTTGTTTCCACTCCTTAGGGATGAACTTCTGGATTTGGGATATAGAAAGGCCTCTCAGTCGCAGATAACATGGAGAAGAAGACGGCATATACCAAAGAAATACTCGAATGTATTGTGCGTTGAAACGCGGCGTGTGGGTACTACTACTGAGGCCCCTCCCTCAGTGCACTACCTGGTTCGATGTCTTTCCCCGCAAGCCAAGCAAACTAACAGAACAGAAATGGCGTTGAAAAACAGTTGACAAGTAGTATTGACAACTACGGCACAAAAATGTTTCGATCCGTCAAAATACGTAGAATTCGATCCATCTCAGAATCTCATTACTGCATAAAAGTTGCAACCCTAAAATTTCTTTTGGCAGGTTCATTCTTGCCCAAGAAAGAACCGCCACTTAAATTATGGGCATTTTTTTCTACTTCATTCTTAAACTACCATAATCGTCGTCTATTTTGTCTTTAAACTATCCTAATCTCACCTATTGAGTCCAAAAAATGACATTTTGACTCATTAAAGGAGTCGACTAATTGAACTCAATGGGTAAGATTTGAATAGTTTAAGAACAAAAAGCAGATGATTTTGGTTGTTTAAGGAAGAAATATGTATTAAAAAAGATAACAGTTCGAGGAATAAATAAAATTATAAAAAAACAAGGGTCAAGCCGAAACTCTGAATTTACTGCTACTCAATTCGTTACGCATGGGTAAACCGCATAAAACCAATTACCTGACTGATTAATAAACGAAAACTGCGTGCACAGTTAGCAAATGCACGGTCAGCTACATTTGTTCAAAGCGAGAGTTTTTCAATTGTACTCCATTTTTTTAGCCCTTCTACGGTCACCGACGGTGGTTATAGAGTCACCGACGATAGTTATACCGACTTTTCATCGACAGCCGCGCGAGACCCAGCAGCAATGTCACATCTCTTTCTATCCTTATGGTGCCCACACATGCAATTTGCATTTGACCAAAAAAAATAAGAAAGCATTTCTCTACCAATAGAAGAAGGTTAATGAGTTTTGGCATTTTAAATATTGTAGCATTTCAAAATTTAACTATCACATATCAATTCAATCATGGTCAAGACCTCATTCGTTTGGGGGACTCAAATTCCTTGGGATGGTCTCCAATAAACTTTCTCTATTTATCTCTCTCAATTCTTTACTCTTAAAAATCTCCCTCAAAACCCTCAAATGAACAAGGCCAATTGTGTGTGTGTGTTTTCATTATGTCAAAAACGGTGGTGAAAAGTTATGGAGAAACGAGCAATGTTATTTGCACAAATCTATGTACACAGATTCGGCTACAAAAATATCCAAAATTGTCTGATCCATTAGAACCCCACAAAATAATGAAGAGTTTTTTTTTTTTGATCCGCACGAAATTTCATTCAATTTCAAAACGCCATACGGCATCTACAGATTTCAAACAAGCGGAGTTCACAATTATCTCCCAACTTTGCATAGAAACATGACTTCACAATTAGGATTGCAAAGGACCTGGGCTGTGCTGTTTGTATGCAACTCGAGACTCGACACATTTGCTACTTCTAAGCAAACCGAGCCCGAAAAGAAATTTTCACTTTGTTTGGTAAACGAGCGGAGTTCAAGCTAGCCATAAACTTGACTCGTATAAATAAATACTAAGCAAACCGAGCCCGAAATTTTTTTTTCACTTTGTTTGGTAAACGAGTGGAGTTCAAGCTAGCCATAAACTTGACTCGTATTAATTTTTTGTTTTTTTTTTTGTTTTTTAGAAGTTCGTTTAGCTCTCAAAACTGAGCTCAAAGTTCTCAAATATCAATCGAGCTCGAATTTGAATATAAATGTTCAAATTCGAGCTCGAGTTAAACCCTCTTATAACAGTTGAACTCAAACACTCCAAAGCTGGACACATGTCGATATTCGGTCGCTTTTGTTAACAACTGTCTGGCGCGGACGCACACACGCACGCCTTAAACCTTCCCGAATCCCTTCCCTCCCCAACTCTGCTCATTATCCAGTTTCTGTGGCCATGGAAATTCCTCCCTTGCTTTCTCTCTCTCTCCTCTCCTTCCTCTCACTCTTCCAACTCAAAGCTTTCTCTCTCTACCCCCCAAATAATCGATGGCCATCGCAGCCCAAAACATCACCTCAGGATTCCTCACCATCCCCTCTCCTCCCCATCACCGCCCGCTGCTGCTCCCATTGGGCCGGCCCAGACCCGTAAGTTTTTCACCCGCAATCTCGCTCCGTTTGAAAACGGTTTGTAAGGCCACTGAAGTGTCGGTGGCGGAGGAGTCGCGTGAGTTGGGGAAGAATTGGGTCCCGGTGGTGCCGTTGACGGCGCTGCCGAGGGGAGAGCGGCGGGTGATAATTCAGGACGGGGAGACCATACTGCTGTTGTGGTATAAAGATGAGGTTTTCGCGATTGAGAACAAGTCACCTGCTGAGGGGGCTTACAGTGAAGGATTGCTCAATGCCAAGCTTACTCAGGTAATCTATGTCAATGCCCATTGCCCCATTTAATTACTCGGTTAAGAATTTTATTTTATGAGGTCATCTTGCCGGGACCAAATCACATGTATTTTTACCTTATATATATAATAAAAACACAATTTTGAGACACTTTTTTCTTCATAATTTTTACAAACAAAACCTAAAATATAGTAGAAACAATGGGATAATTGGGAGGTGTGCAGGGACCCGGGCCCCCGCTTGCACCTCGTTGGTCTGCCCCTGACCTGGACTAATCACGGGCCCTAAAGTTAACGACCTAGCAAATGTCCCCAAAGGAGCTAGGAAGTTTCGAATGGAGGCCATAGGAGGGACTAGGGAGCAAACCCCTCCCCTGGTCCTTAGATTAAGATTTATTTCAATGGGGCATTACCCGGTTCGTGTCTGTTATTGAAAATGCAGAAAACTTTTAAAAATTAAAATTTGATTTCTCATACTATGGCTTGCAGTCCCTTAGGATGGTGGAAAAGGATGAGATAAGAAAGGGGAAGAGCCAATAAAAATATTTCTTTTTTGTACTTTTTCCTTGCAGTCCCTTTGGATGGTGGGAAAGTATGAGATAAGAAGGGGGAAGGGCCAATAAAAATAATTTTTTTTTTGGTACTTTTTCTCCCCATTTCTCACCAAAATGCTCAATCCAAATGAGTGATTTCACGAGAAACCATAACTCTTCCCTTTCTTTTCTCATGAAGCCATTCCATCCAAAGGGAGTGTACATACTAACACACTTCAAGTGTATTATACTTCCATATGGGCTTTGATCTAGCTTTAATTGGGCCTCCGGCTAGTGAACGGTAGGATTGGTCTCCCGAGATTACTTCGAGGTGAGTGTAAGCTAGCACATACACTTGAGTTGTCGAAAAAAAAAGTGTGATGAAATAAGAACTCTTTACTAGTATTAGTTACTACAAATGTGAGCAAAGTACAAAGAATGATGCTCTGGAAAAGATTGTAGACATTGCTTCTTAGATTTCAGTTTGCTTGTGGAGACTATTTCCTGCAACTTTTAGTAGAGAATATGTTGAATTTAGTATGAGGCAGAAAGGGGGAAAAAAGACGTACACATACTTGATATGAGAAAGAAAGAGAGCAGTTGAGAACTTGGGAGAGAAGCACCAGCTGGTTGTAGGAGTGGTGGTTCGATGGAATCATGAGCGAAAACTTTGTTGTGCAAACTCCCTTTGGTTTAAAGTTTAAATAAATGCAATTGTGTTGGAAAGTATGCAATGTGGACCTATAGTCTTCCCTGCCGTTCCTTTAAATATTCTTAGGAATATTTGGTCAATTCATAGTCTGGTTAGCTAGAAAGATGACATGGTGGATATTATCGTCATTCACTAATTTAGGCATATTACCATTCCATTAGGAGGCCAATGAATGACCAATCCTCTCATTCCCAAAATCTTATCAAATAGTAAGTTAGTAACCAATTTTTTTTTATTGTTATAATGGCTCCCGTCCCCATCCACCAATTCAGGTAGAGCAAAGAACACCAAGAGCTCAAAGTCTATTGCTGTAGAAAAGAAGTTGGCAGTCCTGTATCCTTCGCACTAAAAGTGCATGCTTTGCTGATAACTATCTCGTTACCAAATTTGTCCTTGCAACTATGCATCTTTGGCAGTTTTTAGCCAAAATGATGGAAACTATAGGCATTTGCTTGGCAGCAAGAGATATACGATCCAGTCAATTCTACTACGTTCATGTTTCAATGGGGATTTTAGTCGATTTCTTCCCTTGGATAATTTCATGGTCTGATGACGGTTGGAATCTGTAACTATTCCCAGAAACTCCAAGGATGAGGTATGAACTCGCTGTGAGAAACTATTGATATGTTCCTACTTGTGACCCTTTCTATGTCAGTCACAAAGTTTATCTTCTTTATTTCTATTTTCCCTCTCGTGTAACATGTGCATATGACTTGTCTTCATGGAAGAAGAACGTTTGCATGCAGTTTTTTCCTTGGCATCATAAAATCTGAATGGAAATTTTTTCTCCTCAGGATGGCTGTATCATCTGCCCAACAACTGATAGCACGTTTGATCTTAGAACTGGCTCCATCAAGGAATGGTATCCAAAGAATCCTGTGCTGAGAGTTCTCACTCCTGCTTTGAGGGATCTGTTCATTTATCCAGTGAAGACTGATGACGAGAATATATACATCAGCATAAAAGGAGGTGCAATAGCTGATGCATCCGCAGAAATCGTCTTCAGCGGAAGGGCTCGGCCTGGCATAACTGCAAGTGATGTCAATGTTGATGAGGTAAAATTTGAAGCACAGTAAAATGTAAATAACAAAAAGGCAGAAAGTGCTGCTGATGTTCAGTTGTCTGTGATATGCGATTAAAGATGATGATGTGTTGTAGGTGAGGATGGTGGTTGATGAGGGTCAAGAGGGGTTTGGTTTCACGCAGAAGAATGAATTGATAAATGGAAAGGCTGCTGTAATCGGCTTCCTGTTGCTGTTGGATTTTGAGCTGTTAACTGGTAAAGGTTTACTCAAAGGAACAGGTTTCTTGGACTTCATTTACTCTGCTACAAATGCTTTCAACTAGACTCCAATTTCTTCTTTGTGCAATGACAAAGAAATCATGATCGCAGATGACATATTTTCTAGTCAGAAAACATTTCGTTTCCTTGTTTTATCTTTTCCGTTCACAATTTTCAAATGCTTTAAGTTATTCATGTTGCTTCTATCACCTTAATCTTGCACACTTTTTCTTTCCTTCTTTTTCACATATGCTGTATGCCAAAAGGAGCAGGGTCACAGCTATTTGAAACTGTGTGATTTCATTGAGCTGTATACATGAGAAGTACCATATGTAATATGTTTCTTTCAACAATCCTTTTTGTACTCTTCTGGTCGTTTTGCATCGGGTATTGAAATGGAGAGCCTGAGAATAGCTACCAAATTGAATCAGCATAAGGAATCCCGTTACCATTTTTCTATGATACAGCAATCCCGATTTTTGTGACTTAGAAAAGAAATAAGTCTCAACTTTCTCCAATTTGCTTTCTGTAACTGAGTTTTTCCCTTTTCCTTTTGTTGCTTTCCAAGCAAGCTGATTATTTTCCCTTTCCTTCCTCTTGTTTCCCCTCTGCGAAACATGGCATGATGGTCGGCCTGGCTTTCCATATCCTTTAACTGCTGAATGCCTGTTGTAACTCTCTTCCGAATATGCTTGTTTGCGTGATTGTTTACCCGATTCGTTATTTAGTATCCCTGCATTATGGATGTTCCCGTGTCATTTTGGCCCCTCATCTCCCTTTTTAGAACATTGGACTTTTCATGCACTTGTATCTTTTTCAGACTTGATCTCATTAGCTCATCTGGAAAATTTTCTGTCTGCTGCATTATTTTCTTTGAAGAAGCTTGACGATTTGTAATGTCGGGTGAGGGGAGTCACCGTACGTAGTGCTTGGAGCCTCTAGAGGGGTTAGGGTTGCGAGAGAATGGAAACTTGATTTGAATATTAGTCGAACCATCTTCTCTGTTTTCACAATCATAAAACTTGTTCTGGTCAAAAACCACCTTATATACTAGGGGTATGTTTGATTAGTGAGAAAAAGGTAATAGAAAGTGAGAATGATTGAAAGTGAAGTAAAAGAAAGGAAAAGTAAAATGTACGGCGTTTTTTTTTTTTTTTTTTTTGGTCACATCTATTTGATTAGGATGAAAGTCGCACAAAAAAAATAGTAGGAAAAAAATACAATACAGTATATTTTTGTTGGAATGGATTAGTTATCTGTTAAGCCTGCACGTTTATCCTACATTTGGTTATGCAATTTCAACTTGGGATAGAGTGACATGATAAAATACCATGTACCTTGAAATTGGGATAACTCGGTCGGATATATGGTAGTAGTACAAATTTAAAGGAAGAACAGGCATATAAAAGTTGACATTTAGGGTATGTTTGGTTTGATGGAATCAAGGTTAGAATGGAATAATCATTCCAATGACTTTACTTATTCCAATGTTTGGTTCACCATTGAATAATGGAATGATGATTCCAAATGGAATTACTATTCACCTTAGTAAAGGAATTGTCATTCCATCCAAAAAACTAAGGAATTGTTATTCCATATTTTTGTCACACCAAAATTACTAGTGCCACTCCAACATTCACTATTGCCACACCAAAAATTACTATTGCCACTCCAAAAAATGCTATTGCCACTCCAAAAATTACTATTATCACTCCAAAAATTACTATTGCCACACTATTCCATTTGAGATGAGAATGACTATTCCTAAGCACAACCAAACATGAGAATGGGAATGATTATTCCATTCTCAATTCCTCCAATTCTATTCCATTCTTAATTCCATTCCTATTCACATTCCATTCAATCCAACCAAACGCACCCTTAGTTCAGTTAAATAATCAAACATGAAGAATCATGGGATAGACTAGTATCCTTAGAAACGGTAGAGTACCAACAACAACAAAAAAAGTCCATTGTTTTACCAGCTTACAATTTGGAACTGGGGATGGTGCTGTGCACCAGCAGCACAGTAGCATAGTGATGTGCGGCATCCGAGTTGTCTGTTCGGTAATCCAACGGTCCAAATCTCATCTCCACCATCCGAGCATTTGAGTCGTTCATTGCCGAGCTGAAATATGAACCGATAGATTGCCGAACAGGCGACTCGAATGTGCACAACACGGTGCCGCACAACACTTATTTGTAAAATACAAGGGTCACGTCCTTCTGAATAAGCTTGCTTACGAATAAACTTAAAAAAATGATTTTGCAATTCATTTTCTTAGAAATGCATTTCAAAATTTGTTTGTTAGTGTTTGTGTTGTGTGTAATTTTAAGCATTGAAGGATAATTTCTGGCCGCAAAAAAAATCATTACTACAAAATTCTTTTTGTGATAATGATAAGTGTCTCGGACTAGCTTATTCATACTACTTCGGACTTATTCATACAGTCTTTTTCATAGCCATTTTACACGCTTAAACGTGAGATGATCCTAAGAATTATTGACCAAAAAAAAATTAAACTTGAACATATTCCTAAGTCCCATGCAAGACCGCTTGCCACCCTCAGGTTTACCAGAATTTTATTTACTCCTATGAAATAGGTTTTCTTTCCCGAAAAGAAACACTCTTGTACAGAAAAACTATGCCAGTCGTTTAAAAATTAATGGTCCAAATTCAGCGGAATCATTGGATACAAAAGTTTCTACTATTACAACTTTTTGTACCGAGTATTTGTAATCTATAATTTGACTGCCCACTATGCATGGTCCAAGTTTTGAATTTTCTAATTACGAACTCTGCGCAAGCAGTCCGGATAGGCTTCAAAGATGACTTCTTCTTTCCCCCCCTAAACCAGGACCATTGATAATCATCGGAAAAACAAATAAAGAGGACATCTATCCTTCAACAAAGGAGGCGTGGACAGCCCAAGTAAACTTTCCAAGTAGAAATACCTGTTCTCCAAAACCCTTACAAGCATGCAATGAATCGCACTATTACCAACACTCCTGACAAAACTAAATTCACATACATAGAAATAACACGCCAATTTACCATTGTAAAACACCCACAAAGGGAAAGAAAATTGCCCGCAAAGGTGAGAAACACTCCTCAAGGGAGATCACAACGAACCATCGCTAAAGAAAAGAAGAATGAAAAGAAAACTAGAGAAATAAAACCTCCAGCCACCGTCGACCATGTCGCCGGAACTCACCACCTAGGATCGAGCAACTTATTCGCCGGAGAAGACCGAGCCACCTTGCTTCATCTCATCCCCAAATCTGGCCCAACCCGAAGTGGAGGCTGTGGAGGAGAGTAGATGGGCCAAATAGGGGTTTGGGGAGAAGGAGGATGGGGTGAATTAGTGATGGAGGAAAGAGGAAAACTTCCAGATCTAGGATCGGGAGAAAAGAGGAAAACTTCCGGAATTTAGAGTTTATTCCCTCCTAAGATTTCATATTCGAAACATCTCATGTGCTATCAATTCTTTGGGGTCAGTCTATGCGAAGCATTTGTTCTGGTTTTAACTAGGGCTCCCGCTAGATCAAGGACGGTAGACGGTAGGTTTAATTGGCTTATTGGCTCATTTTTGTCTTTATTCAAAAAAATTGTGTTTTGATCGTAATTTTTTTACTTTTTAGATTCTTCTCGTCATAACGACACAATAATCCACAAAAATCGTCGAAAAAATAACAAATACGAAAAAAAATTGAGTAAGGACAAAAAAAGCCAATTGGCTTATTTAGCCAAAAAATCCCTAAGAAAATTTTCAATGCAACGATTATTTATAACGCCTCTCTCATGTGTATGGGATGAGACCTACACTGCCTACACATACATGAGGCTCATATCAAGTACTAAGGCATTTCAAATAACTGTTGCATTGAAACTTTTTTCCCCGTAGTGGGTGCGACATTGGTAACTAAACTATGCATGTGTTGAGTGAAACAGTATTTCTATTTATTCTTTTCTTTTCTTTTTTAATAGCCCTCGTCGACATACATAAGCTTCCAATAAAAGTTGTACAACGTTACTAATAAATACTCTTTCAATGGAAGAAAAGAAAAGAAACTACCCCATACGCTGCACCAAACGGGGCCTTGAAACGTTAATTGAAATATTTGAGCCGACCTGAAATTGACCAGAAATGCATCATGAAAGTGGTTGCTAGTGGGGCGCTGGCCTTATAATTAACCTAGCTAGTAGTATTAATGTTGATTGAGACCTTGGTCAAGCCTAGGGATTAATTAATTTCTTGTTGAGACATTAATGGAATATTTATCCACCCCATTTAATTTATACCCGCAGTCCTCATTTTATTATTTCCCACCGACTGATAATTAACTAAAAAAATTAAAAAGATATTGATCCTATTATGCTACTGTTGCATGCAGCCATGAATGCCCATGATGTACCAATGCATATACTGACCGATAGATATGTAACTTAGTGGTGTATGTTTTTTCAAAAGGAATTGATTTCTATACTCCCTTTTTTCACCCTATACACTCCTTTCTCTTTTTTGGTCCTTATTCATGTGAATTTACTTTTTTACCCTTTCATAAATTTATTTTTTCACACATTAAAGGGCAATAGAGTAAATTCACACAAAATAAAGACCAAAAAGGGAGTGAGTGTCTATGGTAAAAAGGGGAGTGTAGAAATCTATTTCCTTTTCGAAATCTCTACTATCAGTACGGGGGCTTTGCATGGGCCATTTGCTAGTGAACAATGAGATTAGTTTTCTGAAAAGGCAAAAGTACATAAACACCCCCTTAACTATCACTTTTTTTCACGAAGACCCCCTCACATTTAAAAGCGCCCATTCAAACCCCCTCAACTACTGAAAACGAAAAAAATTGCTAACTCCGTTAACGGAATGGAGGAAATGACTAAGATACCCTTTTTTTATAAAGCAAAAGTACATAAACACCCCCTCAACTATCACTTTGTTCTACGGAGACCCCCTAACATTTATATTATACCCTTATTCTATCAGTCGTTGTTCTAATCGTTTTTTTCGTTTTATACAATTTCTTTTTTCCTTACATCAATCATTTTAAAGAGAACCTTTTGTATATAACCATAAAAAATAGCTCGAAAACCGTGGAGCAACGGCGGCAAATGCTGCGATGGTTCTTTTGCTGATAAGAAATGAGAAGGGAAGAAGATGAGGGAAAGGAGAGAGGTGTGGGAGAAGAGAAGTCGAGGAGAATGGTGGTGGTAGTCGACGACAGCTGCTGCGTTGCTTTTCCCATCTCTATTTTTTTAACTTTTCTTTAGAGAGAGTGTGTGTATGTATTGAAGGAGAGAGAAAAAAAGGTCACCGGAACTAGTGGTTAGTCGGTTAGGGTATAGAGAGAATAGCTTAGATGGAGAGGGAGAGATTACATGTGATTGAGAGGGGGGAGGAGAATACAGTCCTTTTAAGTTTTAATCCAACCATTGATTTTAATGGTTGAGATGGAGTGTTTTTAAAAAAAAAAAATTGTGTGGGTAGAATCGGCCCATATATATATATATATATATATGAACCAAAGTTTCAGATCTGTTTACTGATTTTGGGTTTTGATTGAAGGCTGTTTGTAGAGGGAAGAAAGAGAAGGGTTAGAGGGGGTGTATGTATGCAATGCAATAAGGGTATTTTTGTCTGATTTATGGATGAGGGGGTTCATCACAAACAGTTTAGAGACGGAAGGGTGTCACTTGGGTAACGGAGATTAGTTGAGGGGGTCTGTATAGGCGCTTTTAAATGTGAGGGGGCCTTCGTGAGAAAAAGTGATAGTTGATGGGGTGTTTATGTACTTTTGCCTTTTGAAAATTAGTCGAGTTGCACGTAAAAATTAGCCCGAAGATCTTGAATTATCAAGAAACTGGTACACACCATGAGGTGTAACTTAAAAACTGTCACGTACGTATTCATTCCTTGTGCCATGCATATTAGTATCACCTAATGCATTGCATTACAATTAAGTTCCACCCATTTCATATTTGGACCAACAAATGGCCCTTAATTAAATTAACTAAATCATTAGTATTTGTTAGCAAGTATTAATTATGTCGCCTATTATTACTTGAAAATAAATGAAGGTAGCTAATCCTAATATGCTTTCTTCTTAGTAGTAATTATTTGATATCGCACTTCTTTTTTGAAACAACAATAAGCTTACGTGTGGGCTTGCAAAATAATGTATCCACGCAAAAAAATCAGCATGTCCGACATAGATAGGTGTGTCAAAAGTTGAGTTTTAGACGGAAATATGGACGGCATGGATCTGTCAAAGGAGAAATTAAATAGACATCCTAAATAGAAGACTTATTTAGGTGTTCATCCTGGTGTATTTGAATACTTATGTTCCAATCCTCAAATTGTCATGTTGTTCCATTATGCCCTTGGTTTTTAGTTATTAGCTATATTTTATTTTACATATTCTTAATTATAAGATTAGGATGTTCCTAAATTTGTGGGATTTAGTTAAAGCCAATAATCTCTCTCTCTCTCTCTCTCTCTCTCTCTCTCTCTCTCTCTCTCTCTCTCTCTCTCTCTCTCTCTCTCTCTCTCTCTCTATTATAACTCGTGTTGGGTTTGAGTATATATGACGTTTTTGCCTCTTCCTTCCTACCCTAGCCTCTCCGCCTCTTCCCTACGCCACCATCTCCGACAGCGTCACCGGCCAGACCCCATCCTCGCCTTACCGACCTCTCTCCTTTCCCTCTCCCATTTCCCTTCTCAATCGGTGGCTGCTTTCTCTTGCTGTCGATTTGTGGGATGCCTTTTCTATGTCCACTGTGTTGTTTGCTTTCTCCGGCTGCCAACTGCATGTGTTGTTTGCATCCACTCTACCATGGGCTTCCACCTCATGCATGGCTGAACTCCCACAACCCCACCAAATCCACTAACAAAACCACCTCAGCCTTCGTGGTGGTGGCTCATAAGAAGGCCAGGCAAATCCGGAAGGTATTCGGTGCACACAATCCAAAACGTGTTCATTCTCATTTTCAGCATATCAATTACCTTTACTTTTCTTTCTATTACGGATTTCGCCCTCCTCCGTTCCTGGGTTCCGTCCTCCGCCCCCGTTATAGGGTTCCGTTCAAACATGATTAATTATCTTTATTTTTTGTCATAATTTTGATGTATATGTTTCAATTTCTCCAAATTATGTCATAATTTCTGTTCTTCGATTTTTGTCATGTTTGTAAATTGATGATGTTTTGTTCATTTACCTCGATTGAAACCTACATTTCTCAAAACTTGTCATGTTTTTTTATTTTTGTCATGTTTTTTTATTTGATCATGTTTTGTTCATCTACCTCGATCGAAACCTACACCTCTCAAAACTTGTCATGTTTTCCGATTTCGTCATGTTTTTTAATTGATTATGTTTTGTTCATCTACCTCAATCAGGTTTTGCCATATTTTGTGAGTTGATCATATTTTGTCATTTTTTCCGGCTTACACATTCGTTTAAGTAAGAGTCGTGTTTCCTTTTTAGATTTTAGGGGAATGAAAATATGACAGAAGATTAGGAGAGAGAAAAAATTCAAAAGATTAGGTGAGAAATGTTTGAAAGAGGAGAGAGAATTGAGATAATTAGAAAATATAAAAAAGAAAGAGAGATTTAAAAAATTAGGAGAAAGAAAGGGTAGTTTAGGATTTAATTGAATTTAAGGATGAAAAGATAAGTATTTAAACACATTAGGATGAGCACCTAAATAAGTAGGGTAAAAATGATGGCTAATTAAGTTCTCCATCTGTCAACTGTTTTTTAAGTTAAACTGTCAACGGTCGTCCATTCTTTTGTCTTAAACTCAACTTTTGACATATCTATCAATGTCCGGACAAGCTGATTTTTCGCGTGGTTACATTATTTTGTGGGCCCGGCCTATATGATGAATGGTTTGGATTACCCAAAAAAAATCACGAAAGAGGCCCACGAGGGTGGCGGAAAACCCCCCTTTTCCTCCGCCTCCGGAAAGAATGTTTTCTCCTTTTCATTTTTCTACGATACAGCAATCCCGATTTTTGTGACTTAAATGCTACGATTCGTATGAGAAAAGAAGAGAACGAGTTATCGTTTGATTCACTTGTCAAAAGTTGACATTTAGTTCAGTCTTAATCAAACATGAAACATGCATGGGATAGACTAGTATCCTTAGAAACGGTTGAATACCCACCAACCAAAAAAAGTCCATTACAATTTGTTAAATACCAGCGTCGCGTCCTTCTGAATAAGCTTATCAATAAGTTTTAAGCACGACCGCTTGGCCAACCCCTCGGGCTTACCGAAAATTTATCCATGAATAGGTTTTCTTTCCCGAAAAGAAACAGTCTCTTCTACAGGAAAAGTATATATGCTAGTCATTTTAAAATTAATAATGGTCCAAATTCAAGCGAATTGAAGTCGTTTGGTACAAAAGTTTCTACTACAACTTGTTGTATTTTGTAATCTCCAATTTGACTGCCCACCATGGTCCAAGTTTTGAAATTTCTAATTACTCTCCGCAATCCGGATGGGCTCCAAATTAATTAAGATGACCTTTTGGCAAAGTATATTCTTAATTACTGAGTCTTTCTTGGCAATAATGTGTCACTAATATCATTCCTAAAACCAATGATCCCGTAACCCCAAGGGTTAGCCTAGTGATCAAGGTCTGTACTTAATACTTAAGAGTTTGCTCTCTCTTAATATCTCAGATTCGAAATATCTCGTGTGCTATTAATTCTTTTGGGGTCAGTCCATGCGAAGCATTTTGCTCTGGCCTTAAGTGAGGCTTCAACTAGTGGATGGTGGGTTTATGGTTCCGAAAATTAGTTGAGGTACGTGTAAGCTGTCCCGGACTCCTGATTATAAAAAAACAAAAACAAAAACAATGTGTTAATTAGAGCATTTCCAATGGAGTAACAAAAATGCTTTTTACTAAAACCGGGGTTCAATTTTATTAGCTAATTTACTGACTACAAAAATTTCAACGCATGCAAGTTATTTGTAACACCTCTCTCACTTGCATGGGATGGGACCCATATCATATGAGAAAGCGTTATAAATAACCGTTGCATTGAAATTTCTTTTCCGTAGTGGGTGTGCCATTGGTAACTAAACTATGTGTTGAGTGAAACAATATTTCTATTTATTCTTTAATTTTGTAGCCTTTCAATGGAAGAAAGGGCCAAATTAAATTAATTACCCCATACGCTGCACCAAACGGGGCCTTCACCTTCAAACGTTCATTAATTGAGATATTTAAGCCGACCTGAAATTGAGCAGAGATGAATGCATCATATATGAAAGTTGCTGGGTGGGCTGACCTTATAACCTAGTGGAGTAGTATTAATGTTGATTGAGACCTTGGTCAACCGACTCAAGCCTAGGGATTAATTAATTTCTTGTTGAGACAATATTAATGGAATATTTATCGACCCCACTATAACCTTGGTCCTCATTTTATTATTTCCCACCGACTGAGATACCTTAAAATATATATATATACTAGTGCTAGCCCGTGCCTACGGCACTACGCATCCCGGTTGGAAGGGGATGGCAGTTGTGTGATTTAGGTGAAAACCATGGGCACTTAACCGGGAAGTGAGAGGATGCACTACAGCCTTTGGATCAAATGAATCTAAGCCGTTCCAACAACTTGTCCCCACACCCTTCTGTTTTATAATAGAGATATATATATATATATATATATCGGGGCGGTTCCGGAGACCCTTAAAAAAAACCTCTAAAAAAACCCTCCAAATCTTAATCTCATAGTTCCTGATCAAATTTTGACGATCCAAGCCGCTCAATGTGTTCAGAACGTGATTTTAAGGGTGCCCGCGAGAAATTGGCAAAAAAAATAACCGGGAAGGGCTTGATTTGAGCAGTTTTTATTTAACCGTTCAATAAAGTTCAATAAAAAAACTATTCGGATGAAGCCCTTCCCGGTCTTTTTTTTTGCTGATTTCTCGCGGGTACCCTTAAAATCACGTTCTGATTACATTGAGCGGCTCGGATCATCAAAATTTGATTGGAAACTTGGGGGGGGGGGGGGTTTTTAGAGGTTTTTTTAAGGGTCTCCGGAACCGCCCCGATATATATATATACAGGAAATCTTCAGGTAAGGACCTAAAATGCGGACCATCCCATTTCTCCCCTTTCCCGATTGAATTTTGATGATCCGAGCCACTCAATATGTTCAAAACGTGATTTTAAGGGTACACGCGAGAAATCGGCAAAAAAAATGACTGGGAAGGGCTTGATTTGAGCAGTTATTATTTGAACCGTTCGATAAAAAATAAACAAAAACTGCTCGGATGAAGCCCTTCCCGGTCTTTTTTTTTTGCTGATTTCATGCGAGTACCTTTAAAATCACGTTCTGAACACATTGAGCGGCTTGAATCATCGAAATTCGATCGGGAAATGGAGGTCCTCATTTTATTAAAATGAGGTGGTCCTTATTAGAAGGGGACTCTCTCTCTCTCTCTCTCTCTCTCTCTGTATATACATGGCACTTCTAATGCGGGCGCCCGCATTCAAGCAAGTTGCGGACTTTGCCTTTTCCGATCGAATTTCGATGATCTGAGCCGCTCAATGTGTTCAGAACGTGATTTTAAGGGTACTCACGAGAAATCAGCAAAAAAAAAAAGACCGGGAAGGGCTTCATCAGAGCAGTTTTTATTTATTTTTTATTAAACGGTTCAAATAAAAACTGCTCAAATCAAGCCCTTCCCGGTCATTTTTTTCCCGATTTCTCGTAGAGTATTCTTAAAATCACGTTCTGAACACATTGAACGGCTCGGATAATCAAAATTCAATCGGGAAAGGGGAGAAATGGGGTGGTCCGCAACTTGCTTGAATGCGGGCTCCCGCATTAGAAGTGCACTATTGATCTTATATATGCTACTGTTGCAGCCATGAATGCCCATGATGTAGTGACGTACTAATGCATGCATGTGCCGATATAAATTGAAATCTTTTTTAATCATCAGTTTTTTATGAATTGCAGGAATTTAGGAGACAGCTGTGGTTGGTCTAGTGATCTAGATATGTGACTTAATGGTGTATATTTTTTTTCAAGTCTCATGTTCAAAATCTTTACTATCAATACAAGGGCCAGCTTTGCATTGGTTTTACATGGGCCGGCCATTGTTAGTGAACAATGAAATTAATCCTTTGAAAATTAGTCGAGTTGCACGTAAATTGCCTGAACATCTTAATTGAGTTGTCAAGAAAGTTGTACACATGATGAGGTGTAACTTAAAAAACTGTTACGTATTCATTCCTTGTGCCATGCATATTAGTATCATCTAATGCATTGCATTACAATTAAGTTCCTCCCATTTCATATTTGGACCAACAAACGGCCCTTAAATTAAGGTTGCTGATTTTGCAACTTTTTTTTTTTTTTAAGCCACTCTCCTGCAAGTGTATTTTTGCATTGCAAAGGGAGTGGCATTAACAAAAAAGGGCACCAAAAATACACTTGCAGGAGAGTGACGTTAACAAAAAAGGGCACCAAAAATACACTTGCAGGAGAGTGACGTTAACAAAAAAAGGGAGTAGCAAAATCATTTCCCTAAATTAACTAAATCACTATTTTTTTTAGCAAGTATTAATTATGTCACCTATTATTACTTGAAAATAAATGAAGGTAGCTAGGGGTGAGCAAAAAATCCGTCAAATCGTGAATCCAGTCCAAACCAATCCAAACCGAAAGATTTGGTTCGGTTTTTTAGTAGTGTGGTTAGATCATGGTTTAAAAAAAATTAAAATCCGCATTATATGGTTTGGTTTGTGGATTTATGTTCACGGTTATGGTTCCAAACTGATCCGAACCGTATAATATATATAAAATAAGTTGGTTGCTACTATGCTGCTGCTACTGCCATTTTGTTGCCTCATTTCAATTCTATAATTTTAGGAATTATCTTTGGCCTTTTATTTGGTTAAACTATCTTAACATGTTTAGTAAGTGGTATTCTTAGTTGGTTCATTTTAGTGACTTACCTAGGGCTATCCAAGAAAAATCGAGAACCGTGAAATCGGTCCGGACCGAACTGATCCGTGCCTTTTGGATTTTGTCCGTGGATTAATGGTCCGGACACGGATTTGAAAATTAAAAAACCGTGAGATACGGATTAGGATTGAATTTTTATTTCAAATCCGTGGATTAACCAAACTGAACCGTGAGATATTTAAAAAATTAAAATATATATATGTGTGCGTGTAATATTTATAAATAATTATAATTCTACTACTTATTAAGAATTTTTTTTAACAATTTTAAGTTCATAACAATGACCGAAGAAAATTTGCTCCTTATATGAAATTCATTACTTTTACTTCACCTGCCTTCCCCCTTTGATTTATAACTTGTAGTCAGCTACTACCACTGTGTAAATAAAACCTCCTGCTGCTTCGTGGATGTAACAATGGCTGATGAAACCTGGACTGAATTTTGAACTAGAAATTTGGAATGATATGTAATACAGTAGTTGAAGTAATTTTGCGTTTTTTAGAGTTTAATATTTATGGAAGGAAATCCGTGGATAAAATCGGGACCGAACCGTGACTCACGGTTCGAAATCCAAACTGAACCGTAAGACTTTTGGATTAGGATTGGATTGTATTTTATAAAAACCGTGAGATACGGATTAGAATTGGATTCATACGAATCCGATCCGATCTGGACCGTAGACACCCCTAGACTTACCAGTATTTCATTTTATTAGTTTGAGGCAAATGTTAGTACTCTAGTATTAAATTAGTTGGTTAATGTTAGTTTGTTTTGGTAATTTGAATGAAATTGATTTTAATATAAGTTTTTTTAATTTATTTTCGTAATTTTAAGTACTTCAAATATTTTTTAAAGATGATAGCTTAGTTTAAAGCAAACCGTGGTTAAAACTGAAACCGAACCATAGTTTAATGGATTGAATTGGTTTGGTTCTATGCCTATTGTGGGTTCGTTTGGTTCTGTAAATTTATAATTTGTAGGTATTGATTTGGTTCTTGGTTTACTATAAAATCGAACCAATCCGAATCATGCTCACTCCTAAAGGTAGCTAATCCTAATATGCTTTCATCTTATTATTAGTAATTACTTTCTCCATCCATAAATAAGTGTTCGGTGCGTAAACCTAGGCCTTCAAAAAAATGCATTTGTTTTGTTAAAAAAAAAAAATCAACTTTTTATCACAAATGAATAGATAGCAATGAATTCTATTAGATTGTGAAAAAAAAATTAAACAAAAAATATGCATCTTGTGTAAGATTAAGGTTTGCGCGCCAAATAATTATTTAGGAACGGTGAGAGTATTTGATATCGCTATCTCTTTTTTGAAAAGGGGCCAACCAATTACTCCCAATATACGTGTGTGCTTACGTCGCATAGCAATAGCCAATAGTCATAGCCCCACTTGGCAAACCCACAGACTCATTCCACACCCATTGAATTACAGAAACCCCTTTGGACATTTAATGAACAGTCGCCTTCTCACAGTCTCCTTTCAAAACCCACCGTCCTTTTCCCTATAGCCTCAACCCTTCCAAATCTTTTCTTTTCTTTGACCTTTGAAAATCTTGACTTCCCATCCACCCAGCCCCACATCTCTCTAGATCTCTCTCTCTCTAAAAGGTCAGCCCTCCCAAACACTCCCTACCACAAACCATAATCCCACCTCCTCTGACTTTCCCCTTCTTCAACGACCTATATAAACTACTACTCCTTTCCCTTGCCTTCCTTCATAACTCACCACTCCTCCCATTTTCCAGCAACTTTGCAATTTTAGAAACAACGTGTGTGTATCTACAACTACATTCTACTAGTTCAAATGAGTAGCTCGGATGAAGGCGGAAGCACAAGCAACTGCAGCACACCGGATTCACAGAAGAAGTACAGAGGAGTGCGGCGTCGCAAGTGGGGGAAATGGGTGTCGGAAATCCGAGTGCCTGGGACCCAAGACAGGCTCTGGCTAGGCTCCTACTCCACTCCTGAGGCGGCCGCGGTGGCGCACGACATCGCGTCCTACTGCCTCCGCGGCCCTTCCTCGCTGGAGAAGCTTAACTTCCCGCTGACGTTGCCCGCGGGCGTGCGTACGGGGATGTCGCCAACGTCCGTGCAGAAGGCCGCCTCGGACGCTGGGATGGCGGTCGACGCGCAGTTTGCGATGAAGCAACCGTCCGTCGTTGATGTAACGGACGGTTGCGACGGGAAGATGATCAGTGGAGAGAAGGTGGTTGATGGTTTTGAAAATGAAAGGTGGCGAAATGAAGAGGGGAGTTTTGGGAATTGGGAGGGGAGGAGTAGCGAGGTGAGAGGAGGGGAGAGTTTGAATATTTCAGTTGAGGATTATCTCTGAGTAAGTGTCTGCAAAGCCATTATTTTGGTCTTTGGGAAATATATACAGTTGATATACAAACGTAAAGAAATAATAATGTACACAGGATTTCCTTGATACAAATGTTGTAGTGATAGGTTGAGTTTGTCATCTTTGTATGTCGCTCTCTGGTGTGTTACTATAGGGTTTTTTTTTTTTTGTATCATTGGTGTTTAATGATATGGAAACCCATTATTTGCCAATCAAAAAAATAATACTGAGCACGAGGTTCTGTTTGGTTCGAAGTGATCGACTTTTGCGGTAATGATCAATACTTATTTTCATAACCAGATATCTGAGCCGGCTAATACAATGCCGAAATTATTTTGTATGGTCAGGGAAAAACCCTAGCAATGTGTTCACTGCAATAGTGAAGGGAAAGCTCCAAAATGAATGGAAGCTAGGGTGTTATTTATGTTTTACTTCTCCCACGAACTAATCATGAAGTATGTACCTGATGTTATGCAAATAATATAAAGAATTCGGTTGTTTCGGCTTTCTTGCGTGTATAAATCCTTTCAAAAAAAAAATTTCATTTGTTAAACATAATCTACTCTATCCTAGGGAGATGGGTATAAACCCTTTCAATTGAAATAGAAGCGAATGCCAATTTATTTAAGATCTGTTTGCTATCACTTACACAAAGTTAGATTTAAATTACAAGTATTCACTTAAGAACTTAGAATAAATTCTAGATACGTTTGGTGGAGGGTTTTTTTTATAATTTATCATGGAAGTACATGCAATTTCGCTTGATAAGTTGTATAATTGCATATATTTTTTGTTATCGCCAAAAGTAACATTTTATTAGGAAAATTGGGAGATCCAACCAAAAGTTAGAACCGTACAGCCAGAGGGACAAAGCCTAATATAACACCTGAAGGCCTAAAAAGCCCAAATAAAACAATACAGCGCATACAATCCAAGAGGCCCAAAAAGCGCAGATAAACAAAAAAGCCCAACCAAAGAAAATCCAAAACCAAACCCTAGCTAATTGCCACTGCCCAACGTATTTGACAGATCCACCACCACCACCAATCAAGCTCCTCCGACATCCACCAGCCACCACTGGCCACCCCACGGACAAGACCGGAACCCAAAACATCACCAATCTGCCGCGTACGCTACACCAAGCCGTTAGGCGAGATCCGGACCGTCCAACAACGGCCACGGCGGGAGCCAACGCCGGTCGCTCCATCCAACCCGAAAGAACCCTAGCCGTTAGGCACAATCGGAGAACCTAGCAGTAGACTCCAACCGGGAAACAAACGGGTGATTAACGGCCTAGAGACGAGGATGACTCGGGCAGGGGGTTGAAAAAAGAATAGGGGAGAGAGGAGAGGACAAAGGATCGGAGACCTTAGTGTTCATCCAATAAAGGGAGCAAAAAAGCTAGAGTATATCAACTTAAAACTTGAAATAATTTTAACTTTTTAAAACCAAACAGGTTCTTCCTGTTTCAAAACCGAACAATTGAAAACTATTAAAAAACGCGACTAAATTTCACCGATTTGGTTTGGGTGTTCAGTTTGGTTGAACGATTTATTCTGTTTGGCGATTATTTTAAAAAAATGTTAGGATACATGACTCTTGGCTCATAAAACCGTCCATAAAATGAAATTGACCGAGAGTCATGCTTGAATTAATTGCCTTTAGTACGTGAGTAGTAATTCATAGGAGCAAGTCCACTTGATAGTCATTTGTTTAGCTAGTGCATGCATGCTATAATTTGGTAGGCTTCTACCCTTAAATCGTATATAAAAATCCTATGCAGTCTTGGCCGATCGAGTTTTTTTTTTTTTATATAGCAAAAAATCTAAGTTCACTCTTTGTCATTTGTTGATGCCAAAAATATTGGTAATGCCATCTTTGTTGCCAAATGCATTAATTGTCATTTCTTCATATCATCCCAGCCATTTGATTTATATTGAGAGAGAGAGAGAGAGAGAGAGAGATGAATTCGATCCAATCATCTGGATTTAAATTGTACAAAAACAGGGCTAGAACTGTCCAAAATTATTGCTGTTTTTTTTTGTTTTTTGACACCGTAACAGACCAAAAAATGACTTTAACAATGTAATTGGTCTGAAGTACTCCCTCCATTCCAATTTAATTGTCATTTTTGGGAGTTCGTGTCATTTTTCAATTAATTATACGTAGTATCTTGTAATTTATAATGTTTTATATGATTTCTAAAATATTTTATTATAGAATTAATCGAGATCTATCAAATAAGATCCATATTCGATATGAAATTCATTACGAATTTAAACATATAACTAATTTTTTAGCCGGTTAGAATGGAAGGAGAGACAATTAAATTGGAACGGGAGAGTATTTCTCTAAACCGCTTTAGTAATTTTCTGCTGACGGGATAGGAGACCAAAGAGCTAGCACGTGATTAATTTGGACTTAGACCGGGTCAGATTACTTTATGTATTGCTCAGAGCAACTTTAAAAAGTCCAGCTAAACGCATTATCCATTGAAAAATTTAGCTGGTAGTTTGAAAATCAGTCATGGTTTGACTGAGTCATCTCCATTCATGTCAAAATATAAGACACAAGCACAAGCATTAACAGGCTGAGAGGCTCTACGACGCGTACTGTAAATGCAAACCAACAACATATGCACAAGCACTATCTCCACGTTTGTCTTTATAATGGGATTGTGGGAACCAACGTTCCATGCACTAATTATTTTGGTGGATTATAGATTATGGATTGTGATTGTAGAATCTGAAATTCTGAAAAACTCATAATCAAGAATATGTGAAAGTGTTTGGTGAATGTATACAAAATAAATTATGTATCTTGATAGTATAACCAGATTATTAAAATAAAAGTTGTATAAGCCAAAACATGAATGTTGAATGCTTTGTTTGTTCACTGGCCGGTGAAACTGAGTTTGGTTCGCACATTTTTTTTAATGATTCTTTGGCGTTTGAGATTAGGATTTGAGACTCCTTGCCAAGGTAAATCTCCATTTGATCGACTTTAACCTTACCTAATACATATAACTAACTATGGTTAAAAGGCAATTAATGTAAAGCAATTCTTATTAATATCTCTACTAATAAAGAATTAAGTTGGTAATATTCACCCACTTCTTAGGTGAGTGAACAAAATCGGACTAACCAACTGGGATTAGCTCAGTTGGCCAAGACTCTTGCATCTTTTCTTTTTTTCGCCAAAAGTTTAGAAATTTCATTGATAACCGAGAGAGAACATCAAAGGGCATATTCCTCCTTGAACAATGAGAGAATAGCCAACCAGGCGGATAGGCTCCGAGTACGGGGAAAGACCTACACCTCAAACTCGCCATCGAGGTATAATACCTCACACAAAACTCACACCACCATCATCAAAGAAAGAAAAACACACTACACCCAAAAGGGTTAGGAAGACCCTCGAAGGAGATTATTAGGAGGTTAGGAGTTCGAGTCTTCCCACCTGCGTGTGGGTGTTCTTCCCTTAGAGGGCTTTTCTTTTCTTACTTTGTTTCTACCCTATAATGGGCTTATTTCTTTGTATTTGTTGAATTGTTAGGCTTGGTTGTCTCATGAACTCTCACAATTAATGTAGTATCACGGATTAGTTCTTTGTACTTTATATCTGATGTAAAATAATCTCTTTTATCAATTAGGAGAAGAAAAAAAATCGGACTCGATCGTCCGACTTTACAAGAGATAATTGATCACAAGTCAAGAGCCGCCAGCCAAATTAACATAATTGTCATCCGGCCCCCTGATAAGGTTGATGTGATAACTGATAAGGTTGTGTTATCGGAATTTTATGGGAGACATCTTTCATTTCAAGAATTGGCACGTCCTTTCTTTTCTTTTTTTTTGGTCAAACGGAATTTCCTTGGCACGTCCTTTCATTATGTCCAAATGGGTTGGGAAAAAGGAGAATTTTTTCAGTACCGAGCGGGTATATTTCATGTGGTGCCCACTCGATACTCCCGAACCGTCCGATGCATTTTTAGACGGCTCAAATTGAAGCCTTCTCTCTCCTCTCACCCCTCCTCTTTCTCTCTCATTTTTCTCTCTCCAAATCCGAGCCATTCAAAATCGCATCGGACAGCTCAGATATGTAGAGGGGGCACCACGTGGTACCCACCCGACACTGATGCAAATGGGTTGCAAAACTGATCGTATCATTGTTCTCTCTAAAGGCGGTTTATGGGTCATTGCATTGTTTTCGTTTATATTTGTTTATTTTAACCACTTTTCTTTTTTTGACTCGGAATTTTAACCACTTTTCATAGGAGTAGTAATTTAAAAAAAAAAATGAGACTATTTCCTTTGTAGGCGGCCACAATTAGAGTTAGCCAAATCCCAAAATTGTAGCAATATGATAGGAATGAACTAATTCTTAATTTGGTGTCGTTAATGAAGGAATTTCGGAACATCTATGAATGATCTTTCTCTACCATAACTGTCGTGATTTGTTTTGATTCACATCCCTGAACCCGTCTATGCGTACCAATGAGAATTTACTGACTATTGCGCGTTGTCCACCTTGAGCCCCACACAAATAATTCATTAATTTTAAAATGTCGTTTCGATTGGCCTCTACAAAAAAATCAACTCAATTGGTTAAGTCAAGTACTTGATTTAATGTACCAGTTTTCATTCAGCATCCAAGATCTTGTATTGTGAAAGGAAAAATTGAAAAATTGGATCAAGTATTTACAGTTATCCGATCCTTGAGCCACTTAAAAAAAATTAAAGTAAATGAAAGGTTCGAATCATTTGTGTGAAACTCAAAAGGAGCTATCGCGCGACCTGTATATGGTTTTGTTACATTCTCATCGGTATCAATAGTTGTATCGGAAACTTCCCAACCGGCCCGGCTTTTAAAGTTTTGTCCCATAGAAACCCTTTATTATACATATAATTCAACTATCAATCCCTCCGAATCCTTGAGGGATCCTTTTCACGGGTCACCAACTGCTTTCTCAAAATTTGGATAGAAAACACAATTTACTTGGGGCTTGCTTTAACTAATCGAGAAGTTTTTCAATGTCGGGTGGGTACCGGTCACGTGGTGCCGAGCATCATCTCGGTCGTCCAAACGTGTTTTGGACGGCCTAGATCTGTTTGGGTAATTTTTAAGTATAAAATTACCAAAACACCCCTTCAAGCCCAAACATTATTGCCGTGAGTTTTTCTCCCGACTGAGTTTCTCTCAGTTGGGTTGTTTTGGATTTTTCTTGTTCCCGCAGGAAAAATTTAGTTGGTTTGGGATATAGTCTGTGGATGAATCCCCGCCGTTTTGATTACTTGGTCCTTCGTTTAAGGATGAGCTTTCATCTTGATGTAATCTTTGGTTGAAGTTATAATTATATCATCTGTTATCGGTTGGAAAAACAAAAAACAAAAACAGGCCAAAAATGACTTTAACAATGCAATTGGTCTGAAGTATTTCTCTAAACCGCATTAGTAATTTTCTGCTGACGAGATAGGAGACCAAAGAGCAAGCACGTGATTAATTTGGACTTAGACCGGGTCAAGATGACTTTATGTATTGCTCAGAGCAACAAAAAGGCAAATTGCTTTTCCCAGCCGCCGTGATACACCCCCCCGCCGACCCCACAGGCCACAGCCCTTTTCCCAAACTACCCCGGCCCCCCACCCCCTCCTCTCTCTCTCCCCCTTAAAAACGGCACCGTTTTGATTAAATAAAAATTCATTGCCATCAATTTGCAATTCTGTGGAGCAGAAACGTGATTATGAGAGCCTTAGAGACAAAATTTGATTATGTCTCTTTAGAATAATATGATCAGAATAGTAAGATCTTCACACCCGTTCAAACGGATTAAAAATTGGACCACTTAATTTTTTAACCATATTTTTTAAATATATTTAATATATTAACTGTCTAAAAAAATTAGTGCACAAATTTTCACTCCGCCCCTTCCCCGCCCTTCTTTCTTTTCAGTTTCTATTTTTTTTTCTCTTTATTTCGTTTTCTTTCTTTCCAATTTGAATTTTTTTTTCTTTTTATTACCTTTTCTTTCTTTCCAGTTTGAATCTTTTTTTTTCTTTTTTTAATTTTCAATTATTTTCTTTATTTGTTTCTTTTCCCATTTACCCATACATAAAAACACAAATTCTAATCAATATTTCCTCCAAATTCTGCTCCCGGCGCGCTTATACCCCTTTCTTTATTTATTTAATTTCTATAAATACACCCTTTCTATATTAAAAAATATAATTCAAGAATTAAGTGCTCCAGAAAGAGAAATTTGAAGTTCTACGGAAACATACACTCTACTAGTAGTTGCCCTTTTGTTTGTTTACGAGGAGTTCTTAGTTTGTCTCTATCGGAAAAAAATTTCAATGCAATAGTTATTTGTAACGCTGTCACATATGATCCCCACATTTTTTGTGAGATATGTATTATAAATAGCCATTGTATTGAAATTTTTTTGAGAGATTTTTTTTTTTGATCGGCAAGAAAATTTTGTTTTTTGCGGAACCTAGGAGGAAAAATTATTCGGTTGCCTAGACCACTGACCACTTCTTCTTTGTTTTTAATAACCGGATTGAGTTAACCAAAAAAAAAACAGAAGGCTAGGGAGATAAATGGGAAAAGAAACAAATAAAGAAAATAATTGAAAATTAAAAAAAGAAAAAAAAATTCAAATTGAAAAGAAAGAAAGAAAATTTTCAAACTGAATAGAAATAAAATGAAATAAAGCGGCCTAAAAAAAAAAAAACAAACTGGAAAGAAAGAAAGAAAGAAAAGGGGAAAAAAAGAAGAAGAGTCAAACCGTAAAAGAAAGAAAGAAAGAAAAGGGAGAGAGAGAGAGAGAGAGAGAGAGAGAGAGAGAGAGAGAGAGAGAGAGAGAGAGAGAGAGAGAGAGAGAGAAGGGGGGGGAAATCCGGGAAATGGGATGTGGGGCCGGGGGGGGTCGGGGTGTGTGTCAGGGGAGGGGGGAAAAGCAGCTCTCAACAAAAAGTCCAGCTAATCGCATTATCCATTGAAGGCGGCCACAATTAGAGCAAGGATGGGATAGGAGTTTAGTGGCGGCGGTCGCCACGACAATAATTTTAGAAAATGTAATTATTATATGTGAAAAAAAATTTATCCTCAACTTATATAGTCTCACCACTGCTAGGTTTTTTTTCTTATTTTTTATTATATACTAGTCATAGATCTTCTATTATTTTTTTTTAAGAAAGGAGACTCAAAAAAGTATTCTAAATCTAAATTCAATGGGCCAAAGTGAAATAATATAAATGATGATGTATAATTAAGAAGAAAAAAAAAACTACACATTCTAACCCTAAAATAACTTAATCTAAAAATTTAAGGGAATTTAATTATAATATCAATCCCAAAAGGGAGTGCGGTTATCAATTTGGGAAATCTATATAGGGATCTGGGGAGTGACATTATAAATTTGGAGAGGTGCTACTGGTATAGATTTTATATCTGTACCAGCGAGTACATACCCTCTTTTAGGTCCATTTTGAGTCCTCAAAAAATGATCGGAGCCACTCATTTTGTTTAAAATATTTTGTTTATGGACCCTACAAAAAATAAGCTCAATCCGGTATCAATTAGGGTGTGTACGAAACATCCAACTTTATCCCAGAATTCAAGCTTGAATTCTAAAGCAAAGTTGGAAGTTTAGTAAACGTTCTTATCGATACTGAATTGAGCTTATTTTCTGAAAGGACCGTTAGCAAAGTATTTTAAACAAAATGAGAGGCTTTGATCATTTATTTGGGACCCGAAACGGGCCCAAAAGACGTATATACATGATGTATGTACATGAACATATGTACTCATAGACTTTCCGATAAATTTGGGAAGTGACATTATCTTTGTGCATACCGATACTCTAGACTATCAATGAAGGAAGCAAGATAATGTGCACATAAATTGAATTGGATCTCTAGACATGCCCTCTCTGATGCCATTTAGCTTTGATTTGGGGGCATGATTCCACAACAAAACAGATATAGGAGGGCTACTGTTTAACTGGTATTCTGAAAGCAGCCACTTTGTGCATATTGCCAAAGATTAGGTCTGTCTCCAATCCTCCTCCGTCCATACCCCAAATGATTGAGGACTACATGGGTTCTGTTGTTGTTATTGTTGGAGTGGCATTATCGATGCTCAAAATTAAAATTAGCCTTTTTTCATACTCCATGTGCAAATGGAAAACATCATTTACTATAGTTTTTGTTATGTTATTTTAATTTTTTTCTGGAGCCAATGACTATTAATATTATAATGCATCTTTTTTATTTTTTTAGTATACATTTCGCCACTATTAGGGTAAAATCTTGGTTCCGTCCTTGAATTAGAGTTAGCCAAATCCCAAAATTGTAGCAATATGATAGAATGAACTCTTCTTAATTTGGTGTCGTTAATGAAGGAATTTCGGAGCATCTATGAATGATCTTTCTTTACCATAACTGTCGTGATTTGTTTTGATTCACATCCCTGAACCCGTCTACGCGCATTGCCCATCTTGAGCCCCACACAAATAATTTATTAATTTTAAAATGTCATTTCGATTGGCCTCTACAAAAAATCAATTCAATTGGATAAGTCAAGTACTTGGTTTTAACCACCGAGGTGGTAGCCCAGGTGGCAAAGGGCGTCACCTCTCCCCAACGCAGGCCCAGGTTCGAGGCCCCGGAGGCACTTTGTGCAAATTTCCGGTGGTGCCCCATGGCTTAATTTCGAACCCGCTTTGTGGACCAGGGAGGGGGCTTCTTTGCCAACTGTGCACTAAGGTGGTGCCGTGGTGACGGCCCGTCCTCCCGGACGGTAGCTATGGCTCGAACCGGACATTCCACAGGCGGGTTTGGAGCCCCTATGGTCACGCCCAAGGGGAGTTGCTACGCTGGTTGCCCCCTCCAGCCCTTTTTGACTGTCAAAAAAAAAAAAAAAGTACTTGGTTTAATGTACGAGTTTTCGTTCAGCATCCAGGATCCTGTATTGTGAATGAAAAAATTGAAATATTGGATCAAGTATTTACAATTATCCGATCCTTGAGCCACTTAAAAAAAATAAAATTAAAGTAAATGGACGGTTCGGATAATTTGTGTGAGACCCAAAAGTGACCCTCGCGCGATCTGTATATGGTTTTGTTACATTCTCATCGGTATCAGTAGCCAAATTCCAACTGACAAAGGCCTATGGCCCCGTTCCGCATTCCAAAATAAGGACATATTTTTAAACTTAAAAATAATGAGTTTACAAAAATAATTTTTTAATTTTTTTTGCAGAGTTTGATAGATCTCATCGAGATCTATAAAACTAGATCCATATTACTGTTTTTTTTTTTTTTGCCACAACGATAACAGGTAATATTATAGATCAAAAGAACAGAACATCAAGAGAAAACTCAATCCCTAAACAAGGATCAAGAAATCAAAAGGAGGGGACTATGTCCAAAGACTACACCCAACTCCAACTACAACTAAACCCTCAACTCCAAACAGGCGGAGCACAGCAGAAAGTAGCAGAACCATCCACGCAGGGATGAGAGAAGCCCCACAAACGGGGAGAAATCTGAAGATACCAAAAAAAAAAAGAACCAAAAGACCAAAAAGAAAAATCAACCCAAACCCAACCCTAACAGAAAACAAGACACCACTCCACATAAACACCGAGCAACATCGGCGCTGTCTGCAGACGCTCTGCCCCCAGCGCCGAAATATGAGAAACGCCAGAGGAGCCGAACCGACTCTGGATCAACATGCTTTGCACCCTGTTAACCAGATCGAGCTCCAAACGGAACCAGAGAACCAAAAAACGTTTGCCTCTGCCCCTACCAAAGACTGCCGCAGCCTCACCACCATAGCCACCACCGAACCCATCCACCACCACACGCGTAGTAGGAACTTTGGATCTGGGAAAAAAGTGAAAAGAACGAGCTTTGAATAACCAGAACAAAGGAGGTAGGAAGAATCTATGCACAAAAACACCCAAGAAAAAGCTTCAAATCAAAAGATTGGAAGAGAAAAACCCCACGGGGGGAGAAATCCCTCCCTTCCTGCCGCCAAAAATGAGTGTAAAACCCATTGGGGAGGAGGGGAAGGAGGGGGCTGCTGTGACTTTTGGAATAACCTAGCAGAGAGAAAAGTTTAGAGAGAGAAAAGGGGCTCAACCACACGGTTATTCACCTCCATATTACTGTTGGGTTTCTACTTATTTAGAGTCAAGAGAATTAGCTCTCTCTCTCTGTTGCATCAAAATTCAAAATAAACCACACAAAAAATTAGAGTCAAGAGAATTAGCATTAACAAATTAGAGAAAAGGGTTATTGATTCAGTTGTCATTTGTTTGTAATTTTCCTCTCTAGAGTCTTGAGAATTAGCATTGACATAGTTTTGTTTTCGATAGTTTTTGAGTCCTGTCTGTTTTTGTCTCTGGAAAGGGTGATTTGGGTTGTCCAGGAATCAAGAAGGAAATTGGTTGGTAATATCTGTATCTGTAGTATATAATCGTCACGCGTGCCCTAACAATAACAAACGCCTTCTAATAGGTTAGAAGGAAGGAACACATAGATTTTACCAACAAAAGAACAGGAAATAGGAACATATTGATCAATGGAGGACCCAGCTGATTTTGGTCTCGCAAAACCCCAACACTGGAGACCAAAACCCTAACACTCAATTGAAGAGGTTCGTTGGCAATGCTAATGGAAATTCTCCAAATGGAAACAACTACGCAACTGGAGAAGGACCATTCCCAGCATAAGGAGAAACCCAGCATGCAAGAAGATTATGGCCCCTTGCGTTAAAGTTACAAACAGATCAGAAAAAACACAGGAAAATCTATGAAAGGAATTGGGAAGTTGAAGGGCCAATATCAGATGGGTAATTCAGTAAAACACCACAACTTTGTGGCCCAACACTCAACTGTTAAGAGCATGAGAATTTCCAGGAAATCATCTGACGTTAATTCTCTATCAGTACCAATACCAAAGCCTCTTTTAGAGTTTCTTTCATCTGCCTCATTCAAAATGTCAATTCCCAACTCTTCCCTTCAGACATCAGAGAGACCAACCAAAGGCTTATTCACTATTCACCACACAATAAAATCAATCCGTTTGAAATGTTTTCTGCAAAAATCTGACAACAGCATTAAAAACACAACACAACAGACATGTATGCGAAGCAAACTCAAACTCAAGTGATACGTGCAGTAACACTTCTATTCCATTCTCTGCATCTGCAGCGGCTGCTGCTGAAGAGGGGTTTGAGAGAAGTTAAAAGGAGTGGTGAGAAGCTTCCGAGGAGGAGAACCCTCTGGAAGAGGCCTTCCTGTTCCAACGAGGGACGTTCTTCTTGCCCCATTGTTTGACAAAAGCAGGCGGAATGTCCAATTTAGGATATTCGGCGCAAACACCCTGTAAAGGAGGAACACATCGTACCAACTTGGGTACTTCACATATGCATCTCCTCGACAAGCACCGGAAACAATCAACCTTGCAAACGCCTCCACTTTTCTGTCGGCAGCATGTACCTTCACCCAAAACGTATCGGTTAATTTGGCAATTCGAACTCAAAGATTCCATTCTAGGAACAACCGAATTCCATAAGGCTGTATTTACATTAATGGTTTGTGAGGGAAAAAGAAAGGCAAGGTGGATACATAAGAAAAGATTTGGATACCTTTATCTTTTCCCCATCCCTTTCATTTCCTGCCAAAAAACCCTCTACGAATCCAACATCCAAAAACAACCTAAGGTCCTTAACACATGATGATACAAAAAAGTTCCACGTGTATAAGATACTTTAATCATGTAACTGCAATTTTGAGAGAGGAATACAACACCGACAAAGAATATCTTCTTCCATTCCTAATCATTATCACCCAAAAATCCCTCTACAGATCCAACTTGCAAACTCAACTAGGATCACTACCCACATTATAATCCAAATGCGAAACATGTCACTGGTTGATCATATAGAAGACTTAAATCACACAGCTGCAAGTTGTAGAATGGAATGAAATGCTAAAGGTATCATTCAGATCACTTTTGTTTCCAAATGTGAGTACGAACTACAAGCCATTTATTTCACGAGAAAATGTTTACCAAGACAGCACAAATTGTATGTAGCAATGGAGAAGCACAAGCTATATGACAAGCAACTTACTTCTCTTTCTTCCTTCCACTGCATCTCTACACCACCTTCTTCTACCATTAATTTGCCCCTGTGCATTTCAGTCCCCATCCAACCATGAGTTGCAAGTGTTATTCCAACATCCTCTCTAATTTCAAACCTCAGGGTCTCATAAAAGTTTATTAGAGCTGCCTTCGCTGCCTAGTAGAACAAATCAAGCATAGAACAACACCACTAAGTAGTTGCTTTGCAGTTGAAAAAACATGCTCGAATGAGCTTCTGACAACCGTACGAAGAACATATAAAATAAACTCAGATAGAATCACTTAATGTCCATTGAATCCCAGTTAACCTCTCAAGTAAAACAACAATCAACAGAGCACACAGAACAGTACAGAAAACCTATCCACTGGCACCACTGCATGGTCTGCACCACATGTCTCGTCCCTTCTCCTTCTTGAAAAAAAAAAGAGTGGTGGCCTAAGGTTTTTGGGAGCCTCAGACTCAACAACCAAATAGCCTATCTTGTAAGGCATTTGGACAACTGGGGCCTTTGGATAAGGAGAATTTTCTGTGAGGACTAAGGCGGCAGCCAGGACCTTCGCGGTTTGGCAGAATCTATCTTCTATGCTTATGAAGTTTCTTTGCCATTAGGAAGATTGGTTGATTTCATCCTTACATTTGTGTGAATCATGCTGCTGCTTTTTTTGGTAATTCGGAAATTGGAATCATGCATTACATAACCCACAAAGTAGGGATTCTAGCATTTTTCCAATTCAACCTATTTTAGTCGTAGCTTTTAATCTCCAAAAGGGGTTGAAATCTTCAAAACTAACCTACATGTATATTACGAACCTCCATGATAGATTTCATAATTTTATGATACTAATTTTGCTTATGACTGAAGAAAAAATGTCATTCCAAGCCCAATCCAGTTAGTTCGATAATTATCATATGGCCTTTAGCTTGTAATTAGACTGTGCTCCAGCTATGTTGGAATGCTTCGCACAGTCCCCTCATCAGTCCTACCGTGAATTTATTTTTGACAACCTGATTCTTTAACCGGCTTAAAAACACATTTTCCTCTTCTTTTTATGCCATCAAGGCTATAATAGTTATCATGATTAAAATCATTCTGCAAGATAGAATATTTCCTTTCACAAGCTACAGAGAACAAACAGATTGATTCATCTTTCAAAGGGATATTAAAACATCATGCACTGTACCATTCACAATTACTCACGGAGTATATGCTCATTCTTGGCAAGGGCAACCAGCTCTCCACTGATGCGTTAACTACGATCCGGCCATTGTATTGCCGTAGGTAAGGAAGAGCAACATAGGTAGGATAAACATTTCCCCAAAAGTTTATGTCCTGGAAGTGAAAAATAAAATCAAAGCCACTCGGTGACAACTAACATAAAGGTGCATCTTAATCTGTACATCTAATTTGTAGCGAATTGCTCAAGGGTTCTTGTAATAGAGATTGCTTCTTTATATCATTACCATCAAAACGGGAAACACGGATGTGTCAGCAGCTTCCTCGAAGTAGAACGTATGCCCCAAACTTGCTGTGTTTACCAGATGATCCACTGCAGAAAATTCAAAATAAGAATAATATGCCACACTAACTAAAAGAAACTAAAAAGCACAACAGAAATTACAGAATTAGTTTTCTTCATTTGGTTGGAGAAGATGCTCCTTTAGATGGACTGCATTGCTTTGTGGTCGGATCTTGGACTTGTGGACAGATTTATTAAGACATTGGATAGAAACAAAAAGGTATACAGTAAAATGTACTTGAAGGACGACACGAACTCCGAGTTTCCCCATCATTTTCTTTCCTATTGGTGGATTCTGCACGAATCCATGGCCGTAGACAAATTCAGTAGGGTGCCACGATGTGAGCATTTTGATTGATTACAAATAATTTCACGCATGCTTTGCTTTTACCCCCATTTTTTCTTCAATTCATGTTTACAATAAGCACTGTTACTAAAATAACCACGATATATATGCATCCATGATACTGTCTAGATACATCCATCCATAACAAGTGATAGGGGCCAGCATCCAGACTTACCCCGCCCGTAGAAGTTGATGGTCTGATTGACGAATCTCCTACAATCATCTTCCTTGACAACATCTGCAGCCATTATCATGACATGCTTTGCACCCAGACATCTTGCATTCTCACCAATCCCCCGTAGCCTCGTCTCTCTCCGAGCAACCAATACGAGATTGACTTTCCTTTTGGCATATTCATAGGCTATTTGCTATATGTAAAAAAGAAGACATTCTAGGACTTGATCAGGAAAATGGCATAAAAATTGCACAGTCCACGTGATGCTAACTTAGATGAGTGATGAAGCATGTGTCTATATGGAAGGACACACAACAAATTGATTGATCTGCTACCGTCAGCACAAACTAAAACCAAATACGATGGGTAAAGTAATAAAAGGGAAGGCTTTGGGGTTTATTTTTTCGGCGAAAAGTTTGATTTAGTACATGGGGATGATGTTAGAAGACTAGATGGTCAATTGGCAGCAAGCAGATTGAAGCAGAAACTGAAATGTATCATTATATTGGCTGTCGGTAAATTAAACACCAAACATCTTTGGCCTCGTGTTCTAATACTATATTTTTGGTAAATTGATTTCATTTAAGAAAACAAACCCCAAACCAAACGGCCTAAGCCATGACAACCATAGCCGGCCAGAGACAATCCTGGACGGCATCAACAGACCAAACAAACCAAAACTACCAAAACAGACTGAGCTAGAGACAAAGCCAACTCAAGGATCAAATCCTGAAAGAGGCCCACCAATCTAATCTAGCTATCAATCTATTTCAATCAGTCTTCTTTACATTTCTCCAAGAGCTTATGAAGCTCTAATATCTTCTTCAGTCAGTCCAATCAAGGTTCTTCCATTCAAGGTTTTATGCTGCAATGCCCTGACTTTCTCTCCCTCCACTCGTGTACTATATTAAGGTGCCTAAGATGATTTAACGACAGTTTGCATGATAGAAAGCCTATAATCAGGAGATGTTTGCTTAAGCCAAATTGATTGAGAAAGAATACCTTAATAGAGAACAGAGACACCAAACAGCAAGTTAAGAAAATGTTGTCATAAAAAAAGTGGAATGAAAAAAGATCAAGATAGTAGATACTCGGATGCCCAAAATAAGAGCAAGAAAGGACATAAGAAGGTTCCGATGTGTCAACATTTTATCTTTTACTTCTTCTCTCTTTTCTTTTTTTATATTTTGATAATCTGAAACCGATCCTACCAACCGCAACCTTAAGTTGAAATCCAATCTATCCAATCTTGATCTTAACAGGGCTAATTGTATGTTGACAGCATTAAAAGAAAGAAGGGGGTTGAAGGGGTTACCTCCCCAATGGCAGAAGAAGCTCCAGTGATAATAACCACTTTATCTTCCATATCTTCACTAAACAAAGAGCTGTAAACCCACTCACAGCCACTAATGAAAGACAAGGCCGGCCATGCAAAGGCCAGCATCACCATGCTTACCGGTGGTACCACCCAATTCAGCGCAGAGTTTATCAAATCCATTACAACAGAAAGATTAAACCCACAAAAGTTATGAAGAGATAGATGTTGGGTTTGTAGTTGGTTTGAGAGACATAAAGAAGAAGAAGAAGAAAAAGAGATAAGAAGAGGGTGGTGAGAAGGGGGAAATGGGTTGGCAATTAAGTGGTGAACACACGTGTTGGTGGTTGCAGGCTGGTGGTGTGACGAATGGAGGACTGGTTTGGAGGTTCTGCATGCAAAAAAAAAAAGAAAACTGATGCCAATCCAACTCCCCAGTTTGGCATCTTGTACGTTACGCCTCCCTCTGACTCAAAATTTGTACCGGCAAAACTCTCCTTCAAACTTATCAACTGGACTTGTTCATCAAGATGGATATTTTTCTCTTACCATATAAAGATAACATTTTTCCTCGAACGAACTTGCATAATTAGAAAAATGCTGCAGACACAGATTCAGCATAAATATGGTTGGAATCGTCTAATGTGTGAGCTCTACATTTAACATGTAGGATCCACGTGCATTAAACTATTTCAAAAACATCTACGTATGAATCTGTGTACAGATATCTCTGTCCTTAACATTAATCTTCAAATTAAGGACCGAACAAAACTTTAATAGCTTCAGGAATTATTTTGCCATGAGAGTCTACCAAGTAACCATATACTCCATTTTACTAGCTGTCATGCTCTCAGTCCATCAACTTCAACATTAGTAGAGGTTCTTAAAAAGTTTTTGTTTGTTATAGTAGAGCAACATACAAGGAGGTTAAATTCCTTCCACCGGCGGTAAAAATCATGGGTTTTTTCACCAGTGGTTATCGGCCCCACCATGTGTTTATTGATCATCTGAACTATTCATCTTATAAGGTATGTAGAGTAGTGCATTTAGAGGCTGTTCCACTTTTTCTAAAAAGTATTTTTTGAAAAAGAAGGCAATTTCAAGCTCCAAAATCATGTATTTACGCAAATAATTTTTCTACCAATATAGATCTTGTTTGATAGATCTCATTGAGATCTTTTAAACGGTGTAAAAAAAATTGAAAAAATATTTTTCATTTTCGTTATATTTGAGTTTGAAATTACCTTCTTTTTGAAAAAGAAGTTTTGGGAGAAAGCGGAACGGCGCCTTATTCCAAAACTTAGCTTGATTGGATATCGATAGAAATATCAAAATTTGAATTTTGGTTTATAAAATAATAGTCATGAGCAGTTTAACTTTAAAAGTATTACTTTAAAAGTATTGACAGATTTAGACTGTCCATTTTAAAATTTAACTTTTGAGATATCTATCGATGTCCAATCAATTTGATTTGTTTGCATGGATATAAAATTATGTGTACCTTACAAAATAAACGGTTCAAATTGTAATAATAATCGCCCGATAGGGCCCATAACGGAGTGATGGAAAACCCACCTTCTCTACCGCCGGTGGAAGATTTTAATCCCAACGGTATTCTATACCGTCGGTATAGAATAAAGTTTAGGGAAGTGTAAAAATTTGCAGAAATTACCCAGGCTAGGATCCGTTACCGGAGATCTGTAGCAGGTTACCCTGAAATTGATTCCGGATTTTGAACCAAAAAATGAATCATTCGAAACCCTAACCCTAGCCTTAGCTAGAGCTTCACCCGAGACAAAGAAGACATCGAGCAGTAGAGTTTCAGATTTCTAAATCAGCATCTCAAATTGATTTAGAGAGAGAGAGAGGTTGCTCTGTTGTCAATGAAGCGGCTCAGTGATTCGACTAGCTCGCGCTTATGTGGTCGATTTCAGCTTGGAAAATTGGGGAATTTGATAATGTAGTTTGTGTATATAGACTGTAGAAATGCATGTTACTGTTGAGAGAGAATTTTACGAGATGATAGGAGTGATTAGGGAGACGGGAGGGAAGCAAAGGGCGGTGGAGTGAGGGGCTCGTCGGCCGGAGACGGCAAGAATCCGCCGTCGGAGACGGAGGTGGTTTGCCGGGATCAGGAAAGAGTAAAGGCGCGAGTTCTTTCATCAATCTTGGACACGTGGTGACGTACTTTTTCCTAGGCTACTTGATT
This sequence comes from Rhododendron henanense subsp. lingbaoense, assembly GCA_020567845.1. Taxonomy (NCBI): domain Eukaryota; kingdom Viridiplantae; phylum Streptophyta; class Magnoliopsida; order Ericales; family Ericaceae; genus Rhododendron; species Rhododendron henanense. Next base: position 32,247,809 of record CM036324.1, read on the forward strand.
ATAAATCCAAGCCGAGTCTTATAGTGTTTGAGTTCGGCCCATTTTCTAAACGAAATTAAAACTTGAGCTCGAGTTCTGTTTGGTTCATCTGCACTCCTACCCTCACATATGTATTTGTAAAGAGTATTCTTTATTGGGCACTATACTTTTATCTTCTTGGTACCTCACCGTACCTATGTCAAGCGGAAGTTAAGGTTCTAAAATATATTATGGACACGAGATAATATGTTTAGCTCCATCAAATGGTTATAAAGACTCAAACTCATGCATTGAGCGACAAATTTTAAAGTATTCAACGGTTGAACAAGCAAGCGGAAGTTAAGGTTCCAAAGTATCTTATGGACACGAAATAATATGTTCAGCTCCATCAAATGGCTGTAAAGACCCGAACTCATGCACTCAGCGACGAATTTAAAAATATTCAACGGTTCAACCAGCAACTTGGTGGTGATAGGTAGTAGTGACCTTTACTGACAATTTTACACTTTTACACTAGTATCCACTGCTTGTACTAGCAGTTATTGTTTTACGGTCGCACTTCCAATTTTTACTCTCATAATCTTTAAATTTTAGGAAATTTTCAAAAAGATGTTTTCACGCTCGTATTTGAGGTCCGTTCCCGCTTTAGCACATGCATGCATGCATAGTACTCCGTATGTGACTAGGGTGACATGTAGACTGTAGACGTTAGGGTAGGGACAAGGGATAGAGGATCCCAGCCCTGTAGGAACTGGGAATAGCTCAAAACTGTTCCAATTCAACGCGGCAATTTGCAACCACCACCACCTTTCATTGTCAATACCATGCTTCAAAACCTCTGGCCATGCTCATTTCTAGGACTACCCAACTCACTGCACTCTCTCTCTCTCTCTCTCTCTCTCTCTCACACACACACACACACACAACCCAAATGAATGATCAATCTTCAAAACCCTCAAAGCTTTCCTTATTTACCTTTTTCTCCATTTTTTTGCCATTTTCGTCCATCTCCTTCAATTTCTGTTTTTTTTCTCACCCCATTTCCTATTTTCTAAAAAATCAAAACGATTACATTTTGGGTGTCAATACATATAATACACAATAACACAACTTTTTTTTTTGGGAACCCAGAATCTCCACCTTAGGTTAACACCTTGACCAGAAATCCTGCATCAACCAGAAGGATATGTACATATAGGTCAACATATTGTATATATGCTATCAATGCTGGATTTCAGGTCTGGGTTTTGATTCTTTATTCTTCTTGTGAGAGGGCCTTTGTCAGGTTTCGTTCTTTCTTAGCAATTTTACCATTCTTGTTTTGAAATACATTTTTCAATTCCACCCTCAGGAGAACTTCACATTAATGACATTTTCCTGTTCTTGATTGTAACAACAGATTTTGAATTCTGCCCACTTTGAGCCTCTTTTTCTCCTTTTCCCCTCAATATTTGTTTCTTTACGTTACCCGTGTGTTGTTTTGAAGAACTGGGTATTTTCGCTAGGCGAGGCGAATTTCTGGATGTTTGAGGGGAAATTGATTGGAGTTATAGGCTCTATGCTCTTTGTTTTGAGAAATTTCTGATTTATGTTACGTTCAAAAGCTAAGCCATTGAATTACAAGAGGATTCCGAGTCGTGGCTTGATTCCTATCATCAAATTGGCGCTGGGGATGAATGTGGTCTTATTGAGAAATGGGATGAATTGGAGAGTATCAAGGTTTTACGTATCGAAAATTGAAAGGTGCCTTAAGAATTGGAAAAAGTAATTGCACAAGGGTACTTGTAGTGCAAATTTGGAGGGCTTACCTATTTGATAAAAACAGGTAGCAATTCCTAGAGATGGGCTGCATTTGCTCTAAGGGATCCAATACAGATGATTATGTTGTCGATATCGAGACTGAGAAAGAGCTAAATAAATCTTCGGATCCATCATTTGCTCCCTCAAAGAGAGAGGAGATTGTAGTTTACGATGAGTCTGTTCACACGATATCTAAGCCCGTGGTACAAGCCAGTATGAGCTCTGTAAGGAGTAAACAAGATGACGAAGAGAAGAAAACGAGAATTGTTGAAAGGCCAATAAGCAGCCACCATCAAAGGCGAGCTACATTGGATGTTGTAGTCATGGAAGGACAAGCAGAGACGTCACGGATAATTAGCATACCACGTGGGACCGAAGGAGAACAGATTGCTGCAGGGTGGCCATCTTGGCTAACTTCAGTTGCCGGTGAGGCCATCCAGGGATGGGTTCCTCGAAGCGCAGATTCATTCGAGAAGTTAAACAAAGTCAGTTTCTTACTGCTCTTGCATTTACTATCTTGTTCATGAAATTCTTTATCCAAGTGCGTTTTGATTGGCATGCACGGGTAGATTCTCTAGATTGTAGTTTTTCTTGTTTTTCCCACGTGAATCGATTTTTTCTTTACTTAAACCAACTTATGATAAGAGATATTTGGACTAGAATAGACGACCATCCAACACCAAATTGTTCTCTATTTATGTCGAAGAGGGTGTGGCTTTCTTTTTTAATTGTGGATGTTTCCTTGTTTAGTGGGCATACTGCGTCAGTGGATATAAATCATTGTCCTCATGGTATGCATTACTTATGTGAATTGACCTCCATGAAGTTTGGAAGTGATATCTCATTTGTCTATTTGCTCTCAACCAGGTGTATCATGCAGGCATATGAACACAATTTGATCTTAAGCTTCGTAACCTAAGTTTAAATGGCATAGAAGTACCGAAAGAACAGGTGTATAAACTATAAACCATGAAATGATTCACAAATATTGAGCTGCATGTTGTTACATGATGAATGCAATTCAAAATGATAATTTTTTAACACAAGTTACCCTTCTAGCTAAATTCTGTGGAGCAGTACTCGAAACATCTATATGGTTTTAAATTACAGGCATGCATAAGTGGTATAGAGTCTTGTGAAATGAAGCCAAAGACAACAATAATAGATGCTTGTGTGACCTTTGATACCATGAAACCTTCTCTAATAACTTAGGTTCTTGTAACTTCTGAAGTCAGTTGTACACTTGGAAAATTCCACAGGCTAATGTTCTTGATGGATGTTCATTGACTTTCAATTGATTTTATGTTTATGCAGATCGGACAAGGAACTTATAGCAGTGTATATAAGGCTCGGGACCTAAAAACCGGCAAAGTTGTCGCAATGAAGAAAGTGCGATTTGTAAATATGGATCCAGAGAGTGTTCGTTTTATGGCTAGGGAAATCCACGTCTTGCGGAAACTGGACCACCCAAATGTAATGAAGCTTGAGGGTCTAGTCACTTCGAGGGTGTCTGGAAGCTTGTACCTTGTATTTGAATACATGGAGCACGATCTTGCCGGTCTTGCAGCATCCCCTAAGATAAAGTTCACTGAACCACAGGTAATGCCTTTCATCTTTTTCTAATCATGAGGTCTTTGTCATAATTCATTGGCTTGGACTACATATCTAAAGGGAACGCATACTTTATATTTGGTTGATTCTGTTGTCATTGCATATATTATCTCGCAAACCATGGGCACATAATACCTTGGGGATGTCGTATTATCAATCCCCTCACTTTTAGTCCGACAGGTTACTTATCCAATGAGTCCCTTCATTAATACTCCAGTTAAAACACAAGGGCCCTTAATGTAAGGATGAACCTTGAAATTTTACCGGAATGACATGAATTGTTGGGAATTTTAATCTTGTATTGTGAAGGCTTGTCTATGGTCGTTTAGAACTCATTCTTTATATCTCTATCCATTTTAAAATTTATGAGCTTTGGAGGAAAATAAGAATGTAATTTGGTTAGTTGAAATAGAGAATCGGAGAAGAAATTGATGAATCTGACTGGATTGTATTTGGAAAAGTATATGACAGTTCTTATCTGATGAATCCAAAAGGATTGGTTTGGTCAATTATGTTGCGAAGTTTAGTTAGTCGACTGGACCGCTTGTATGCCAACTTGTATATCAAACAAAAGACCTGATGATTGACTTGATACTTGCCCAAATTTTTGTGTCCATTTTATCTACTCTCTAAAATTACCCGCTGTTTTGTTTATTTAACTAGTTGGGCTTTTTATCACTTAAACTTCAAGAGAGAAGGGCAAAAGGGGATACCTTAGAATATTGTTCTTTAGCTATTCAAAATCATCAAATGATTTGGGAAAATCAAAAGGTGAAAAAAAAAAAAAAAAGGGGGAAGAAAATTTGGACAGGGACTGTTTGATTATGTGCATTTCCTTGGTACCCATATACGTGATACTGTGGTGGGCTTGCAGATTAAATGCTACATGCAACAGCTACTTTGTGGACTTGAACACTGCCATAGTCGAGGGGTTTTGCATCGAGACATCAAGGGTTCAAATCTTCTAATTGACAAGAATGGGGTTCTCAAAATAGGAGACTTTGGCCTGGCAAACTTTTTTCAGCATGATCAAAAGCAGCCATTAACAAGTCGTGTAGTAACTCTATGGTATAGAGCTCCAGAACTTTTGCTTGGTGCAACTGAGTATGGAGTTGGCATCGATCTCTGGAGTGCTGGTTGCATCCTTGCGGAGTTGTTTGCAGGGAAGCCAATCATGCCTGGAAGAACAGAGGTATTTTCCTTTTGCATTGTTTGATTTTGTTACTTGGTTCTTCTTGTGCATCGCATTGAGGTTCTTCTTGTCATTCTTCATCTTCTTCTTTGAATCTTTCTTAGGGTGTTGGAACTTTTGGGAGGGAAAGAGAAAGTAATTAGGGAGAAATTCTGTGATAAGTACTAATTTTCCTTTGTTTGGTTTTACACTGAAAAGGAAAGTGAGAAGAAAAATATTTTCTCATGTCTAGTTTTCAAGCGGAAAGGGGAAGAAAATTATATGCAATGAATCTAGCAAAGAAGAAGCAGAAAGATAATTTATGGAAAAGAGGTGGGAGATAGGATTCCTTAGTTTTTCTGCTCTCTTTCCTTCCCTATTAAGAGCCAAAAAAGGAGGGTAATTATCATTTCTCCTCCCTTCCTCAACTTCTGTTAAAGCATCCAACTTAAAACCAATTTGGCAATGAGTGGAGAGGCCGCCCAGGCGCATATACTAGTTTTGGAGGTACAAGCTCTAATACCAAACACACCCTTATTCTGTTTACAGTGATATTAAGTGATTAGTCCTGGAAATGATATTAGTTTCTGATTCTTTTCTGTACAATTCTAGATTGCCACATTGGTTTTGGGTCATTTTCTGCAACAAACGTGATTTTACCAGTAATTGCTAGTGTTTTCAGCCTCATATTTCAGAACTCGTTGAACTATTTTACCTCCTCCTCCTAGCTTCCACAGTTTTCATGTTTATTCATCTGAATAATACCCAAATTTCAAGATTTTCCCACCTCATGTTTAACTATGACCCTTTCACATCATACGCCATCCAAATGTTTTTCTGATTGGTTATGCTTTGGTGGTTTGGCAATCTATGGTTTATTTAGTAGCTAGCTATACTTATTTTACAAGTTTTTGAAATCTGTTCTCAGTGATGATTAAGGTTGTTCAACGAGCTCTATTGGTATGAAAGTGCTAGTGATTCAATATGGAAGTTAATTCATAATAGCTTCATCCAAAACTATTCTCAGGTTGAGCAAATGCATAAGATTTTCAAGTTTTGTGGTTCACCGTCAGAGGAATACTGGAGGAAATCAAAGTTACCACATGCTACTAGTTTTAAGCCTCAGCATCCTTACAGGCGCTGTGTTGCTGAGACATTCAAGGATTTCCCTTCTTCAGCTTTGGCTCTTATCGATGTCCTCCTCACAATTGAACCTGAGCAGCGGGGCACTGCTGCTTCTGCACTTGGTAGTGAGGTAATTTTGAGAAAGTGGTTTCCCAGAGTATTGGAATTTGGCTTTTCACACGAAACTTTGACATCCAACAAAACAAATTTAGAAAATCAAAAATTTCTATAACCCAGGCAAAGGGTAGAAAACGGAACACTTCTCGGTGGCATCCTCGATGTTATTATCAGGGGCTCCAAGTGGGAAAAAGAACTAGTTATGTCAAGTCCTTTAAAATTTCACATGTTCGTGGCACCAGTTATGTGAATTCCTTTTCTTCATAAGTTGGTTCTTGGATTTGAATATTTTCCATGCATTGAGTAATTCTTGAATCCTGAGGTTGCAGCTCTGGTCAAAAGTTTGAAAATATTTTGATGCACATTTGTTTATGCATCCTTTATTGTATATTGCCTTTTTGCATCCGTTATTTATTTCATTTGGAGTCCACTCTCAGAAAATTGTGAATTCTGCTGTTCAGTTCTTCACAACAAAGCCATTCCCTTGTGATCCTGCGAGTTTACCAAAGTATCCTCCAAGCAAGGAGTTTGATGTCAAGCTTCGAGAGGAGGAAGCAAGAAGGTACACTCTTTTATGCATGTATCATAATTCTAGTAAATATATGTGTCAAGTGTGAACTCACATTGCGTAAAGGATGAGCCGTCTTATTCAGAGGCTCAATATTCAAGCATAACATTTTCCATCTATTCTTTGTCGATATGGAATGCCTTGGTAGGTTTTTAGTGACGTGTTAAATGGTGTTAGTTGTGAATCTGCAGAAATTACTTGCAGAGCTGATAGCTTGATGCTAACACATTCATGCTGGTGCAATTATTCTACCTCTTCTAAAAAGCCTTTGCTGTGTTTTGCAGTGCATGATTTCACTCTGTCAATTCTTGGAATTACCCTTCTACTTGATTTCACAAAAAGGGGTTTTAGAGTATTTGAGAGTAACCCGAAAAGGAGGGAATTTTCTCCAAAAAGAACCCTCCAAGCTGATAGTGAACCTAGCTCAGATGAGCTGCACAATTGTGACCTGTCATCGCAAAACCTGAACAAACAAGCATGGAAAGAACCATGCAAGCAAAGAATATGACGAAAACTTGCTGGCTTACAACAATTTCAGGAGCAAGCATCTTAATAAGAACTTGAGAATCGCCGTCGATGACCACGGAAGACCAGCCTAACGAGATTTCCAATACTTTAATTCTCTCCCGGCAAAGCCTCTGCTAAAAGACATAACCCCCCTTTTGAGTATCTTTTCTGTAAGCACCATTGAAAGCATCATTGTAACCTCGAAGAGGCCGAACCCTGGATTTGTTGACAACTACTTTTCTTAGGAGACAACCACTTGGATAGAAGCCTTGATAATTCTAAAAGTAGATGCAAAATTTATTGTTCATTTGCTCCTTTTCCTGCATTGTAGTGACAAGTTATTTTCTCCGGACATCAATATTTATTTAATAAAAATGACAGGAGAAAAGCTGAGACTGTACAAGGACGCGGACATGAATCCGTAAGACGAGGTCCAAGAGAATGCAAAGAGGTGCCTACGCCTGAATTTGATACACAGGGACTGGTCACTTTACAGGTATCTCTTTCCAAATAGTTATTAGGTCCTTTAGTATTCCATATTTTCTTCAAAAAAAATTCATGGCTAACTTAGAGACCACAGGGAGAGCCAAATCCTAAAAGTATCAGTGTGAAATATCATCCCCATGAGGATGGTGGGTCTGGTTTCCCAATTGACCCGCCCAGAGGACTTGGAAAGAATGGATTCTCCCATTCTGCCTCTATGGTTCATCCCAGTGCAGTAGGATATACATGGACAAAAAAGGTAGCGGATCGGCATCATTGTCCAGAAGAAAGAATTGGCTCCTCGGGACGCAGGACAGATCTGAGGAGACAGACATCTTACATGCCTCAGGAGGGAGCAGGCTTGTACACCAATTGTTCTAAGAAGGATGAAGGGATGTCTGGGAAGGATAGGGTATGCTGTTTCTGTATCATTTAATCAAATTTCTAATAGTGTTGCATATTCTGGGATTTAACTCTCTATCCAGTATAGCCCATAATCTGAAGTTTAATTGTCCATCCTGCTCATGCACAGCAGCATAAGCATTCTCAAAATCTTGCATTGTTGGGACTAACACTGCTTACCTAAGAAGCGCAGGCGCGTCCTCATAATCTTTATCTTATTTCAGTTTTATCTCTACCTTGGTGGAAATAATGGTTTTGTTTGTTCTGTCAATCCTTGATTTATATATAGAATATGCATTTCCTTATTCAAAGTATCCACCACTTATTCGTATCCTAATTTCTGAGGAAAATGATTGTCTGCTCGTCCGTAGTGTGTCGTAACATGCCGTTATCCTGTATCAGTACACGATACTTCTTAGCTGGGGTTATACACACAAGAATTTGCCATTGCCTGGATCAGGAAAATGTTATTCCAATGTTTGTTCCACTGCTTTCTTGTATTTTTGGTGCACCGTTTGTTCACAATATCAAATTTTGCCATTTTGTTGTTACTCAGGTTTACATACCAAATAAAAGCAGGATCCACTGTTCTGGACCATTGATGCCCCCAGGCGGGAACATGGAAGACATGCTCAAGGAGCACGAAAGACAAATTCAAGAGGCAGTTCGGAAAGCACGCCTTGACAAGGCAAGGACGAAGAGGAACTGTTATGATCATCAAAATACCAATACTCAGCACCAAAATGGAAACGCTCGGTACCCCTAGTCCTTAGATTCTGCCACCTTTTTTAGGAAAGAATCTCATCGAATTCAGCCATTTCAGTCTCCGAGCTAACTTGCTTTTTAAACCGGGAATCGGAAGTAGTCTTTGCTGGGAGTTGTAAGCAGTCTTTGCCGGGAGTTGGAAGCAGTAGATTTGGTTGAATCCAAGAGCGAGGTGAGGTGGTCATATCTGCACATCTGTACTAGGGGTATTACATTCCATTTTTGTCCCTGACGACTCCTTCGATTTGCTGTAAGTTGTTTGGGGCAGGAAATCTGCATTGTATGTATAGCTGAAGGTTCCTATTTCTTAGTCATTGCATATACGCATATGATGTATATCCAGTTCTCCCTTGTGACGGTTCCACTGGAACAGATTCAGTGTTTGTTTGGTGTCATTACATTTATAGATCGAGGGCATGTTATCGCGTACACAGCTTGGGAAATGGAATCTCGAATGTATCTAATACTTGATTGAACAATGCTTAGAAGATAACCCGAAATCGAGCAAAAGAGGCTCCTGGAGGGAAATTATGCTGAAACAACTTGCAAGCTGACCTTGATATTGAGTTTATACACTAAACGATGCAATTTGCATTTCTCAGATTTTCATCGAGAAGTAGGTACCCTTTTAAGGAACAAGCAGTATCAAGTCGATCAAACATTAGAAATTCGTTATTGTAACCAAACCAAACGTCAAGTATGATTTTGAAAATAGACTATTCAAATTTTTATGATGCGTTAATCTCTTCGTGTGGCTTGAATGATTTTATGAATGGTTCAAATCAATGTGATGAACGCAGAGTGAGCCACCCAAATAGGAGAGATGCTCACCTCCATACTCCAATCTCAAGACCCTCTTAAAAGTAAAAACTCAATTTATTTGGTCTCATACCCACAACATTGATTGAAATCGTTCATTCAACAAACGTCACCCTCTAAATCAGTCGTCAGTATTCCAAACTAGTTCCCCAGGCAGTGGTTGAGATTAAGCAATTTTAGTGTTGAGGGTACATGAAAGTTTTTTATTGTTTTATGTCAATGCTTTTGAAATAGTGCCTTCAGACATAGGCACAGTTGCACTCCTCAGATTTCAGACCTTCAAAGTTGGATCATTTTTAGAATTTGAATACACACTACTCGACCAAGAAAAAAAAATTACACACTCCTCAATAATTCATTTTAGTCGTGTTCAAGAATGTGTTGCGCCATGCCTAATTTTTAATATATAGATATTCCGTTTTTCGCCCGTACACTCTTTAACTTACTTTTTATGTCTCCAATTTGAATTAAAAGGTAGGAGTACATGTCTGGCCAGTGAGTCGAAATTCACCATTATAAGCCTCTTGTAACTCATGCTTGTAGAATCTTTCTAAGATAAAAGAAAGGAAAATGATATTGGCACTCCAAAAATTGATGCAGACACTCCAAATTCAGTGTAATTCCAAAGTCATTTTCCTTTGTTTTTTGGAGTGCCTGCATCAATTTTTAGTGACCTCAAGGCACTACCATGTGGTGCCCCAACACCCTTCAATACCACATATGTTCTTAGGGTCTATACATTTACCGGTAGGCTCCATGGAAATGTGTGTGGTAGTTAGGGGTATTGGACCAACAAATAATGTTTCTCCAATTGGGGGTGGGTTTCATGTGAGGGAAATAATCTAGTGTGGTCATCAAATTGTAATGTGTGGAGCTTTAAGTTTCAACTTTGACGAAGGGAAGGATGGGTTTGAAGTGGAAAAATAATCTAGTGTGGTGTCATCATCGATCAAATTGTAATGGGGTCACTTAATAATTTGGAAAAAAATTCAGTATATTTACCGTGTATATATGATATTTCGATTGCGACATCATTTGATATTAACTAACGCATATGAAACTCTGAAAACGGCTTCTTCGGGGTTTGCCAATTCGGAGAAGGCCACTAATTTTCGCGCTCCAAGGTTTACTGCAGGCGTTCCACCTTTTTGTTTTTACACTGTGATGTTGCCAGCAACATCACAGTATAAAAACAAAAAGGTGGAGCGCCTGCAGTAAATCTTGGAACGCGAAAATCAGTATCCTTCGGAGAAAGCTGGTTCGATCAGTGAGAGTGAAGGTGTTTAGGCAAGACAATGGCGAGTCACATTCCCCCACAATCATAACCTCAATATCTCTGGGCCCGATTTAAAATCTTGTGAATAAAGATGAAAAAGTTAAACAACTCCAAGACAAGCAAAAAGAAACATTTTAGATTAGATGCTTGACCATGTATTCAATGAAAACATTTTCCACAATGGTATAATTTTAATTAACAGTACCTATCATTCTATTTTTTATAGGCCATGTGACATGCGGGAGTCACAATATGATTTTAGATTTGTTTAAACATTTTTCACAATGGTAGAATTTTAATTAACAGTACCTATCATTCTATTTTTTATAGACCAGGTGACATATGGGAGTCACATTATGATTTTAGATTTGATTAAACATTTTCCACAATGGTAGAATTTTAATTAACAGTACCTATCATTCTATTTTTTATAGACCAGGTGACATGCGGGAGTCACATTATGATTTTAGATTTGTTTAAACATTTTTCACAATGGTAGAATTTTAATTAACACTACCTATCATTCTATTTTTTATAAACCATGTGACCTGCGGGAGTCACATTATAATTTTAGATTTGTTTAAACATTTTCCACAATGGTAGAATTTGCCATTGCCTGGATCAGAAAAATGTTATTCCCGTGTTTGTTCCACTGCTTTCTTGTATTTTTGATGCGCCGTTTGTTCACAATATCGAATTTTGCCATTTTGTTGTTACTCAGGTTTACGTACCAAATAAAAGCAGGATCCACTGTTCTAGACCATTGATGCCCCCAGGCGGAAACATGGAAGACATGCTCAAGGAGCACGAAAGACAAATTCAAGAGGCAGTTCGGATAGCACGCCTTGACAAGGCAAGGACCAAGAGAAACTGCTATGATCATCAAAATAACAGTACACAGCACCAAAATGGAAACGCTCGGTACCCCTAGTCCTTAGATTCTGCCACCCTTTTTAGGAAAGAATCTCATCGAATTCGGCCATTTCAGTCTCCGAGCTAACTTGCTTTTTTAACCGGGAATCGGAAGTAGTCTTTGCTGGGAGTTGTAAGCAGTCTTTGCAGGGATTTGGAAGCAGTTGATATGGTTGAATCCAAGAGCTACGTGGTCATATCTGCACTTCTGTACTAGGGGTATTACATTCCATTTTTGTCCCTGACGACTCCTTCGATTTGCTGTAAGTTGTTTGGGGCAGGAAATCTGCATTGTGCTGAAGGTTCCTGTTTCTTAGTCATTGCATATACGCATATCCAGTTCTTCCTTGTGACGGTTCCACTGGAACAGATTCAGTGTTTGTTTGGTGTCATTACATATATAGAGGGCATGTTATTGCATAAACAGCTTGGGAAAATGGAATCTCGAATGTATCTGATACTTTATTGAATAATGCTTAGAAGATAACCCGAAATCGAGCAAAAGAGGCTCCTGGAGGGAAATTATGTTGAAACAACTTGCAAGCTGACCTTGATACTAAACGATGCAATTTGCATTTCTCATATTTTCATCAAGAAGTAGGTACCCTTTTAAGGAACAAGCAGCATCAAGTCGATCAAACATCAGAAATTCGTTATTGTAACCAAACCAAAGGTCGAGTATGATTTTGAAAATAGACTATTCTGATATTTATGATGCATTAATCCATTCGTGTGGCTTGGATGATTTTAAGAATGTTCAGATCAATGTGATGAATGCAGAGTGAGCCACCCAACTAGGAGAGACGCTCACCTGCATACTCCAATCTCAAGACCCTCTAAAAAGTAAAAAGTAAATGTATATGGTCTCATCCTAGACCCACAAAACATTGATCGAAATCGTTCATTCAGCAAACATCACCCTCTAAAACACGAGACGTCAGTATTGCAAACTAGTTCCCTGGGCGGTACGTGGTTGTCAGTTTTGCTTCAAGGTCATATCAAACTAATTGGATAATTCAAACTATTCATTTTTAGGGAAACGCAAGAAATCATCAATGATCCAAACCAGCCACAACTAAAAGAACTTCATAATTACTAGCCTGTTTTCATAATATTAAAAGCATGCTTACACAAGTAAACCAAAATTACCAAGTATTCAGTCACTACACAAAACAACAATTGCTCGTTCAAATCTCCACCGATTATATGTACATTTAGATCAACACGTACCTTAATGCCACCTCTCAAACTATTTCCAATTACCATATAAACATCTACATATCTTGCTTCGGCTTACGGCTCAGTTCTGAATAATCACCACCCATTAACTGCAAAATCTCTTCCCACAAACCCTCCATCGAGGCCCCATGTACCAAATTTGCACTACAAGCAGCTATATGCCAATAACCCTTCGACTCTATTTCGTCTCTCAACTGATCAAATTGCCACCCCACGTATCCCTGAAAGAACTTTACATCTTGAGGCTTAAGCACCCCTTTCTTCACCAACCCAGCAGCGTCATCCAAACTGTTTCGTTCGCCAAAATACAAACCCGGGACCACCTCCTCAAAACCGGGAAGTTTGGTTTTCTTCTCTGTTCTCAAAAGGAACGTACTTGTCTCGAGAACTCCACCGAAATGCAAAGAGCATTCGGCAAATGTCGTTCGAAGATTGGGATTTATGGGTTCCATGTCTTTAATCCTCCTGGGAAGTGGGCGGTTTATGATGATTCCGAATGGACCCTCTCGTGGGTTCCTGGTTCCAGATCTGAGGAGAAGAACAACTGTTCTTTCAAACGAGCGAATCCCGTCGAGCAATTCTGTGGCAATAAGAACACAGCCGTTCTCTGGTGTTGAAATTGGGTGGGCCCACTTCAGATCAAGTGGTTTTGAATTGAGATGAGCACCGTCTTTGTTGTGAGAGCCGGTGCTTGCAGTTTCAGCCTAGTGAAGTTCTCAAAAGCAAATTTTAGCATTTAGAGAGCACGCGTGTTAAATATCCTGATCATATAGAAGAAAAAAGAAAGACCCTCTACTATTTGAAAATTGACTTTTCTCCAAAATAAGCCAAATTCAATTCTGAGATATTGTAAATCAGTTAAAAACACACAAGTGGATTTACAACATCAGAGAAAGACCACGGGTAAATAAAAATGTTCAGAGAAAGGCATATATTTCAGGCCACAATTATGAACAGGATCGACCAAATTGGCAGACAACTCGTTATCATGGAAAAATACAACCCATTAGGCACAAGAAATGAAATTGAATTTCAGTGACTCCCATCTGACAAAATGACAAACACGTCAAAATTCTTTTGTCCAACCACCCAAGGTCATGTTTTTCACAAAAATAGACTGTCCATCATCTCAAACAAAGGAAAGAATTTCCATATTGCAATTGTTAGCCTCAACGAATCCCTACACAAATGCAGTATATCTTAAAACAGCATAACTGTATTGGTCTCAGCAACTCCAATTGTTGATAACTGTACTTCAGCACTGCAGAATAGCCACATGGAGGATATTCAATAGTTTTTTCAAGGTCCCTCTCCTCGACCAAACCCCTCATTACCTTGGGATTTCTCTTAAAGTGGCTTTGAGGGGAATAAAGATTCTTTTGCATATATTACACGACATTTCCTCCAAGCTCCAAGTTTCGAAAGCTCTCACGCAATCACAAGGTGAGTGGCTAACATCAATTAAATCAGTAATCTCCTCTCTTTAGTCTATTATGTCCTATCATCAACTGTGAATCATTCTGATTTCAAACTAGTAAATAAAAGGAGGCCAAGTAATTAGCCAGACTGTAAATCTTTATGTGCTTCTAAAATGGAAGGTGGTAAGCACTGAGAGACTTCGGTCTCCTCCAGGACCTCAACCAATCTCTTTTAGCTCAGCAGGATTGGAAAATGCTTACTACTGCAGGGCTATCCTTTTTGCAATCAAATGGGTTCAACAATGCTCTTTCAATGTTTTCGTGATTTGTATAAAATCTACTTTTTAATCGGGTCCCGTCAAGACTCCAACTACGCACTTGACCATTTGCTATGCAGTATTTGGGAAGCTATAGACAGGCTTGGATTTGTGGGAACTCTAGAGCTCCCAGAGAAGCCATCCGTCTAACCAGCCTCTCAAAAAACTAGTATTTAGCAGGTAGCTTGTCCATTGATTGATGGACTTCTAGCTCTTTTGGGCTTGTGTCTATTGCTAGGTAGCTATTGTAGTATTGTAGTCTACGGCTCTACACTATGTACTCTTTATGCTTGTAATCTTTTCCTCATCAATGTTCTATTCTTTGAGCTAAAACATAATAATAAAATAAATCTTCCGCAAAGAAATAATAACAAGATAATAAAGAAAACACTAATCATACCTTCTCCAGGTCACAGAGAAATGCTCTAAATTCTCTCCAGTCCAAGGGTTTACGATGAGAATTATGTGAGCTAGTGTCATTAGATTTGGTGCTATCTCGCGAAGAATCGTCTCTTTTCGCACCTTCTCCTTCTGGAATCAAGTGCTCACCATCCCCTGCAATTTTAGAAAACGAATACCAAGTACACACAACTTGTTTCATTTGAGAAGTTAACAAAATCAATGAATTCTGGACAATAGTACAGATCCTTCCCGAAGCCCAGAAATATAGTTGAAATTTACCACATTACTGTTTTGCTAAACTAAATTGCACAAATTTGACCATTTTTCTTAACAGGATGCTTCAGATACACTCTCTTGTTTTGCATGAACCAACAATCAGTCAGATGGAGTCAGTAAATGGTATCTAACTGGCTGGAGATCACAATTTAAACCTGGTGCACTAAGCTTGATTTCGGAAAGCAAAAAGTTGGATATAATTACCATCTAGTGCAGATGCAGTCCAAACTTTTTTGACTGTTGAACGGGTTCCCCCAGCATGTTTTCAATCAAGCGTCTGCTGCCTAATTCTACAAAAGTTTTGATTTTTGGGTAATTATAATCAGCCCCCTAAAGTCTCAGTTTCGTGTCACTGAGAAACAAAGAGAAATCATAGAGGGTCAAGGCTTGGAACTTAGGGGTTTGCTCCCTCCTGAGGCCTCATGTTCGAAACCTCTCATGTGCTATCAACTCCTTTGGGGCTCGTCCATACAGAGCAAAAGTTTAAATGGAACCCCCGCAAGTGAATGGTGAGATTGGTCCCCTAAGATTATTCGAGGTGCGCGTAAGCTAGCCCGACACCTGAGTTATCAAAAAAAAGAGGGAAATCATAGAGACAGAATCAACGATCCACGGAGTTCGTTTATGAAGTATCTGGTATAAATGAGTTAGGGCATGTTTCCGGGTGCACTGGGGGTCCGGGGTTAGATTGTGAGAAATACTTGAGACATCCAGTAAATATTTTCTCCATAGCAGAATTCCACTGCAGTCTTGCCCCATGGACATAGCAACTAGTCGAACCACAAAGCATTTCTATCGGATGTTTGTTTTGTTTTTCATTGTTTATTACTTACAAACCGTTTAGATTGATTGATTTCTCGAGAAAGAAAGAGTTATGGTTTCTCACCAAATCTCATCATTTTTTAAAAGAAATGTGAGGGGGGAAAATAATCCAAAAAAAAAAAATCCTTGGATTTACACACATTCCTCATCATTTCTCACCTATTAATCCAAATAAGTGGTGAGATTATCCTTTCCATTTCTCACCAAACCCCTCAATCCAAAGGGGCTGCTGGTTACTACTATGGTACCCAAATAACCGCCTTGTCACAACATTTACGTCACGTAAATTATTTAATCCATCAGATTCCTTCGTACGCTCAGGAATAAAAAAAACAATATACGAGGGAACGCAAATGCAATTTTTTTTGAGACTAAGGCCCCGTTTGATAACCCTCCAAGGGGTTGGGATTGGATTGGTAGAGTGTTGGTATTATTAATACCTTGTTTGGTAACCAAAAATGGTTCGGACTAGTAGTCCGATGGGATTAAAAATCCGGGTAATAGGGGGTATTAGCAATACCCCGTGGGACTTGGTATTGAGGGGTATTAATAGTCCAATCCCAACTCCTTCACATTACCAATCCCTTTTCATTACCAATTTCTTCTATCAATCCAATCCCATCATCTAATCCCATCTCAAACAAACATGATATTAATAATCCCATCATTTAATCCCATCCCAAACAAACATACTCATTATCAATCCCTTCTCATTACCAATCACATCTCCTTACGAATCCCAATCCTAATCCCATCTCCTTACGAATCCCATCCATCTATCACTGTTATCAAACGAGGCCTAAGAAAAGCTTCATTCTTTAGTCCCCTGTCACAGTTCTCTCAAATTTCACAAGGCTATTTCTCCCTCTTATATTTAAAACCATGCAATTATAGAAGCTTCTACCCAAATTTGTGCTTCGCTTTGGTTTCCGCTTTGGTTCTCCAGAACCATCCCTCTCTCGGCACCAAGGGTGGAGCTATGTTGGGGCCCAGGGGCTCGACCCCCGGAGCGTCCGAGTTTTAAAAAATTTATTTTGTATATACCTTAATTTGAATATTATTGATAATTATTCGTGTATAGCTACTTATAATCTTAATAATTTTGGTTTGATTTGATTAAAAAAACCCAGTTATTTTACATTCTCATTTCTCAATTTCTTTCATAAATAAAAAAATAAGCATGTGATAGTTGATGTAGCCTAAAAATTTATTTTAATGTACAAATGTAATGAATTGGAAAGCAAAAATCGTATAATATATAAGTGTACTTTCCAACAAAAAAATATGTCTACTAAGCCGGTCCCCGGAATTAAAATAGCACTCATTACCCCGAAAACCTCCGCCAAAACTTGAATCAAACAAAGTTGCTTCATATTAAATGAAGGTTTTTTACTCACATTTGAGTAAAAATATCAGTAAGGGCAGGAGAAGCTCTAACAGCGACAAATCTACCAAAACATGATGCGCGTGAACCCAAAACATGAAATTGAAAATCACCAATCAGATCAAACAAGGATACCATACTTCATAAAAGCCAGAAATTTAACGACGTCGTACCCTTAGAAGAAGAAGAAGAGGAGGAATTAGAACCACCGTGGTTCTTCTTTCCAGCAGCTCTCACGACCAACGACCGATACACGGGAATTTTCCCTCGAGAAACTCTGATCTCGAAATTGAACGAAATGGGCCGATCTGGAATCGAATTTCTGAGCAAAGAGTGGATTTGGGGCGCGTTCTTGACATGCACAGGACATAAATCCATGGGTACTCGGAACTAGTTTCGCGAGAAATGGATTCCAGAGCTGAACTTATGTGGGAAATTTGGGTCCGATTTCAGTTTGCGAGCGTTATGAACGAGGAGAAGTGTGGGACAGAGAAATTGGGTAAAATCGAGAGAGAGAGAGAGCGTTATGGTATTGGTTTGGTGGACACCACAAAATGCATAGCAGTGGTGAAAACGATAAATTTAGTTCGAGGTTTGGCTCTTTATGAATTTGGCTCGGTTGAATTAAGTTTGGCTCCTTATGGATTTGGCTCGACTCAGTTTAATAAACAAGGTGAGCTCGAGTTCTCGAATTTAAAGATCATTTGATAAACAAAGTCAAGCTTGAGTTAGTTGTTGCTAGCTCGACGATAAAAATTTTGTTCGTTTGTAGAAACTTACTCCGTAACTCGTTTATAGAGATTCAAACATCTCAATATCAAACGAGCCAAGCTTAAGTGCTCAAGCTCGATCACTTTGACTCGAATTGAGCTAGTCTAGTTCTGAAAGAGCCGAGCTCAAACACGTCAAAACTCGGCTTTGAGCTCGGCTCTGATAGTTTGTAGCCCTACCAAGGATGCACCGTTGTCAAATCGGATTAACATTGTAACTTTTGGGCAAAATGCACATGACCCCCCTCTTGTATGGCCATTTTGCACTTCAGGGAAAATTAATGCAAGAACTACTCTTGAGATGGAATCGAAGAAACAGAATCGAACTCTGAAACTAGTATTTCGTTACCAGGCCACCAATTTCCCACAAACACAAATCAGGTCATAATCTGGGAAGTTAAGGTCTATTCCAAACGTAGAAGTAATGAGGATACGGTGCTACATTATCATTCCCCTTCAAATTTCTGTCATCCAAACTGAGCAAATTCCAAAATTTAGAAGCGAGAGTATAAAAATTAGCAGCAGCTAATCAGTCAATTAAAAACTCCAACGTTATAGTAATAATAATATTTTCATCAATCCAGAAAAGATCAAAAAGCATACATCATCCCTTCAACACCCTAATCTTCATCTCCATCCTTTTCTCCACCACTACTGAACTCAACCCAAGCCTTTGACTTACAAAACTTCATAACAAAGTACCAAGCAATCCCAACCAGAGTCAACAATGCACTCACCAAACACACAGCCTTACTAGCAACAGCCATAATATAAACCAGAAACCCAGATGGTACCAAGCACATGATCACCAGCCCGAAAAACGGCAACGGAACCTTATAAGGCCTCTTCACCTCCGGCATCTTCTTCCTCAGCCAAAGAAACGACGCGAATTCCAACAACATCCCCAAACTATACAAGAAATTCACTGAAGATATAATGTCTTCAAAACCCAGATAAGAAACTGCCAATGCCACCAATGTTGGTACCAGAATCCCAACCCAAGGTGTGTTGAACCACTTGGACCGTACCCCGAAACACCGAGGCAAAACAGCTAAATCAGCCATACCTAGAATTTGATAAGCACAACTACTCAGTTGAGCCTCAAACAGCCCAATGACAGATAAAACCGCACCGATCTCGATCCAGTACTTCAACCACTTCCCCGCAACCATTTCGCCAACATCCGCGAAATACCCATTAACCCAATCCTCTTGATCTAGAGGTACAGCCCCAGTTGCAGCCATGAGAGGAATCAAGTATGCCAAACAAGTGAAAATCCCGGCTGAAAACAATGCCTTTGGGTATGTTTTTTGTGGGTTTTCCACTTCACCAGCTAATGTACTAGCACTGTCCCAAAAGTTTAGGTTCCAAAAGAGTGTGTTGAAAAACAAAGCCCAGTCCTTTTCTTTCTCACCCAAGCTAACCCACCTGATAGGGTCAATCTTAGGAATTGAAAACAATGTCAATGCTACAAATGGGGAAAGTGAAACAAGTCCCAAAAACACGGCAGTGTACCCAACTATGGTCAACCCAGTGTAATTCAAGAATGACAGGAACAGAGTTGAGAACAGAATAGCTAGATATCTAGGCACACCTGAGGAGAAAAAAGGGAAGACCAACTGGAGGTAGTCGACACAGAGGACTGGGTAGGAGGCTAGATTGAAGATGCCCGTGAGGAGTTTCCACGTGGCGAGGAGGGACCCGCAGAAGGGTCCGAATGCCTTGTGGGCCCAGATGACGAAGCCGCCGTTGCCCGGGAAGGCGGTGGAGAGCTCGGCGGTGATGAGGGCTTCTGGGATGCTCCAGATGAAGGGGAAGATGAGGAATCCAAGGAGGGAGAGGAGGGGGCCGGCGGCGGCTACGGCGGGTTCTTCGCCGTAGGGGCCGCCGGCCACCTCGAAGTAGATGAGGAAGATTAGGGGGAGGAGGGAGAGTTTGGTGGGGGGTTTGGTGGTTGTTGGGAGTAGATGTTGTGGTTGTTGTTCTTCTTCTTGTTCGTTGAGGAGAGATTGGGGTTGATGGGTAGATCCAGCAGCTCCCATGGAGAGCTGTGGTTTTGGTGGTGGTTCAAGAAATGTGATTGGGACAGAAATTTCAATTGGGATGATCTGGTGGTTGGTGGGGGTGTTCGGTAGTGGAATTGTGAGAATGTATGACTGAGCTCATCGGAAGTACACTGTTTCACTGTATGGATTGACTTATTCACGGAGGAAACCGTGAATAAGGCATTCGCGGGGACGCTCAATCTTAATCATTCGTCTCGGTAATTAATGGTTTAAATTTTAAAAAAACATTTTTGAAAAATAGTTTAGTTAAACTACTAAACTCTCTCCCGGAAATGTTCTAGTAGTATTAAATTCCGGAACGGTCAAAACACTTTGAATGTTCAGAATTCACCTCCGCAAACACTTTTTTACAATATACTCAGGCTCCATTTGTTTGGACGTAAAATGTTTTACCTATTTTCCGGTGTTTGGTTGTGTAAAAAATGAGGAAAATATTTTAAGTTTAAGTTAAGGCCAGAAGAATGAGGCCTAACTGTTTTCCAGTTTAATAATAAGAACTTCTGTACTAAAATGAAAGCGTTTCCCAAAGTGTGTTGTGAAACAAGAACCAACTTACCTTGTGATAAGTGAAGAGAAGGTTGACGAAAATAAATCGGAGTGTAAATTGATGAGGGCACACAATTATAGTAAATTTAACCCGTACGTTTATGATTTCATATTTAATACATACTCCATTTTTTATAATTAACAAAAAAAATGGTGTGTTCGCACACAAAAAACGAATATTTTTAAGCACTCTACGAAATAGATCAGACAAATATTCAATTGGAACACTAATATAAAATTATTGAAATATTTAAATATTTAATAATTTTACAAAATCGAGTGGGGGCACTTACGTGGGTCTATCCTTGCCTACAACTCACAGCTGTTTCACACGCTTGAGAGGAGAATCAAACATGAGACCGTCGAAGGAAGCAAAACTATAATTCTCATGCCAAAACCACATGGCCAACTCTTTCGGGTTAAATAAGTGAACAATTAAACGCGGGATCCCCAACTCCAGTACTTTCCTCCCTAGCCCCCTCTCTAACCCACTCATTTCAGTAATGCCTTGTTTGGATCACTTCTTGAAAAATATTTTTCAACTCAAAAAATATTCATTACCTCTACTTTCAATCATTACTCTAATTTTTTTCTCCTCTCTCCAATCATTATTCTCATTTCGCTCTCTATCTCTCCACTTATTACTCTTACCTCCAATCATTACCCTAATTTCTCTCTCCACTCATTTCCCAAAAACCAAACTCAAAAATTTTCAAAACATCATCCAAACAAGGCATAAGCAACATAACAGCTAGCTGCTTTTACAAGCTATTTAACAACTTGCCCATTAAACATTACAAAACGAAACATTAACAGCTAGCTGCTTTTACAAGCTATTTAACAACTTGCCCATTAAACATTGCAAAACCAAACATTTCTCACATATGCCGACAATAAGAAGAAAAATGTAGAAATTGATGGAATAAAATGTGTGTATGAGAGAGAGAGAGAGAGAGTCAGCCGCTACTACCCCCGGTAAATTGCTTTTGTATGTCATTAAACGAAATTGTTGCAGATCCCCTCCTTTTAGCCTTCTGCTGTGAATGGTGCTCCTTCCACCCTGTCATATAGATAACCTGCGAATTCCAGGGTTCGCGTAGGGAAATTATTCGCAAGGACTATAAAGAACATCCTAAAGTTCCCCATAAGAGTTCCTTTAAGAAAGCAATTAAGACATTTGCTTTAGTGCAGCAAAGAAGAAATCACTGCCCAAAGAAATACTATACTTCTGAGAAGTAACCAAGTAGTTTCACCTAGACACCTGAATCTGTACAACGTAGCCTCATTTTTTATTAGCGACATTGATCTCATGCTAGAAATGGCTAGTAGGATGAAGACGATGTCACAAAAGGCCTGCTGATGGCACACTACGACGTAGCTTGCTTAATTCTAATGGTTCTCCCTTTGTTGTAATTGAACTATTTCTTTCTAAAGTACCTAGAACCTCTCAAGTTTCCACCTTGCTCGGGTATGTGCAGTGTATAAGCACAAGGGCATAGCTAGCTTTTGGGGTAAAGTTATACCCAAGACTATCTCATTGTTTTTAACGCCTGTGGAATTTTATAAATCTGAGAAGTAATCTATGAGGTTTCACCTGGAATGTTGCAGGGATGGTGCCATCTTCTGAAGCAAACATTGACTCATAAATAGCTGCAGTTGCTAGCGCTGTTTCTCTCTTCAACATCTGACATTGTTTGGTCAAGAGTAAAAACAAAACAAAAGAAGAACACTTTTTAACAAGCCCTGCTCTTAATTGTAAAACTAAGAGACAATTTAAAGCCAATGGTCTTCCAGTAGAGCTTACGATGTTCCTTTGTAAAAGAGCATTGGTTTCACCCATTGCCCGCAGATGCTCAATCAGCTCTAGAGCTACATTACAAAGCAGAAAAAATGAAGGAGCAAACTTGGAATTAGAACATATATCCTCAAGTTCCATCAACAAAGAAGAGAGGAGCAGGGACAGTTTCCACAACAAAAACGAGGATTACACATTTGATTCATTGTTCATGTTCGAGGGCATACAGTTTTGAAAGAGGCTTCCCATAACTAGATATGAGAATTTGTGCCAGCTAGTGGTGGCTATACTTTTGTCGATGTGCTTATTCAAAGGTGTGCCTAAAACAACTGATGATAAGTATCTTTGGCAAGAGGTGCTTAAGGAGTGTTGAAATAGAAAACATACATGGAATTCCCACCCACAAGTGTACAATATTTTAAGTGAGCTGAGCCCAAGTTGTTCATTAAAAGATCAGCTCTTTTTTATGCCTGCCAACATTGGCTTGGGCAAACCAAAAAACAACTCTGAAAATCAGCATTACAAGCCTCCCAGTCCCAAGGCTGCTAATGGAACTGGGAATGCATGCCGGGGCTTCAAACCAGCCCTTTTTTCTCTTTATCTTCTTTTGCTTTCTATACTTATCTACAGTTTTCATGCACATGATTGAAGCCAAGACAAGTTTTCTAACTAGAATCCAACAAAGAACCATGGAAAGTTGGAAAAGCAGCAATTCCTACAAGAGGGAAGTCTAGACTTCCAAGTAATTCATCCTGGAAGCACAGACACCTCCTAGGAGACAGGTGACTTATGGATACACACAAATACAATGTCAGACATATACACCAACACGTCCAATATTCTCCCAACATTTTAGAACCAAAACACGCCTTGAACAAATGCACAAAACACATTCATCGCTTCTACATGCACGGGACGCATCTGAAGTCTAATTGCAGACTTCAAATATAAGAGAAAACTGGATGGTCCATCCCTGCTTTACCTTAGAATTTTGACACCCTCAGACTTACAATTTCAAACTTGTGAAATATTACCGCAGAAATTAGGCTTTAACCATTTCTTCACTTACTTATTACTCCGTACTATTAACAGTATAGATGTTTACATCCCAACCATATTTAGAAATTGCCATGTTGCGTGGCTGGGTGATGTTATGACTGTATGCCATGTCCATGCCATGCTTACCAGACTAGGCTATTAAAATTATGGGATCAGATCACAGGGATAACATCATGTAAACAAAATGCAACTCATGTTCAGTTATTCATCACACTAGCAGAGGAAAAAGCTCACCACTATTATATCTAACAGTGTATTCATCAACGTCAACACCAGGAAGATTGAAGCCCGCTCTAGTCAAAAGATTGCCCGCATCCCGCACCTGGATAAGAACGAGAAAAGTGAGCCAAAACAGCAACAACAGAAATCACCTAGTATCATCATCATAATACAAAGCAATGCACCACAGAATTAACAAGAATCCTCTAAAATGGAAAAGTATGACTAAAATTTACTCATAGAATAGATACTATAACACATGCAAGAAAACAAGAGAAGAGACAAGTTATCAACCTCTGATATATATGCGAAAGTTTTTTCAAGAAATATATCATGAGGGAAGACTGTCACAGGAGAAAAGTCTTAACGAACCATAGTACTATGTTTTTCAGAATTGCCCAACTAAAGGACCCAGAGAACATAAATAATAAGTAGAGCAATTTAAGTCATAAGCTATGTATAAGTAGGTGTAGCCTTGACAATGCAAGATAAAAAGATAAACTTTGCCGATCATGCTAAAAGAGTACAGAGAAGGAAATAAATATCAACAGAAAATATAATAAAGACAAGGTGAGGAAGGTGCAGAGAAGCCATCCTTTGCCCAAATTATTCAACTCAGAGGCATCCAACAGACTGATACTTCAAGAAACAAAATGTGTTTCTGTGCAGCTAAATACCGAAAGATGTGTTTTACCACGTAAAACTTTGACGATGATGATGATGATAAACTCCAAAAATCTGCACAAATTGAACAATATAGAGGACATGTATAGTAGTTTGACATTTTTTATCTTATTTGTTGTGGTGAAACACTAAACACCCGTGCCCACTCTCACGAGAGTTACCGACTTACCATAGCCCCAAGCCATGCTATTCAACAATATTGGAAAAATGGCAGAATAACCACTAGTATTGAAAGCTTGACCAGCTTTTGAGAGGAGGGAGGGAGGGGGGAAGCGTTTCAATGGAAGCCCTACTGCCCTCTTTGCGACCTCATCCCGTCAATTCAAGCACAAATCGGGCTGAGCACACCTTTGGTACTTCAGTAGGGCGAGGTCTCTGGGCTTGGGCTTGGGCTTGGGCTTGGGCTTGAAGGCCGGGTTTATGCTAGAGAGAGGCCCAAGTAACGCAGTAAAGAGAAGGACTTCTTTCACGCTGGGAAAGGCAGGCATTTCTC
This sequence comes from Rhododendron henanense subsp. lingbaoense, assembly GCA_020567845.1. Taxonomy (NCBI): domain Eukaryota; kingdom Viridiplantae; phylum Streptophyta; class Magnoliopsida; order Ericales; family Ericaceae; genus Rhododendron; species Rhododendron henanense. The sequence continues at coordinate 32,272,834 of CM036324.1, forward strand.
ATGGCGAGTCACCTGTATGTAGTTTCTCTTTCTTTCCTCCCGTATAACGAGCATCCAGAGGGAAAAGGGAAAAAATTCAATTTAACCTTAAATTTTTAGAACTAGAACTAGTATGTGAGAGCTCATTTGAATGTTGTTGTTAACGATATTGAAACTCTAGACATTCTGTGGCTAACCAGGATTACAACTTCTTCTGAACCTCAGAAGCTATTTTGCATCAAATTAAGCTACAACAGTCCAATATAATTAGCCCCCAAAAAAATGTACATGCACACAAAAAGGCTACTACTGTAGATCCATAGAGATTAGGGTCCTAACTATCCAGCAAAGAAGTATTCAGCAAAAATCTATACTTGAGCCAAGGGGGATAATCGTGGACTGATGCCCCCTTCACGCTCCATCTGTGCCACAGTGCATGCTATTCTCAGCTCCCTGGTCACAATTTAACGAAAACGGGAAAAAAAAAAAATCAGGCATTACATTCAGCAAAATAAGTCATTAGCTTCAGATTTCCAACCAAAAAAAAAAGGAAACAGAAATAACTTTAATGTTTCTCCACCAAGAATAGCAGCCAAAAATAGGCCATCGGGCTTCAGTGCCAACCTAGACTGTTACAAATAAAACTAAGATGTTGTAAGTGTCTAGTGCCCAAAGAAAGAAAATCTAAAAAAAAAAGATTTAATATGTTGTTGTGTCTCACACAGATACACGCAGGCAACCAAAACATTGGTAGCTTAGTTTTTGCAGTCCAAACATCATTCAGACTACGAGAACCACATACCTGTATCATAGCCCCAGGCAGATCATTTGTCCAATGGAGTCCCAAGCAGCTAATTACCAGATCTAGAGAACTTCAAATCAAGAAGTGCAAAATTATGCCAGCATCAATTTATATCTCCTCTAAATCATCCTAGCGCATGATATATAAATCTATAAAGACAACTGACCATGCATACCTCTCTTTTATGGGCAAAAACTCTTCATCACCAACCAAAAATGATGTTTCAATGTTTTTGTCAGCCACATCTTGCTCAGCATCTTTACACAACTTCACCATATCATATGATGTATCCATCATAATCAGCTTTTCAATGGCACCTAACATTGAAGAATGTGCTTAGTTTAGTATGTTTCGTCAGAATTCTAAACCTTAAACACAAGCTTTTTAATCCAATGACATGAATCATAATCAGCTTTTCGCTGGTACATACCAATTAAATAATAAAAATGGTCAGAACTTATCGAAAAGCTTAAATTAAATCCTCACCGCGTCCACGTAACAAACGTCTAATAGCTTCCAAGGAACCACCCAAACATAGTGCTGTGGGAAATGTTTTCTTGCAGTCCTAGACAAACAGCAATGACACTTCTATATGAGCACAAAAGTCCTATAAGACGTAGTATGTTTTGCACACGTGATAAGAATGATCTTATATGAAATAAGCACATTACAAGACAAAGGAAAGATACAAACTTAATAGAATATATATTTGTAACCAAAAAAAAGAAAGAATATATATTGAGATTAAAAAAGGCAAAATGTCTTAAGAAGGAAACCATCCAATTACATCTGGTTGGAGTGAAAGTAACATGCCCTTGAACTATCAAATAATACACTGGATAATACCAAATTATCTAGAATTTTTTGACAACACATAGTTCTATGTGTTTATGACAAGTTGCTTCATACTACAGGAACTCAGCTTCTTCATTAAAACAAAAAGAGCAAGGGACATATTGAGAGTCCCTAGTTGTACAACAGAGAAAAAGAAGAATCTTTAACCATTGTGGCTAAAAAAGGAATCTAGAAGAGTAAGGTATTATGAAAAGTGAGTTTCTGTCAGTTTGAATCAATTGTAAATCATCGCATGCCAATAACTTCTGTACGCAAAATAGCTCGATACCTCCAACCTATCCAAAAGATTATCCGCCACAGTGTCGACAAGAGAATCCTTCGTGCGCATTAACCATGCTGCTCTGTCACGCTGCAAATAAAGAGAGGGTACCGTTATATCATATATGTATGATAATGGTAAAGACCCGAATGGCATATATAGAAACTTCCATAGGCTCTAATCACGAAAAGACAAAAGGAATATGTGCATATCATAAAGCTGCATGGGAATCAGTAGCAAAGCAAAAGTGTTTAAGCCATCCAACAAGTTGGTCTGGATAATAAACTATTCCAAGAGAGCAACGGATGGTGATAATTTTTAATATCAGCAAGTTCTTTTCAAAACCTTACAAAGGAACTTGTAAACTGCTAAATTTAGTAACTTACTGGTAATGACAAAAATCAATCATCCAAGCAACATTGGGGAACAAACCTAACAGAGCTATAACCATAATAGTATAATTCTGCACAAGCTGCATGGTTCTATTAATTTGAGCTTGAGAACTAGTAAAACAGTAGATTCTTTACCAACCATGACCTTACAGAATGGTATCACGTCAAGAGGTTTCATTATTCTATTGAAACATAGTTACAAGAATTAGCATCTATCAAAAGTACTCAAAAAGAGCTAAAATTAGAAAGAAAACAGTGAAACTCGACCAGGCTCAAAATCCAATGATAATTCAAGAGCGCCACTACAAGTGATGGAGATACACGACTTAAATAAGAGAAAATCGAATTTTTAAAAATTACATCTACCCACCGGAACTAGATTTTCTTCTAGTAGGAGAATATCATCCGCCGTCATAATACGATCAATAAGATTAATTCCATAATGTCAGGCCCAAAAGGCCTTGGTCCAATGGCATAAGAGGTGCAGTTACGTGGTAAGAGTAAGAAGGTCAGTAGTTCAAACTCCTCTACCGTGCTAATCTAACTATTCTCCAACACTAACTTTCGCCCCCCAAAAATTTGATAATTCAAGACGTATCCCATTTCGGCTTTCGCATTGTCAATGCCTCTTACCAGGATTGTAATCTCGGTAGCAAATTAGTCAGCAAAAGATCTTTTTTTCCCTTTCCAGACCTTCCTTTTAGTTACCAACAAAAAAAAATGGGAATTTTACTTTTTTCGCACTTTCCCAGAAACCCAAACAGAAAAATGCAAAAAGGTTACAAATTGGAGGTTTTGAGGTGTACAATATTATAGTAAGGGAGGGAGCTTAACTTGTCTGCGTTTGAGATTTCGGTCGAAGATCTTGACCTTTGAGCTCTGAAGGACCTCGTCGCCGCCATGTTCATCCCCAGTGGAAATTGATCTTGTTCCTGTACTCCTCGTCGTTCTCGTTCTCCATAGCCTTTGAAGATAACTTCTCCCGCGTGCACCAACGACTCCTCTCATCTTTCTTTCGCCCTTTCTGACCGACAGTGAGATGCGTCCTTCGGTGTCGACAATTGTCACCGTTGGATACTCTCGCCGGAGATTTACGCTCTGTTTGGAACCCAGGGAAAGGAAAGGAAAGGAAAATTTTTTTCCTTTCCATTGTTTGGTTGGGAGGAAAAGAGTGAAGAAAATAAGAATTTTAAGTGTAATGAATAGTACATTTTTCCTCCCATTTTCCTCTCATTTTTCTTCCCTTTTATTTTCTTTTCCAATCTTTTCCTTTCTCCAAGTTCCAAACAGAGCGTAGAACATATTGCTGTGTTTCTTTTTCATATTTTGAAATTGATATTCACACCCTTTTTTTATATTAATTTTTTTTACTCCTATCTTTTAACAAAACAAATACGAGTACACACTTTTAACACTAAAAAAAATAATAAAAAAAGGGAGTCATTAATTTCCTTTATATAATTTGCCATGATTTGATCTTGGATTTTGGTTAATTGATTCGATGTCAATCGAGGTGAAAATGTGCAATGTGTGTAGACATAATTAATTTTTATTTGAAAAGTATAACGTAAAAATGGACTCAACATAGATGATTTTTAACAAAATATATAAGTGGCTTTGCATGATTCACTTGAATAATCTTTACAAATTAGTGGGGGCAAAAATATGAGTACAGTGGGTCCAAAGTAGGGTTCGGTTGATTTCGATTCATTTCAAAGTGCGAGCCGTCCCAAATTTACTTAAATTTGTAACTCGTAAGCTCCAAGATTATCTTTCTCTCTCTCTCTAACCCTAAGGAACTTAAAATGAGTTCCGGAACGGGGCCTAAATCTAACAGCCCACAACACATTTATTGAAACCAAAACTCAATCAGAAAGTCTTTAGATTCAACCATTTTCCTCTGTGCATGATTCTCAATCTCCCAAATATTATCTCACGTTTTTTTTTTTCTATCTCTCCCTATTTATTATCCCAATACCTATCTCAAAATCCAAACCCATACCTATTTGCTATTTATGTTTCAAGCGTGAACTCTGGTCTCTCTCTCTATTGGTGTAGAGGTTAGGTTGATGAAAAATCCAAGTACAGCCCTAAATATGAGGTACTTTTTGAGGCAATCTGTTTTTATGTTTTTTTTAATGTTGGGTTTATCTATTTATCTATTTTCCTGTTCTGAGTGGAATCTTTTATCTATTTATCTATTTTTTATTTTTTATTTATTTATTTATTTATTTTTAATGTTGGGTTTATCTATTTATCTATTTTCCTGTTCTGAGTGGAATCTTCTTCTAGTAAGTTCTTACGCTACCCTTTTCAAAAAAAAAAGTTCTTACGCTACAGCTAAATGAAGGTAGAATCCCTTTCCCTTTCTTCATTTTCATACGCTACAGCTATTTTCGATACAGTGTTTGAAGTTACAAAACTGAAAGTGGTTTTAGTACAGTAAGTTCTTAAATCTTTTGTTTTGTTTTGTTTTGTTTTTTTCCCGATTTTGCTGGGCAGAGAACAAACCTAATTTGAAATTAGGTTTGATTTACTTTATAACTGTACACGCGCTTTAAATGGTTTGAATTTGACCATGGTTTGATCAAACCGTAACCTTATACTAGTTTGAATTAATTTTGCTTTATACATTTCAAAAATTTGTTTTGTTCTTAAATATTCTATTCCTAAAAATAGTTTTGACTATCAATTTATTATAAAGTCTTTTTCTTATCCTCCACTTTATTATAAGGTTAAACCAACTGGATCAAAGAAAAAAAAAAAAAAACTAGGGATGCCCACAATGTGGAAACCAATATCGGAACATATTCCTAAAATCAAAACCATATCCAAAACTGGTGATTTTCATTTCATCTAAACCACAACAAAGTTTGGTTGGTTTTTCACCGAAAAAAGGTGGCCAAAAACCAACACAAGCAAAGAAAATGACAGCAAGGAATAAAGGTTGCTGATTTTGTCACTTTTTTTTTTTAACATCATTTCTCTGTAAGCAAAAATATGCTTGTAGGGGAAGGCGTTAACAAAAAATAGAATGACAAAATCATTTTCCGAATAAAACATTAGTAGTAATAAACACTTCCAAACAAAGAAGGAAGTGGCAAAATCATTTCCCGAATAAAACGTGAGTAGTACGAGTAGTAATAAACACTCCCTCTGTTCAAAAAAAAAAAAACACTCCCAAAAACTAACCGATAGAAGAGTCCTAGTTTGGGGCCTTGTCGACAGTTTCCACTGCTCGGGCGCGCCACTCTCTCTCAGTTCTGTCGATAAACTTCTACTCCTGCAAACCTAGAGAGAGAGAGAGAGAGAGAGAAGAAGAAGGAGAAGAAGAAGAAGAAGAAGAAGACTGACTGACTGCTAGGGTTTCGACTTGGAAGAAAGAAGACGGCTGGCGGCACCCAGCAATCGGCAGCCGCCTGTCTCCAGGTACACCACAGCATCATCTCAGCTTCTTTCTTTCGACTAGAAGGTGGCCAATACCACATCGAGCATTCTCTTGGAGATATATATATATACTCGTGCACATTTATTAATATGATGATGTGTGGGAAATCTATTTTATTCTCATAAACGATTCACCCATGTAGGGTAGAAAGCAACCACCGTCCAAAATTGAACTCACAAAGTGAAGGTAGGTCAGAATTTTTTCTTTCAACCAATATGGATGGGGAAACTGATTACACAACTTGTAAATATATGAGAGATAAAGAGAGAAAACTTACAGAAGAGTATAGTTGGCTAGAATTGCAGTTGCAACCCTATTCGCACAACTCAAACTCAAGAAGTTACTGATTTGCAAGCGACTACGTTGGTCAAGTTATTGGGTTTCTGTTTTACTTGTTTGCCCAAGCAGTTAATCATTCTTGCAAAGAAAGTAGTTTTAAAACATGTACAGTATTTTCTTTTGGGCAATTTTAGAAAGAGCTTTAGTGACACAACTTCAATTTTTTTTTGGGTTCACATCAAATTGGATAGCCCCTTTTTAGATTAGAATAGATTGTGAGAGAGGAGAGGAAAAGAAAAGAAACGAAACTAAGTTGTGTGCATAACCTGCATGAAAGCATGTATCAAAAACATTTGAAACTACAAAAATTCGTAAGAGCAATGATTGTGAGCTCGAGCGCAGAGGAAGTATTGAATGGGAGCTGGGGAATGATTATGTGAATAAGGTTTGGATAACTTTAAGTGTTGATAAATTGTAAATGAATAAAAACGATGATACCAACTTTTTTGTAACAAAAATTGAAAATAGAATGAAAGGAGAGAAGAGTCCCACTTCGAGAGGGGAAGACCTCCAATTGGTTCTGATTGAGGAGAACCGGACCTTTGCCTTTCACAAGTAAAGACTTCTAAATTCTAATAACATTCAACTTCCTTTTATTCATGAACAAACACTGTTTATATAGAGCAAGATAACAATAACCGAATCTAAATAGTAGGGTAACTACATAATGCCACTAACAACACGACTCCTAGTGGATAAAACTACATAACCCCACTAACTAATTTCTAATAGCTAATAAAACAAAATGAAAACAAACGATGAATTTTTATTGGTACATTTTGTTTGGCTGTGAAACTACTATCCTTCCTTTTCATTTCCTTTATCACAATCCAAAGGGTCTGGTTCATGATTTCATCTGTCTGTCTGTTTTTCATCATTTTAAAATTTCAATGTGACGGGTTTTTGTTGCAAATCAATGAAAGGTTTGGCAAACATCATCTCTCTGGCATTTGGTACAAGCAGTTGCTCTGGTGGCATCCCCGAATTACAAATTATCCCCGCGTTGTGAGTTTCAGTTTATTTCCTTATCTCAGAATTTAGGCAAAAACATCACAGAAATGAATGATATTTTTTATTGGCTTTGTGTGCAGTTTGGTGGCCTTTTGACTAGTGGAATTCTTGTGTAAGTGCTGCTTTCTTTTCGTTTTTCTTGTATAGCCTAAGAGGGTTTCCCACCAAGCTTTGTAAATGATTGATGGTCGAGAATCTTGATATTTCTCAATGCTAGGCTGTGAGCTATTTAATTCTGCTTCATTTTTCTGATTTAAGTACACTGTTAAGCTGGTAATTCCACAAACAATAACCAAAGCAAAATGTTTTTCATAATTTCATTTTTTGATTATGACTTGAATGATTGATTGGTCCGTGTAGATAGATGCCTTCATCTATCTGCCCAGTTTTGCAGGAATATATACTAAGTAGAAATATAATTTATCTTGTGAGAGTCTCATATGGCAAGCACTTCAATTTACCTGCAAAACTAGTATGCTGACCTTGTAAGAGAATATATAGGAGCAATTTATGCGAAATGGATCAGTGCACAGGAATCAAAGTGGAGTCGGGGACAGAAGTGGTTCAGTGCTTAATGTCAAACTATATACTTCAAGTTCTCTGACTACACATTACAATGTTTGAGAAATATATAAGACCTATAGTGTGGTATTACATATTGGTACCAATATGTTTCCAGTAAGGGATGGCCTTGGTCTTTAGACAATGGGATATTTTATGTCAGTTTCTCTCCTGGGTTTTGCAAATATGGCATGTCAGTTCAGGCCCATGTCATTTTATTCTTAATCAGCATGTAGATTTCAATTGATGTGTAGATTTTTTCCCTTAATTCTTTTCTTCTATCCATCAAATATGCATTGCGTTCTTCTATTCTTCTGGCTTTTTTCCTTGTATGTTATGTTTCCTATACCTTGGATCTATTTGCTAAGAAGAAAAATTCTGACAATTTGAAGATATTGGACTTTCTCTTTATATTTAGTACGTCCTGATTCCCGAAGATCTTTGTTTTTTTTTCTGCAGTTTCTGTAAATTTGCTGGTCAGGAGGTGGCAACAGCTGATAAGGAGATGACATCAAACACAGAGAGTGGGAAGAGCTTTGCACGAAGAGACCAGCTTCTGGAAATTGAGGCACAGGTTCAGAAGTGGTGGGAAGAGAAAGAAGTTTTCAGGGCTGATTCTCTAGAAACTCTTCCCAAATCGGGTGAGAAGTTCTTTGGGAACTTCCCTTTCCCTTACATGAACGGCTACCTTCACTTGGGACATGCATTCTCTCTCTCCAAGCTTGAATTTGCCGCAGGCTATCACCGATTGAGAGGTGCCAATGTGCTCTTGCCTTTTGGTTTCCACTGTACTGGGATGCCCATTAAGGCCTCTGCTGACAAACTTTGTCGCGAAATTCAGAAATTTGGTAATCCACCTGTTTTTCCTACCATAGCAGAGGAGAAGATCACAGATCCAGAACCGCAACCAGAGGAAGCTAATACAGGAAATGAGGTTGCCCCAGATAAATTTAAGGGAAAAAAATCCAAGGCAACAGCAAAAACAGGTGGCGATAAGTACCAGTGGGAGATAATGCGAAGTTATGGCCTCTCTGATGAGGACATTTCCAAGTTTCAGGATCCATATTACTGGCTTACTTATTTTCCCCCTCTGGCTGTAGAAGACCTTAAGGCTTTCGGCCTTGGCTGTGATTGGAGACGGACTTTCATCACGACTGACATAAACCCATTTTTTGACTCTTTTGTCCGGTGGCAGTTGAGGAAATTGAAGAAGTTGGGTAAAATTGTCAAGGACCTGAGATACACTGTATACTCCCCCTTAGACGGTCAACCATGCGCTGATCATGATCGAGCTTCAGGGGAAGGTGTTATTCCTCAAGAATACACATTGATAAAAATGGAGGTTATTCCACCTCTTCCTCCAAAATTGAGAGCTCTGGAGGGAAGGAAAGTGTACCTGGTGGCTGCAACATTGAGACCCGAGACTATGTATGGGCAAACTAATGCATGGGTACTACCAGAGGGGAAATATGGAGCTTTTGAGATCAATGAAACTGATATTTTTATCTCGACAGAGAGGGCGGCTCTTAATCTTGCGTATCAGAAACTGTCACGGGTCCCAGAAAAGCCTACTTGTTTGGTTGAGTTGACTGGGAATGATTTGATTGGTTTGCCTTTGAGGGCTCCTTTAGCTTTCAATGAGACTATATACTCTCTGCCCATGTTGTCAATTCTCACGGACAAGGGTACTGGGATTGTGACCAGTGTCCCCAGTGATTCACCTGATGATTTCATGTCTCTTTATGAATTGAAATCAAAACCAGCTTTCAGGGCCAAGCTTGGTGTGAAGGACGAGTGGATCCTACCATTTGAAGTCATTCCAATCATTAACACCCCAGAATTCGGAGATAAAGCTGCTGAGAAGGTTTGCCTAGACATGAAGATCAAGAGCCCGAATGAGAGGCAGAAGCTTGATGAGGCCAAGAAAAAAATATATAAAGGAGGGTTCTATGAGGGAACTATGCTTGTGGGAGAATATGCAGGGATGAGAGTCCAGGATGCGAAGAATTTAATCAAGAACAGGCTTATAGAGCATGGAGAAGCGGTTATTTACAGTGAGCCTGAGAAGAAGGTCATTTCAAGATCAGGGGATGAGTGTGTTGTGGCTTTGACTGATCAGTGGTACATCACTTATGGGGAATCAAATTGGAAGGAGGCAGCAGAGGAGTGTTTGGCTAGTATGAATCTCTTTTGTGATGAAACACGGCATGGCTTTGAGCACACTTTGAGCTGGCTAAATCAATGGGCTTGTTCTCGTAATTTTGGGCTTGGCACTCGTATTCCTTGGGACGAACAGTTTCTTGTAGAGTCTCTTTCTGATTCTACCCTTTACATGGCATATTATACAGTTTGTCATCTGTTACAAAGAGGTGATATGTATGGTTCTGATACGTCGTCAGTGAAACCAGAGCAGCTGACCGATGAGGTCTGGGATTTCTTGTTCTGTGGTGGGCCCTGCCCTCTATCATCCGATATTTCTCTTCCTCTTCTTAATAAGATGAAACAAGAGTTTGAGTACTGGTATCCATTTGATCTACGGGTTTCAGGTATGTATAGATTTTTTGTTTTGTTTCTTGCATGTTTTCTAGTCTGTTTTCATTTTAACAGTAGCTCTGTGATCATCACCTTTCTGCAGGCATATCTCATCATCATCATCATCGTCATCGTCATTAAGTTACCTGTTGATCGATTTATATACCACATTATGTCACATAGTACTATATTTACAGCGACTCCCATGGAATTGGTCATTTTAGTTATTCAAAGGCAACAGTATAGCATGCTAACATGTACACCAGTTTAGCTAAAATTTAAGCTAAAAATGCTAGTGAATAGTGCATATTTTGCTATCCATCATTTTCACACAACACAACATCAGTACTATCTATTTTACCTATACACTATTAAATTATCATTTTTTTCTTTTATTTTATATTTTCTCCTTCTTCCCCAGATTTGTGTTTGAAGCAAATAGAACAAAACAACTATATCTATCTAGGGTTCAATTTCATTTCAGGAAAGAACAAAACAACCACATCCCATTTCTTCCTCCTGTACACCTATATCTATCTAGGGCTCAATTTCATCCCTATTAATGCTTACACTGATACACATACGAAGAATATGGTGGCGACTTTGGCTTTGGGACTTGGATTCGCCATGGACGAGGTTAGAGAAACCTCTGCTTGGGTCGCAGCTCACAATCGACCACTCGGAACTGGCGGCGGCGGCCCGGCGATGAATGGTGAGGGGTCGAGAGGCTGGATTGGCAGCGGCGGTCCAGCCGGGTGCAATCAAATAGATCGACCTCTTGTTTTTTCAGACGATGAATGGTGAGGAGAGAGAGAGAGAGAGAGGAAACAATAAAAAATTGGGTAGCTTTTGAACAGTTGTTCGCTTGTTCTACCAAAGAACTGTGGCTGGAGGCACTATACCAACGTGTTTACCTCATCTGCTGCAGGAGAACTTTTGTCCTTTTGATTAGTTAAAATAGCTTTTATTCCTCTTTGCCTCATCTGATGTACATGCTCTAAGTTTCCAATGTACAAAGTTTAAGCAATGCTTTTCCAATTCTAGAAATGCTATTTCTTCAATTCCTTTTTTAAAAGGTCAGTTCCCACTTGTAATTGTGGGTCCCATCAAGAAGAGAAAGAGAGAAGTACCGCCAAGATTTTGGAAGATACTGGTACCAAATGCCGGATATGGCATTCATTTGGCCTTTGCCAAATTAAGAGCATTGATTCAGCAACATTGAAGACCATTATGTTGGTGATGGCCATTTTTAATGTTGGTGATGGCCATTTTTTGGCTTTGCCAAGTGATTTAACAGCCCATTCTTGCATTCTTTCTTTGCCTTTTCCTTCCGTTCGCAGCTTTCTTGGTGCAATCATACTAACATTTCATGGATTTTTTTTACCCTTTTAGGTAAGGATCTGATCCAAAATCATCTCACCTTCTGCATCTATAACCACGCAGCAATTTTGCCCAAGCATCACTGGCCTCAAGGCTTTCGATGCAATGGTCACATTATGTTGAATGCCGAGAAAATGTCAAAGTCAACAGGGAATTTTAGGACATTGCGCCAAGCAATTAAAGAGTTCTCAGCGGATGCCACACGATTCTCCCTTGCTGATGCCGGTGATGGAATGGATGATGCCAACTTTGTTTTTGAAACGGCCAATGCCGCAATCCTAAGGCTCACGAAAGAGATCGCATGGATGCAGGAGGTTATTGCTGCCGAATCTTCTTTACGAAGTGGCCCCCCTACTACTTACGCTGATCGCGTTTTTGCAAATGAGATAAATATTGCTGTGAAAATGACGGAGAAGAACTATGGTGAGTACTTATTTAGAGCAGCTCTTAAAAGTGGGTTCTATGATCTTCAGGCTGCTAGGGACGAGTACAGGTTTTCTTGTGGGTCCGGGGGCATGAACCGGGACCTATTGTGGAGGTTTATGGATGTGCAGACAAGGCTTATAACACCAATTTGCCCGCATTATGCCGAATATGTTTGGAAGGAGCTTTTAAAGAAGGAAGGGTTTGTCATTAAAGCGGGGTTTCCTGGATGTGATTTACCTGATCTTACCCTTAAAAGGGCCAACACATACTTGCAAGACTCGATTGTTTCGATGAGGAAGTTGCTTCAGAAACAAGTTTCTGGGTCAAAGAAAGCAAAGGTAAATGTGTCAAGTCAACAAAGCAAACCAACGGTTGGTTTGATATTCGTGAATGAGCAATATGACGGGTGGAAAAGTGAATGCTTAAATATCCTTAGAAGTAACTTTGATACTGCGACACACAGTTTTGCTCCCGACCAGGAGATCATGGAGGCCTTGAAGGAGAGTGAAGTTGGGCAGGAAGCAAATTTTAAGCAGACCCAGAAGCTTTGTATGCCTTTCTTAAGGTTTAAGAAAGAGGAGGTTATGGCTGTTGGGGTTCAGGCGTTGGATTTGCGATTGCCATTTGGTGAGGTAGAGGTTTTGGAGGAGAACTTAGAGTTGCTAAAGCGGCAGCTTGGTCTCGAGCGGGTGGAAATTTTGTCTGTAACAGATCCTGATGCTGTTAGAAGAGCTGGCCCCAATATTTCGATTCTACGGCAGAATCCTCCATCTCCAGGAAACCTCACTGCCATCTTTGAGTGATTCCTTATGCGAATTACCTTTCTTGTTTAGATTTTAACTTATCTTTGCAATGTTTGAGGACAGCTATTCTGTTTCAACTACTAGACTTATGTGAACTTCACTTATTTTGAAACTTGATTCACACTTTTGGGAATTTTGTATGGGAAATTAGTATGTTTGTGGTTTATGACCAGATGGATGATCTGCTATTGTGTATTCTTTTTTATACAAGCCATGTTTTTTTTGTTAATGTATCTTAGTTTAAGCCTATAATATTGTATGAACCTATGGGTTAGTGATAGCTGTGTTTGGGGACGGCTGAATGCTCAAGGCTCCCGCATTGCGAGGTAAGTGAACTGGTTGATGTAATCATGTAAGCAGTCCTATATCATCATGCGTTCACGCTGTTTCTTCGGCTTGAACCTCTGATCACGAGATAGTATCGGAGGAAGCTTCGGGTGAAAGGATAAGCTCAGGGAAAACGTACCAAGTTTTTTGATGTGATGGAGCTGTTTGTTTGTTTGGTTTTCTTGGCATTTAATTTTCCTGCCCTTGGTAAATTTCCTTAACAAATCCAGGATTCGAGCTCGAGTCAAGGCCAATGTGAATTCCATGACATCTGAACAAAGTATCAGGTTTTCTTCCAATCACCCGTTATAGCGTATTTCCAACGTTCAGATAAAACACTAGAAACCTAAATATTCTGATCCTACAAAAATAAATCATCCTCAGTAGAAAGGATGTGAACTATTAGCTCAAAATTCATTAGGGAAATTTTTTTTTGGCTCCAAGAAATTATGATTTGGATGGTCGGCCGACCCAACTCTTTTAAAGGAAAGTATTTGATTGCATGTTGTGCATTTCACATAGCAAGTTGTGTTTTGTCCCTTTCACGACCCAAATTGAAGTCAATTTTTTGTTGTCACCAATCTTTTAGTATAAAGTTTTTATAGAGTTTGAGCAAATCACACGACTTTAAAAAGAACAAATAAGATGAAATTTTTTGTAAGTGTAAAGGTTTTTTTTATGGGAAATTTTAAGTGTAAAAACTTTCAATACAAAATGTGAATAGGGCATATGAAGGGAGAGTGAAAGAGCAAACAACCACAGCCACTTGTGAATCATGACAATGTTATCCGTGGCATACTCTCACTCCTCCTCCACTCTCTCACTTCCACCCCTCTCTCTTCCCAAAATCCATGGCTGCTTATCGTCACCGACCATTCTAGCTCCAGTTTCTACTCTAAAATCTTCTGGGTTTCCTCCAAGATTATCGATTAATGGGAATTTGAATTCTCGCAGAAACAGATTTCGTGCAAATTCGGTTGACCCAGATGGGGATGTCCAAATTACTACCCAATTCACGCAGGGCAATGATGGAATTTCCAAAGATACTAGTGGGAGCAACCCATCAACTAGCTTCTTGTCTGTTCTCTGTCCCTTGCTTAAGCTTTTCTCCGTAAGCCTCTATTCATCCCCATTTCTTGTTTTTGAAGTTTTGTGCTTGCTCTTTTAGATTCTTATTTCTCTTCATTTTCTTTTTAAGATTATGATATTATTGCAAATGGCAGAAGAAAAAACAAAGAGGAAGTCTTTTTATTCTGTTTGCTCATCATTTGTTTTTGGTGGCCTCCTTAGAGCAAGTGTGCTGTTCCCTTGACTCATTGCCAAAATGGCAATCCCAAAGCAATAATTTGGCATGCTACCGTGCCAAAATGCTATAAATTTTGCTTGAATGGTGCAAAGGCCATTTTATTATCAGTGTCATTTTTCTGTTAACTATCACCATATCTTCCATGTCTCTCTCACGCCTCCTACACTTTGTCGCTCACTTACGCTCTTGCACAATACCACGTATGATCATGAGGCAAAAATAGCATCGCCAAACCTTGTGCCAAGTTTGACACGAGATTTGGCAATACAAATTTAAAGTCTTTGGCTTGTTTGCTCAGAATTTCAAGTGGTGTTGTATGACCGGCAAATTGCAAAATAAAATGATTGAGCTGCCAGGATGAAGGGCATCAAATGTTAGAGGAAATTGTGCTGAGGTTGAAAATTTTTGCTGCCAATATATTGCTCTACTATCAAGTATCAACCATACATATTATGATCCCTTCTTTATTAGTATTTTCAAAGGTGAAGCAGTAAAGTGTTATTGATGCATCCCCTGATTTACTCCTTTCAAGTGTGTTCACGTGTTATCTTTCTATTGTGCTTAGCATGGGTTGATTCACTGTGCATGGATCTGTAAATGTGCATAGTGCATACACTTAGTGTGTTATTGACTCCACATTGCTTCTTGCCTGAATTGTTGAATTCCTACACTACATGCATGTAGTTTAGTTTTGTATACTCATGTCTCTTCTGGAAGTGATTTTCTTGTGTGCATTTGTTACCTCCTGATTAGTTTGAAAAGGTGAAACAAAAGAAAAAGATTGCAATCGGATGTCTCATGCTGTTCATTTATTATCAGTCATATTGTCTCAGAGGGCCGTAGCTTTATGGCCTTAGATTCATCTGGGCTTTTATATGATTTTCTCTTTATTTGCTAGTGTGCTTTGTCTTTCAGGGAGGGGATCCAGCTCAAGAACGGAATTACTTTTTGGAGGTACTATTTGTCAATCATGTAATTCCTTTTTTAGCATTTTCTTGGTTATATGTGATGATAACTCAATTGCTCTTAATTGTGAATCGTGATCTCTCTTTTTTCCTGAGCAAGAGAGGCCCAACTTCAGGATACCAATCCAAAAAACTAGAACCAGTCAAATGTACTAAAAAAAGTAGAAGGATATTTCTTTATATACTTAAAATAAAGGACTTTGGTAAGTATGTGTTGCAGCTTCTTACAATCTGGATAATACAGCATATGACCTGGTATGGCATTTTGCGGGGCCACAAAACCCTCTATTCAGTGTGGTCTGAGATTTGAACATACATATGGATAACGCTGAGGAACATACCTAAAATCCAGCTCGTGGATGAATGTAAGGATTGTGATATGTACAAGAGAAGTGCAATTGACTTTTCTAATTGTATCTGTTGGGTTTGGAGAAAGCATCAATGAGAATACCTTGTCTCCATTTTATTTAACAGCTCAATTAAGGTTATAGTTACTTTGTTTTAATATCTTGACAGCTGTATTCATTTTCAATGGCTTCAAGTTCTAAACTTTCTAGTTGTTTTGATGCCTATGGACCTCTTCTTGACAACAGGTTGCGACATCTTCCTTGTCTACCTTGGCAAGGTTGCCATGGGGTTCAAGGTCACTAACAGACAATTTGCACAGCCAAGAGATGAGTGCAGTGGATCCTCCAAATAATTTGCAACTTTTTGAATTTGGTATGATTTGTTCTGATCTTTAAGATAGCTATCTGCACGTGCTCCTCATGACAGACAGAAAAGACTTTCTTTTCAGTCTCCCTTGTTTGAATTTGAATCCTCGCATGTGATTCCCTCATGTGAGAAGAACCAGGACCCCCAGCTGTCTCATCTTGATGATCCGAGCCGTTGATTTTGTAGATCCTAGTATGTAAATGATCACCATAAAAAACTCAGTTAATCTGATACTCCATTGGTGAGTGCCTAGTTGAATTATATTTGTTTCAAGGGAAATAGATGTTCAGAATTGAAACAGACCTTCAAAATTCTGATTATTGCTCAAGACACGTCTGATTTGTTAAGATGGCTATCAATGTTTGGTTAACTTAATTTTTTTCTTGAATGATTTTCATATTGAAACCTTTAAAATAAACTTCAGATCATTAAAATGGGACAGTGACAGGGCCCATCTTCCTCACGTTATGATCAAATGAGAGGAACCTGGTTCCATTTTGGAAACCGTGATTGATGATGTGCTGAGGGGGCATATTGCCACAGTTGAACTGTTGGTTAGTCATTTCATAGAGGTAGAAATTAAATAAATTATTGGTTACATAATGGAACTAACCGTTCGAGAATACTTCCAACTAAGTTTTAGATGCATACCATAAAGAGAATGACTATTGTGCCTTTGTTTTTGGGATACTTATTATTTAAAGGGTTTTCAACAGAGGCATGCCCTTTTTGCAGGAGGGTTCGAGAGGCCATAACTGAGCTTGATCTTTCAGTAGAGGTGAGGAACGGGTTCTGTTGATACAATGAGGTTTTGAGTTCATCTTTAATTAAACCATGATCTGCAAGTTTCCATATAGCTTGAGTGGTATTTTTTTCTGCCCCATTGTGGGAGGTTCAAAAGTTTAATGCAAAAATGGAGATTTGAGTTTAGTTGCTTATACACTCTCAAGGAAGCTTCTCTAGAGCAGCCTCAGTAGCTTTGTTTTCTGTGTAGTCTTACAGTGGCCTTTGGCTTATAGAGTTCTATTCCAGCAGCAATTAATATATAGATGCCGACCATTTTGCATGCCCCTCTTGACAGCCTGTTATTCAACTAGATTACTTCAAAACTGAAGTTTTAGAATGTTTCCATTTGGTATTGTCTGAATCTAAATAATTTACTTCTTACATATTTGCAGATCTATCCTTGCCCAAAAGGCTCCATAAGACACAGGGAAATGGTTAGGAGTGTTGGTGGCAAAGAGCAGTATGTAACTTTTCCATGGAACATTTTTCGATCAAATTTTTCTTCTCTTGTTTTGACCTTCTAATTCGGGACGACTTGTTGAATTATTGGTTTAAAGAAGAAAACTGGCTCTGACAGAAACAGTTTCATGTCATCCCATATTCATTTCAAGTCCTATTTTTTGATCAACTATATTAAATGGATACCGGATTAGTAATCACGTCTGGAATCATGGACCACGATATTGTCAATTTCTCTCTGTAGACATAACGCATCTTTATTATCTCATTAAGTGAAACTTCCATTAGATCACATTTCTCATCTTACCTTCATCACAGTCGTCATTGTAATCATAATTATCATCTTTAGAATTTTAAACAGAGGTTCTTTTGCAGGTTTCCTTTCCTCATGGACCCAAATACTGGAATGTCAATGTATGAAAGTGGTAAGTAGTGAACTCCATTGTCCTTACTCCTCTGATGCATATATCCTTATTGTCTAGTATTTGTGGCTCTGTAGTCTATATATTTTATGGTTATTGGGTTTAAGTTTGTCGATTAAGTTGTCAATATATGTATTCATTTATTGAGGCAACCACTGTGAAGAATGACCAATGGAAATGGGTTGTTTGTTTGTAGTTCACTCATTCCATCATTGTCTGGTCACTGTCTTTTTTGAGGTTTTGCGAAGATGAATTAGGATATTTTGTTCTGTTTTTGCACCAAATATGCATTTATTGGGGTATACTCTGCTTTGTTAGGTTGGAGGATCTGGTTTTATAAGCATCATTATACATCGCTGTATAGTTTTTCTTCTACACCTTGTTTTTCTTATGTGCAACTTCCAAGGTTTATACACATGTTCAAACTCTATTCTTTCTCATGCTTCTTGGCCAAGTTTTATCCCTTAGATGTTTATCATGCTTCTTTGTCTGCCAGGTGAGATCGTCAAATACTTATTCCAGCAATATGGTAATGGAAGAAGTCCTTCAACTGGTCTTCTGGAAAGGTATTCCAACATGCAAATCTCATGTTTGACAAGGAAAATGCTTGAACCTTGAATTCTTGGGCTATAAGCGTATCAGATTCCAAATCCATGTTATGATTTATTAATTGTAAGTTCACAAGTGGTTCTAGGGAGGAAACTAAAATGGTAGGAGACTAGGAGATCATTGAGAAGTATATATTTTGATTTTTTTGGTATCACAAGTAATTGAAGAAGTTTGTATAGACAGGAAGACAGGATAGGCTAACACCTCTCTCAAAATGAGCATTTTTTTATAGGTTCCTGTCATCCTTTTAACACATTTAAAAAGTGAACAATAGTTATGATGACGATGGTTTATTATTGTCAAAATGGTTGGTATATAAACACATTGGACACATTAACAACTTTCTTCTGATTATCTATGTTCCAGTTTTTGTCTGGTTTTTTATCCATAAGTTCGTTATATCAACAACAATAATAGGACTCTTATAATTCCCAATCAATGGAGATATGGGAGGGGAACGATTGGAAACACACCCAACCTTTGGCAACAAATGCACAAAGTGGCTGCTCTTAGAAAGTTTTACCACTAAGATAGTGACCTCCCTAGACCTCCAAAAATCAAGAAACTCAGGGGACGTTATGGCGTGGAACCATGCACCAAATCAAAGCTGGAAAGCATCATAAGGGGCAGGCCTAGAGACTCGATTCAATTTATGTGCTTGCTACCTTGTTTCTTCATTCAAAATCCATGTCTGTAAGTTTGTTATCTCTTTTTTCAAATATTTAATTAATAACTAGTCATCTTTTATCAAACAGCACACTGATTACAGGATGGATGCCAACCATTCTTCGAGCAGGAAGAGGGATGTCATTATGGGAAAAGGCCCGAACAGAGCCACCACCCAAGAAGTTGGAACTTTTCTCCTATGAAAACAATCCAGTAAGACAATGAATGTGTGGTATATCCGTGGGCAAATCATTCAGCTTTTTGTCCCTTTCTTTTTCCACTTCTTACTGCTTTTCCAGATTGAAATGTTTTTTTGGGCAAGTCCAGATTGAAAAGTTTGTGATGAGAAATTAGAAATGCAACAAAAAGATAACAGTAATGCTGAAAATGTAGAAGAACAAGATTACTCTGGGTTAAGGAAAGGCACATTACGTAGGTGTTATAACAAAAATTATGGCTTAAATGCTCAACAGATATTGCAAAACATAATTTACCTGGATAACTTGAAGTAATTAGGGCAAGACTTTGTTGATTTGAGTTGCCAACTAATGAAAATCCTAGTGAAGTCATATCCCCCAGAAGGATGCACGAGTCATGAAAATGCCATAACCAAAGCCAAAGGATTCAGAAGAACTTTATCCGTCATAGTGTTGACTACAAATCTGCAATTCTAGAGCAATTTTCTGTTTTATGCAAAGTATCTTTTGACACTATTCCTTCTCAGTATGCTCGAATTGTGCGGGAAGCACTCTGTGAATTGGAGCTTCCTTATGTCCTTCAATCTGTCGGAGAGGGATCCCGACGAACAAATTTACTTGTTGAGGCATCTGGATCGAAAGAGGTTAGTCCTTGACATTTTCTGATAGCCATTTAGTTCTATCTAATCGTTATGACTTACCATGGTTTTGAAAACAAAAGGTAACAGCAAGGGAGTTCCTTGGGGTCCACAGTTGGAGAGCTGCAGTTTGTGCCTACCATTGATAGAAGTTCTGCAGTTTGTTCTTGCCACATATACCAACCATACCAATTTCCCGTATCGGCTGCAATTGCTCTCAGGCTCCTTATTACATCACTTGCTAGAATGTGTCTTAGGGCTCTTTTTCACTTCAATACTTATTTTGAGGTGGCATGAGCATTGTAGAGTATGTTGCTTTCTGGTTGCGGGGTGAGGTGGGTTAGAGCTTTTCAGTGTTGGATGGAGGAGAAATTTTATCTCCTTTTCTTTAGTAGATTTTATAGTAGACTTGAACTTTTGTGAGGGCTAGCTCTGGTCATAATTGCATCTTTTGTGCGTTCTTCCCCTTTCTTCATGATGTACCTGGGCAATGCTCCCTTGGCGTCCTAGTAATATATTCTTCTGTGGACTATCTCGCCACAGTTTCTTGAAATGGAAAACAGAGGGCGAAGAATATTATCAAATTCTCAAAACATCATCTGGTTAAAGAGTATTCTGCATAATTTGATGCACGTCCATAGAAAATCACGCAAGTACTGATGAGCAAAGTTGTATCTTTATTTTCCAGGTGCCTTACATAGTTGATCCCAACACTGGAACTCAAATCGGCGATTACAAGAGGATTTTATCTTATTTGTTCCAGACTTATGCCATGGCCAGCTCATAGTTGCAACATACACCTTGAAGGGTACTGCAGTTGAGGGAGACGAAAAGGCTATCACGGAGTGCTGCTACGGGTACAGCAATCTCTGCACAGATTGTGCACAGATTTTTGTGTGGGGCTCACTAAGGGTCCCACACAAGTGATCCGATCCGTTCATTATGTTTAAAACGTTTTTTCAAGGGCCTCCGTGAAAAATTAGCTCAATCCGATACCTATAAGTGCTTGATCTAATCATCTAACTTTTCATTCGGGTTTTAAGAGAATGAAAAGTTAGACGATTAGATCAAGTATTTTTAGGTGTCGGATTGAGCTGATTTTTCGTGGAGGCACTTGAAAAAATGTTTTAAACATAATGAACGACTCGGATCACTTGTGTGGGACCCTTAGTGGGCCCCACAAAAAAATCTGTACACAATCTGTGCACAGATTGCTGTACCAGTAGACTTTCTGATCATTATTCCTGTCTACTGGAAATCAGGTGAATTGCAGCACAATCGCCATGGTAACATCATCGGTTTTGATCCGAGAGTGAGTGTTGGGCTTGCCTTCTCCTCGTGGTTATGACGAGGTTCGGGACTATAGAAATATATTTGTAAATTAAACCCCCCCAAAAAAGAAAAAAGAAGGGTATACCATTGATCTGAATGACTCAATTGTTTAGCCTTTAGGAAATCGAATATAAATATTGATGAGTTTCAAATGATCAATGCAGACTTGTATCTTAAAGGTGGAGGGGAGGATTCAGGAGTTTTCATTTGGTATCAGTTAGTATTTTTTTGGCTCGGCAGAAGAAATTTTATTAATCTCTGAAAAGATGCAGATTAAAAAGACAAGGGCAACCGAAAGGAAATATTAATAATCTAAGGCTATCCGAGACCCAAACTTTGGCAAGAGACCAACAAAAATGGGCGAAGCCCAAACCCCCTGCCGCCATAGCCCTTGCCGCCTGGTATAAGTTACTCCCTTGCCGCCTGGTATAAGTTACTGTTGAATCGTCGTGAACAATGGTGGTGCTCAGGAGTAGATTTTGTTAAGCACCATCATTCTTATACTTGGTTTTTTTTCTTTCTTTTATAGTGATTCTTGTACTTTCTTTGTGCTTGAATTTGTCCAGGGCAATGAATGAGAGAGGAAATTTTTCTCTTATTCAACCAAAAAGAAGTGAGAAATTTGGCATCTTTTAGTTCATATCTTATCTAGTTTCTCCAAGTTTACAGTTCTTTTGGATGATGAGAAAGGGAAAGAGAAGAAAGAGAAGCCTTTTCTCACCAAATTTTATCATTTTTTTTGTAAGATTGGGTGAGAAATGGGGGAAGGGCCAATCAAAACATACGGAGTATCTTTTCTGTTCTTTTCTTTCATTATCTCATCAAGATGTTCAATCCAAATGAGAAATTTCACAAGAAACTATAACCCTTTCCTTTTATTTCTCATGAAACCCTTCCATCCAAAGAAGCTGTCACAGTAGTTTGGACTGGGGCATAAAAAGTATCAAAATGTAAGGATCCAAAATTATACACCTATTCATTACTGTACTCCTAAAAAGAAGAGTTTTTTTGTACCCATGATAAAGGAGAAGTCTTTCACACATAAATCATTATGTTTTTTTTTTTTTGTCTCTAATTCAGCCGCGGACACAAGGGGTGCCAGGGTGCTCGGGCTCCTGCACAACTCTAAATGGTTGTTGCACTAGTAATACTAGTTTT
Source organism: Rhododendron henanense subsp. lingbaoense (assembly GCA_020567845.1). Lineage (NCBI taxonomy): Eukaryota > Viridiplantae > Streptophyta > Magnoliopsida > Ericales > Ericaceae > Rhododendron > Rhododendron henanense. Next base: position 32,295,200 of record CM036324.1, read on the forward strand.
TTAAGTTAATTTGAAAAAGCTTTATGGGATTGGCCCCTATAAGAAAGTCCCTTGGCTGCATAAAAAAATTCCCCATGTGTGTGGGAAAAAACCTCTCTAAAATTTCAAGTAATCAACCATTTTCTGGTCACGTGTGTAAAATTAAATGACGATTATGTATATACACATAATTTCGTATCTTTGTCAGACTAAGTAAGTGACAATACATATATGTACAATATACTTCTTGTTATAATATATATATATATATATGTAGAAATACACGTGGTTCGTGCTTCCGCTACTCAATTCTACATCCGCCACTGCTCTAGTTCGTATTATTTTAATTGGATAATCGTGGTTTGCATGTTCAATGGATTTATACAAGCATAAAACTTTGGAAGAAGTAATATATAGGTGGTTGTGAAAAAAGGACAAACTGTAAAAAAAAAAAAAAAAACACTCCTCAGACTAAAAATGAAGAAAGGTCCACTAACCCCTTCAACATCATTTTCCAAATCTTAAGACATTATTTTTCCATAATCTTACTCCAAACCAAAGCCACTATAAACAAACCTCAAAAAGACACTACTTTACTAATGCACAAATCAAAAAATATCAAGGTGACCCCAACTAATCCCACCTGCCTGATTGACTCCATTAAACAAAAAGATATAATAACAAAAAAAAGCTCTCTACCAAGCATGCATCATATGTTTTCTTGTCCCCATCATCAATCCTCAAAAGCTTTTGCTTCATTTCAAAGAATTCATTCAAGTGTGTGAATTAAGGCAACAAATGTATTTTTCTCACGATCCCTTTCAAGTCACCCTTTCTCCTTAATCTTTGCTTCTGTGTCAGCAAGTCACATGATTAGGTTATCTGATCTGCTGTGGCTAGCTTGCTGGAATAGTGGAAACCCATTATTCCTCTTTTAACAGTATATATAGGACAGAACAGACACTTTGTGGTATTTACTCCCTCCCTCCGTACCAAATTACCCGCTCCATGAAAAATCGTGTAATTTTAAAATCAAAAAATTAAGTACTTTTGAGTATTATTTTTAAAGATTCTTTACACCAAATTAAAGTATACCACGAGCTCCTTAATATGGTGCAAAGAAATTCAAAAAATTATGCCTGAATGTATTTTATTTTTTAATCTCAAAATTGCACGTCTTTTCGTAGGAGTTCAGCAATTTGGGAACGGTATGATTTTTTTCATCCGTACTTGGGAAAAAAATCTCAATGCGACAAAGGCTACCCACCGAAAGATCGTTCTACCAATCCCATTAATTACGTAATCTAAGAACAAGAAATGCCATTAATTACTATACTCCTTCCCTCCCCACTCACCCTATCTCTTTCTTCAATGCACTATTGCACCCTGAGGCCTGAACTATACTAGCAATATACTATACCAACTACCAAGCTCCCATATAGCTCCAAAATCCCATCTCATCAACTCTATCTCTCTCTCTCTCTCTGTGTGTGTGTGTGTGTAAAGGATCAAGAAAACCAAGATGAGATCCAAAACCCAGAACTACATGTCGACCACCATCAACCTCAAGCTCATCCTCATCTGCCTCGCCTTCCTCTTCCTCCTCTTCTTGATCCTAAGATCAAATTACCAATCTCCAGTTCCCATCAGTACCTCATCATCAAACAACTCATCAACAAATGACGACTCCCCACAAGAAGAAAAATGGCAAAAATCTTCCACAGATTGCCCACCAATTGAAATCCCCACTACTGTTACGCCACCACTAACATGCAACAAGATCTCACCTTCCCTGGCAGAAGCCATGGTCCACTACGCAACCTCGAACGTGACGCCGCAGCAGACGAAGAAGGAGGTCTCGGTCTCACTCAGGGTCCTCCAGACGAAGTCTCCGTGCAACTTCTTGGTCTTCGGGCTGGGACTCGACAGCCTCATGTGGACTGCGCTCAACCACGGCGGCCGCACCGTCTTTCTCGAGGAAGACAAGTCGTGGATCGATCAGATTACGAAGCAGCTGCCCAGTTTGGAGTCTTACCATGTGGCTTATAATACCAAGGTTTGTCACATTGTTGGCTTGGTTCCATTAATGCTTACTATTTACGGCCTGTTTGGAACTTGTGAGAAGGAAGTGAAATGGTTGAGGAGGAGAATGTGAAGAAAATGGTTTGTTTGGAACTTAGGAGAAGTGAGAGAAAAGAAATTGAGAGAAAAATGGGGAAAAATTTCACTATTTAGAAAACTTGAATTCTTTCTCTCCGATCTAAATAATTGGAGGGAGATTTTTTTAACTTTCATTTATTTTCTATCACTTTCCCTGAGTTCCAAACAAAGATGGTTTATATTTTCTTCTCACTTTCTTCTTGACCAAACAAGAGAAAGAATTTTTTTTACATATTTTCCTTCTCTTTTCATTTTCTCAAGTTCCAAACGAACCCTTACGACCTGTTTGGAACTAGTGGGAAAAATAAAGAAAAGTAAAGGGAAAGGAAAGGAAAGGAAACTTTGAGGAAAATGTAATGTGCTTGATTTTTTACTTTGTTGTTTTCTTTCTCATTTCCTCCCCAACCCAAATAAGGGAAAATAATTTTCGTTTTTTTTTCTTTTATTTTTTTTCCCGTAGATTCCAAACAAACCCTTAATCTGCTTTGTGGAGGTGGAGGTGTTGCATTCATTTTAGAAAACAATTTGGGCATGCGTCATTTTAAAAATGGTTGGTCACCATTCATCCAAATTGGGCCTGCATCATTTACAGAGAGATTAATTAAGTGTGGTGTGGTTGGCCAAGCTCTGCTTTACAAGTGAGCTAAATATGTGAAATTGTTATAAAAAGTAGGAGTGTTAAAAAAATCCGAAAAAACCAACCGATCGGTTTGATTTTCGGTCTGGGTAAGACCGGTTTTTTTCGGACCAGACCGAACTGACCGACTACATATTTTATATATTTTACATTAAAAAATATAAAATATTTATATATATACCTTTTATATATATTTTACATATATACACTTTAAATTAAATGAAAATTTTATATTTCAGGCGGACCGAAATCTCCGACCAGACCGATTCCACCCCGAATCGAACCGAACTCAACTCCGGTCGAGATCGGTTCTAAAAATATTTGGACTGAACTGAATTAGTCTTCAAAAATTTCACCCCGAACCGAACAAAAATCACCCCTAAATTAAAAAGAAATGATGGTTAGGTAATTGTTGATAAATTTATTGCGCATGCTCTGAAAACCAATGTTAAGATGGCAACTGCCTACTCATAGGAAAAGAGCATCTCTGCCTCAATCAAGATCATGTCAAACTGACATAACACACCAACTCTTGAGTTATGCTTTCAAACAACTCCTCATTTGTGATTTTAAACTCTTGAGTTGGCAAGGAGTACCAGAAGATAATATTTATCAAGAAGCTTGCAAATATCTTTGATTTTAAATGATGTATAGACTACAGTATCTTACCACAAACTTGAATCATTAAAATTTAAGACGAACGATCGAGATGTGATTGGTTCTTGCAGTTCAAACCAAATAAGCCGGGTTCCGTTAAACAATTTTGACAACTCTAGACATATATTTGTTGGGAATTATGTATGGTACGTGTCTGACGCGGATACGTGACTTAAAATGCTCTGTGAAATTAATCAGGTAACTGAAGCAGATGAACTGATGGAGGCTGGAAAGAGGGAGGATTGCAAGGCTGTGAAGGATCCTAGGGAATCAAGGTGTGAGCTAGCCCTGAAAGGGTTTCCAAGCGAGGTGTACGACATCGACTGGGACTTGATCATGGTCGATGCACCGACAGGGTACCACGATGGGGCTCCTGGGAGGATGAGTGCCATCTACACTGCTGGACTCATGGCTAGGAACAGAGAGGAGGGCGAGACCGACGTGTTTGTTCATGATGTGAACAGGGTTGTGGAGGACAAGTTCTCCAAGGCTTTCTTGTGTGAAGGCTACTTGATAGAGCAAGAAGGGAGGATCAGGCACTTCACCATTCCCAGTCATAGGGCTCGCTCTGGCAGACCCTTTTGCCCCTAGACTCTCTCTCTCTCTCTCTTCAAATGTTGTGAGAAATTACACTACTTTATATCTAGGGGGAGGAGAAGGAGACGTGGGGTATAAATCACCCTTTGCAACACTATCTCTCGTCTTTAGCGAGGTTTGAATCCAATCCTTCTAAGTAATTGGGAGGATCAAAGAAGTGCGAAGTGCATCTGGGCTAGAGCTCATTCTCTCTCTCTCTCTCCCTCCTCCGCACGCATAGATATTTTTTTTGTACTCTTTTATTTTCTTAATCAAATACTACTTTCTCTTTTTGTTCTAAAAGTTTGCTTGCTATTTTTTTTTGTAACTCCTTTTCTTTCTTTCTTTTTAAATCAAATACTACGTACTTTCTCTTTTTGTTAAAAAAGTTTGCTTTTTCTCTTTCGCCGATGATATGAAAGGGGTTTACCAGCATAGGAGGTTGTAACAGTACCTTCACTAATTGCTTGAATTGTTAAGAGCGTGATCAATATCATTGATAAGAGGAACTTCTTTCTTGAATTTACGAGCTTCTCTTTATAACTAAGTAGTGCCACATACAGGAACCGAGACCCTGTAGTGTAGTGCGTGATCCGAGCAATTCACTTCTAACAATCAATGGTTTAAACTTCATTTCAGCAATAGACAGATCTGCAAGAGCCTAGAGAAGTCTTAATCATTGATCGCTGAGCGAATGGCTCGGATCGCGCATTACACCCTCTGCACTACAGCATGCCCAAGTCCCCACAGATAGATACCTCATAGATCCCTTCATTTTCACTTCAGTCGTACAAGTGTTTTGTGTACATTTTCAAAACATGATCAATAGCAGCGGTTAAGAACTAAAGATGCATGACATGCATACTTGTGAAATAGAGTGTAGCATATGCATGAGGGGGTTTATGAGCTGTTTTTTTTTCAGTTGTTGATGTAACAAAAAAGCCCCGTTTCGCCAATATTCTTATTTTTCGCTTTACAAGACATGTTATTCCTTCACAATATATCACCTTTAATACAAATTAAAATAAATACTTATTTAAATGAGTACTTATTTCATTACTGTTCTACGGAAATATTGATGGTAGATTTTTTTGAAGTAACTGGGCTGCCCAACCATAAAGCTATATAATTACGAGTATTGAACCAAGCCCCCATTACACTCACGCACTACAACAATAAACCATAAAGATCACAACTATTGGCCGTGATTGTAAGTTTTTCATCACGCTCCTACTACTGTGGTGGATCTGGGTGTGATTGTAAGTCACTCTCTTTTATCACGGTTATAAACCGTGATTGAAAGAGAAAAACATGTACAATCACGGCCAACAGGTGTAATCGTTTCTCTTTTATCACGGTTATAAGCCGTGGTTATTTCTCTTGGACGTGATCGCTTCTCTTTTTTGGGTGTGATTGTAAGTCACTTTAGATCACGATCTATAACCGTGATTGAAAGTTTAAAATAATCACACCACAAACTGAGATGGAAAACCATTACGCGTGATCTTTTCTTTGTATCTACTAGACCATCTTTTCTTGTCATTGCCAAGTTTCAAACCCACGCGCCATTGGTTGATTTCCCAAGCCCTTGCTACTAAGCTAGCCAAGAACTTCTGTTACATCAGGAAAACAAAAATATTTATACTTACTTCCTAAAGTGAGAAAACTTTTTTTTTATAGCATCCCGTTTATTATTTGTTTGATCAAATTTTCACAAAAATATACAAAATTCGACTTGCACAAGTACGCATCGCGTGTGCTCTGCCCCCTTTTGAATAATTTTGGGCCTCTCATTTGGCCTCCCTGAGGCCTCCATGGGAAGAGAAGGTGACCAATAGCCACCATAGTCAAGTCTATGCGGGCCCAGAAAATTAATGGTGATAATTGATTGAAAACTCCCGGTTCTTCCCAATGCTATGTAGTAGGAGTAATAATTTTTATATGGAATAGTACGCATCGCGTGTGCTCTGCCCCTTTTGAATAATTTTGGGCCTCTCATCTGGCCTTCCTGAGGCCTCCATGGGAAGAGAAGGTGACCAATAGCCACCATAGTTAAGTCTATGCGGGCCCAGAAAATTAATGGTGATAATTGATTGAAAACTCCCGGTTCTTCCCAATGCTATGTAGTAGGAGTAATAATTTGTATATATTCCATGTTTATTGGCTGCACATGGCCATTGATACCGATCAATTTTGGCAACTTCTGCAAATCATTATCATCAATCATCCTCCTTATGGTCCAGACAATTGTAGAATTTCAGTACATGTTGGGTTGTGACCGGGACCCGAGCCCAACGTCAAGTCTACCCCTCCATGTACGATAACTTTTGGAAGCCTTAACGTGTGATGGAAATCTCATTGTACGCATTCAATTGATCTAAAGCTCGTGACTTCTTTTTTTTTTGGTCAATCAATAGAAGAGATCATTTTTACATCAGATATGAAATACAGAGTACAAATCCGAGACACTACATCAATTGTAAGAGTCCACGAGACAACCAAGCGCATAATTTAATATCTAAAGTTAGGTTTTAATTAACTTAAACCCCTGATTTCCGACAAGCGTAACTTGTGTACTATCATCCAAATATCCCAACTAGATGGGGACACACATAAGTTTTCCCAAGAAACTTAAAAGGTGAGTAAAGCAAAACAAATAAGTTCACAGTTTTATATCTCTTAGACTAGTTGTTTAAAAAAATTAAAAATTTCAAAGTATCTACTCCCTCCGTCCCACTTTGTTTCACCTGTTTTCTTTTTGGGACGTTCCAAAAAATTGTTTATATCTCATAATCTATAATATTTTATATATTCAATATGAATCTTGTTTGATAGATCTCAATTTATTTTTTTAAACTAAGTTTTCGAAATCATAAAATACATTATAGATTGTGAGATATAGACAATTTTTTGGGACGTCCAAAAAGGAAACGGGCGCAACAAAGTGGGACGGAGGGAGTAAAATTTAGGCTTCAATATTTTATTTCGCCACAAGAGTCAGTCTTTTATCACGCCGCAAGAGTGAGATCATTTTTAGACTTTAGTCTTTTATCTCGCCGAAAGAGTCAGTCTTTTATCACGCCGCAATAGTGAGGTATATTTTAGGCTTCACTCTTTTATCTCGCCATAAGAGCGAGGCCTTTTATCTTGCTTTTTTCGCACGTCAGTGTTTTATCACGCTACAAGAGTGAGATCTTTTTTAGGCTTCAGTCTTTTATCTCGCCAAAAGAGCGAGGTCTTTTATCTCGCTCTTTTTCGCATGTCAATCTTTTATCACACCGCAAGTGTGAAGAAAAGAGAAAGATGTATTATTGATTGTGTTTTAACCATAACCCTAACATGCCTTTTATAGGCTACAGAACTTAAAGACTAAGAAAGTAACCAACAAGGAAACATGAATAACAAAGAAACATAAATATTAACTTAGCCTAAACAGGAAATATATATATATAATATTGAAACCTAGAAAATATTTTCTAATATTATGTTAACATCCCCCCTCAAACTCAAGTAGGTCTACCAACTTGAGTTTGAAAAAGTCAAGAGAAACTAGATGCAGTCATGCCAAGCTAAGCCAAGAGAACCAGGAGAGCCAAACGGACAGCCATAAGTGAGAACCAGGAGCAGCCACGCCAAGCCAAACTCAAGTAGGTCTACCAACTTGAGTTTGAAAAGAAAGAAATGAAGAATTCATGAATCAGAAAGCCATGAGTGCTGGTGGTGAAGAGACACGGTGGACGAAGTAAACTATGAGTGCCCGGCGGACGGCAACAAGGCTTAGGCCGCCCGCCAGGAGCGAAAATTCCACAAGGCCTAAATCTTATAGTTTTGATACCATGTTAAGAAAAGAGAAATGATGTATTATTGATTGTGTTTTAAACATAACCCTAACATGCTTTTTATAGGCTACAGAACTTGGAGACTAAGAAAGTAACCAACAAGGAAACATGAATAACAAAGAAACATAAATATTAACTTAGCCTAAACAGGCGGATAAAAAAAAAAAAAACTTAGCCTAAACAGGAAATATATAATATTGAAACCTAGAAAATATGGTAACATAATATTTTCTAATATTATGTTAATAGCAAGAGTGATATCTTTTTAAGGTGTCAATCTTTTATCTCACCACAAGAGCTATGTCTTTTATCTACAATCACAGTTTTTAAAAAACTGAGATAAAATATATTAAGCGCCACTTTTTATCTCAGCTTTTGACTTAAACTGAGATTAAATGTTTAGCTTACAATTTATTATTACACTTTTACTAAAACTGTGATCTTTGTGAACCTTCTTTGTGTGACCTTTATCTATTATTGTAGTAGTGACGTTTCACAAGAGAAAAAGTGCAACAATGTCGCCCATTGTGGGGCGAAGCATTTCCTTTTAGAAGTTAGGAGAGAAAGTTGGTGGGAGAATATTCCCTCTTGACTTTCACTCTTAGCTCTTGATGATTATCGGGCCGTTGGCCCTATCTCGATGTCTTAGGCTCCGTTCCAGAAACGGAATAAGAACTTATTTTTTGTCAATAATAAGGCTTGTTCCACAAAAATAAGAAGCTGGTACTTATTTTGTCAGAATTTATATAGGTACCAATGGGCGCCGGGGAGGGAAATCTTACCGACGGCCGTGCCGGGCCCTCTCCGGCCACCGGACGGCCGATCTGAGCCGTCCAAAAATTCTATAAAAAAAAACCGAGGGGGCTTGCGAGGGAATCAACGGCATCCGAGGTGTGTAGGGTGCTTGATCCAAGCACCCCTTTTCCGTGTGTATATGATTATACACATCATATACACACGGAAAAGGGGTGCTCGGATCAAGCACCCTACACACCTCGGATGCCATTTATTCCCGCGTGAGCCCCCTCGGTTTTTTTTATAGAATTTTTGGACAACTCGGATCGGCCGTCCGGTGGCCGGAGACGGCCCGGCACGGCCGTCGGTACGAATTCCCTCCCCGGCGCCCATTACTCATAGCAGTACTCGGTTTTTTAAGCCTAGGCAACTTCAAGCTCAAAAATCATGTGTTTACGCAAATAATTTTCTTATCACTATGGATCTTATTTGATAGATCTCATTGAGATCTTTAATACGGTGCAAAAAATAAAAAAAAAAAATTTCATTTACATTATTTTTGAGTTTGAAAATGTAAAATAAATTTTTTGTTTGATTTTTGTGAAACAAAGCTTCTTATTTTTGAAAAAGAAGTTGTCAAATAAGAACTTATAAAATAAGAAGGGTTGTGGAACACAGCCTTAATAAAACTACTTCCTTTCAAGTTTTAAAAGAAAAGAAAAGAAGCAGCAAGCAAGCAAGACCTCGTACTACAATAAACAGAAGCCCCCTAGCAATCAATAACCATGGCAAAATGGGCCATGGCTGACCAAATTGGTCAAGCAAGCGATCATCAACTGTGATGGCCTAGTCAACAGTTGCTCGAGTGTACCTATAGGATGTTTGTTAATACCAATACTAATAGTGTAACGATGTCAAAACTCAATGCTTCTAAGTTGGGAGGGTCTAAGAAGTCCTATTAACCTCATTGTCTAGGTTCGATAAACCAAAGGAGAGATCTTTCGGTTGCCTCAGGAGACCAGGGGACCCTCCGAATGTCCGGATTTCATTCATCGGATTCTGAGAAATTCCAACTCTGAGAACCCAAAGTGGACTATGGACACAAAGCCTGAGAGTTTAATAACGAATATTGAACCAAGCCCCCCACTAGCCACAACAGACAGAAGCCACCAAGCAATCAATCATGGCAACAATGGGCCATGGCATGGCCAAATTCATCAAGCCAGGAATCAACCGTGATGAGGCTGTAGGATGTTTGATAGCTTGTGTGCTACTTGTGCGTAGTGTAGCCAATGGCATCACCATGTCAGGTGATGTGTGAGAAGTACTTTTGCCTTTTGGCATACAAAATATTGAGTGCTTCTGCAGTACCATTACGTAGCGTCCCAACTCTTTTCTTAAATGAACATTGATGAAGAGTTTAGAATTAAGTTGGCATACAAAATATGTTGGGAAATCGGAGCCTCGCACTCGACTCACAACGAACAAAAAACACATAGGATCTTGGGATACTATCGTCACAGAAAACAAACCAGAGAAAATGAAGAAAAAGAGGAACAGAAAAACAGAACACACAGATATACGAGGTTCGGCAACTTGCCTACGTCCCCGGGAGCCACACCAGTCCACTATGAACGAAAGAAAACGAAAGATTACAAGTCTTCTCCTTCTTCTCTGAGAAAAGTTTTCTCTTGCACTCTCTCTCTCACTAGAAACTCTCTCTAGAAAATTTCTCTCTCTGTACAGCCTCAAAAAATAATTAATACAACAACTTATATTTATAGGCAAACCTTAAGTGACAGCTGGACCCGTCCAACCAACTTAGGCCGCGGCCTACGGCCCATCTTGGCCGCGAGCTTGCCTGTCGCGAGCCTGACCGCGCGCCTACCTGCCGCGGAACTCTCCGCGCTGGTCGCGGACCTCTGTTGCTGAACTCTGTTGCTGAAAGTTGTCTGCATCCCCAACAAAATATTGAGTGCTTCTACAGTACCATTACGTAGCGTCCCAACTCTTTTCTTAAATGAACATTGACGAAGAGTTTAGAATTAAGTTTGAAGTCACGTGAATACATGATTCTCATGAATATTAAAAGGGAAAAATTCAAAAAAAATCCTGAACTTTGAACCCAATGTCAAATAGGCACCTGAACTTAAATAAACTTCAATTGAACACCTGAACTTTGAACCCAATGTCAAATAGGCACCTGAACTTAAATAAACTTCAATTGAACACTTGAACTTTTACTCCGTTATTCAATTTACCCCCTGCCGTATCAATCCATGACTTTCCTAACGGCAACCGCTGAGATGGGGTTAATTGGTTCTTGAAGTTGGTTATCATCCCTCAGGCACCACATGGGCCACGCAAATTCATTGGCCCTAGGCCTCATTTTATTTTATTTTATTTGTTGTTTTCCTATCATGTAAATGCAGCTCTTGTTGCATGTTTGGGGGATCTGAAAGAAAAAAGAAAGGGAGCCAAATATCTGCTTCTTTCATTCCAAAACTAAATATCTCTCCTTCCATCCCAAGCCAAAAGGCCGAGAGCAAAGCTCTCATTTTGTCACTCACATAAAACCTCCTTGTTCCTCCAAAAAGAAACCATCCCCCCTCCCCCCCCAAAAAAAAAATAATAAAATAAAAAATTCTCATTCCCCAAACACAAGAAAAATTTGTCTCTACCACACAAAAAAAAAAACAAAAAAAAATCCTTTTCCCCAAATACCACTGGTGCGAATCACCTTCTGGGTTCTGCAATGGATGCACAGTTTATCCTCAGCATTTTGGGAGCTCTCGTTAGTATTACCAGTGGTGTTCATTGTGTGAGTTTGGACGCTTTTTGGAAATGGTAAGGAATGGAGAATTTGAAGGGGAAAATTTCAAAATGACACCTGAACTTTGCACCAAATGTCACAGAGACACCTGAACTTAAGTTTATTTCAATTAAACACATGTACTAACAAAATTCCCAAATTTAGACACCTGAACTTAAGTTTATTTCAATTAAACACCTGTACTAACAAAATCCCCAAATTTAGACCCCCGCCGTTATTCTCTGTCCAAAAATTGCTAACATGGCATCTCCAACCCGTTTAAGTTGCCCTATTACACATATTTCCAACAAGGGACGATGCACCCAAGCGAATGTAAAGTACTTATATGTAGTGGGTGCATCGTCCCTTGTTGGAAATATGTGTAATAGGGCAACTTAAACGGGTTGGAGATGCCATGTTAGCAATTTTTGGGACAGAGAATAACGGCGGGGGTCTAAATTTGGAGATTTTGTTAGTACAGGTGTTTAATTGAAATAAACTTAAGTTTAGGTGTCTAAATTTGGGGATTTTGTTAGTATAGGTGTTTAATTGAAATAAACTTAAGTTCAGGTGTCTCTGTGACATTTGGTGCAAAGTTCAGGTGTCATTTTGAAATTTTCCCAATTTGAAGCTATGGAAGAGGATATTGGGGGTGAGGACCACATGCTCTGTTTTAAGGCAGATGAATCAGATCTAAAAATGGGGGAAATTTTCTAGGGTTTTGGATTTTTCTTCCAAAAAACCTATGACTCATCCCATTTCCCTCCCTTTTGAGCCCAGTCATGTGTATAACGTCTGTTAGTGTCCAGCTCAGCGGTTGCCGTTAGGAAAGTCACGGATTGAGACGGCAGGGGGTAAATTGAATAACGGAGTAAAAGTTCAGGTGTTCAATTGAAGTTTATTTAAGTTCAGGTGCCTATTTGACATTGGGTTCAAAGTTCAGGTGTTCAATTGAAGTTTATTTAAGTTCAGGTGCCTATTTGACATTGGGTTCAAAGTTCAGGGTTTTTTTGAATTTTTCTCATATTAAAAACTACTTTCTCCATCCCAAAATGTTTATCCAGTCTGTAAAACAGAGTATTAAAAAAGGGAAATGATAATGCTAAAAATGTTTTTGTTGGTGCCAAAACTCTAGTGCACAAAAGGCTTGTACCATATGCAGTGTACAAGACTTTTATACACTGAAGTTTTGGCATTATCACTACCCTAAATAATACAATTTTTGCTAGAGAAAGTTAATTTTTTTTCAACAACTTACTAGATATCAATGAGCTTTTTTAATTTGTGAAAAAAGTTTGAATTTTTTTTGTTATTTTTAAGACATCATTTTACGGGCCGAATAAACATTATGGGATGGAGAGAATATTACATATCCAAAACTACGGAATAATTACTCGCTTTGGGTATACCAATCCTAAGGACCTGGGGAGGGAGGGAGATAAGGGAGGGAGAGGGAGAAGAAAGATGTTGTTTGATATGGGAGAAGGAAGGGGGATAAGGGGGAGAGGGAGAGAGCTTATGCCGTTGAAGGGGCCTTAGCTAATTTCACCCCACCCTAGGATAAGCTTATTCGAGTGGGAAGAAAGACCAAATTGACCTTTAAACCTTTTTTGTATTCCCAATGTAATTATTTAATGATGGCAATTAGTAAGTAAATTCATACATCATCCACTGTTATCTACATACTCTTATCCACCCATATCTAGGGCTGCTCAAAAAATCCGATGAACCATGAAACTGGTCCGGACGGAACCGATCCGTACCTTTTGGATTTTGTCCGTGGATTAATGGTCCGGACACGGATTGAAAAATTAGAAAACCGTGACTCGCGGTTCGGTCCACGGATTTTCATTACGAAACCGTGGATTAACCGAACCGGACCATGAGATATTTATTTTATATAAATAATAAATAAATATATATGTGTATTTATATAATTAATTGTTAGTAATGTTAAAACTTTTTTCTACCAATTTTAGTATTTTATTTTAATAATGGGATATAGTGTAGATGTACATAAAATATAGGGGATAAATCATAGTTTTTTTTTTATATAAGTTACGGGTAACCCTAGTTTAGTTTTACTAGTTCGTTTCTTTTCCAGTTTTTCTAATTTTCATTCCTTGTTTAAGTCGCTGCCGCACCGTTCTTACTTCTTCATCTCTTCCTTCTCCTCCTCCTCTCTCTTTCCGTTTCTTCAAAGTAATAAGTATTTTCTGGTGACCGGTGTTAAACTTAATTCTGAATGTAACCTTCTTTTCTTTTAGTGTGGGATATAAGCTTGAGAGTTATTTTTGCTAAAATCCGTGGACAAAATAGTAACTGATCCGCGAGTCACGGATTGGATTGGAACCGAACCGTAGGACTTTTGGTCCGGACACGGATTTCATTTTGTAAAAACCGTGACTAGCGGTTCGGTCCTTGGATTCCTAGGAATCCGAACCGAACCGAACCGGACCGGACCGCGAGCACCCCTACCCATATCAACTACTACTCAAATCAAGTATAAGCTAATCTCCCCTTTTACCTAATTCCCCCTCATATCATATACACCTCTTATCCACTCCTTTTTCTTTATCCATGCAAAATTTTATCCGTCCGATAAATGAGGTGTAATGATGTTACAATTATTGCGCGGGATATCCTGGTCTCTTTTGTGTTCCTATATATGAGTTGTTTCAACTCTCATGTCTTGTCAAGGGCAAATAGTGCATCCATTTGGCAGCCGAAAGTAGTGAACCGATAGTCCAAAAACTACTAGTCTACTACTGTAATTTTTTCTTTTCAAAATACTACTAGTATTTTCTCCTTCTCCTACTGTTAACTCATGTTCTCAAACTCAAAGATCAGACACACGCCACAGAATTTAAGGAGAAAAATATCAAAGGGTATCCTTTCCAGGAACCTTTTGTGTAACTTTAGTCCTTTGTTTTATACACCTAAATTCATTTTTAAATGAAAAGGATTTGGAATCTAGAATCTGTAACTTTATACGACAACCCAATTAAACCATGTTCGAATACATGAGAATATATCTGGAGGAGATCAATTGTTGGTTTTCGATTGGATATGGGAAGTGATTTGACAAGATTCTGAATTCCTTCATAGTTAAGACAAGCAGGGGTGGAGCTAAGAACGGGAGGTGGCATGTGGCATCACGTTTGAACGATAAAAAAAAAAAAACACATAATAAGGTTTCTTGTGAAGTATACTACCCAAAAGTATGTTTGGTGGAGTGGCAAAGCGCCTTCTTGTGAAGTACTACCTTTTGTTGGGGTTTGAATCCTCTGGCAGCCTATATGATTTTTCGTTTTTCAAACTCTCTCCCTAGCTCTCTTACTTTTTGCATAAGTTCTTACAAGGTTTGTAATTTTTTTCTACTAATCGGAAAGAAACATGACCCATTTGAATACATAATTTTTGTATAGACTAAAGTGGCTCAACTAGGTATTTACGGGTATTTAAAAAATTAATACTTTACACAAATAGTGTAAAAAAAAATGCAATTTAGAGAATGGTAGGTTCGGATCAAGAAAATTAATATCGTAATGTCTTGTATTTGCATACCACAAGAGAGTTGAAGCAAGCCTTCATTTCTTCTTCAAAAAAAAGCCCACGACAATCTACTTATATGATATTTTTCCTCACAACATGTAATTAGATTTTTATTGAACAGTATCACCCCGCATCCGAATCCTGGCTCCGCTGAAGACAGGAGTGGACGGCTCCAATAGTACTAGCCCCCTAGCCTTTAGAGTTTTGTTTAATATCCTAACAAAAGCAAAATACTATGGACGGATGGAAACCCTTAGAAAAATGTCAGATACTCTTTAGCTTAATCTTTTCTCTAAAGAATTTTGTGGGAAAAGGCAAACCCAAAAAAGGGCATCTCATTGGTTAACTCAACTAGTATTTGATGGGAGTTGGTTGCACATGAAAAGGCAATTGAATGCTTAAGTAAGCTTTGAGAAAAGCCAATTAAGGATCTTCCATGAAATACCCTTGCGGGAGTGAATGCAAGAATAGGAAAAAGGATATACAATAGTATCATAGAATATGTATGTAATTTTACAGGATTTGTAATTTCGTTAAACTAATAGTGGTTTTTCTTATTATCAAACTGCGTGAATAATGTATTTTTTTTGGTCAAACAGAAATATGTGAATAATGTATATATACACTACAAGAAAATCGTTCTATAGCAACGGTCGAAAGCGTTGCCATAGAACCCAAAAACCGTTGGTATAGACCCGTTCAGGCTATACCAACGGTTGGAGAACCGTTGCCCAAACCGTTGCAATATATCCGTTGCTGTAGAGGTATAGCAACGCTTTTGTCGAGCGTTGGTACATAATTTTTTTTAGTAACGGTTGGTTTAGCAACGCTTATAACCGTTGGTATAGGGTAATTTCTGATTATTTTTTTTTCCCGAAATTACCTATACAACCGTTGCTATATGTGAGAAGAACCGTTGCCATAGCCCTCTCTTCTTCTTCTTTTTTCTCGAAATTACCTATATAACCGTTGCTATATGTGACGAGAACCGTTGCCATAGCCCTCTCTTTTTCTTTTTTTTCCCGAAATTACCTAATGAACCGTTGCTATATGTTAGACACAACCATTGCCACAATTTTTTTTTTTTTTTTCACAAAGCACCACTTCATACCAAATTTCTATATACACATCTATGAGACCCTGCTCCAAGCTAACATAACACTAATTTTGAAGGCAAGATTCTTTCCATTAAAAACCACACTATCATATATATCATAATTCAAACTCCATTACATAAACTTGTTCAAACAAAAATCCATCAACATTGTTGGTACTTTAGCAAATCTCCCATAACACATATCAAAACAATCCACAAAAATCATTGCCTAAACTTGTCCAACAAAAATCACATAGGTTGTCATCCTTACAAAACCTCCATGAAAATATATATCCAGCACGAAATGCTTCTAGAGGGTCCTATCACCTGTAATAAAAATGACAATGGAACAGATTAAATTTAATTTTTAACCTTCAACAAATTGCAGACTTCAAGTGAATGTACACTAAAAGTCTCTCATAAGAATCATTAGTAAACAAATATGCCAAACAAGGAAACTTGAAATATCATAGGAGTTAGATCCAACAACGAGCATAAAATGGAAGAAATGGTACGTACAACCAAAGAGAAATAGATGAGCGCAGTCAATTTCAGGCAAGATTAAACAAAAAATTTGGATTATAAACAAGTTAATGGGTCTAGGATGTTGATGGAAATGAAGATGAGGTACTACTATTGCTGGCAGCAGCATCCAAAACTTTAAAAGAATCTAGCATTACAGGATACCTTGGAGGACTAGCATCCATCAGTCCATGATTGTAGGGTGTTTGTTGGAAGGAAAGTCAAGTCTCATGGTAGTGTGCCTAGCTCCCACCATGCTCAAAGTTACCTTAGTGGAGGGAAGGGGAAGGAGATCCTACTTTCCTAGTTTCCACTTCTTGGGCTCCTATTACTTCTAAGTATTTAGATAGTTATCTTACTCCTTGTTGGCTGACTTGGTAACTTCATAGCATGAGTGTCTTACTATCACATGAAGCACGGATACCAATAAACTGATACGAATACGATACGATATGGATACGGCGATACGGCAAAACCTAAAAATATAGGATACGGATACGTCGGGGATACAACTGTATATTTCATTTTAACCCCGCCGTATCCTAAATGTATCCTGTCATATCCCCGGAGTATCCCTCTCGTATCCGAAACATATGGCCTTATATCAATGCATGTCTACTCTGGGTTGTAAGAATTTTAACCTAATACCAAATATATAGCATTCTTGATTATGAAGTTTAATCATGTTCACGTTTGGTCAAACATGTTCTTGGTGTAATTAAGATGTATGAGCCTATAACATAGATATATAATTACTTTATCACGTATAAAGTACAAAAATTCATGAAGTATCTCTAGCATCACTCACGAATTGTGACCCTGTTTGATGGCCGGTTTAGAGAGTGAGTTTGGACTGCTATGAGTGTGGGTCCCCGTATCAGTCTTTAATTTGGTTGCATGCTTCGAGGGGCGAAGTATTAATCTAGGCAGACCAGGCGAATTTTGAATCTCTCAAAATTGGGGGTTGACAAAAACTCAGGGAGCGTCTTTCATTGTACAGTTCAAAAAGTTACGTCTTACATCACCACATTAATCCTCTCGCACTCCTCAACCCAAACAAACATGTTTGTAAAACAATCTCTACCTCCAACCAAACTACGTACTTCACGAAATAATCCCTCCTTACTATCAATCCCAATCCCAATATTTACAACCTATCCACTAGTATAAAAAAACAATGCCTATTGCCTACGTATGATATGACTATGATCAGCTGCCCCAAGCAAAAACTTCTCCATTATGAATGGCCCCAGTGATACTAATTAATATATAGCTAGTACTCCATTCCTTATCTCATCTGGGCCATGCACCTTGGAGAATCGAGTCCCAGGAATACATAAAAGCAGAGGCTTTAGGCTGCCTCCACATTCTCTGCAATTGCCAACCAATGAGACCCTTCCTCCACTTGAGAGTATTTATTTATTAGCATGGAATTTTGTTTTTGACTAGATGAAATTCAATAAAGCACTTGATCTAGTGGCGTGCACCAGGTGGCATGGTGCCATTAGCCACGAAAAGGCAACCATGTCTGGGAATTGATCTAATATTCAATGTTCTCCACTCGCTACATATACAACTCAATATACTTTTTACAGGATTTTCTTGAATAATTAGAAATAGCTAATCAAATGATTGTGTCATTTCTTTTACATATCCTCATTGGTGGAGAGCATCGATCACTTTTTATGTCACAATTTTTCTAAAGAAAGACTTTTTTATGTCACAGTCGCAATCCGGTGCTTCAGAACTACGTACCGAATAGTTGCATTTCTTTTATCATGTGACTAAAAGCCGTGAGTAGATATTGATATCCCTATAAAGCTAGCTATTTGAAATGTTCTTGATAGGGTATTTGCAAAAACACAAAAACTTCTCCTTACGAGTCCCTAAAAAAGGGACTGAGCCATTCAAATTTCTCGTTTGTAGGTCTTCTTCGGGTCTGTTTTGATGTCCGAAATCGTTTATATTTTAGACCTAGTCGAGAATCAGATATTTGGAAGATTTCTCTAAGACACTAGGAGAAGAGCTACTCAAGACTGTACTTTGAATTTGTAGCAAAATTAATGTAGGATTAATGTTTCGGGGTAGGATCCGGCCTCTCAAGTGAGACTGAACAATCCTGTCCAGGCTTTCTTAGGTCACTCTTAGGCCTAACATTTCACGTTTCTTGTTTTGTGTGCTACAAACCTATTTTGAGAACATACCAATCAAATATTCGATGGACATGATTTTTGACTTCTTTGATTGTATCAACGAGTCAAAAAGATTAACGTTTCTGATCATTATAATGGGTCAAAAAAGCCTTGGACGGAGGCACATATATGGGTTGGGGGGCCTGGCACTCCACGTTGCTAGAATCACCCCCATATATAGTACTGTAAGGTACACATTACGTACGTAGTCTAAAATACTGTATCAATCCCAAACTTTAAGAAAAATAAATGAAATACCATATATAATAATTTTCTCACAAACTCTCTTAATTTTTGGTCATTGAAAAGGAAGTTTCCGCGTTTTAGGTAGATTCGATCATAGATGACTTTCAAGATTTGAAAGAATGTCGAGTTTTGCTGACTTTAGTAGATAGTGTACGTGTTAAGATGTAGCGTAAAACAATAACTTTCCATGTAAATTATAGCCCTCCCTATGTAAATTTTAGCCCCGTCCCTGACCGCCTAGTGGAGGGATGCCATTTCTAATGATTTCGAATGATAATCCTGACGCGGAAACTTCTGAAGCCGTCACTTAGCAAGGAAGATCTAGAGAGAGAGAGAGAACTACATACACGGAGCACATATATAGCCATATATATAGCTAGAGTATACATGAAGGAAAAGGAAAAAGAACGCACCAAAGTGACATGTAATTAAAGGGGGATATATGCCAACAACACCCAACTATATTATACTCCTTTTTTTTAAAAAATTGAGAGAGGAACAAAGAGTGAAGGGGAATTAAATTGTTGTGTGTAATGTGTATATAACCAGGGCCGACTCAAAACTTTTTTGCCTCGGGTTTTGGAGTGGCATATGATTGTCGATTGGTTGGATGCCAACGTTATTAGGATGCTTCCTTATCGTTGTGATGCCTCTTGCTCCTTATCCTTTAATTTTTGTACTCCCCTTCAAAGATTAATAAATTCTCTTTCGCCGTTAAAAAAAAAGAAAAGGCCAGGCTCAAAATGTACATTTGGGGCCTAAAGCAGCAATTTAAAAAGAAAATTAATTTTTAAACTCCCCTAATTGATGCAAACACTCTTTTTTCCGTCTTTTAGTGAATTCACCTGCTAAAAGATGGAAAAAAGAGTGTTTGCATCAATTAGAAGAATGTAGAAAAAAACCTTTTACAAGTTACTAACATGTATTTAAAAAATTATTTTTTATAGCTTCGTAATTTTGAGAAGATATATCTTGCTCTCTTTTCATCATTGTTCCACATTATGAAAGCACATTACTAGCTAAATGACCTGATACGAAAAATATATTAGAACAAACATTTAATATGAAACAACTTGATCAGGCCACGATCTTAAGATTCTTATCATACCATGATTAGCCACAATCTGGATTTTCAAATGAGAATGAAAAATGCCTGGGATTTGGGTCGAGTGATTCTGATCAAATAAATGAGATAATTAAGATCGGGAACGATGAAATCTGGAAGCGGTTAAGACTGGGGTGGTTATGTTGTGTGTATGCGCGCGCGTGAATTTAGCAAGAGTTCTTTTACCGCTTTGACGTAGTAATTGTTAATTAAAGGCATATATATGGAAATAGGTGTAAGAAATTTTTTCGAGTAGTAATCATTATTGTTATACCGAAAATCATTATTAATTTGGTTCACAGCAAATAGGTGTAACCCAACATATAGAATAGATACTGATACTCCTATGTCCCATCTTGTTTATCCTATTTTTGACTTTTCACTGTCCTAAAGTGTTTGTTTATTTTGAACAGTTCAAGAAAGAAGTTCCGTAAAAATACAATTTTATCTTTCTTTCTCGATTTGAAGTGTCTTGAGCCTGGGTAATTATTCAATAGTCTTAGAGCACCGCTACGTTATTATCAGAATTACTCAAGAAATCACACATTTATGATCGATTTATGTAGGGTTTATGCACTTTGTCGTGAATTTCCCGAGAATGTGCAGTAGTGGAGTGGTCCGGAGCGTCACATGGCGGTGCTCCCTGAATATTGAATAATTTCACCCAGAGCCTGAAGTGTTTGCTTTAGTGGCTTACCCATCCCCTATATATATAACGAGCAAGGCTTCATACAAGAGAGTAGTTGAGGTTTTAGGCAGAACCAGAGAGGAGGTTCAGTAGTACTACTGCAGCAATCTCGAAGCTAGTTCAAACTAGTGGGAGGTTGTGTGCAAAGAAGCCGACGGCCGGCCGGTAAATCAACCAGTACAGAAAGAAGAAGAAGAAGAAGAAGCGATCATATATGGCACGAGGAAGAGTTCAGCTGAAGAGGATCGAGAACCCGGTTCACAGGCAGGTAACCTTTTGCAAGCGCAGAGCTGGGCTCCTTAAGAAGGCTAAGGAGCTGTCTGTGCTGTGCGATGCTGAAATTGGTGTTCTCATTTTCTCCGCCCATGGAAAGCTCTATGAACTAGCCACCAAAGGGTACGTAATCTCTCTCTCTCTCTCTCTCTCTCTAAGATTTCCTCCAACTCGGACAGTAGAGATGAGAATTTCATCAGGCACCCATGTGTTCTAATAATCTACTAGTAAACTTGTTTTCATTAGGTGCACATTCAAGTTAGCATTGTTTCATTTAGTGTACATGTCCAAAAAAGTTACCATCTCTTGTCCAAAAATGTTTGTCGTAACGAAATTGAGTTTTAACAATGTAAAAAACTCAAGTAAGCAGAAATTAAATAGGAAAAAATCCAGGCACTTCGTTGTGTGTTTATTGGATTTTTCTTGGTTTTGGTCAATTTCTTTAAGCTTTTTTCAACATGTGACGAAAGAAGCCTAAATTTAGAATTATATACTCCTATCCTATATAACAAGGAAAATATCACATTAGTTATGGAACTTATGGATCATATTTGGAAGTTGCTACGTCCGATGATGCATCAGGAGGCTCCTATGTACAACCAGAGTAATTAAAGAGAAAAATCGCGTCTCTATTCAACTGCGCGCCAACTTTTATTTTTGTTTTGACGACGGTGTTTCGGTTTTTCTTTTTTTTTTCCTATTGTGTATGCCAGAACTATGCAAGGGCTTGTCGAAAGGTACGTGAACTCAACCGAGGAGACTCATCAGGCAGCAGCTGACCACGTAGCCAAAGAAAAGCAAGTTCTGGTAATGTGATATCTATATATATATATATACCATTTTCAAGATCTTTCAAAATCATGTGTGGCGGCCAAACTAATAAACAATCACTCTTTTCAAAAAGACCTATTAGTTTAATATATAGTACTTTATCATATTCTTGCATCAGATGCTCCATTATATACACGAATTATTAGTATATATTTGTGTGCAGAATAACTTTAATGTTAATTTGTCTCCCGGGGAAAATGATTAAAATGCACGGTCGGCGGTTCTATTCTTTTAACTCGGTAATCCTTGGACTACATCTACATCCCTAATTTGGATATACTAATTAATTGCTAATTTTGTAGTGAAGCTTTATCCTATAAAGTATGCACCTATATATACCACCTTTTTTTTTTCTTCTCATGGATACTTCTTTTTACATATGTATAACTACGTGTTCGAATAAGTTTGTGGTGAATTTTGACTAATCGCAGTATCCCAAAACTAACAACCGTACAAATCTCTGATGGCTGCGTTTATTCTTTTATTGACTATGAGAGCTACTTGCGAGAATTCGGGATATGTCCCTTACTTGGGGGAACACACATGCATTTAATTGGAAATCTGTTTCAAAGTTGCTATTATACTAGGCTACTAGCTAGCTACTAATGATCCACATGAATTTAAAGAAAGGAGGACATGTCTAGAAACATACTATATAATTCCTTCTTCAAAAAAGATGCAATGAGCTCAAGCGTGCAATGGTTCAAAATATCCTACTAATTACACGATTGGGCACATGCGTAAATCGTTGGCCCACTAAGTTGTCGGAATTGAACTATTTATCGAGTCCAAGATATTAAGCCCAAGTTACTAGTAGTAGCTTATGTGGTTTTTTAAAGTCCTAAAATCACACATGTAAACTTTTAGTGTGTAATAGGACGCGGTATTTCACAAGTCTTTTTTCTAGTGACCACTTGCGCCCTGAGCCCAGAGTAACCACGTGATATTTAATAGGTCTTTTCCTCGGCCTGATCATGAGCCAATATATGATTGTGTACATATATTACTCTGATACCATCTATAACGTCTCATGTAGACCAATGACTATTTAACTTGTCGAAGCCTAACAACACAGTCCAAAATTCTTAAGCTCAAATTACTAGTAGTCACTTAGATAGTTCTTATAAACCCAAGATTATCCATGTAGACTTTCGGTGGATGGGCTGCCATAACCTCCCCACCTTTATGGCCTTAGGCCCTTGTGACGAGTTTAGTACTAGAGTCACCAAGATATTTCACGAGTCCCTAGTGATCAAAGTCGCCATGATATTTCACAAATCTTTCCCTAGCGGCCACTTGCACCCCGAGCCCAGAGTCACCATAGTATTTCACGATTCTTTTTCTGGTCGGAGCCCACACAGCGTATACGAGTTTCTTTGATACCACCTACAACGCCCTCACGTAAACCACTGACCCGATAAATTGGCTTAAGTGTTTTGAACCACATGATTATGCTCTAATAATTTATTGGGCCAGTAGTTTACGCCAACCATTACATTTCTTTCCGCTTTGGCCCATTGGGAGGCTGAACTGCCGACTTGGGTTTCCTCCCCGAGTAGGGGTGTTAGCCGAAACCGGAAAATCGATCGAAACCGGAAAAATCGGACCGGATCGAATTTTTTAAACCGGTTGAATAATTTCGATCCGGTTCCGGTTTATAAAATTTTATAAACTGGAAAAATAATTTCGATCCGGTTTATGTGTTTTGAAAACCGGTCGAAACCATATATATATATATATAAACTATTTTTATGGGCTAAATTATATTTTTATGGTTTTTTTTAATGTATTGGGTTCAAAATTGATCCTTTTTTATTGGACCCAAAAAAATAGGTTGAATTATGGGTTTTTGGTTGATATTTTGTGGGTTGAATTGTGGATTTTTTGATGTGTTGGGTCCAAAATATGTCCCATGATTCCATGAATGAAAACCGGATAAACCGGACCGAAACTGGTTGAGCCAATCGAAATCGGACCGGATTATCTCAACCGGTTCCGGTTTCTAAAAATCTCAAACCGGATAACCGGTTTCGACCGAAAAATATGCTGAAACCGGTCGAAACCGGACCGGTATCACCCCTATCCCCGAGTATCTCACATGTCTCTCCCAATGGTGGGACCCATATTACATGTTTTTTTTTTGGATCTTATCCATATTGCATGGTTGATCACACAAAAAAAACATCAGGTATAATTTGGTGATTTCATATGCTATAGAATAGAACCGGGTTTGGGTTTGGGTTTGGGTTTGGGTTTGGCTAGGGAACCCCTTAACTCAATCACTACCCAAATCCGATTCGGTTCGATGTTTTAATTTTCAAATCCCCACAAGTCTTATTAAAACTTTCCCTACATGTAGGCGGCTAAATGGCAAACTACGCAGTCCGAGCTCATGTTCGATTGTTAAAAACTCGATCAAGATTGGTTTATTAACATAAACATGCAATTAAATTCGTTAAGGTTTCAAAGTCAAACTAAACTCGAACAAGCTACTACTCGGCTTGTTTGATGCATGATGTATAAAAATTCAAGCTACTTGAGATCCGCTAAATACATTTGGCTCGATTAAAACTCATTTGAGATCTACGCATCTCGAAAATAAGCTAAGCTGAAACATATTTTGGAGTTAGGTTTTGCTTTTGGCTCATTTATATATCAACCCTACTTGTAGCCATCCTTATTAATGGCCCCTTTGCCATAACTTTTCCCTTAGACTTTTTGGTACGGTCTCCTTGATTGTTTTCTCTTAATAATGTTTATTCCATTAAATTTGGGTCAAATTTTTAGTTCACATCTTTCGTCTCCATAACAGGAATTTGAATAGTTCAAAAATATAGACCAAAATTAAAAAGAAGTCTAGTCTTTTTCATCGTCTTGGAGCTTCTCCAACCCAATACACTGTAAAACTCTATTTTAGTGGTTCAAGATACTATTTTATAATCAAAAAGTAGATTTTAGAAGATATATTCATAAAAACTTCAATCACAAATCTCTATATCTGTACTTTACACATCTCCCTCTCAAATATTCTTTCACTTTTCTCCAATCATTGTCTATTTTTCTTTCAAGTTTACTACTTTCTCTCTTTCTATATTCCAAAAGTGGATTTAGAGGATCACAATTTTTTTTCTCGTACTCCACATTTCGATTACCAAACTTGAACTTCTAAAATAAGAGGAAAAAAAAAAAGAACGAATATATATAGTGTGGGGTACGTTGGAGATGCGCGCTCTTGACTTCTTTTTTTGAACTTTTGTCTATTTTTTTAATATTTTTTTGATTCCTCCCATCGAGACAAACGATGTGCATAATGTAGCCAATCGATCCACACTATGTATTTTTTGTATGAAAGCAATTAACGTCCCAATTTTTTTGTTCTCCTAGGAATCGAAAGAGGAGGTCAACATTATGAAGCATGAAATTGAATTTCTTCAGAAGGGTCTCAGGTATGCTATTTTTTTTAAAATTAAAGTCAGCTATCGTTGCGCTCAAGTTCAAAACCATGCATGTGGTGAAGAATTAACAATAATCTTCATTTCATTAGAGAGTCTTTACGCACAAATATACCTACTGGATTCGATCGTGACTCCTTAACTTGCGATTTAATTAACTTCAAGTTTATGTAAATTGCATTTTAGTTATATGTATGGAGGGGGAATTGGAACAATGGCGCTAGATGAGTTGCACATGCTTGAGAAGCATCTCGAGATTTGGATTTATCATATCCGCTCAGCAAAGGTACGTATAAGGTTTCGATCTATCCAACTATATATAATATACTATCTATCTAATTGCAGTACTACTTTTCTGCACTAATTAAACAACCAAATTAATTAATTCCTGCCTAATTTTACATTTGCAGATGGATCTCATGTATCAAGAGATCCAATTGTTGAAGAACAAGGTTAGCATGCAGTACTCTATATATATCACTGTTAAACATGTTACCATTTGAATAGGCCTGTCAACGGATCGGATCCGATCCGAATCCGAATCCGGATCCGATAAGACTGGATCCGATCCGAATCCGATAAGATTCAGATCCGATAGTGGAAATCCGGATCCGATCCGAAAAATTTGGATCCGATCCGGAAATCCGAATCCGATCCGAAAACTTTTTTACTTCAAAAATTTTAGGGAAAAAAAAAAATTTATTTTAAAAAAAATACAATTTTTTTTAAAAAAAATTTATTTTCCAAAAAAAAATAAAAGAAAAAATTGAAAATAAAAATACAACTTCTTAAACATTTTTTTTTCAAAATAAAAAATTTACTGTTTTTTTTAAAAAAAATTAAAAAATTTTAAAAAAAGTTTAAAAAAATAAAGTTCGGATTCGGATTGATAACGGATTTAATCCGATCCGATCCGAATCCGATCCGGATCCGAATCCGTTATCGGATTCGGATTATCGGATTATCGGATCGACGTTATCGGATTCGGATTCGGATCCGGATCGAATTTTTCGGATCGGATCCGGATCCGATCCGATCCATTGACAGGCCTACATTTGAATATACTATTTGCGCAAAAAAAGTCTAATTATATGGTTTTACTTTTTCAGGAGGGGTTACTGAAAGCCGCTAACAACTATCTCCAAGAAAAAGTAACGTTATGTTTTCCTCATTTTTACTTGTACATGGTTTTTTTGGATAACCGGATATATGTCCGGGTCAGTTTGCATGCACCTTGACTAATTCCGGAGCCCTAAAATTAACGGGCGGACAGACCTCCAATGGCCCCAAAGTTTGGAATGTTTGGTCTTTATGAAATTCGAACTTGCAACATTTAATTTTGGCATCAAGTTTTAATTAGTTCCTTTCTCATGCGCCCGCTTATCTAAACCCCAAGTTGCTTTTACATGTTGAGAGATCGATCTCTATTAACCCATAAAAGCTAACTAGTACGTACTCCTACTTTTTTCCTGTGTGCAGATAGAAGAGCACTGCGGGATCACTAACTTTGCACCAGTGATCAGTACTAATCCGCAACCGCTGACAATATATGATGAAATATATCAGTTTTAGATATATTGAATTTACATATGAATTATGTAAGTTGATTATGCATTTAGGAGGGTTTGTGAAAGTGCATAATCAGTTAATATGTTTGTGGTAATTAATTAAGTGAGTAAGTAACCCTTAAATTATGAAATGCTTGCAATAATTCTGAAGACATGACCAGTACCATGCGCTGAATAATTTGCTGGATGTATGGCGCCTACTTTATTATGTTATATGCTTTATATATATATATATATAGTCTGAATGGTTTGTGAAGAAGTACTAGCTCCATATTTAAATATATATCTCTCTCTCTCTCTCTCTCTCATCGTGATCAACTCATACATACATAGTAGAAGTGGATGAGTACTTGTACCAAGTTCGCATAGTCTAATTAGGTTCAACTCCTTCCTCGATCTCCATTATCAAAATGTATATTCTTGCACGATGTTCTTGCTTGTAAAGGAAAACATAGAAGCTAGGGAAAAAGTAATTAGTAGACCAATAGTCGCATGCAATTGGTCCATGATGGGACTTTTTGAGGGAGAATAAAATTGTGATGCGAGAAACGTATGATTCCTATGTTTTGATCAAATGATTTGAAATAACATCGTACGTAATTCTTGATAACAAATTCTACATGCAATCATATTTCCGATCTTAGGTAGGAATATTGATACTGATTGCCGCCTCTAATAGTACTACAAATTAAGCTTAGATTTCATGTACGTCAAACCCATAAAGAAAGAAGACGACCTTAATATGTTTTCTAGAATTAACCCAAACAGAGAATTAAATCACACGTACGGTACTTGATTAATTCCTAGCTAGCTAGTACGAATTAAATTATCACTGGCTCACTGCCACTTAAGATTATGCCAATATCCTACTATACTCTTTTCTCCCAATCTCATGACTAATATTCACACCTCTCATTTGACAAATACTATATATATACCTTTTACACCTCATATATATATATATATTTGCACTGATGACAATACTCTTGAGTACTCAAGATCGATAACATGCACCCATCAAAACATGACCATTAATGCTCTAGACACTATTAGAAAGTCAAACTTAGAATATCTCTATAAGATGCAGACGTGACTCATTTAATTTACCACCTCGATCGTACAGACATTCCAACAGCTAGCTAGGGTCCTAGATTCAAACGAGTAATAATTATCACTGGTGCATTTCTTCAAAAGCTAATTTCAACTCTTGTATGTAGAACTATTTTTCAATATATAGCAAAAGAATAAGTACTTCTTTGCCCCGGCCCTCTCATTCTCCACAACTTTGGAGCTTCTAAATATACCTATCAAATTTCTCTTACTTCGACTTCTCTTACTAATTCTACTT
This sequence comes from Rhododendron henanense subsp. lingbaoense, assembly GCA_020567845.1. Classification (NCBI taxonomy): domain Eukaryota; kingdom Viridiplantae; phylum Streptophyta; class Magnoliopsida; order Ericales; family Ericaceae; genus Rhododendron; species Rhododendron henanense. Next base: position 32,323,471 of record CM036324.1, read on the forward strand.
ATGATTTAAGAGTTACACAGGCTAAGTAGCCACATGCATGATAATTAATAAGATTAAGTCAACCAGAACCAAAATCTATGAAGAAAATTGTACGTACGAACATCTATGAAGAAAATTTTGAATGCAATGTTTATTTGTAGCACCCCTCTCACATGCATGGTATGTGACCTACACATATATGGAGCTCACATCATGTGAGAAGGCGTTACAAATAACCGTTGCATTGAAGATTTTTCCGATGAAGTGGGCGACGACGGTGGCTTGCAGTATGGCGATCTTGGTGGTCGGATTTTTTAGTCGCTTGTGAGGTCCGAAGTGTTGGATCTCGGTGGTCGCTTTTGGGGTCCGGCCACTTGTGGGGTTCGCGGCGGCGTAGGTTGACGGTTGTTTTCTTCTTCAGCTCTGGCGGCTAGCTTTCTGGTTTTGGTGTGGTGTGTGCATTGATTGAAGTTCAACTAATTGGAGATTGAAGACCACCGGTTCGGGGCACAACAAGATTTGTCGAAACCGCTCGAGGTGCTGTGTTTTCGTTCGGGCTTGTTCGAGATTTGACATGGGTTGCTCTGGTGAGGGCGTCATTTTGTCGAAGGCGGCTGCTTTTGGTCGCCACCAGAGCGTTGTGGTCGGCCCAGATTAGGGGCTGCAGATCTGAGTGTGTATATTCGAAGGACGGTGTTGGGTGCTGACCCCACTTGCAGATGAGGATCTCTTAGCCCTGATCGTTTCCGAGTTTGTTAAGTCGAAAGACGGTGTTCAGGTGTTGACCCCACCTACTAACAAATAAAGTTTTGGGCTGTTTTGGGCATTATTGTAGTTGGATTTTAATTATATTTTGGTGTTTTTTCGTGTTTTCATTCAATCTTTGATTGAACTCCTCCGACTTGATATATCCATTGTCAAGTTTCTTACTAATAAACTTTTTGCCTGTAAAAAAATATCTATGTAATGTAGCAGGGAGCCTTTGTAACATTTTGTGCAGCCCAATAGATAAGGTTTGTTTATGAGTTACTGACTACTGTCTTCCTCTTTTGCAAAGCTAAAGGAAAATAGGTTAATGCGATGAACTTATGTCATAATTCCGGATTCCACTTCTACTCATTATTCCAACTAGGGCTGCTCAAAAAATCCGGTAAACCGTGAAACCGGTCCGGACCGAACTGATCCGTACCTTTTGGATTTTGTCCGTGGATTAATGGTCCGGACACGGATTGAAAAATTAGAAAACCGTGACTCGCGGTTCGGTCCACGGATTTTCATTACAAAACCGTGGATTAACCGAACCGAACCGTGAGATATTTATTTTATATAAATAATATATATAAATATATATGTGTATTTATATAATAAATTGTTAGTAATGTTAACACTTTTTTCTACCAATTTTAGTATTTTATCTTAATAATGGGATATAATATAGATGTACATAAAATATAAGGAGTAAATTATAGTGTTTTCATATAAATAACGGGTAACCCTAGTTGAGTTTCACTAGTTCGTTTCTTTTTCATTTTTTTAATGTTATGTACTATAATGATACAATTCTACTAGTGTTTAGATTCTTTTGAATTTGATTTTTAAAATAGGTTTTTGGTAGTTTATGTAACAAGTATTTTTTGGTGGTGTTAAACTTAATTTTGAATGTAACATTCTTCCCTTTTAGTGTGGGATATATGCTTAAGCTTTATTTTTGTTAAAATCCGTGGACAAAATCGTAACCGATCCGCGAGTCACGGATCGGATTTTATTTTGTAAAAACCGAACCGTAGGACTTTTGGTCCGGACACGGATTTCATTTTATAAAAACCGTGACTAGCGGTTCGGTCATCGGATTCCTAGAAATCCGAACCGAACCGGACCGCGAGCAGCCCTAATTCCAACACTTAAATTCTTTCAGCGAATAATTTTTTTAAAATTTGGACCGTCCAAAACGCTTTTGAATGCGCGCGATTGAGCGCCGTAAAATATATTCATGGCTCCGCCGTAATAAAAGTTTTTCTCTAGAACTAAATAGATATAAAATCTATCTTTCCGAAGCAACAAAAAAATAAATATATAGTAGTAAAATCCAGACTGAGATTAAAATTGCAAAAGTTTTTTGTATAGAGATAAATTTGTAAAAAAAAGATAGTTATAGGGACTACAACTGTAATATATCTTCTAACATGCCCCTAAAGTCTCGTTTGGTTCTTGAATTTCAGGATAAACCCTAACCCCCTCTCTCTCTCTCTGTGTTTTCTCTGTCATCAAAATCATTTATACTGACGAGGATTCACCCCTAAGATTCGTATACTCAGCAACAGAGCGCGATGTCTTCGCTCGAAATCGAAGCCCGAGAGTAAGTTCTCTTTCACCATTAGGTTTCCTGGCTATTTGTTTTCCAATTTGACTCTGTTTTTTTGAAGAACTTAATTCGACTTTGTTTGGTTGTCGGAACAAATCTTTCTGGTTTACCTTAACGGAGCTTTAGTTTTGTCAAGCTCAAAATTTGTCGAAATTCACAGCTTTTGTGTTCCTCTATTGTCCCCCTTTTTCTCAGCAACCGCTCTGAGCTAAATTAGTGGAACGCGAACCCTGTGGAAACTGTATATCCAGCCCAAAACCAATTGGCACCAAGTGGAGAGGTCCCTTATGTTATTAAGTGATCTTCCATTCCATACCCAAGCAATGTGACTACTCTTGAACACCCTCCCTCACGTGCAACCGCATTTAGGTCTGTCATGTGTAGCTACTTTCTAGTCTATCTTTGTGCAGAGCTGTTTTTGGGTCTGCCATTATGGGGTGTGGAGTGTGTGCATTGGCAATGCACTTTCCAAGGAAAGATGTTTATGATTTTTGTTCTCGTAGCTTTTGTGAATTGGTCATGAACTATCCAGGAAAACATGCTGATAGTTGTTCACACGTAGCTTGTTTCATAGCAGAGCGTTTCGAGAGGTAACTTAGGGTCCTCCAAGTTGCAATGATTCGATGGAATCATGATAGTTATATTTCTCTTTGGGCTCTTTTTTCCTTTTAATAGGTTTCGATAAATTCCGATTTTGTACTTTTCTTGCTTTATGTTTTTTGGTTAACCTTTATAGATAAACTTTTCTGAGGAAGCAAATGGTGAATGTCTGAGGGGAACAAGTTTTCCTCTGCCTCCTTTTGTCTCAGCCTATATTTTACCGTGAAACATTCTCAAATAATGGGAAGAATTCTCTCTTTAAACATTGCAGCATCTGTTTTCCAATCTATGGTTAACAGGTTTTGTATCAGTTCGCAGTTTATGAAACAATGGAGACCGTATTAACAAGACAAAATTGTAGTCTATCTATCCTTCTTAATGTTTCTTGAGGCATGAAGCTATTGAGAGTCACATCTAAACTTATCATTCATCTAGTGTCTTCTCCTCTAAGTTATTTCTTAGAATTATCGGTGACCTTAATGCACTTTAATTTGACCCTCGTAATTCGATCTTTGGCGTGGAAATGCGCCTTTCAAAGTGAGTCTTTGCCTGGTACTCAACTTATAAGAAACTTAGTAGTATAAAGTTATTAACGTGGTCCATGAAAGGAGAACCAATGCTTTTACACAGCTCAGTAATGTAAGTGTGTAGGAAGCAAATTTTGCGCAAAGAGATTGCCACAACTCTTTCGTAAACATGTTGATTCACTATGAAAACCATTATAGAATCACCAAGAAAAGTGGTGGCAGGGTTCTAGGGGTCCTCGACATCTCATCCATTGGCAATAGTATTTATGGCTTAATTGAAGCATATGTTAGTATTTTTGTCCCGTGAACATGGCTATTATTACATATCCACATGCTGCATTATCTGGGACAATTGCAAATTATCATGGACTGTCATGTTATTTTGAACCACTATATTCTAATCTGTTTTGTATTTTCCATTGCAGTGTGATTAAGATAGTTCTTCAATTCTGCAAAGAAAATTCTTTGCATCAAACTTTCCAAACATTACAGAGTGAGTGTCAGGTTTCTCTCAATACAGTAGACAGCCTTGAAACATTTGTTGCGGATATTAACAGTGGAAGGTGGGATACAATATTACCTCAAGTTGCACAACTTAAGCTTCCTAGGAAGAAACTAGAAGATCTCTATGAACAGGTATGTATTATGTCTTTAACCAGATAACACTGTTTCTTATCTGCTTTTACTACATTTTTATCTTGGGTTTTGAAACCCTGTGACGTGTTGGTCTCTTGAACTTAAAGTTTTATTGTTTTGATGCCTGAATGATTACTTGACGTCTATGTAATATACACATTAATAGCAGACTGTTCTCCCTATGTTATTTCATTAGACTTCTAAAAAGATGCATTTTGTGTGGAGTTTAGGCTTGAGATGTTTGGCAGAATGGATCATTTGTCTGAGCAAGCATCAATTTTGGCAAGATTGCTCTGCAAGAGTCTTCAAATAGAGAAATGTCAGAGGACAAAAATAAATGCACTTGAAAGTCCATTGAATTTTGTTCTCCATTAGGAGATGTATGGCTTTGTAAGGAGTTTGATGTCGACTGTATATTTGCCTGTTCCTTATGCTTAAAGAATGACAACAATGTGGTGTTTAATCTTGGCATTGTAGATCAAAAAACAAAAAGAAGATCTTGGTAGTGGTTTATTCACCCTCTCTGAAAGATCTTTTAGTACTTCCATCTGTACCTTGAAATCCAACTGAAAGTACACAATTAGTTGGCATGTGTTTGAGAAACTACCAAATGTCATTAAATTAATAAATTTCCTTTGGTTAGAAGTTACAAAGTACTTTGGGGGCCTGACTAAAGCATATGTGTTGCTGCTGCTCGAGAATCTGAAAATTGGGAGCTTACAAGTGTATGTTCGAGTCAATTAGTTATTAGGAGAACTTTTTATCACTTACTTTCCCCACTTTCTTATGAAGTCAATGAGAAGCATAAAGAAGGATAGACCACAAAATGTTGTTCGAGATTTTCAATAACTATATATCACAGATTCACAAAAATTGCAGCTAAAAGTGAGCATGAGCTGTCCTGAGACTTGTGAAAGCTGCTAATATGAAGTTTTGGTAAAATATTGGTGACAATTTTTTAGGAATCATTACCTGCAACATTTCACTGTATATTCCTGTAATGTGCAAATACTATTGAGGAAGTATTTCCGGTGATGTGCAAATATTCTGACAACTTAACATCGGATACCAAATTCTACACAATTGTCCACTTAGATAGTTCCATCAGAACGAAGCTTATGTTGTCCTGTGGGCCTTCATGTATATCACGAATTTGGCTGTGGCATTCCATTTGCCTTTCAGGATGATTGCATTCACCACTTATGTTTTTCCTTTCCTTTTTTTTTTGATGGTACTTTAATTGTAAAGGTGGCCAGCTTTTTGAGGGTTAAAACAATGACGAGTAGGTTGATCCAAAACAAGAACTGAACTGCAGAACTCGTTCTATGTTAAGTTGGTTAAATGGATGAAGGTTGAACTGGGAGAAAGTTGCAATGACCCAAGCCTAATCAAGGGGTACCTAGACTTCTTAGGCTTGCGAACATGGCTGTAAATCTAATGGAAATTGAGCACCTCTCAATTATTCAATCCTGCTTACGTCATATGTATTCACTCCCTAGCCGGCTCCTTAACTATCTGAGCAAGGGACATGTTTGAACAGCTTACTTTAGGCTTGACTCTGGTTCGGGCTGAGTTCGAACATCTTAAGCATTACTTGGGTTGAGCTCAAACACGGTAAAACTCCACTCAGCTTGGTTCAGTTGTGGCCCCATACGTTGATAGAACAAACCTCCCCCCGCCCCCCTTTCTCTGGGTTTGCTTTGTTCATTGATTCCATTGATAGGTTGATTATTTGAGACTAAGGTTTAAAAAATTTCAAAAACCGACCTCGGGTTTAGGTTTTCCACACGAGTTTGGATTTGGGTCATTGTTATGTTAATCGAGACTCTCCAGTACGGTCCATATAGTCCTAGTTTTCTAGTTGTAAGCATTTGAGGTGAATAATAGAAGAAAAAATTCTGTTGTTGCATGTGCTCTGCTAGCATGTTCTAATGTACTTCCTTTTTCCTCCTGAATTTCCAGATTGTTTTGGAAATGATCGAACTTCGGGAATTGGATACTGCACGTGCTATATTAAGGCAAACCCAGGTAATGGGCGTCATGAAACAAGAGCAACCTGAAAGATATTTGCGAATGGAGCATCTCCTTGTTAGAACTTATTTCGATCCGCATGAGGTTAGATTGCCTTTCTGGTTCAATAACACTTTAATCTCCTTTTCTCTACTCATCGGTATTACAATATAGTTGACCGCATTTTCTGCAGATGGATCCTTCGATGATGTTTTTTTATTACTGCATTGGGAAAACTGTTATGATTATTTAGTATTTACCATGAGAGGTGTAATCAGCCTTCTACACAATTTCTATTGGGTTATACTGTTTGTATTGGTGGTAGAAGGCTGACCTTTTACTTCATTTTGATACTTTTCAGTAGTCTACACTGAAGCTGCTAGATGTACTGTGTGATGCAAACTCTGTATTTGTATGGGTTGTACCATGTCTTGGACATCCGAGTACTTCAGTGCAATCCTAGTTGTAGGGCACTTATCATTATCGTATTAGAAGAGATATAAGCATGGACTAGTTAATGTGTAGCAGGAAATATGCATGTCATTTTATGATCTTTTTTTTTGAAGAGACATCTTTCATGATCAATCAATTTTCTTTTATTCAACCATCTCTGGGTTCTTATCTAAGAAGTTAGAAGTCTGTAGCACCATAGTGATAGATGGATCCATTAGTATTCTGTAATAATCTTGTTGCTTTCTTGTTTTCATTCCTATAAACATACACTTGGGCGAGGGTGATAGTGAACAGCTGAAGACCAACTTAATGTGTTGCTGCAAAATGTGGTGGTTGACTGTGTTAGTTTCCCCTGGGTAATTAGATAGGGTACTTTTGGGTCCTAGATTATCGTGTTTATTGCTGCAGTGGATTATATTTGACCATACTGTAGTGAGTTTTTGTTCTGTCACTGCAGCAGTGAAATAATTTGTTTTCATGTGTCTGGTTTCTTAGGTTGTCAACTTGTCGTTATCTGTCAAATATTGTAGTATCTGGCTTTTGTATTCTCCTGCAGAATTTTTTTTGTTAGCGTTTTGGACGATGTGCAATTATGGGACTTCTTGTAATTTGGGTTCTAATTGCTTCCATACTCTTTGCATGCGCAGAGTTGGTCTCCCTGTTCTTTAACTTTACAAGAAGAAACTTGGTATTATGTAATTGTCTTGTACTTCATATAATTACTAACACAGTAACACTACTATTTTTTTTTCCCAGGCTTATCAAGATTCAACAAAAGAGAAAAGACGCTCACAAATAGCTCAAGGTTTGAGCATACTCTTCCTTTCTTTGGAGGGATTCATCAAAATGATGTGTATACATGTACCAAACATTATTCTGACAGCTAGATCCAGTCTCCTGATCCAGTGTTAAGGAAAAGAAATCTCACGCTTTTTCTTTCAGGAAGGAGAAACTAATAAAACATATTGATTGTAGCCAATAAGGGCTGCTATAGTGAACAGAAAATTGGCATCCCATGAGAGATATATGCGGTTCTTTCGTATGATGACAAATGCTCAAAGAAGGCATAATGATACAAAAAAGACCAAATTGGAAATAGGAAATTAATGAAGGACATGGTGATTAGGTCTTCTATTTAGCGGGTAAAAGGAGGACAGCAACCTATAATTTATGTCTTAAAAGCCTCTGTGAAATGCCATGAATGATCTTGAGATGGGTAACGTTCGAATAACCATGCGGAATGGATGAGAAGAAACCTTTTAGAGATTAAAAAAATGTTGTTGCTCCACCTGCCAAATGTTCTCAGTATTATTCCCCGAAAGATCTGTAGCCACTGGGTACTTAATGAGAAGATGCCGAACTGAGTCTCCATCACTTTTACGCATCGAACGCCATTTCATAATGACTTATGTCTGTGCCCCAAAAGCAACCTTTGACTTGAATCTCCTCGACCTTGTACTCTTCCACTCCAAAGCATCAAAGCCCTCCCTTATTCCTGGGATCCCATCTGACAAGTTGCAGTGATTCACCAAGTTATTCATCTCCCCATGAGACTACCTCCTTCCAAGAGAAGTATGCAAAAAGTTAGTGGCCATGGAAGCTCCTTTATTTAGCACAAGTGGCTTTATTTTACATTGAGAGGGTCCAACTGGAGTCACTGACTTCCAAAAAATGTAAATTATGATATGTGTTTTCAAAAGGAATGACCAAACTCAATGAAACTAGCACTGCAAAGTCTAATCAACCTACTTCTTAAATTAGCACTGCAGCTGTGGAAAGAGCTTTTTCATTGATGAAATTGATGAACACTGTACTGCCTAGGTGGATGGAAGATCAATGGATGAGGGATTCTTGGGTTCCTCAATGTGTTCCATAGAATTGATAGAACGATTCCAAAATGTGAAAATTCTGTGTAAAATGTCATGTATTTACGTGAGACTATGGAATTATATATGAAGTTTATCGTAAAAGTTTGAAGCCTTTTTTGAATTTGTGATTTTATTGGAAATAGGCAAGATGCCAAGGAACTTTTGTTTTTGATAGCCTGATCTCACTTGGCCTTTATAGCCTTATAGGAATCCAAGAGAAACATTTGTCTCTGCCTCTAAAGAGATCTAAAAGTACCTTTAGTCATATTAGCGAATCACCTATCATTGGTCTGTGTACAGGGATACAGTTAAAAGCAGTAGTAGAATAAGTCTCCACAATCAAATGGAGACATGTCTGTAGGGAAATTCCACCTGTTAAGCCATCACTAAAATGGTTAAATGTCCAAACAATTTCTGCTGTTACTTCCGTTTTTTTGTTTATTTATGTTGTTGGGTTTCCAATTTCCAAATAAGATGTGAACCATACAGCAGATTTGAGAAACTGGCTGAGATCAATTTTTTGAGGCATATAATGAACCCTAGTGAGAATTCGAATTGAAAGTACGTAGAAGTTGGCTTGTTGATTTTTCTATTTTGGTCTTCGACTTGAAAGTATTTATAGACTCTACGTGGCCGACAAAACAAATGATGAACCTAGTGAGAATTCGATCTCAGTACAGTAGTATAGATTTTACTTTTCTTGCATCCTTATTGAGATCAAATTAGGTTGTTTGTTGGGAACAATCTGAATCTGTTTATCCTTTCAAAGTGCTTAAATTGAAGCATTTGTTAGTCATCCATGATTTCCGATTTGCAAAGAGGATTCAATCATTTAGGCATTTCTGACAGTGGACATCACTGTAAAACCGTGAAAGTGATAGGTTATTGGTGAGAACAGTGAGATTGAATACTGAAATATACTCGTTTGTGTTATACAATTATGAGATATGCATGACCCCAAGGAATAGTTTTACAAATGGTTGTCAATTGGTTCTGCTGCTCTTTTTCTTATCCATTTTCACTATTCCTTTTTTTTTTTTTCCAGCTCTCGCTGCAGAGGTTTCTGTGGTTCCACCGTCACGACTAATGGCTCTAATTGGTCAGGCTTTGAAGTGGCAGCAGCACCAAGGTTACGTTTTATTGAGCTATGTTATTTACTAACAGATATCTATTCCTTCTCTCTGCCTGAATGTATAAATTTGAACTGGGAAAATGCAAGTTTGACTTTCTGAATATAAAGGATAAGAATAAATTCACCAATTTCCAATATCCCTATTTGTTTACTTCTCTCCCGTTACCCATTCTCATGGATATCACTGGTTGCTAAACTTAAGGGAAGGGAGATGTAATGTAAATGTGGAAGACGCCCGTGCTTGGTAGCACTTTTAGAGTTGTGTCTTCATACAAAAGGAAAGGAGAAGAAATTTCAACCAATTAAGCTTTGTTTGGATACAAGTAGCATAATGGAAATATCTCCCTGTAAATCTCAGATTAAACTCGAACTGGAAAAGTTTCGGGGAGTTTTTCATTCTATTTTATATGTGATTTGTTGAACTTTGTTGAACTTATCATTGTCTGATAATTGTTGCACAATACTTACAATGATAAAATGAAAAAATATTCTCCTGATGCAACAGTTTGCATTGCTTTCAACTCTTACTTCTGAGTTCTGGCTAGTTGACTTCAATGACTTTATAAACATCATACTTAGTAAATTGATATATATTTCTTCTATTTCAGGGTTGCTTCCGCCAGGCACACAGTTTGACCTATTCCGAGGGACGGCTGCTATGAAACAAGATGTAGATGATATGTACGCGACAAATCTTGGGCATACTATTAAGGTAAGCTGTAGATGTCTCTCTTCCTGACACTATTTTTGCATTATGATTCTGATCTTAATCTAACCCTGGAGAATACATATACGTGAACATGTGTTGTATGTGATTTTTTTTTATAGACAAATCTAATCTGGAAAATGAATACATTCCTGCTATTTTTCTGAAGTATTGAAATCCTAAGACGATGGCTTTTAATAGCCATTTTCAAAAGAAAAACCTAGGCTGCAGACGAATGTACTTGTGCTGTTTGTCTGTTGATATTTGAAATGCCCAGACATGTTTTATTTCTCCCCCCTCTTTTCTGTTTCATAGGGAAGATCTGTGAGATCTTAAGCTTCTGGTCTTGTATTCTTGAAGCTAGGCATTTGTCCAAAGTAAACTAATTGATTCCTGAGATCTGATAAGCCTTAAGAAATATGTAGATCCATGTGCTAGTGGTTGTAGTACATTTCCTTATTGTAATTTTCTAAAGATTTTGTTTTACTTTCTGGCAGAGTGAGGTTGTGAGAAAGCATCAGCGATTTTTTGATCATTTCCATGCGCTATAATATTGTTTTCTCTACCCTTTGTTTTGCTTCTATGTTAATATAAAATTAGGTAAGATAATCCATCAGAATGGAGGAAAAGAGAACACATCATTTTTACGGTTTATGTTCAACATAGTTGCAAAGATCTTGGGTAATCAATTCAGCATGTAGTTTTTCCTCATAGTTGCATGCTTAATTGTTGTTAATAGACATTAGCTTCAGAATTCGTGAAATCATGTTTTCTGGCGGTGTCTGCTACAGTTTGGAAAGAAAAGTCACCCAGAATGTGCGCAGTTCTCACCAGATGGACAGTTCCTTGTTTCTTGCTCTGTTGACGGATTTGTTGAGGTTTGCACAATCAGAACTTGCATTGCTGACCACTAAGAATTTGTTCATATTATGTGAAGAACTTGTATGGTTTTGTACCAGGTTTGGGACCACATAAGCGGGAAGTTGAAGAAGGATCTTCAATACCAAGCTGATGTGAGTATTTTAGATTTTATTGTTTTTCTATTTTTTAATTTGTGTGGACATATTTTGGACTATTTAGTTTTGGAAACCTTATGCTGTTGTTTTGTTGAACTAAGCCTGATTTGAGTTACCCAGTGTGGAATACATGAATCTTCTTTGCCTTGTTGATGCCATTCTTTAGTTAAATCGCGTGCCACTTTGCCTAGGATCCCAGCTTGGATGACTCTCTCGCTCTTCCCATAATTTACTCTCAATGTTCACAATATCATGCTTCGCAACGCATCTTTTGAGTTATACATATTTACTTAGAAGGGTTGAAATAATCTTCAGTGTTTATGACCAAACCAATCTAGTCGTGTAATCTTCAGCGTTTACTAGTGTTATCCTTTTTTTTTCTTTTTCTTTTTTTCCTTTCTCGTCCTGCTGTACTGGGCCAGTCACATAAATTGCCATTTGCTGCACACACCCTGAGAAATTGCCATTTGCTGCACACACCCTGAGATCTTCTCAGTTGCCCTATGAACTGCTCTCTGATCAGAATTCAAGGCCTCCGTTAAAAGGATTAAAAGCAACAGGGATAGGGAATCACCTGCTTCAGACCCATTGATTGCGGCGGCAATTATCCCTAAAGCTCATAAGATCTGGAACTTAAAGCTGGAAATCCTAACTATCATGGTTATATGCTTTTTCAAACCTATATGATCCATTTAATGTATCCTTTTTCAAATAACCAAAAAAATAGTATTTTGGCCAGTCTAACATTTGGACTACCCTCCAGTCCTCCATTATTGGGCCTCCCCACCAATCTCTGACCTTGTCTCCAAAGACATCTGCTAGTAGCTACATGTTCTCTAATTCGAAAGTAGTCTTACTCTTACCGCCCTTGTGCTGCAACTAGCCAACAAAATAGGTAACTGATTGAAGGTTTATACTTTAATACTCTTAGTGCATTGAAAATGTTGAGTTGGTGCTATTGTATGGAAGACTGCTTGCTCTAATACGGATATTGCAGTTTTTGTTTTATATAGCCTGACCTTTTTCTTCAATTTTTTGGTGCCTTCTTCAATTGATCTATGGTGCTGTTACCTTTTCTTTATTTATATGATACTGTTTGAACATTCCTTGATTTGAACTTTTTGTCATGTATTGTGTCTTATGATTCTTGTTAGAGGTGGCGCTACAATTGAAGGATGCTATGCAGTTGAATACGCTCACAAATAACTAAACTATGTAGATAGCAGCTAATTCTAAGTAAACCACTGCTTTGAACACCCCAGGCCACAATGCTTGAACATTCACCCACAATATTTGAACACATGTAAAGCCTGAAACTATAATGATAGAATCCAAAATCAATAGATGGCAGAATTACTGAATGGCCAAGGCAAAATATAGGATAAACTGTTAGTGACCCTAGCCGAGCCCTATTGCAAGGGAATATAGTAGAAAACTTATTACTTAATCATAAAGTCTGTGCATGGGGATTTTGGTGCAAAATTTTGGCAATTTGTCCGAAGTGAACCCCACTATACAATGAGGGATCCAAGTGCATCGAATAGTCCAGACACAAAAATCTGAAACGTAACATTGCTCTTAATTTATCTATACTGAAAGGTTGATTAACTAATTCATATGAATTTCTTTTTCTTTCCCCCCTCTTTTTTGAATGATACGAACAACAAAAAGAAGTAGATGGGTAATTTTGGAAGCTTAAAGATTTTTAAGTTCAATAATTGCTTTTCTTTAAAAAAGTTAGATTTTCTATGGACAAACAAATTTAGATGGATAGGTGTTGAGTTGAAAAGTTTTAAGTTTCTTATTGACAACCCTAAGGAAAATTTCTGGAGCCGCCACTAATCGTGTCTGTATCTGTTTGTGTTAATATGGTTGTACTACGAATGCCTGCAATAGTAGTTCACCAAAAAAAGAAGGTAGTTTGCATGGCCAAGAAATTCTGGATGTAAGAATTTGAATAGTAGGATCTGGATGATCCCACTTCTGCTTGGTTATGTCAAAGTAAGAAAATTTATAGCTCCTTCATCACCATTATTGTCTGAATTTGTGCGTTCATCACATGGTATTTTCCCAACAGGAGACATTTATGATGCACGATGATGCTGCCCTTTGTGTTGATTTTAGTAGAGATTCTGAGATGCTGGCATCTGGGTCCCAAGATGGAAAAATTAAAGTAAGTTTTAGGTTTATATACTTGGTTGTGATACGAGTCCTCCTTCATAAACATTCTTATGATGGGCCTTGTTTGTTATCTTTTTGTGTATCCTTTCTCCCGTTTGCTTCATACTTAGATTGCAAGCACACTGTAGACTAATAAAGGGCTTCCTGTACCAGTTTGCACAATCATAGGTGGGCTTGTTCTTTGTTGAGGGAGTGTAACCCTTCTTTGAGTAAATTCTTGGACACGTTAGATATTTTTGGGGTATAGAGGGGTGTATAGGGCCTTTTATGTTTATATATATATAGAGTAAGCTTCTAATGCGGACCTCCGCATCCAAGCAAAGTGCGGACCACCCCATTTCTCCCCTTTCCCGATTGAATTTTGATGATCCGAGCCGTTCAATGTGTTCAGAACATGATTTTAAGGGCACACGCAAGAAATCGGCAAAAAAAATGGCCGGGAAGGCTTGATTTGAGCAGTTTTTATTTGAACCATTCAATAAAAAATAAACAAAAACTGCTTGGATGAAGCCCTTCCCGGTCTTTTTTTTTGCTGATTTCTCGCGGGTACCCTTAAAATCACGTTTTGATCACATTGAGCGGCTCGGATCATCGAAATTCGATCGGGAAAGGGGAGGTCCGCACTTTGCTTGGATGCGGAGGTCCGCATTAGAAGCTTTATATATATATTGATAAATAAATAATTATATTAGAATGAAGGCATTAAGGGAATGCCACCCGTAATTATAGGGCCTTTTTTTTTTATTGCTTGCTTTTTTCTTTTTTTTTGGTACATGGGCGGCATCCCCTTGATGCCTTTTCAATAAATTTTATTACTTATAAAAAAAAACCTTGTTTCGTATGAGGTATTTGACTTGACTTAACAACAGAATGACCTTTGGATTTTGGACCAAAATGTCAATTACGATGTTTGGATGAGTGGCTGTGTGGTGTTGAAGTCGTCCATGTTTGGTGAAGTCCTACATTTTCTGGGTACAATAGTAATGCGCAATTTATTAGTGCAAGGGCACTCTCACCTCAAAGGCTAGCTTTTGGGGTTGACTGAGGTGAAGTGGACCAAAATGTCAGATTGATGCGTCTTAATTAGTAGCATGTGCGATGTTGAAGTGGTGAAGTCACATTGCCTGAGGGCGAAAAATAATGTGCAACATATAACCATGAGGCCACCCCCACCTCGCGACAAAATCATTGGTACTTGCAAAAACCAAATATACCTTGAAATAAAACACTAATGAGTAATGAGTAGAAAGTAATATATGTCGGAAGAACAAACAATGAAACATGTAACTATCACAGGAAGTGAAAGAAGCAAAAGCAGGATAAATGAAATCTAGAATTCTAGATACTTTTATCGTAAAAGAATTTCTCCTTCATTTCCTCAAGATAACAGAGGTTTTAATAACTGGATTACTGAAACTGATATACTGTTCGATCCCTAAGCTGTAATTAGTTTAACAAGAAGTGGATAATAGTCCAAGCGAGCATCCTACATTAATTAGCAAATCATGAGATTATTGAGATTAGCCATTGGTTGAAGTGAGTTATTGAATATGTCTACTAGAATTCGTTGATGGTCAACTAAGCAATTTTTAGTATCAAAGAATCTTGATGCAGCCTGGTTGCCGTTCGTGTTAGTCAAGCTGCCAGGCATGTATTGGTCTAAAACATTGGAGAGTGCACAGAGTAACTGATTTGACAACTTCCTGTTAGAAATTTGTCACCATATCTTTCTTGGTGCTATTGCATGCTTAACAAAAACCTCAGTTTTGTTCAGTTGGCTATCATATTTGATCATATACTTACTATCAATGAAGCATGTAATTTCTGTCAGTAGAAATAGTAGCTTTGCTTATTCAATGTTATTGTTATAGGTTTGGCGCATAAGGACTGGACAATGCTTGCGCCGCCTTGAACATGCACATTCTCGGGGTGTCACCAGTCTTACCTTCTCTCGAGATGGAAGTCAGCTATTAAGCACATCATTTGATGGCACAGCAAGGTTTAACTGAACAAATATGCATCTATTTATTTGGCTTGTAACCTAGTGCTTTTGATGTACATGATCCATTGATTTTTAGCTGTACTTGTTTTATTTTTCTGCTGATTGGGTTTGTAATTATTGATGTACTTATTTCCCATCTTTGATTAATAGCTGCTATGATTGTAAGAGTGGGTAATATTGACTAACAATAAGGTAGGCGAAACTTGCTTCCTTTTCTGAGACTCTAATGTTGCGTTGTCGCGTGTTTGGTGTAGAATCCATGGCCTAAAATCAGGGAAATTATTAAAGGAATTCCGTGGACACGGATCCTATGTGAATGATGCCATCTTTACGAGCGATGGAGCTCGTGTAATTACTGCATCTAGCGATTTTACTGTCAAGGTAGGTGTATTTTTTATTCATCATGGCTCAAGTAGCGAACCCGGTGCTTCTTTCTCCTGTATGAGTAATGTGGCAGTCTGTGCTCTATATAGGTTTGGGACGTCAAGACTACAGAATGTCTGCACACATTAAAGCCACCCCCTACTTTAAGGGTATTTCTTCTCTTGTGACAAAAATTGCAGCTCTCATCTAGATCTAGTATAACATTGGACCTGTTTTACATTTCAGTGATCTTCTACTATTCCTCAAACCCTATTCTATGTTTTGTAGGGAGCTGATGCGTCAGTGAATTCTGTCCATCTTTTTCCTAAAAATACAGATCACATAATTGTGTGTAACAAGACTTCGTCAATACACCTAATGACACTTCAAGGACAGGTATGCTTACACAAACTTGGGCAAGAGAATGTTTTTTCATCATTTTAAGTTCCTGTATTGAGAGATAGTGCAAAGGTGCAAACTACTGATCAATTACGAATTTCCCTCACATGCGATCCAGTATAGTTGAGACACTAATAAAACTGGGTTAGCAATGAAAGGTCTGACTTGCTCAACATTAGACAGATGGGAAATTTCCGTTGTTGGACGTTGAATGGGCATGCAATAAACACATATGTTACGTAGATGTGTGTAACTAGGTGTCTCGCACTCTATAGCTATGGGTTTGGTCATATGTGGACTTGAGTGGTAATGCTTCTGATGTAGTGATTTGTCAGTGTTTGAGGAAGTAGTCCTCACTGGTAGGTACCCAGCAACAACCACATTATGAAAAATTGATATCGCACTTTTGGTCAAAGAATTGATAAGAGTATGCTTTACCTTGTACCCACTTCTGATTTATCATGGAAATTTAGTTTTGAATTCAGACAACATGTAGTTTTTAGATGGCTTAAACAATGTCGTCAGGCGGCCTATAATAAAGCAAGAAGTTTGAAGAGTTCATCTATTGTTTTGTATTTTGCATAAAAAGCCACACGGAATTGGTGAAAATTGCTTTTTCTTGCTGGAAACCTAATTGGAGAGGGGAGTCCCTTACGGTAAGGCCGCAAGGGATCCCTCATAGGATCTTGAGTGTGGCATACTTTTTCCATGCCATATGATGTGCAATAACTCACATAGCAGTACTGCAATACATGACTAGATAACAGCTACATATGGTGGCCTGAATTCTGGATCTACTCATAACACATTGCTCCTGTGGTGGAATGCTTTGGAGTGTATCCCCTGTAGATTATGTATCATTGATTTCTCAATGCCTGTTCAAGTAGAATGTCTCATCTTCGAGTCACCTCTTATATTCTCATGTTTCATTTTGGCTTTGTGGTTAGCATAGCGATGTAAGCAGAAGTATGGTTTGTTTCTTATCGGTTGCAGGTTGTAAAGAGCTTCTCATCTGGTAAAAAAGAAGGGGGAGACTTTGTAGCCGCTTGTGTATCACCTAAAGGGGAGTGGATTTACTGTGTTGGTGAAGATAGGTATGGCCTGAAAGGATTATCATGCTTATTCTCACATGAACCGTATTATCCTGGAATGCCTTCATGATGTTTGAAGTATAGTTGGGAGAAAAATTTGTCTGCTTAATATTACGAAGTTTGTCAGTTCAATTATTAAGTAAATGACATGTAAATTTGTGCAGAAATATGTACTGTTTCAGCCACCAATCTGGTAAACTGGAGCATCTTATGAAGGTAAGCCCATACTCTTTTGAGGCTAAGAATTGCTATATTAGCAGTAAGTAAGGTGGACCAAGGTCGCAATTCGAATTCCAACTATCTGATCCAGGAATCAGCTTTCGCCTTAAACTGACGTTCTGTTAATATTTCATCTTTTGGCAGGTCCATGACAAAGATGTAATTGGTATCACTCACCATCCCCACAGAAACCTCGTTGCTACCTATAGCGAGGACTGCACGATGAAATTGTGGAAGCCTTAGTCACTCGATTTAGGTTGCTGCAGCTTGTTTCATTGCGAGTGTAGTTTCAGGATTTAGCTCTGTACTCTCAGTTCGTCTATAGTCGGTCTTTGTTAAAAATATTTATCCCTTTCGTATTCTTTGTAGTAGGAAAGGTGCAATTATTTGTTAGAGATTTGCGGTGGTAGTTGAAGTTTTGTTATATGAAAAAGTTTCTCCTTTCTTGGAATTCTGTGTTACTGGTCAAGAAATTTTCTATAAAAAGCTTCAGTTGCAGAGGTGATGGTTGTAGTTCATCATATTTATGATCTGCATCATATTTTCCTTTTTCACAATTCATTGAACACTACCATATGAAGATGGAAACTATATAGAAAATGTGTTTGAACGATGCTTTTGTTGGTTAATGTTTTCTTTCATAAACTTCGTGGATTCTATCTCTCCCACATGAAAGTAAAATTTGGAAGGGCCGATTCACAAAATGGATAGTTTGGTGTGATTCCAGTTCCAGTTTGTTTTCTTTTTCCTATACCAGATTGGGTTATTTGGTCAAATTTGTTTGTTATTAAGACCGCAAGAGTAGTATGGAAGAGATTCCGGCAGTTGCACAGAGAGAGAGAGAGAGGGGTACTCCCTGCTCACCAGTCCGAAAGGGAGCTTTTTTGCCCAAAAGATAAAAATTTATCCACACCTAATCAGCCTATGTCCGGTTGACAAATACCGGTTACAAGTAACTATCACCTCTGATAATATATTTGCCATCTATATTCCGTCAGCAAATGATGCTAGTATATATGAAACGGGGTTGTATGGGCTCAAAATTTTTATTGGAAGAAGCCCTGTCATCAGGGAAAATTTTCTTTTTTCCCCATGCATTTCTCATAAGAAGAGAAGTATTGTCTACTATGTAGAATCAGTTAAAAATAAGCTGCTTTCTTGGAAAACAGAAGCCTCAGAGAGAAGTGAGAACGATGTCTGACCTAATAGAACTAGTTAAGACACAGCCAAATAACACAAAAGAAGGGATAAAATGGGACAGTTGGAGGAAGCCTGCACACAATAAATTGACTAGTGTATTTACTGATTCGGGAAATTTACAGGTGAATTCATTAATTACGGCCCAACCGCCTCAACACCACCTCTATTAAATCTCTCTGTTTCACTCACGATTCACTCGCCCCTCTCTCTCTCTCTCTCTCTCTCTCTCTCTCTCTCTCTCTTATCACAACACATCCTACTAACCCTCTCTCTCTCTTCCCCCCTTTCTCTCTCTCTCACACACTCACACAAACAGATAAGCAAATGGCTGAGAAGGTGAGGTTTTTCTGTTTGTGGGTTTTGATGGTAATGTTGTTGAGTAGTGGTAGTGCAGTTACAGGACAAGGGGAAGGCTCAGATGCATTTGCACCAGAGGAGGCTGTTGGAAGCAGGAGGGAGATGGTGCCTGCCTTCTTCATTTTTGGAGACTCTCTCATTGACAATGGAAACAACAATAACCTCCAGTCTTTTGCCAAGGCAAACTATTACCCTTATGGGATTGATTTTGAAGGTGGTCCTACTGGCCGCTTCTCCAATGGCTACACCATGGTCGATGAAATCGGTCAGAAATCTCTCTCTCTCTCTCTCTCTCTCTCTGTTTGTGTGTGTGGAAGCTAGCTCTTGAGCTAAGTTTTTTAGAGTACTACATTTGCTTTCTTTACTATAATATTATACACTGCATGCATGCATGCAGTAGACATTAGTCTGTAATTTGAGTGCAGTCCTGCAATTAGTTGGTTGAAAAAATGGTCTTCCAGTAAAGAAGTGTTTTTTACTGATCATTTTAATGGGTTTAACAGGAGTGAACAAGATTTAAGAATTTAAGTTGAGACATGTGACTTAATGGCCATTTGCTCCCTTCTTCAACTCTTGGAACCACTTCACCCCGCACCTAAAGAGTGTGAAATTGCTCTAGGAGGGGCCGTAAATTTGAGGTGCCCGTAAGATGACTCGGGACACCTGTACACTACCCAAAACAAAAGATTTTGGGGATTTAAGTTGACTAAGGGCTTGCAGGTGTTCTAATTGATACTGATTTTTGGACTGAAAATATCTACACCCACAAATACAAAGCCAATGGCTTTTAACTGTTAAACATAGCTCCTTACAACCTCTCTGCATTATACTAAGTAGTTAAATCGGCCATGTCCTTTTATCCTTTAAAAATTCTGAAATTTGCATGAATATAGAGCACATGCACAGTTACTCTGAGCCTATTTGTGATGGAGATAGGCATTTAAACCTTTATCATACAGCTGGATTGGAGGAATTAAGGCCTTTTTGTATTACTAATAAATGGGTATTATTAGACTTTAAGGTACATGTATATATAACCCATGATTTCTTGAAATGTCACACTCTCCTTCTACGCATTTCTTTTCTTGTCTTTATTCACGCGATTATACCAAATTCCCTTTATATGAAAAAAAATAAAATAAAATGAATGAATGAATGAAGAAATGGTCTTGACAATTTCATGCATGTTTGGTTTGCATTTTTTGTATTATTTGTGATATTTTTTATTTTCTTTCTATACAAAATGGGTATTTAGTCTTTGAAGTACATTGACCCATGGTTTGTTAGGTTAGGTAACCAAAAAGAAATGATGGAGTAGAATTTGACCGTAGACATTTACTCGTTATTAGCATTACTTTATCGGACAGGAATTAAGTGGAAACAACTACTACATCGTACAAATCTGTTATAATCACATGGCTCTAATGTCAGGATCAGGGTCCATCTCTTAAATATATTTGTAACTACCAATAGGGTTTGGATTATAGTTATAAATACCGTACCGTACCGGCTGGTACGAACCGTTTTTACCAAAAACTGGTACCCTAACCCCCAATTCCGTTCCGGACGCAATACCGGTTAGTACCGGTCAGGTACCGGGAATTTCGGCCGAAATTTTGTTTTTGTTTTTTGCAGATCTGGGTCCAAAAAAAAATTTGTTTCAGAATAATGTGAGTAAAAGGATTTGAGCCCCTCTGCGCGCGAATAACCCGTGACGCGCACCCGATTAATTGGTTTCCGAATCAATTTTTCCAAATTGCCTTCGGCCATGGCCCATTTTCCCGAGCGCGCGAGACCTCTTCTTGGGTTCTCATTCACAAGCCCACTAGAGTGCAAAGCCATTTAAGATGGAAAAGAGTTTTGTAACTAGGCAACGTGGGACAAGAGGCAAACACATAGGTATTTTATAATGAATTGCATGGTATGGGGGATTTTTTTGAATTATAATTATTATAAATATCATAGTTGCGGTAAATCCAAAACGGTACCCGGTATTTGACCGGTACCGGTACGTACCGTACTAGTAGGAAAACCGGTACCCTGGCCGGTACGGTATTCATAACATTGGTTTGGATCCTCTCCGGTAAAAGTTTTGGACCGGACAAGATAAGTCGAAGTTTTGGACCATATGGATTTGCTCAGCGACTCCTACCTGTAAGAGTCAAAAGCATCATTGGACGATCTAGATTTGGAGAGGATACAATTCCCTAACAATATGTTGGTACTTGTCCTTGGATGTTCTTTCATCATTGGACGATCTAGATTTGTAGGATTAATTTGTGATGCTTTGTGTTTGGTTATAAACTGATATTCAATATTTGCTGGAAACAATATATGCAGCTGAACTCTTGGGACTGCCCCTGATTCCTGCTTACTCTGAAGCTTCTGGTGACCAAGTGCTTCATGGAGTTAATTATGCATCTGCGGCTGCCGGAATCCTCGACATCACGGGCCGGAATTTTGTAAGCACTCCTGCTTCTTTATTGCATCAATACCGACATCTTTGCGGCTGTTCACTCAATAATTTTGTAAATAGTTTAGTACTTTCATAGCAAAGACCGACGACTAAAACAGAGTATTTGTACATAAACCTAGTGCATATGGCTTGCTCACTCGCCAGGCTGCGAATATATTAGGATGCCGTTCTTAGGTTATTTCCTTGGTGATGATTCTCCACACCACAATCTGTATATTTTCTTACCAATTGCTTTGACCATCTCCATTTACCATTCATAGATCACGAAGCGCAATGCAAACCTTGATTTTAGCATTATGCATACGCGACTCATTCAATCGACATGAATAGACTATGTCACATCGGATGGTAATTATAGGGATGCTTAACTAGCTAGGGTTTTGAATTTTCAAATTGAAGGTACTTGGTATTGTTTGCATGATGAATTTACAGGTGGGCCGGATACCATTTAACCAACAAATAAAGAATTTTGAGAACACGCTCAATCAAATAACGGGCAACCTGGGAGCTGTGGAATTGGCGCAGGCATTGGGCCGATCCATATTCTTTGTTGGAATGGGAAGCAATGACTACCTCAACAACTACCTCATGCCCAATTACCCGACCCGGAACGAGTACAATGGCCAACAGTACGCTGATATCTTGATTCAGCAGTACTCCCAACAACTCACTGTAAGATCAGATCATATACTTGTTATTCACGCTTAGCATATAGTATGTACCTGAAGTTTTATATAGCTGTATTGGCACATTAACCGTTTCAGACTCGATCGGTATAACCATATTGAGAGTGTTTGACGAAACGTAGCAGGAGTCGTCTCTAACGGTCTTGAATTATCAAAGACGTAATGTTGACAAAAAGAACTTCCGGAGTACCAAAATCGGTTGTAAAGATACGAGTAACAGTCGTAAACCGAACAGATATGTAGCAGGAATCGGCCTATGCGCATGCAATTTTTCAGTGTCGCCGGTATACAAGGATGCAACGGTATCAAAAGCGTCGGATGGGCTCACTAATCGTT
This sequence comes from Rhododendron henanense subsp. lingbaoense, assembly GCA_020567845.1. NCBI lineage: Eukaryota > Viridiplantae > Streptophyta > Magnoliopsida > Ericales > Ericaceae > Rhododendron > Rhododendron henanense. The sequence continues at coordinate 32,346,070 of CM036324.1, forward strand.
ATGTAGCGGGTCGATGTTTAAAACTTTTTCTATAGCTAAAAAAATATTAAAGCCAACAGCAGGAGCTAACTAGGTAGATAAGTAATGACCAACTTCATCAACAATACCAACTAACATAACTGACTACCTCGACGCAGAGGATGTATAATCTAGGAGCGAGGAAGTTTGTGCTGGCAGGACTGGGCCTGATGGGCTGCATACCCAGCATCCTGGCTCAAAGCCCGATCGGTCGATGTTCGGACGAAGTGAACCAGCTTATGATACCTTTCAACGCTAACATCAAGATGATGATGAACAACCTCAGCACCAACCTACCTGGTTCCCACTTCACTTACATCGACGTTCGCAACATGTTCAACGATATCCTCACCAATTACAGATCCTACGGTATGCAATGTTTGGATATTGGATCACTGTTTTTTCATAACCGGGTGTTTGAACCAGCTTGAGAACGTTCAAAATTAACTGTAAACAATTCTGGCAGGATTTAGCGTGATAAACCGGGGGTGCTGTGGGATTGGAAGAAACAGTGGACAGATAACGTGTCTTCCGTTTCAGACGCCGTGTCCCAACAGGGATCAGTACGTGTTTTGGGATGCATTCCACCCAACAGAAGCAGTCAACATTATAATGGGGAGGCAGGCTTTCAGTGGGGATCAAACTGTGGTTTCTCCCATCAATATTCAGCAGCTCGCCAACCTTTGAACAAAACTTAATTGTGAGTTTTTTTTCAATCACTGTTTGCTCTACGGAAATGAAGATCTGGTGGTGTGGGAGAAGAGTAGCTAGGAAGGAAGTGTAGCAAACCAGGGACTCATAGTGTTGAGTGCGGTATTAAATATGCTATAGCTTAAATTCCAAGACTTGATGGGTGTTTTTGTCATTTGAGGTGATTAATTTAGCTTGGTTTTGTGTTAATTTTTTTCTCTATTACTTTTTTCTCCTTCATTTCATTGATTTTACTTAGTTTTTAGTGTTTGGCATGAATACATTAGGTCAATCCACTCATGTTTCAAGGCTAATTTAAATTACATAAAATGGAGTATGCTTTAATAGAAATTTAGTCAGCATTCAAAAGGTCTTGACCAAACCAACGAGGGGTACCGTTTAAAAAAAAAAACACACACACACACACGAGGGGTTGGTTTAGTTGTGGGAAATTTGGACTTTGTTGGACAGGCCCAGGTTTAAGTCACATTAATTAGCTTCGGTGCCGCAGTGGGATCCCCTATAGAAAATAGTGGGGTCCCTTACAGATGCTAGAGTGGTGTGGGATCCCCTATAGAAAATAGTGGGGTTCCATACAGATGCTAGAGTGGTGTGACATAGCAAATAGCAATACTTCCCGATTGAGATGACGGGAAAATGGCATAACAAAAAGCACGGTGATGGGAAAATGGCATAACAAAAACCACAACGGTATTGGGTACATAACATTTATTTCATTAGGCGTAACGCTTATTTTCTGCGGTCTTCCCGTACAACATCGGTCCAGTAAGAATTGAGGAAACACTCTTACATTGTTTCCAGGAAAGATGATAGAGATCATCATTTCACAGCATTGCCAATTGATGTATGGTAATTGGGTATGCATAAGATGGGGAGTTTGAATAAAAAGACTTGTTGGCGAACACAATGTTGGCAGCCTCCGTGGGATGAAAAGAGTCCCAAAACAAGTACTTGGTCCGATCATTACAGGGCTGTTGCAGAGGAAGACATAGCCCATTGGTCTTTCCCACCCCACAGCATGCCTTGTCCACCACCTCAAAACCTGCATGTATGTAAAATCCCACATTTAATTTCTTCTATTGAAATGAGTCACAGAGCAGGACTAAGTGCATGTATACTGTTTTGTGTATACAGATCGAGACACAGATGTGTTCGGGCCCCTTCGATGCATGTATGTTGGTCATATATATTTGACTCAGAAATTTTCTAACACCTACTTTTGTTAAGATCATCGTAACATTTACCTTACGCTCTTCGCCTTTTTTCTGGCTGTCCCTCTCATTGTAGAAAAATAAGAACATTGATAACGAAAATCCCCCAAGATCATTTTTTTGAAAATAGCTCTCATCTAAACCCAGCAACTAATTTATTTAGTAAAGTTTCTTGGAATTTATAAGGCTTGATTAATATACCATTGGTCTCTGAAGTATTCTCATAGCTGGTATAATTTCCGTATACCGTATCATATATATATATATATATCCTGATACAGCAGCTATTCAGAAGCCTGGTGAAAAATGCGCAGGAGGTTAATTTAGAAAGCACATTCTACTATATGAATTACCGTAAGAGGCGCCATTTAGGATTAGGTCTTTACTGGCTTGGTTTAAATCAAGATACACAAATTTAGACCCGGGTAGCTCACGACCGCTATTGAAACGATCCACCAATTTTCGGAGCCCGGTATTGAAGAGATCGACGACGTTGTTGAATTCTTCGTTGCATCTGCTGCCGGTGCAATTACGACCAGTGTATTGGGCTACTTGGTATGGCATGCAACCAATTTGGCCTACCCCAGCTACAATTATCTTTCGAGCTCCAAATTTATACAATGCCTGGACCAAGAATTTACAATTATCACAAATACAAGCATCATACTATAATATTTGAGTGCCAAAAATCCTTGAATATATCGTGGAAATATATACCAAAACCTTTGTGATTCATTCTTTTTCTTTCTTTGGTGAAAAATACGTCTACATTCGTTAAATGTAGCTGCACCTTGTCACATTGGTACTTAAAAGTTTGGATCCTATCGTTTTGTTTAGTATCACTTATTAGTGTTAAATTCATCCAATTTCAAGGGTATGTCTAATTAGCGAAACAATGATAAAATCTACTAATGATCTTTGAAGTATGTATTTCATGTCACTTTGGTCCTTTATATTTCAATTTTTTCGTCACTGAACCTGTAAGGCTCTAGTTGGGTGGCTGAACTCTAAGCAAGAATTAGACTCCTGAGACAAAATTACTAAACAAGAAGTGAGTTCCTCTTGAGTAGGTAGTTAGGAAGAGCTTTTCCTTTGCGGAACATAGGTAGAATTATGTAACTGCGAATCACATTTCTTGCATCTTTAAATTCCAACTATCCAAACAGTCTTGTAACAATTGGGGTCAAAATTCAAATTTTGAGGACCACAGTGACACATAAAGCATATTTGAGGGGTTATGGGTGTCAATACAGACGGTCATTTGAAATTCCAAACGATTTACTCCCCTCAAATTGAACACTTAATCGATAAAATTGCAACTTAATTAGTGCGTACGTAAGTGATAGTGGGCAACGAGTACATATGCTTGAAGGATCATAGATGCATTTTACGTTCCCTCCCCTTTCTTTCTTTCTTTTTTTGACGATGCGAAAAGTAGAAGCATAATACATACGACATACGAGGAGGAGAAGTTACGGGACGGACCGTAAGCTGGCTAGAATAATCTTCAAGGAGTGAAGCAGCAAAGGCTTTAGGGGTGTAAACTGTGGAAGTTGAAAAGCTGGGCATGAAGTAATTATTAAGATAGTCATTGCTTCCAACTCCAGAAACTATTATGCACTTGCTTAGGTACCCCATCAGTCCACTGTAATCTCCTCTGAAGTACCTCCTACTTATCACTTGCACTGTTCTTCCAAATCTGGCAATTTGCTCCCTCATTGGCATGTTAGCCCCCTGTCAATTTATAAAGTAATTAAAACGCAAGATCGACCAAAAATATATTGCTATTATTCCCCCAATCTATTGTTGAGTAGATTCGTGATTTTCTTAATCGATCTGTCTATACAACAAATAAATAAGGTTTTCTCTACACCACTATATATGCATTGTCTTGGGTCATCACGAAAGATTTTCCGCTGGAATTCGGATACTTAATCGATCTACTTTACAAATGATCAATTTGAACTCATGAACAGATTAAACAATAAAAAGAAACTGTTAAATTCGTTGAAAGAAGAAAGAGAAGAGAGCTAGGGAGAGTAATTTGTACTAAAAGCAGGTGGGTTGTAATTTGTATACCAAAAGTTTGCCAGATTCATTGCGTATACCAGCTGCTCCTGACGCATAATTTGCTCCCCTAAGAATTGTGCGGCCTTGAATCCTTGAATAGGTTGGAATGTAATCTGGAAATCCTAGAAGCTGAGCTGCAAATGTTAAGACGAACAATGACGATCATAAATTACATTTGTTGCGGATACCATAGCCATTTGACATCATATAATGTGAAAAATAATCCATATTTTCGGAGCACTTCGTGCACTTGTTACGATCATATATCAAGCTGCAGAAAATTGTGTATTTGTTTGCTTGTGAATGTTTATTTTATAGCAAGGGATGTAGGGACTAATGGTAGATAGTACAATGTTTCTCATACAAAAGTGACGTGCCATTTTGTTGCCCAATTTCTCTGAAACCAAAACAAATAGCTATTGTAACTTGCTCTCAAGTCCGTAGAGTCATAGTCACATTATTTTGAATAACTTCCCGGTATAAAACATAAGTAAGTAATCAGTTTTGGGTCGAAGTAAGTACCTAGAATATCAACGTAAGTTCGACCGTTGGTGAAGCGGCCGGTTGTGCCTTGCGGAAAGTCGATCCCGTAAGGCCAGAAGTTGGCCTTGGCAAGAGTGGGTAGGTCATTGTTGTTACCATTATCTATCAAAGAGTCCCCAAATATGAAGAGGCCAGGCACTTGGGACTCTAGTTGTGACTGTGAGCAAACCCTGGTTGCTATGAGCCACAAGAAAGCCACAAGGACCAACAAAACCAACTCAACCAAGCTACTCATACTTTGCATGGACTTTGATGCATGCAAATAACCAAAATTTATCACAATATATAGCTCCTCCCAGTTGGTCTTCTATTTAGCCTTGTGCTTTTGCTGTTTTTTATGGGATTCATGTGCTGTTGACTAAGGATGGAGTTGGACAGCACCAACAAAGCCGAATATATTACTCCATTAAGTGCTCCAGTGTACTGCCATTTTTCCACACCACACGGTGTGGGTTCCACTTGAAAGCATGTGACTCTCACATCAATGTGTGATGGGGTACGGTTTTATAGTTCGGTTCATTTATTAAATGAGCCTAAAATTGATATTTAGGTTCTGCTCGTTTAGTGCCCAAACCGAACTGGAACAAGCATTTACCGAGTCAAGCATTGAATAATTCATGAATGGCTCGGTTCATTTGCAGCTCTACTTATGTGAGTTTGGTCCCTTCTGTACATATTTCAATGTATTTGTCCTGAGTCGCAATTCGGGTTTATGTTAGACAATACCCATTTGATCATCATGTGACCATTTCTTATCTGTTGGATCAAATAGGTCCCTTTGATTCCGATTTCAACAAATTTGCCCTTGAGTCGCAAATCGGGTTTATGTTATACAATACCCATGCGATCATCATGCCACCATTTCTTCTCTGTTGGACCAAATAGGCACACTTGGAAAGAGTCAAGGACATATTTTGGAATTGAACCAGAGGGACTGAATTGATACAAGGGGGAAACTACAGGGGCTTTTCCTAACTTTATTTAGCTGAATTGATAAAAGGGCAAAAAAACAAGAAACAAACACATTTCTCTGGCCATAGATAAGCCAACTCATTAGGTAACAATCAATCTCTTTCAGTCTCTGACTGCAAGTGTGTGGAATGCCCCAAAGAATGATAGTATTAGCTCCTCACAATCCATCACCATACCTAAGATGATAACATCAACAATCCCCCTTTCCCATACCCTAAAAGGCTACTGTTCTTAATGTTGCACCTTCCCAAAAGTCAAGCAAGCAAGCTTTATAAGAACAAAAAAATGGAAAGCATCATTACTCTTTCAAAATATCTTCCCTACACATATGTAAGCCCAATGAATATACACAATAGGACCGGTGCTTCTAGCTCAATTGGTCGTGCACCAGTACTCGTGCTGGGAGGTTTTAGTAGTCTATCTTAACTAATCCCTCCGTCCCTTATTTACAATCCAGTATTCCATTTTGGACTGTCCCTTAATAAGTGTCCATTTTGTAAAGTTAGTGGGTAAAAGTTGGTGCATTGTCTATTTTGTCCCTAAAAGTAAATTCCATTTTTAAAAGTTAGTGAGTAAAAATGTAATGATGATAGGTAAGTAGGAAAAGTGGAGGAAAAAATTGATGTGAAATGTATAATGATGATGTCTTTTTAATAAGTTAGAGTTACGAAACAGAACATTTAAAAAGGGACGGAGGGAGTAACATTCTATCGTCTGACAACAAAAATAAAGAAGGAAAACTATATACACAATGGAGCACTTGCTGAGCTTTGGGTGGACCAATGCTACTCCTATGCAAATCAATTTTCAACTATCGTGCCTTACAAACATAACGTATTTGGTGAAGAATTTTGCAAATTTTTTCCACCACTCACAAGAAATTACTAGTTGTTTAGCTCCATCAAATAAGAATTCTGAATCCATACATGTGAAGGTAAAATTAACTAAAGCAAAAGATTATAATGTCAATGGCCAAGCTATTTGCAACAACAAATTTCCTAAGCCTAGCCTGTTCTAAAATTAATGGTTTTCGGACAAAAATGCCCTTTTTAAAAATGGACAAAAATACCCCTAATGAAACTACGTCGTTTTGGGTCATCTTCTCCCCCACTCTTCTTCCCCAACCCACCTCCCACCTACCAGCGGATCAAAAAAAAAAAAAAACCACCGTGGCAGTTCATTCCCCATTCTCTCTCCCAGATTTCTCTTCTCTTCCCGGCCAAACACCACCACCACACCTCCATAACGGCCAAACACCACCACCACACCTCCATAACCGCCGCCTCCACCAACACCCAAAAAAATTGAAATCTCCTCTTCCCCCTCTCTCTCCCCCGGTTCTCTACCACCACACCAACCACCACCACCTCCATAACTGCCGCCTTCACCAACACCAACAAAAAAAATTTCGAACAACACATACACACCACCACCACCGCGTATCCGAAATTTCAAAAAAAATTCCCGACATATTCGGATACACATCTCTGAAAAATTTAGACAATTTCAGATTTTAAAACTTGAAAATGTTTACAAATTTCAGATTCTAAAATCTGAACACTTTATAACTCATCTTGAAGATGTGTCATGTGTTTTTTTTTTTTTTAAACGCAGATTTTAACTGTTAAAAACACAAAAAACGCAAATTCCAAATACGTCATGCTCCGTATAACGCATTCACAAAATGCGCGATGGGACTGGGTTCGTCAGCGAAAAAATTTCCAGACCACGGATCTAATGAACAAGGTTAGGGTTTTGTTTAATTTCAACGATACAGACATGGGTCCCGATCGATCACGGCAAGGGCGAGACCAATCCGTCGTCCTTTTACTCAACTGATCCTTCCCCCTCGTAGTCGAGTCAAACTCAACCTCACTCCCATAAATACTGGAGTATGATTCCTCCTTCCGCAGAGCTTCTTTACTAGGGAATTGAATTTCTCTGGAACAATGGATGGATGAAATGGAAAAAATGGGGGTTAATCTGGTGGTGATGATGGCGGTACTGGTGATGGAGGTGGTGGTTATGGAGGTGGAGGTGGGGGGGGTGTTGGGAGAACAGGAGAAAAACAGAAGAGAGAGAGAATGGGTATTTTTGGAAGTTTAGGGACATTTGTTAGGTTGCATATAGAAAATTGTTATAAGATTTGTGGGTTAGGTTTAGAACAGGCTAGGCTTAGGAAATTTGTGGTTGCAAATATCAAGCCCCTAATGTCAATATGAGAACGTAAAAATTATCACTTGATAACAAAATTGAGCAAAACATATGAATTTTCAAGAAGCCTTTTTGAACCAGGTAATAGATAAAAGGCCTCCTTCAAGTTGATTAATGAACTAACCAGTGGACCAAACAGTGTAAGTACAAAAAAAAAAAAAAAAACTTGTATGCTATCTTGAGGAGACTCAGTGAGTTAATCTGTCAGACAAATTGAAATATAGTCCAATCACCCAGTTCAGTTGAACATATTGGGAAGGGGCCTAACCGCCATGAATGCATCCACCATCTGAAATGAACGAAAGGGAATAGTATTAGTATCCACAAAAAGTCCTCAACTTGCAAATCCATTCTAGACCTAAAATAAGTATGAGACAACAATATAAACTTAGCTTGCTATATGATAACTTTCCAGAATCAAGGTTGTCCTTTGCTTAGTCATCAATTCCTAAGGTAACCCCTATGACCGATTCAAGACGCGGATATGAATTGTTTGTTGCATGAAATGAAATCCTTAGCCCTGATATAGAAGATTGTAACCTAGAAAAAGCATTGTGTTACTGAGCTCTAACCAATTCACCCCAATATATGTTTTTCCTTGAGTGGATGAAAGATGAACAATGACTCCAAGCAACCAAAGTCTTCTCAATCCCATGGAATACTAGTACTGACTTAAGAGACCAATCGTCGCCCTTTTTGCGTGTCTAAAATATAATACACGAATTTCTATGTGATTCAGGTAGCTCCTTCAAAAGTGGAATAGCCAACAATTAATATCGATTTCTGAAATTTAGTTATCTTTGACGAATAGCACAAGTCAGCAAGTGCCCATCCAATGCTACCGGTCTGTATTGGCAATAATAAAGTGTAAGGTAGAGAAAGAAGCCCAAGGTGTTCGAAGAAACATCAGTTGAGGGCCTTGAGGCCAAGCGACCATCATGAAGGCCCGGGCTGGATTGGACCATGCGCAGGTTCTTCTTTTCAAAGAATTAACTTGATAGTTAGCTAACAAGCTATGCTTGGAACTTAAAACCATGACACTGACAAGACTTATACTCAGCTTCGAGATAACTAGTGCCAAACATCAGTTGCGAGAACCAAGGGAAGATGTTTTCAAAGGACACTATATGCCACGCCAAAATAAAATTAAGAGGAAGCAGACGTTTCAACAGCGAGAACAGAAAACTTCTATTATACTGATAAGAATCGAGCAACATTGATATTGATTTACAGGGTGTACATTATGTGATTCTTCCTGAAGGTATCTCCACGTGCCAATTTGCTCGCTGTCTTTTCACTTGTGTTTAGTCTTTACAGGGTAAATTATTTGGGCTTCCTCGTGTTTTACTCAGTTGCTTCTAAGCTATTACTTGAAAAGGAGAGCATCATAAGATTATTGATTTTTTTTTTTGAAGAATGCACTTAACAATCTATAAATTAGTCAATCCAGGAGTATCACAGAATTGGCTAGTCTAGTGATCACATTTGCAATTTCTACCAACAAAGCAATAATTCATCAAGAATGAAAGTGCTTACCTCATCAGTAACTGTAGCTCGAGCCTTCTGATGTCTTTCCACCAACTCGGTTAGAACTTCACCAAGCCGCTTCTTCACATCGCCAGTTAGCATACGTCCTTTACCATATTCCTGGAACAAAGAACAAGGCATTCTTAAGAAACATGACATACCTGCAGGCTGCAGCTACCATTTGAGCTTAGCAGAACGTAGTGGATAACGTAAGAACTATACAAAAGATATCTCACCCTTTTTATATGTTCTAGTTCAGCATCATCCTCGAGGAAAAAACCAAGATATTTGATTGATATGTCTACCTGCATAATATTGAGAAAAATATACCATGAAGGAGTTTAAGATGAGTATGCCTCCATTGCAAAACTGCTTCCTAAGAGGCATCAGGCTGAAAATTGGCAAAAACCTGCCTTGTCACAAGATGTACAAGATATAAAAACAGAAAGACAAGCAGCTGCATAGGAAGGTCAAGGAACTTAACCACAAATATTATGGCTATGGAGAAGGGGTACAATAGGTACCAGAAACTTACAGAGTAAAGCCTCAAGCCTAACTAAGGTGCAACATTTCCTAATCATAAGCACAATGCAACGAAGGGTCACAGTTCATATGATCATTTACGAAATATACATTATTTCTTTACCCGAACATTGGCACGATTCCCCAAAGGACTAGGATTCTAGGAATATGGGATGGAGAAAGTATGATAATATGAGATATAGATGTCATGTCTTTGCGATGGAATTTCATTCTTCATCATACATTGACCAATTCAAACGATATTAAGTACCTCAAGATTCGCTCCATATTTTCTGTGATTCTCCACTGAATCTTGCCCACCAGAGAAAGCGTATTTATTAATCTGTGTACAAAAAATACAGACAGTTAGTAATCATTTGTTATCTAACATATGAGCATTCCGATTAACATGCAAATATTTCAATTGAATGCTGAATAATAGCGGAAGGCAACATGCAAATACTGCAATCAAATGCCGAATCATAGTTTGAGGCAGCAATGTCCAACAGTGACCTATATTGTATGCATTAACTAACAAATTCCCTTCATCATCACATACAACACCATTTCTTACATACTAAAACATACCAGCAAATCCAGACCACAACAATTGACAATCAAATCATGCAAAGATTTCAGTGCACACCAGAAAACACATACACCTAAAAGGACATTCAGTCTAGCATAGACTCGTAAATCCACTCAACACGCCTTAACCCGGAAACCTACGGCTGGCTACATAATTTGTTTTCTCCAGTTGGCTCAGTATAAAGCGACACAATCACTCAAATTCTAGACAAACTTCTTCCATATGCACAACAAAAAAAAAATGTAGGTTAACGAAATCCTTTCCATTCATGGTAGCCAGTCCACTAGTATCACCCATATAAGCTATCATACGAACCTTGTTTTTAAGAATATTTCCAGAATCAGTCACATATATTGCAGAATTTGGATCACTTGCAGACATTTTCCCTGTCTCTCCCTGCAATATTCACGATGAGAGAAAGGAAAATCTATCATTAACATCAAAGAAATATAATCAAACCAACTAAAAGTTAGTTTGAATGATTCGATAAAGCTGCTCAAAGAAATATTATCAATATAACTAAAGTCCAAGAAATATAATCAATCCAGTTAGGCAATCCATCCAATATAATCAATCCAACTACAAGAAAGCTGCACTTGAACGAACAAATTATTTACAATTTGGTGAGAAGAAAGATTGTTTGCAATCTAATTGAAAGAGAACCTGAAGGGCAGGAAAGAACAATGATTCAATCAGAGCAGGCTTGTGATACCCTAACCGAGGAGCAACATCTCGTGTCATTCGAAAATAAGGATCCTGAAGAAAATTTTGAGGCACAGTTAACCATAAGAAAAGCAATTTGGGAGATAACAAGTTGAGTTTACCAATATGAGATGTATTTAAACCAAACACAATAACACGCACGCAACAGGCAGATACTCTAAGGAGGCAATCCTTTGATGTCATATGATAATACAATAACTGTGATGCATGTGGAAAGATAGGAATAGTAAGCAGCTTAAATCAAAGCAATTTGTTCACATCATCGAAAAACATCTGGCTATAAAGCCAATTTCCAGTAAGAAAGGTTTGAATTCCACAAGCTGTGAGACTTGAAAACAAGCCGTCAGACAAAAGTAACAAAAAGTGAACGGATGGTTAAAGTGCTAAAGTCGAAGTAAAATAAATCTAGAAAGATTTTTCTCCAAGCTCATTCTCATGATTGGTGCCCCTATAGTCTTGAACTCTGTTACTATGCTCAAAACCACATAGTACTAATTCAGGCAGCAAATGCTGTCATCTTGACTCTCCGAGATCCACAAACCACGGGCATCTCTGATGGTATTATTTTGAACACTATTCAGGGGACTGAAGCTTGATTCAGCCATTCAGGTGGGGATTATATCAAAGCTTGAGACAGCAATATCAACAACCAAATGTACCACAAGTGTGACAAGACTACATTTTTTAAAGTAAAAAATCATGATAAAGATAAGGAGGAGACGAAAGGGAAAAGAAAAAGCCTACTTATATCGCAAAACTTACCACTTTGGAAGATCTACGACACCTTAAACTGATACTTTGTTATTTTGTGGCTATCCAAAATTTACCGGATACAATTATTACACTAATCCCATAAACAAAAAGGAGCCTCCATGTTTATTTTTTATTCACTTATAACTGAAATTTACCCAGATCTTAACAAGCTAGACATATGAGGCAATAATAGGATCAAAAAGTGAACTGACAAGGACAAAAGTATTCAAATGCAGAGAAGAATCAACCTGATCAATTGCACATGGAATCAAGCAGCGGGGATTGTCTTTGCCTGAAAAGAGGTGTGGAAATGAACTGGGAAAAGACGGAGCAGCCTGCAGGTGACACAATTTCAGCATGTTGAAACAACCACTCTTTACACTAGAAAATTTGAGAACAAAAGAAAACGGAGGCAAGGGAGGTAAATAAACATACATATAAGTCTTATTTCAGTTGATTTAACAAACCAAACATCCAACCATAATGACGTAGAACTTTTAAAGCATGTGAATCCAAATTTTGAGCTAAAAAGAAGCAAATAAGTGGAAACAAACTGGTGACAGCATTCTTGCATTCCTTTCACATTTATCTGCTACTATGTAATGTGGACTCTGATACGGTTGTTGGGTGCAGGTAGTGTCAGGTGCATTGAAAAGATGCTCAATGAAGAAGACTGCCAAGTCAACTTTGGACAGATTCTCACTAGAAAGCAGCTTACTCATCATCAGAGAGCTTAGAAGAGCGAGATTGTACCTCCAGGCAAGAGAGCTGGGGATATAGATGTGTCTACAACGGACGACCAAGCCTCTACCAGTGTATGGGCTTCTATTATGGATAACATTCCAAGCCTCCACCAATTTACAGGCTTCTATTGTGCATAAATCATAATATTCCAGAATGTCTCAGTACTCAGTAGTCATCCAACTTCATTAAAAGGAGCACATACTTTGCATGTCCTATCAAGATCAAACTTGGATGCACCTACTGTTCTACAGCAGCATTGGACAAAAAAGGAAGGAAATATAACAAACACAAGAAATGAATTTCCAAAGGCAACCGCTACGAGAAGGAATGGACACATATGCTAGGTAGTATAAGTCCCATCACTTTCAATCGTAAGCTGGAAGGATGGTTTTTTTGGGGCTAACAGGAAGGATGGAATTCATCAACAGTAGAACATAACTTTTTGCACAGCAGTGTATAGCAGAACAAAGGTCATACCTGAACAGCAGGAAAACTTATCTTTCCAATATGATCTTCACCAGCAAAGCCAAAAATGCCAACAACCTGAACATAGCACCAGCACAATGCTTTCATTGAAGAGTGAAGACTAATGACGGAAGACAATGAATAGATACCAAAAATATAAACTCAACAAAAAAAAAAAAATTCAACTGTTACCTTATTGTACGTGACACATTTGTCAATCCTCACCATGTTCTCGTAAAAGGCACTGCAAAGGAAAAATTTGTGGAGAGAAATCAGGAAATGCACCAGGCCAATAGAGTTATAAAAAAGATGAATTCAACGGAAATATGTTATATGCTACTAACATATGGCATAAAAAATGGAATGCCCCTACAATACCATTGGAGTTATAAACATCAAGCTAGATGAATATTGAATGGGGTACATATTCAAATTCAGGATATAAAATCATGCCAAAAATCAGAGCAATATTCCCTATATGAGGCATCTGAAGGGCCAAAATAAGAACTATAAGTACTAGTTACAGCATCAGTCGACGTGCTTAGCCAACGCGAAGTAGTAGGGATTAGACATTAGTTGAGTCTTTTTCAAGATGGGGGTTAGACATTAGTTGAGCTTGAGTTTATTGAAGTTAAGCATCAGCCTAGCCAAGTTTAGAAAAGCTCAACCCTAATAACAATTCCAAATTTGGTTCGAATTGAATGCCCAGTTTATTTTATTTTTTTAAAATAGTGATTCACGCCTTCCTTGGGGGGGGGGGGGGTTGTTGTTTGTTGGAAGTAGAGCAGTCAAAGAATGGAACCAAACAAATTTAATGGATATCAAAATAACTGTTAAAGCGTTAATCTTAAGATACTATGAGTTAATGGAACATGCATATCACTTACCCACCAACATAATTGAAATCCGAGAAGATGAAGGTTCTTGAAATGTCGAAGCCACAAGCTATAATGTCTTTAGCATTCTCGCGGGCAAGTCTTTTGCTCTCTTCCACGGATAAATTTTTCCACATGCACTTCTCATCATCAGTTAACTGTATAACAAGAGGAACCTTAAAAGCATCCTGCAAATATCTGCAGCAGTGTTACACGCTGTTCATAAGCTAAACAAGATGAACACAAAGAGGTTCAATATCTTTCTTCAACTCACCAACCAAACTTCTCATAAGGTAATATTTAGTTTACAGAGGCTTTACATAATCTGGTCGTAGGAGGAAGACAAAAACAGAATATATACGTAATTTACTCACAGGTTCCAAAGCCACTCAAATTGATCAAGAATTAAAGACAACAATCAGGGAAATTACAGAATAGCTTGGCAGTCTTTTTGCACTACGACATGACACTTGAAAATTGCGGAACCCAATGGAGATGCAAAAACTCATTGAGCTTAGACTTCTGTAAGTACAAGCTTCACGTGTTGACCTAAACACCAGCTAAAATCCTTGTTGCAAGCCACTTGAAGACACCACCTAAGAACACTATGTGATGGATCACTTAATCAAGAGAGACAGTTTACAAAATACCCAGATGAAAAAACCAAATTATACCCGATACTATTTGGCACTTCAAGGGGACTGAGTACCCAGGTCGCATTCGGCATTTTACAACATAGAATTATACATAATACTATATACATGAAAGAGGTAAAACATATCTATGCCAAAAACAATAAAGAATATCTTAAAGGTTCTCTTGGAGCATCTCCAATGGTTTAAGCTGAAGTCAACTTTTTTGGCTTGCTACAGTGTCAAAATGCCACTATTAAGCAATATGACTCCACTGGTTTAAAAGAGAAGACGAAATTGCTCAAGTCAAATCTGGTGCCAAAATTTGGCAAAGCTATAATTTGGCTTACAGTTGAAGATGGTTCTTTGGTGAGAGTTAAATAGTTAATGCCAAATTACTGCATTGGCAAAGAAAATAGCTGAGGTTTGGAGATGCTCTAGTTAGTTAAAAAGAGTGCCAATGCTGAACTTGGATCCATCCACAGAATACATTCTGTTTTAGCGACAGTAACTTGAACACAAAACATCCCCAAGACTCATGAGAACAGGTTGATTTACGCTAACTGGAGCATTTCTGCTGCTATTTTCCTACCTAGATAACTCATATTTCTACTGCTAAGTCAACACTTTTGATTTGTTCCTAGTAGGACTAGGCTGGTTTGGGTTGGTTTGTTTTGTTTTGTTTTGTTTGCAACAGGCTGTTGCTTTGTTTGTTTCCTGTATGGGTGGAGTATTGGTAACAAACCCATCCAAAAATATGAAAACTTTATTTAATAGAGAACATAGAAAATTGCAACTGATGGCGAAGTCTCACATATGTAGGACAACATATTTAGAGCTAAAGGAATGGAGAGCATACTTGGTGAACATGAAGGGAACAAGATGTCCCAAATGCAAAGCTTCGGAAGATGGCCCTCTGCCGGTATACAGATAGAACTTCTCCCCTCTCTCATACGCGTCGAGAATTTCATTGAAATCCCTGTCAAATATACACACAATCTCATAAGCCAGCGTGTATATGTAACACATGTACAGACGGGCGGAGCCACAATTTTTGAGCAGTGGGACAGATACTTAGAAACATACCTGATTTTGCTGCCTATTAGCTAATCAACCATAGAAAGATCGGTAACTAAAGCCCCTAGGGCAGTGATTGATATGCTAAAAGCGTCTCAACATCATTGAAAAATGTATACAAGTCTACAAATGTATATTGATCTTGTGATTTTTTTGCTAAAATACTGTAACTTTTTTGGCATTGTGTGTGCAATATCCACCCCAATTAGACAATTGTTAGCAAAATAATAATCCACGTGCCAAAAAAAATTGTCCCGAGAACGTGAAAACATACATTTTTATAAATAAATTAAAAAATCAAACTTTTTTTTTGATAAATTAAAACAACTTTAGAGAGAGAGAGAGTACCGGTGAGCGAAGAAAACGCCACGGCGGAGGAAGACGTGAGGGGGGCGAGAGGTGAGGCGTTGGACACGATCGATGATGGATTGGTCCAGCCTTTGACAGCCGAATTGGACAATGAGTTTGTCGTAATCGATTTTCCCTCCCTCCTTGGCCGATACCTCCCATGGATTCACCACTTGGTCCTCTTCTTCTTGCTTTTCTGCTTCTGCTACTGCCACCTCGCCGTCTTCCGCCGCCATCTCCGTCCCCTGTTCTCTGTCTGTCTGTCCGTCTCTCTCTCTTACCAGGGCACCAAAACCTACTCACGCTTTTAGACGATGTCTGTATATATAGGAGTAGGCCTGTCAACGGATCGGATCCGATCCGAATCCGACAGATCCGGATCCGGATCCGGATCCGGATCCGATAAGACTGGATCCGATCCGAATCCGATAAGACTCAGATCCGATAGTGGAAATCCGGATCCGATCCGAAAAATTTGGATCCGATCCGGAAATCCGAATCCGATCCGAAAACTTTTTTACTTCAAAAATTTTAGGGAAAAATAATAATTTTTTTTTAAAAAAAATACAATTTTTTTTAAAAAAAATTTATTTTCCAAAAAAAAATAAAAGAAAAAATTGAAAATAAAAATACAACTTCTTAAACATTTTTTTTTCAAAATAAAAAATTTACTGTTTTTTTTTAAAAAAAATTTAAAAAAAGTTTAAAAAAATAAAGTTCGGATTTGGATTGATAACGGATTTAATCCGATCCGATCCGAATCCGATCCGGATCCGAATCCGTTATCGGATTCGGATTATCGGATTATCGGATCGACGTTATCGGATTCGGATCGGATTTTTCGGATCGGATCCGGATCGGATCCGATCCATTGACAGGCCTATATAGGAGTACCTATAACCCGTCGAGACCCTTTTCTGCCGCCTCCGTCAAGACCGATAAATTTTTCAGTGCCGGCTGGGCACGGGCCACGTGGTGCCGAGCACGGATCTCGATCGTCCAAACGTGTTTTGAATGGCCCAAATTTATTTGAGTTTGAGAGAGTGTTTAAAAAATTATCCAAACAGATCGGAACCATTCAAAACACGTTTGGACAGTCGAGATAGTGGTCGGCACCACATGGCCCTTGCCCACCCGCAGGGCCGGCCCAATGGGAAGGCCCAAGAGGCCACCGCATTGGGTCTCTACATTTTAGGCAAAAAATGGGACATCCCTTCCTAGATAAGTATATATATTTTATGTATGTAACTATAATACGAACACTTTTGGTGGTTCAATGGTAAAGTGTTTTTTTTTCCACATAAAATGCCTAGGTTCAAATCCTGGTAGGATATTTTTTTGCTCCTATCACACATACTGGGATCGCTGTGATTCAAATCTGAGTCCACTGAATCTTATTGCAACCGCACAAGTCATTAAGACCGAAATATTTACCATGTTGAATAGTATGAATAAAAATTATATATAGAAAAATATTTCTGTTTATTATTTTTAAATTAAAAAATTTATGTAGGGCACTATTCCAGCACTTGGCCTAGAGCATCCAAATACCTTGGGCCGGCCCTGTCCACCCGGCACTGAAAAACTTCTCAGGACGTACGTAATACTAATATATACGGAGCAGATCTTGTCCAGCTTGCTAGCGTCCAGTTCAGTCCGGTCTAGACTCTTGATAAAATTGATCATATCAAAAATCAAGTTAATGGGATGTGCACATTTTTTTACAAGCTTTAATGGATTTCAAAATCCGAACAATTTATTTTGACGTTATGTGTTTTCGACCAACTCTAAAAATTGAATGGTTCTGATTGAGACCCGCTATCATTAAACCCGTCTGAACTCGATCAAACGGGTCATTTGCCACTACTACTGGACCCTAATATAAACCTCTAAACCCTAATATAAACCTCTAAATTTTCCCCTGCACACACACTCTCTCTCTGAGCAAAACAGGGCCGCCATATCCGCTAGGTATGCTTTTCATCTGCTCTACTTTTCGGTTGATCATTTCCTGTGAAGATTCTGGGTTCCTAATCTTGGTCTTTTTGTGATCAGATTTTCCTCATCTAAGACTAAGAGAGCAACAATTTCCGTGAAGCTATGGCTCTCGTAAGTTTCGTATGCCTTTTTCCTCTTTATGTTTAAGTTCTGCACTTAAATGGCGGATCTGCATGTGATTGCACTAACCCAATTGGGCTCTGAGAAATAAGAGCATCTGTGTTGGTCGCAAAGCCGAAACCTTTTTTTTCTTTGGCTTGCACAAAGTATCGTCGTTGCACAGGCCACCGATTATGGTCAGATGCATAATTAAGTTTTTAAGTCTTACAAAGTTATTAGTGGGGGTATCTCTGTTTCCAGAGAGTAGGGTCTGCGGCTCAAATTAAAATGAAACAAGTAGCAGGTAAATTAAAATTGGACCTGGCACAATTGGGAGAATTCAAAGCCTTTGCACAATTCGCTTATGATATAGATAAATGGAAAGAGAATAAATTCTTTACACCGCCGGTGTAAACATTTGTTTCCTCGAAATCAATTATATTGCGCCACGTCGCCATGTTCTATTGATTGGAACTACTGTTTTGCAACGTGGCGCGATGTAATTGATTTGGAAGAAACAAATGTTTACACCGGCGGTGTAAAGAATTTATTCTCAAATGGGAATCAGAATCAATTGGCAAGTAGTTACTGCCATATTATCAAGGTTCTAAAAGTCACGAGGCACTGGTCGGGCACCGCCTAGCGCCTACGCCGATTAATCCTCGGCCTCTAGTGATTAGGCGGATTTGTCATTTGTCATTTTTTATTTTTTTCACACATTCTCCTACCCCCTCCCAAGTTCTGAGAGCAAATACAATTATAAAACAACATAAGTAGAACAAAACATTAAATAACATGAAAGCTAAGTAATAATTTGAAGTTCAAAGTTCAACGTTCGATCGTAGAAGAGAACTTGGTAGGCTAGAAATGTATATATATCATAGTAAAACTACACCAAAGCTCCTTTTATTATATTGCCACTGCACTAAAGCCCTTAATTTTTAAAACCACACTGCCTACCTGTTAATCGTCCGCCTAGCCGTGTAATCCCGCATAATCCACTAGGCTGATTGATCGCGGATTAATCTTGCCTATCGGCCATTTAATCGGCCCGGCGACTAGACAAACACCTAGGCCTTAGGCGCGGCGGCACCCGCGTAGACCGATTTTTAGAACACTGATGTGATCAAGCATGGATTTTTCCTATTGCTACTCATAGTTGCTTTGGGAATCTTCTATCTTCTTGTAAATTTTGAAGAATTGATAATCCTCCAATGCCAGGTCTCTTTTTAATGGGAAAATGCATTATCCAAAATTTATAGGACTGTATTGTTGTTTATTTAAGTACTGAAGTTGGTGGGCAGATGGCTAGTTTCGTGTATTCAATTTCCTTTGCAGGTTTTACATGCGGGGAGCACAAATAAAAATGCTTTCAAGGCGCTCATTGCTGCAGAATACACTGGTGTTAAAGTTGATTTGGTCAAGGACTTTGAGATGGGTGTGTCAAATAAAACTCCTGAGTTTCTCAAAATGAATCCTATAGGGAAGGTATGCATTTACTCATGCAGGCTTTTTTTTACTTAGGTAGCTTACTCAGATGGTTACGATTTCTTTTATCCCCCACTCAAGTGTATTCTATTTTATAGGTACCCGTGCTTGAAACACCTGATGGACCCATATTTGAGAGTAATGCCATTGCATGCTATGGTGAGTTTACTTGTTTTAGATGTCCGACTATCTTTTAGGGACATTTCATAAAAACCTAATTCTTATCTTCGTTGCTCCAGTTGCTCGCTTGAAGGATGCCAATCTACTTTATGGATCTTCCCTTTTTGAAAATGTGAGGAATTGACTTTATTTATTTATTTTCCTGAATTTTCCGGTTTATGGTAAAAGTTATGCTCTTTTTCTGTCAGATTATTAGGCCATTTTATTGAACTATTTCCCTTGCGATCACCTTTGTTCTGATAGGCCCTGATTGAACAATGGATAGATTTTGCATCTCTTGAGATTGATGCCAATATTTTGCGGTGGTTCATTCCGCGTATTGGTTTTGCTGTCTATCATCCCCCGGTATGTCCGACATATCTTACACCTCTAGATGGTATTATATCTCATGCACAACTTCTTCAATTGTTGTGTATTACTTATCTAGTGAGTACTATGCTGTGATTTATGTTCAAAGGCAGAGGAAGCTGCAATTTCTGCATTGAAGAGAGCATTAGATGCTTTGAACACCCACCTTGCTTCCAACACTTACTTGGTTGGACATTCTGTCACATTGGCTGATATTATTATGACATGCAACTTCGTTCTTGGATTCAATCGGATCATGACTAAGAGCTTTACTTCAGAATTTCCAAACGTAGAGAGATACTTTTGGACCATGGTTAATCAACCAAATTTCTACAAGATATTGGGTGACATTAAACAGGCAGAGTCTGTCCCACCTGTTCAATCAGCAAAGAAGCCATCACAGACGAAGGAACCTGCAAAACCTAAGGCCAAGGATGAACCGAAAAAAGAGACAAAGAAAGAATCGGCGAAGCCTAAGGAGGAGGTAGTTGGAGAGGAGGAAGAGGAGGCACCCATGCCAAAGCCAAAGCCAAAAAATCCTCTTGATCTCTTGCTTCCAAGTAAAATGATACTGGACGACTGGAAGAGACTATATTCCAACACAAAGACCAACTTCCGTGAGGTTGCTATAAAAGGTCAGTATACTACCCCTATTTCCATTCCTTGTTTTGCACTTTGCTAGTACTCAAGTCTCCTCGTTCAATATTTACCTTGTGGATTACTCACCGAGATGAAGAGCGGATATAGAGCTAGGCCAATCTGTCAGTTTGTTGACAAGTTGAAATTGTTGGTTATCATCCTTCCTCTTTGTATGTGCACAGATTTATTTTGATATAAAGTATTGTTGAGTCC